>CM032895.1:26495562-27095562 GCA_019176425.1 Megalops atlanticus
GGTCATTACAATGTTGTCACTAGTGTTTTAGAAAATTGGGGGTCAATGCATGCCAAACATACAGCTATAGCTACTGTACATACATATATACATAGCTACTGTAAAGCCTTCAACACAGCAAAGGACACTGGTGGGTGGCAGTGCTGTAAGTATGTATTTTACTGCATGACAGTAGTGCTGCAAAATAAATGCACCATTTCCAATTTTAATGAAGGTTTTTATACAACTTGTTTGGTGAAGTTGGTTCATCCTCTTTGATTATATTTGTTAAAATTTGTTTCAAATTTTTTAATGCACAGTTATGCTTTGGGGCGGCAGTGTAGCATAGTGGTTAAGGAGCAGGACGTGTAACCAAAAGGTTGCCAGTTCAATTCCCTGCTGAACCCTTGGGCAAGGTAATTAACCCAGAATTGCATCAGTAAATATCCAGCTGTATAAATGGATAACATTGTAAAAAAAAAAAAAAAAAAAAAACTATCACCGATATAAATCAATCTGGATAAGAGCATCTGCTAAATGCCAATAATGTAATGATAAATTGTTTTTAATTAATACATTTATTCAAATTATATTTATTATTCTCACTTGTATAGGTTTTGTCCAAACAAAAGCTGCCAGACAAAACAGCCTGCACTGTGGAAAATAGATATACCACAAACTCTCACAGATTTCTTCAGAAATCATAGTATCTTCTCACATGAACATTTCTGAAATAAGCAGCCATGCTCTTCTGGTCAAAGCTAACTTAAGAGCAGCAGATATTCTGCATCCCTACATCAGTGTCATGGCCCTAAGAGCACCGCTTGCACAACAGTAATACATTTACTACCAGTTGATATGTAGTGGTTAAATGTTAACACAATTCTATAGTGTTTCGCTGACTTGTATGACCTGTTGCCTATATGTACCTGTACCATGTCAACTAGATCACAACCTCAACAAACTTTACTGTGTCATGCAGTAAACTTTCTGGCCTCAAGTTCATAAAACCTTATGTCATTTTTGTTTATTTTGAAATATCGTAAGTCTGATATTACAAAACCGTTATATTTTTCACTTATTTTTTCACTTAAATTAATTGCAACTAATTCAGTCATGGAGGACTTAATATCTGTGTCTGGTTTCTTCTAAAATGAGACTAAATTCTGTGCAGTTGATTACAGTGGACAGAAATATTTGCCAAAGGCTACAATTTTACTCATCTTAAGAGCAGGGAAGTTGTTCAACATTAACTACAACCTAATGATACACTCAGGTGTCTATTTGACTCAACAGTACCTATCATGTACTGGAAAACTTGCATTTGGAAGATGCACTTTGGGTCTGAGAAGGGCTGTTGTGACCTCTCAGACTCAGTTAGTAATGCCATCAGAACTTCATGGAAAAAAGAAAGCAAAGACAACGAAAGCCAACTGGCCTAAATACAACAGGGGAAATGGGGTACTAATTCAGGGTCGGGATATCATAATACAGTGAAATTTGGAGTACAGTGTGATAATATGAGCAGTGAAATTTGGGGCACAGCCTGATAACACAAGCTGTGAAATTTCAGGTACAGCCTGATAACATGAGCTGTGATATTTGGGGTACGGATTCAGGGTCAAAGCTGAGAATCTCCATCCATCATGGAGGGAACTATAGGCATCTAGAATGGCTGGACTGGGAAACAAATAGCATACTGTAATAAAAATAAGCAAAACAGGAAAAAAATACGATAAATCATTCCAGTGCTTCATGTACGATTGGGCATTTCTAAGTATACTTTTCTTTGTATGAAAATATTGATGATGGCTTCAGTATACCTGCTGCTGGCCTCCTGAATTTTGACAGTTCTCTCTTTGATCATTCCCTCCAAGTACTGATTGATTCCTCAGGATCTTTAGATTAGAACAAAATAAGACTGAGTGATGTTCCAGCGGTAACAACGTTAGGAAACTGAGGCATGCAGTTACTCACTAACATTTCAACAGTCACATGCTCTACGTTACTTGTGTCCAGTCAGAAAGATTAGTTAAGCAAAAGCAGACCAGAGTCTTGACAGTTGAAGTAAAAAAAACAACAGTATCTACACTTACCTCAGGAGAAGCAAAACCTAGGTACTCCCAGTCCCATGTCCCTCCAGCGAAACTAAGAAGGCAAAAATAAGTTTGTTTTGTCTCTCAAAAAGAAAAAAGAAAATATTTGGACAGACTGCATCATGCATTTCAACAATGAAACAGAATCACTGTATGGTTTAAGGTTCAACAGTGTGCCTCAGCAAAACAGAATCAACATATCGATTAACACTCAGTAATGTTTCACAGTAAAACCAAATCTACACATCAATTAGCCTTCAGTAATGTATCTCAATGAAAAGGAAACCATATCTCAATTAAGGTTTAATAGAGGGTATCAATAACACAGAATCCACATATCGATTAAGATTCAATAATGAGTCTCAATGACACAGAATTTGCATATTGATTAAGGTTCAACAATGCGCCTCAATAAAACAGATCCATGTTTTAACATCGACTAATGTGTTTCAATGTAACAGAATTCTCACTTCAATTAAGGTTCAGTAATGTGTTTCAGTAAAACAGAACCCAAGTATCGATTAAGGTTCATTTTCATTTCTAGCTTTGACGCTACAGAGAGGACACACTGCCTTAACCCCTAATCCCTGAAGCAGAGAACGTAGTCTCACTAACAGCACACAGATTGACTGCGTCTCAGATGATAGCTCCCTGTTAGCAGGAGGGGTACTGAAAGCAAAGTTTAATTTTAAGGGGCAGCTGAACATACAGCAAAGTTCAGCCAGGACTGAGAGAGTCGTAGTAGGTAACGAACGACAATGTTTCCTTTGCGAAACAAAAACAGCGCTGTAAATTAGGTTTGTGTCCCGGTTAAGGGCATTAGGGTACGCTCAGATGTACTGGGCCTGGCTTGTGCAGAGATGACCACTAGAGGGGACCCCACCTGCGCCGCGGGGCTTCGGGGGAGTCGTTGGGGGCCACACCCCTGGCGACAGATGCTAAGAACTCCTGCCTCTTCTGCTGGACCAGGCAGGCAGCGCGGATGATCTTGTGGCGGGGGGTGCGGAGGTAAGGCCGGTTGACTTTCTGAGCGAGGTCCTCTGTCACCATCTCCAGGTCAGTCTGAGGAACCAATGACCAGGGGTGTGAAGAGTCACAAACACAGCCTATCTGCACAGCTGATTAAAGACCTGTCAGTGTTTGAACACCTACCTGCATAAGTTCAAATATTTCTTTCTTTGTGCTTTTGGGTTCCAGAAAGAATCCATATGGGTAAGAGCACTTGAGGATGCGGCGGGTCTTCAGCAGCTCATGCACGGCATCTTCGATGAACATGGTGTCAGGGGCAGTGCCTTCCCCTGATCAGGCAGAGAACACAGTTATCCCTGTGTGCATACTGTGCACTGACAGTTATTCTTGTGCACACAGTGTACACTGACACAGTTATTCCTGTGCACATGCTGTGCATTAAGTTATTCCTGTCTACATACTGTGCACTGACACAGTATTCCTGTGTACGTGCACTGACAGTTATTCATATGCATATACTGTTAAACTGTGCTATGACTGTGAAAACATACACAGTCAACAACACAAAGCTACACAGTTAAACCACACTTTCAGACAGTGAAGAAAGACATGAAGGTAGCTCACTCCCACTGAAGGCTCTGCTCAGCTGTTCCATCTTTTCTTTGGCTGTTTTCAGAAGACGCTGCTCCAGCTGGGCAAACAAAAGGAGAACAGACATGAGCACTTAAACTGGAAGCTTACTCTTTGTTGCCAAGACTTCCCCCCTGCCCATATCTGGGTTCCTCTGGCCACATCCCTGACCTTCCCCCTGCCCGTATCTGGGGTCCACTGGCCACACCCTGACCTTCCCACTCCCAATATTTAAGCTCCCCTGGCCACACGCCCTGAATTTCCCAATGCCAGTTTCTGGTTTCCTCTGACCACGCCCCAGACTTCCACCATGCAGCCACCTGAGTTGCCCTGGACATGCCCCTGAGTATCCCTCATACTACCCTAAATTTTCCCAGTCACTCACCTGGTAGCTGTGTTCGTGGTTCTTGTAACGTGTGTAGTAGTGCATAAAGCGGTCAAGTTCCTGAAAGCTCTTGTGCTTCTTCTCAGCCTGGGGAGACACACAGCACTCTGGGAAATTAGCATTCCTTCCCCAGCACTCAGAGAGTGCAGAACTGAATAATGTGGTACTAATTTTAACTTTGGCAATAACCTTCTGAATTTCACCTTGTATGGATTTTATTCAGTGCTTCACTTCTGTAAGCAAAAGTAACAAAAGGACTGAAGAAATACTACTCTTAAGAAATCTATGCCGTCACAGGGCATTTCTGTCCCTAAATAAAGCAGGGCTCACTGTGTGCAGACATGTAGTGTTTGTGTTTATATGACAGCAGCATTTATGCACATGGACATGTGGAAATTGAGTGTGCATGTGTGTGTCTAGGTGACAGCAGTATGTGTGTGTATGCATGTACATATATATGTATGTGTATGTGTGTGACAGCAGCATAAAGGCTTTTGTACATCGCTTTGGATAAAAGCGTCTGCTAAATGAATAAATGTAAATGTAAATAAAGGCACAGCTCCAGCACCTCCACGGTCATCTCCTTGGACTGCTCCTCCACCTGCTGGATGACCTCGTATCGTGTGCAGCGGTAGTAGCCCCCTGTAGACGAGCTGTGCTTCTTCCACTCCTCCAGGCAGATCCAGCAAAAGTCGTACTTACACTGCAGGGGGGAGTCCGGTGGCCAGATAAGACACACACTCTAACCCTCCCCAGATAAGAAAGCTAATCAAACACAATCTGAACTCACTGACATGCCTTTTATAAAAGTAATGATGAAAATATGGATCTTTGCTAAAAGCATTTCATATGACCCCCCGTGCAGCTGAATTTTATCGATTGGTTTCAGCTAAACAAGGCTGTGTTCTGCTTTACTACGGCCTCAACAGCCCTCAGTTTCACAGAAGGAAGAGCCAGTACCAATCCATTGCCATTTTGCGAGCACACCCCCCCCCCACGCATCTGCCGCGTGTTTTTAAGAATGACCATATTACATTACATTATCTATTTATATTATCCATTCATACAGCAACATCACAGAACTCAGAGAGAGCGCAGCATCCAAAAAATCTGACAGACAGCCAAATGTTTAGGGTGGGGAACAAGCTGGCAGACTAACTCTTCTTTTCAGGCATACAGTCTTGTGTTACAGTGGGCTGCTGAGTGAAGGGTATTAACCAGACAACTATAGGATGGAGTCCTGAAGAGAGAAGCTTATGTTCCATTCAACTGCTGTTTTAAATGCGAAAGCTCTTCATCATACTTGGCAGCTATATGAAGTAGGGGTTGACCGATATGGTTTTTTCAGGGCCGATACCGATTATTAGTAATCAAGGAGACCGATAACCGATATTCGGAACCGATATACATTTGCGGTAAAAATGAAAATCTTGGTGTCAAAATTTAGAATAACACAAACTCGAACACAAAACGTGGTTGAATTGCCTTTAAGCATATGTTTAATTAAAAGAGAATTTTTCAACGTTATGGTAAAACAAAAAGTGCAGGGAGCTCCCAGCAGCATTTCTTATAAAGTTAACTGAAAATTTTAAATAAATAAATAAACAAAATTGCTCCCCAAAGTTTTATAAAGTAAGTAAAGTAAAAATAAATAAAACTAGTAAAACTTAAATTTGTACTGATATTTGAGTCTCAATTAGTAGGCCCAATTCAGCAGCACCAGACTGTGGTGCAGAAAGCAGAGTTGCTCAGCGTGCTCTCTAGTGAGACGGCTTTATACAGCAAAACAGCTTTGGAAAGCCTTTAGTTGGTTTCAGTTATTTAAATGTTATATATTAACAACATGTGATAGCAGGGAACCTGTCATTCAAAACTAGGCTACTTCATTACTAATGACTACTATAGCTGAATATGTACAATAGCAATAGAAGTGACTATTCAACTCTGACAACTGTACACCATCTATGCAGTCCATGTATGGATTAACAAAGGCCTTAGATGCAGTTCCACTACATCTAAAGTCTCTAACAACAATATCCTGCACCTCTCTACAAGAAACAGAGTCAGAGACAGCTTCAGGACACACTTCAGTAACGTTACCAGTAGTAACTGAGGTTGAGACTGAGTGATAAATACCAGCCCTGGTAAGTGACGTGCAAGAAATAACGTTATAGCCTATCAATTTTTTTGCTAGTTAGCTGGCTAAATTATGGATCAACAAATGAACTTGTTGACCTTTATTTTTCAAATGATAAATTATAGTATTCTACCTATGACATGCAAAAACACCAACTCATATGGGCGAGTAATATTACGTTCACAATATGGTAGCTAAAATAAGTTCCAGTTGCACTGGCACCAACGTTACTCAAAGATATAGCTATTGCTACATAAATAAACTCTTATCTCATTATAGTTAACTGTATTTCACTGCAACAAAGTACATTATTCAGGTATTTTCAGTGTAACTCGGAAACTGGGCATGCTTGTCATCATAGAAATAGATCATAAGATTGTGGTGTTTTTGCAACTTCAGCGTGGAGGATTATGATGTTTATTGCAACTTTGGCAATATCTGCTGCCTTACCTTCGAAACACAGCTCCGCTTGCTCACCGGAGCTGCTCCATTCTGCAAATGCGTTCCCCTGTGCCCATCTGTGGCACAGTAGCCTTCAGTGTTGATAGGCTATTACTCATGACGTGTAACCAATCAGTGCTGTGGGCGGGACATTGCTCGAGACCACAGAGTGGTGACTACAGACAGAGAGAGGCGGCTGCATCAGAGCCAAAGTAGCGCATTTTTAAATTAATTTATTTTATCGGCAATCGGATATAAAACATAATGCTTCTGATAAACGTAAATATGCTGAATATCGGATCCGCTAATCGGCCAGGCCGATAATCGGTCGACCCCTAATATGAAGACAGAATACCTCCATCAGACCTGTCTGGAATGCAGTTCCACCAAATAATTCAGTTTTGATGAGCTCTGCATTCATAAGGACTGCCTGTCTGTCTTGGTGCTGTTCCCAGCAGCCCGGCATTAGAGGTACATTCTGTGATAGCCCTTACTCTTTGTCTGACTACAGCAATGCACTTGTGTATCAATGTCTGAAAGTCAAACATGAATTTGAAGAATACTTCACATACATAAAATTACACAGATTATTTTATGTTTATGCACTTTGCTTTTATGCACTTTCATGATATAGTTTTTACTTCTATAATTCACAGCCTTGTGAATTACTAAACACCTGGTAAATCTGAATCTGAACTCAATCTCCACAAAGTGGGAGTGGGGTTTCATAGGGGAAGGCTTTCGTGGGGCAGGGTTTTGCAGCAGCAGGGTTTTGTGAGGAGGAGTTTTGCCGGGTAGAGTTTCACAGAGGTAGGGTTTCGCACGGGTGGGATTTTGTGGGGTGGGGTTTCACAGAGGGCCCCGCCTTACCTTGGCACACTGCATGTGATTGCAGCCCTCATTCTTCTGAATTGGCGACTTGCAGTTGGCACAGGGTTTGGAGTTGGTGAGCAACCATAGGCAGTTGGCAGCGTCTTCGTAAGCCTCACTCACACCCGCCACTTCCCGGGAAGAAGAAAATAAAACTGCATGTGGTGTACATTTTAAAAAAATTAGGCCAAGCACTCACAAACCAAGGATTGAGAGAAGTAAATATTTTGAGCATTGTAAGATTTATTGTTAACTAATTCCTAAAACTGAGTTTTGACTACAAAGGATTTTTCCCAAAACCAGCGATGCATGAATTGGACTTATGTCAGCACAGAAGCAACAGAGTGACTGAAATGAGGAGAAAGAAGTTTACATGTATGCATGATTTTATGCATCAGTGGAGCCATTGGTCTGGTAACATCTGGCAGGATTCTAGCAAAGTGGAGGCACTCACATTCTTCCGGCTTCATCTCCGAGACTTTCTGGAGCCACATCTTCCAGGTTTGGCAATCACACGGTTCGTGGGCCTCTCCAAGGCACTCCCTACAGGCCAGACCAAAAAAAAAAAACAGACAAAAGCATTTACAGCAGGAAAACACAGGTGCTAACAGCAGAGAAACACAGGCATTCACAGGAAGGAGAGACAAACATTCACAGGAGAGGAACACAGGCAATCACAGGAAGAAGGAATTATGCATTCACAGCTTCATGTCAGCTGAGACTGGCCAGCACTGCAGTACAGGTGCCTTTCAATCAACAACATCAACTGAAAGACATCATTATTCTAAATCTATCACTTCCTGAGGCAATATATATACAATTTATTGTTACACCAATATGCACATTTAGGCCTAAGTTTTAGCAAACAGAAGGAGTGTGCAAAACAGGATTTCTAAAATTATAGCTTTTATTAAAATTCCCTTTGTTATTTTAGTGGGGAAGGGAGAGCTGGTGGCATGTAACACTTCAGGTTTGCCAAGTACCAGTCCCACAGAAGCAGGAGTAGGATTCCTCATATGCATGGCTTCAGGCAATGAGCATAACGATAGGTGGAAGTGGAAGAGCTGTATGGGCTATTAGAGAGACAACTGATTGAAGCAGTGCAATGCTGAGTTTTGGTTGGATGAGGCAGCGCAGTGGTGAACTCTAGTGAGTGGAGGCAGTGCAGTGCTGGGTTATGGTTGGTTGAGGGAGCATGACACTGAGATCAGGTGACTGAATGAATGTGTGGACACACAGACACGAAACAGACACAAAAACATACACATACACATACACATACACACACACACACACACACACGTACACAAGCAGCAGTGTCACTTGTCGGCCTCAGTGTTCACACAAACATATGGGGAGTAGAGCCGGTGTCATACACAGCTGGTACAAACTGTCTAACCAGTCTAGACAAGGGCAAGAATAGTGGCCTTACTACTACCATCAACTCGCCAGCACAACCCTCACAGAAAGCCACACAATGACATTGGGCCAGACCATGGAATTCAATGGAATTCTAGCCATTCAGAGCTTTCTGAAACAGATGGTTCCCCCCTCTGCAGCTATCCACCACCTCTCAAGACACTCAGCATTCAGCAAAGCCTGGTTCCACTCCACCTCTCCAACACTCCATCACACATGGGTTTGTACAGAACACTAAGAAAAATATCATAGCCACATTTCTTTCAATACATCTGCTGATTTAATGCAAGGATGTCGATCTTAATGCCTGTGGCCCATGTCTGTTAGATTTTGTTGAAACCATGCCACTGGCTAAACTGCCCTATTATTTAACCATATTATTTGATTCATGATTTCATTATTTAGCTATATACAGTTCAACTGTATATGCAGATAAGATATGCAGATAATTTACAGGGCTAATTAACAAATTAAATCCAGAAAAATGAGCAAAAACAAGCACAAACACAAGCCTAAATGCATTAAGACCCTCTCTTTGCCTGCATGGGAAGCACACTGCAGCACACACAGGTGATGAGGACAAACACTGACCAGCAGAAGAGGTGGCCCTTTCCACAATCCACAGCGGGAGCTCTGAGCAGGGGGAAGCTGAGGGAGTCGGAAGTGCTGGCACCGGGGCCTTGGCGGGTGAGGCGGACTGCCCGCTCACACCCGGCAGTGGGGCACCACCGAATCGCAGGGTTGTTCTCCACAAATGCCTGAGGAAAAGCACCAGTGTGTCAGAACACACCACATCCAGGTGGACCTTACAGCAGAAGCTGTAGGACCCTGAAAAGGCGAGCAAGCAAACCCAAGTAGTTCAGCTAGAGGCAGGAACAACATTCCACAAATTCCTGAAGAGTGAAAGGTAAAAAAATCAATACATGGAAGTAATATTATGTTGCACATGGAAGTAGGGAACTTGTATATACAAACAGTTTGCATTTAATTAATACCATACCTTACCTGATTGGTACTTGAAATGAATGTCTTACTTGAAATGAATACTTGGCTCTTTCAGAAAGCGGATTTATTTCAGCATGAACCCCAGGGCAAGTGTTCAGTTGGGCATAAGAAGCACGCACACAGTCAACGTCCCTTGGAAGCCCTGTCTAGAAACCTCAGAAGCACCTCAGGTGCCTTTGGCATGCTGAATATAAAATAAGTTCATTTTCTGCATGGGTGGGCCCTGCTCAGTAATGTGGTTCTGCTGCTCTTCCATAACAGGGTAAAGATAAACTGAAAATCACCTCAGTTTTCATGGCCAACAGTCAAGAACCCTGCTGTGGTCTAACAAAACCTGACCCAAAAACAATACATCAGGCCTCCAGTGTTGCCCAACAAGGATCATGTTTCTTCTATGGAAACTTATGGAGTGTCTGATGCTGCTTGCATCCCGCACAACAAAAGAGCTCTAAGTCACCAAGGGCTCACTCTCATTGCCAACAGCGGCCATTTCTCCACAGATACTCACAAATGGCTAAATTCTCCATGAAGCCACTGAAACTTGTACCACAAATACCCTTTTCACATTTGGCTGGAGGAGAATTTTTCAGCTAATTAACCACCTCTGACATCATATTAGTGTCTGATCAGGAAACAATGTCCAAAATCACACCAACACTCATTCCTAAATGGTCTACAAGAGGCAGCACATGAGTACAGCTTGACTGGATGAGCTAAAACTGGCCCTCCCAGCTGCTATGGAGAGGAAAATCCTACAACACCATGTCATTACTTTGGTCATGGCAGCCTTCCCAGAAGGCATCTTTTAACAATATGAGGTCCTAAGAGATGACTGGGACTGATATTAGGAGCAAATGTGGAGAGGAAGTGGACAATTAACCCGCTACACACACAGATGCAGAGATGGAGGGAGCGGGTGGAATTGGTCATGTTGGTCACAAGAAAGAGTAACATGAGGTCAACAAAACTGTCAGTAATGGGCTCACACCCTTGAACATCAGTGAGAGGTCTTCAGCTGCACTCAAAAAAAAAAAAACAGCACTGTGCTTTCACTTTAATATTTCCACCCCATCCCCCCCTTTGTTATCTCTAATTATACCACATTAAGCTAGTCTCTCTTTATGCTGGTGCAGGAGTGCTGACAGGACACAAGTGCAAACATCTAATACCCTTACATGCAGCCAATTACTGCTCCTCCTGCTGGAGCCAATGCAGAGTGGAAGACAGGGACATCTCCACTGGTGTCGTCCAAGTAACCCACAGTTGCCGTCCAGCTGCTAAAGCATACCTCCCCCCTACCCCCCCATCTCACCTCGTCCCCTTCACTGATTCTTGTACCTTAATGTCAAACTGGAGGTAGCGTTTGTCCATCTCTCTGGAAACCACGCTCTCTATGACTTCCACAGGAACCAGCTGGAAGCAGTCATAGGCCGGGCAGAAGATATTGTGAGCCTCCCCCTCTTGGATCTTCATATTTAAAAACCTGAGACAAAGACGAGACATGATGGGAGTGTGGCTTACAGGGCAGATCAAAGGTGCTGCATAGAATGCTGAACGGTGTTACACAATAGGGCTTTACTTCAGGTAAGAGTTCAATCCACACCTTTTTTATCCAGGCAAGTCAAGGAGACCGAAGGAGTGGATTTTCATGATAAAAAATGTTCTGGCAGAGCTGACGGGTTCATTTGAATGTGAATGTGTCATTACCTGACATAAACTGAATTACGATTTGATGGACCTAGAAACTATCAGTCACGCCACACTCACCCTTCCCAGCAGCCTCTGCAGAACTCGTGACCACACGACATGTCCACAGGGTCTTCGAACACGGAGATGGCACACATGCAGATACCACACTGCCAGAGAGAGGGGGGGGGACCACGCATGAAGACGTATTTACTACTATACATGACCACCATCCGTTTCAACAGTCACTGCTCAAACCTAGCACTTAGCTTGGCTTGCTCTTAAAATGGACATTCCAGTGTCACCCCAGCAACACTAGGATACATAATGACATGTCAATGAAGGATAGCTTTAAGTGTAGGTGTTTGGAATTAGGATACCATAGCCACTTTAACATTCAAATACTACCAGCAGAATAAACCCAATCTGACTGCCCACTTACCCAACCCCTTATATGTATACACCTATCAGTACAAAGCTGAAATTTAGAGGTGGACAGACAGCTGTGAGTACTTTGACCCTCTCAAGCCGTTAAGACGTCACGCTGAAGCTGCTATGCATCAGGCCGAATTGTCAACGAAGTCAGGCAACATTGCCCTTTTTAGCATCATGGAGGTCCTGACAAGCACACAGAGTGCAACCTCTCAAAACTAAGTCCTCAAACTGATAATGCTAGAACAACTAACTGTGGCTGAAAGACAGCCAAAGTAGTTTTCTTGTATGGGCTCACCAGGAAATATACACAATGACAAACAATGCTTTGTTCCATAACAATGCTGAGGTTGATATCTGAAAGAGCTGACTGTGCTAGAAAATGGTTTGACCTTTGAAACTCTTCAAGGGAGTGAGAAGTCAGGCACAAGCGTAGTCTTTTAGACACCAGACAAAAAACACATTGTGAGACAGATTCTAAGCAGATATTTTGGAGTGACCTCACTGACGTATTTGTTGAAGTAAAAAGTCTGCCCTACATTCATACAGGGTTTAGTGATGAAACTCTCTGAGGACTTAAAAATAGAGTGGATTCTCTCCACAGTGTTCTGTCTGTGTAACTTAAATCAAGAGGGGAGTTCTTTTAACTTACCGTGCTCAGATGAGCAGGACTGTGGTTAAACCACTGTTAAATGACTGTGCTTGGATCAGAAGGACTATGATTAAAGTGGGGTTATCTGCCCTTGCTTGGATAATCAGGAAAGTAGTTAAACCAGTGTTAACTGACTGTTCTCAGATCAGCAGTACCTTGGTTAAACTCAGTCTACCTGGCGTGCTGTTACCAACTGGACCATAGTTAAACCAGGGTTAACTGAGTGCTCTGATCGGCAGGACCGTGGTTAAAAAGATGTAGGGATGTCTCACCAGCGGCACGCTCTCATCCCCAGGTGAAAGGCTGATCTCATCGGGCGAGGTGACAGAGGAGCGGGTGGTTCGGGGGGTCCGGGGGGAGGGGAGTGTGTCCCAGGCGTTGTACCCACTGGGCGGAGGGGTTGGCATCTGGACCCCTGAACGCTGGCAGCAGTCTTCAGGGTTGGACATCCAGGCTTCAAGTAACTTCTCCCTGTCCCAGTCTGTCCCACAGGAGACACAAGTCAGCACTAAGCTTTCTAGTCACAGTGACTAACATAAGAATGCTTAACAACTCAGGTCAGCGCACATTCAGGACGTCAGTGTGGTTAAGAAGCAGGACTCGTAACCAAAAGGTTGCAAGTTCAATTCCCTGCTGGGGCACTGCTGCTGTAACCTTGGGCAAGGTACTTAACCCACAATTAATAAATAAATAACCTGCAACTGATGTAAGTTGCTCTGGATAAGAGTGCCTGCTAAGAGCCATTAATGAATACAGTGTAGTCTTTCTAGTCACAGTCACAGTGGCTGATGCTACAATGCTTAGACCTTAAACACAGATCAGCACCCAGTCATTCCCCCAGTGAACCAGGGACTTAACCACTAGGGCTACTGTAAGGCTTTACCTGTGTCACTGCCATCCCTGCCACCACGCCCATTTCAGCGTTCACAGACTTACACACTCTACCTCTTTAATACTCAAAATTCCTCACATGAAATATCGGACTTCACACTCTTTTAAAATCAGTGGTTCAGATCAGCAGTGTTTCAGAGAAAAATGTCCCACTAATTTAGCCAAGAACTGACATGGTAATTTTCTTCCAGTCACCAAGAACGTGCTAATTAAGCTTTCCAGTCAAAGCAGCCAAATGCCCATTTGGTTTTTCTTGTTTTCTTTTTCTGCCATAATTGTTGGTTAAAAACCATAAGATAATATTGGTTATGGTTCAAATGAAATTTGGCAAGCTTATCAGCCATGGTTAAAACTATTGCCTAAAATAATTTCAAACTTCTTGGTACGCAGCCACCCACAATATGGCAGACAATGTTCTGACAGACTTTCTAAACCTGAAAGGATCATAAAATCATGTTTTAATTATGCATTAATTGGAATGGAATCTGCGTACAACTTTAACAAGCCTTATCCAGGCCAGGAGATACTGCTTTGTCACAGGATTTAGTGCGCAAAAGCAGAAATGATTCTCACCCGACTACCATCATCAATTCAATACACAGAGAAAATTCACAGAAAATTAAGATCTTTTAATCCTTGCGGTTGTATGCGTTAGGCGCCATGGTTTATGAGGAGTGGGTTAACTTAAGCAGGGCACTATGGAGGACAAAAAATGACATAAGCATAAATGAATAAATAAATGCAGAAATAAATAAATAAATAACTGAAAAATAAATACATTTTGGTAATGAAAAAGGCTAATTCTGTATTTCTACATTTATTTATTTATATATTATTTATTTATTTATTTATTTATTTCTACATTTATTAATTTATTAATTTATGCATTTATTTATTTCTGTATTTCTACATTTCCACATTTATTTATTTCTGTATTTCTGTGTCCGTATGTTAATTGAGTGGGTGGTCCTATTCCTCAGTCTAAAGCCGGATTGGTTAAAGCGGTGCGATTGGATCTACTGCTACTGCCTTGACTTGACTGGGGTTATGCACGTGACGTCACAGTAAGCGGAGTCCCTGCGTGTTCCACCCACTGAGTGGCAGAAAGACTTAAGGTGGGCATACACTGTGCGATTTTGACCCGATTTCTGAGTCGTGGGACTTGTTTTTGAGTCGGGCCGAATTTAAGCTTTGTCGTGCGTCTTTAATCGTGCAGTGTACAGGGGCTCACGACCGCCAATCGGACGATCGGATGAATTTCTGACATGTTTGAAATTTTAGTCGCCCCTCGGGCGGGTATCGCACAGTTTAAGCAGATACACGACCAGATTCCCATACATTCAGTGTTTTTTCCTCACTGCGTCTGCGCGAAATTGTTAAAGGTGATCGAAAACATGGCATCAGGTATTGAAGCTTATTAACACTTCGCGTGTATAATGACTTTTATTTTGAAAATATTGGTCAGTAGGTACGACTTTGAGCTCTAGGTTAAACACAAGACTGTATGTTGATTTATGATTATGTATTAATTACTTTCAAGGTAGTGAACAATGGACCGAGAAATGCAGTCAGATGTGAACTTTAACACAACAAGAAAGAAAAAGAAAAGAGGTAAAACTGTAGCTATCAAGCTAGCTTCTTACCTCCAATCCCGTTGTAAAACAGATAAACCATATTGTCCACGTCTTCCGAGCCACCTGCGTACCCAAACCCGACGGCGTTTCTTTTAGGACTCTCGGCAGCCAGAATGGCACATAGGGCAAGGGCAGCGCGTTTCTCCTTGGAGAGCATTTTGACAGCACAAACTGACTTTTTATTTGAAATAGCCACACAGTTCGGGGTTCGACGTGAAGTCGTGTAGTGTGAGCAGTGAGTGGCAGCTCGACCATCACACGGTACAGTGTGAGCACATAAATCGTGAGCTTTGACTTGACATCGCATGCGATTTACTCGTACAGTGCGAGTTGGTGTTTAACAAAAACAGTACCACAATCGCACAGTGTATGCCCGCCTTTACTGAGTGGCAGCGTTACCGTTCATGCCGCGAAAACAGAAAAAACTCATCTAAAATGGGAAAGAGCTGTTGTGCGATTGACTGTACAAACGGATTCAACAAGAAATCGGAGCTCTTTTTACAGACTGCCGAAAGCGAAAGAAAAGAGAAGCAAATGGATCGCTGCAATTCGCAGAAACAACTGGAATCCAGGCAATCCAATCGCTTACAGTTTTCCAAATAAAAGTTGTAATAAAATCAAAATATTTGTACAAACCACATACAACCAGAATATCCACTGGTGTACTCTTCAGTTTAATTTCGCCAACAAATCCCGCCTTGAAGTACGACCAAGCCTCAAGGCTTGTGTAGACATTCTAAAACGCTTAACGTGAAACGGCTTAACGTGGCTTAATGTTGCAAAACAGCGATGAATGATCACCAAATTTCTCTCGGACATCTCTTGTCATAAATACCTCCACCTGTCAAAAAATCAAAACTGAAATCCTGAGTATGGACGTTATCTTACATTAAGCGTTTTCCCCTCCATTGACGCCCATCATAAGGAAAAGGCTTAACGTGGCTTAATGTTCCAAAATAGCGTCCAATGATCACCACATTTGTCTGACATCTCACATGTCATAAACACTATCTCCTTGTAACGGGTATAGTCAGACTGCGGTGTGTTTAACTAGATGTTACGGGGGTCTTGCAGGGTCACTAGATGTTACTGGGGACCTTGCAGGGTCACTACAGTCGACCCTCCCACATCGCGGGGGTTAAAAACCACGATGTGGAAAAAAAATAAAATTATATATATAATACATTAATATTATACATATATTTTATGCATTTATGACTTACTAAACTTTTTTACGTTTTCTTTACTTTTCGTCTGCTACGCGCGTAGTCTGCGCGTAGTCGGTTTCCCGTACAAGGCATCAAAGGTCCCAAAAAAAAACACATTTTTAATTGTTTGTTGCCGACCCGCGAAAATTCGAAGCCGCGATGTGGGAGGGTCAACTGTATTTGCAAGACTGCAACTAGATTCCGTTTGAGATTATTTCCTGTTTGGTGCTGAGAAAGCTCACCTATTGGTTGTTGACAATGTCCACGTCACTATTTGCGTCAGCCAAGACTGAAAAACTTACGATAATATTAAACACGGTTGAATTTATCGTAACGGCAAGACGAGAAAAGACTGACTTAAAACTGCTCCGATTGCCACCTTACACCAAACGATCGAGACCACGGGAGCGCGCCGCGACTCTAGCAAAACTCTCACGATTTTATTCCGACTTTGGAAATTTGTCTGCGACTGTGAAATCGCTAGAAAGTCATTAGGTGTAAGGCCGGCATTAGGCACAAACCCCAGTTCTGTGGTTACTCCTTTTACTGTGGAATATTATGAGCTGAGCTGTCCATCAACTTTACTAAAAACACGCTTATAGCTATTGCCATTGTTTTCGTAGTTATATTTATGTTCCAAGAGAGATCCATGGAACCCTGAATCCAAATATCCCCATCTGCTGAAAATATGAATCAGTATCACTCAACTCAAAGAGAGAAATTTCTCATGGTCTAACCCTTAATAACAAAGCTCTTATCAATGATAACAGGCGTGAATGAAGTCTGGTTCATTTCCCCACTATCAAATGGTCTGTCCAGCAAATCCATCTGCTTAAGTAACGGCATTACAGAACACGTAGTGCTCACGAGGCTACACAGATCCTGCCCCACAATGCACTTCTGAGGCATCAAGCTGAAAGGCATTTGTTTGTTCATGCATATAAAACCAAATATTAATGCCAGATGTTACAATTGTTTTATTCTTCATTTTAGAGGTTTCATTTAAAAAGCATTCAGCTATGGTGTATTGTACCAATTTGAACTGGCCTACTTCTTTTCTCAGCAGACTGACTGAGAAGTAGGCATGGGTCGATGAGCTGAGATATCTAACTGTATGATCAATAAGAAAACATGGGCGTCAATAAGCTTCTACTGTTTCATTTTCATTAAGACACTTTCACACAAATGCACAGTGCCTGATAGTATCTCCTTCTGCACTTAATACTGACAAACACTTGCGCTAATGTGAAATGTGACTGAATCTGAGGCATTCAATGGCTAGACACACACAGTGACCTGCAGAAAAAGAGACCTTAGTCTCCTACATTGACCTGCAGAAAAAGCCTGTAGTATTTGCAGTCTGGGCAGGAAGTCACTTCTACTGTTATATTTACAGGACACTTAAGAGTATTCTGCCCATTTCTGAGTACTGCATTATAAGGGGGAAGCGTCTTGGAAAAAGCACATAAAATGGCAACAAAACTGGTCCCAGATTTCCACCAGAGATCCAGTGGAAACTAGTTAAGGTAGGTTTCACATTGACAGGGAAGTATTTTTTCACTCAGAGTTATAAATGCACAAAACAGCAGATTTGTGGTGGAAGCAAACAAACAAAGAAACTCGAGTGTTCAAGCACAGGCTTCCCGGGGTCTTATATACTCTACACTACAGGCAAAATGAAGCCTAGCTGGGCTGAACAGCCCTTTCTCATCAAGGTTTGTGAACTTGTAAAATGACACTTCATTTCCTTAGCAGCTGCCTGACGGCCATCCCCAAGTTCCACTACTTCTAATTCTTTGAATGATATGGATGTTTTACAGTGCTCAGTGACTAATAAAAAAAACTATACAATGACATTTGTAATTATTCACAACTGAACTACAGTTCCACTCTGAACAGACTGATTTGACTGGATATCAGTGCATATTTACCTGCATGTATCTTTGCATGAGCTTCAACTCAAGTCAAGAATGTCACAGGAGAACTGCGTTACAGTTCACTGCCCTCACCAAGCACTGCATTCTGGGTTTGTCAAACCAGTGAACAGTACTTTTTGTTGGGCATTAGCCAAGCTAGCAAGAACTGGGAGAAGTCTGCAATGCTGGAATGGCACCCGCAATGGCGACAGATATACAACACAAGGACCTCCTTTGGTTTTTGACAGCGGGAGGTGGCAAATGGGCCATTTTAGAGTGTGGGGGTAAATATAGCAGCTATCAAGAATAAAACTGCCCCATGCTCCCTAGAAATCGCCTCTCACAGAGAAAGGCCTGCAAAGGCACCAGTTGCAGATGATGGCCAATGATGAAAGTAAGCAGGTGTGCTGTTTAGCAGACCTGGACAGCCAGGAAGCCCTGAATACGGTGCTCTGACGGCTTTGCATGTGCCAACACCACGGTGCTTGCAAAATCCATGAGTCACACCACTATACACGAGTAAGTAAGAGGAGCATTGCTAAAGCCGGGTTCTTTCAAAACTATACGCTGTATTCATAAAGCTGCCATGACACTTTACAGAAATGTGACTTCTAATTATACCCACTGAGATGACCGTGTCATGAAAGCTCAAAAACAGACCAATGCTTGTGAGTGACCGCATTTTTTCGATACATGCCAGTCACTTTTGATTCGATTTTCAGAATATTAAATCCTGGAAAAGGGGCCTTCCTGTCACCTTCGCCAGCTGTCAAGGTTAAAAAGGGGTGCTGAGGGAGGTGGAAGTCTCTTGGAGATGTGCATGACGTGGTTCCATTAGGGAATGGAACCAGAATGTGCTCATATGGTTGGCTAAAGCGGCCATGCACTCCACCACAGTACAGCAAAACGCCATCCTGCTCTCTGAGCCACTGTCATTACATCAGGAAAGCTACACTGCAGTGTCACCCTCACTGTGGGCATCTGTCACACCGTCTGTGTGGTCTGCAGAGATACAAAGCTGTGTGGTACTTTTAGGGGTATGACTTAACCTGTTGGACAATGAAAGATAGGTAGGCTAAGCGACCTATGTGATATCGCTGCAGTAATGTCAAACGGTTTTAACAAAATTCATGAGTTTAACACGTGAGAGAGAGTGAAACCTAACACTTGTAAGTGAGTGAAAGACAGAGAAAGTGAAAGAGTGAGAGTCAGAGTGTTAAGCAAGGCTAGCTGTGGCATTCAGAAGCACAGTCTCTGCTATAATTTCATAGCAGAGGTCTAAGGGAAATTCTCAGGCACCCCCTTTGCTGCTCCGTTTCCCTGCCGGTGCATACCATGTGCCCTGAGCAGCGCCTCGGCGGTGAAGAGCGGAGCCTGCAGCATGTCGGCCGTCTCCACGATCAGCATGTCCTTGAGCCGTCGCAGGTCCTGCAGCTTCAGGCCCTCGTAGGGCTGCAAGGGAGAGAGAGTGCAAAACACACACACACTGACAAGTCAGCACTTCCCTGCCTCATCCTATTGCCTGAGAAACACGGAGACTGCTGACATGCGACTGGGGCTGCGATGCCGGCGTGATAAGGAAGCCGCCAACAGCCTGTGGCTGCATTTGGTGTGCCAGGCTCTCCGCATTCCCTGCTGCAGAATCTGAAGAGCCACGTTCCTCAGCCTGCTGATAGGGCCCACTGGAGCCCGGATGGCAGCTCGGGGGCTGGTAATTCCACATCACGTATTCCATGCACTAATGCACAGATTACTCTATCAGTGTCTGGAGGGCCGCATTCTGGACCACGTTTGCGGTGGCCTAAAAGCTACTGAGAAGTTGTTTGAGGTCACTGAAGTACAATGACAATCGCTCCACTAAATGGCAAAATTAAACAATGTGACCACTGTGGGATGTCAGCCAAACATTATGCATTAATGCAGTTCAGGAATGTCTTTACCAGCGCATTGGGTGGTCCGGCATTATTCATAGACAAGAATTTCAATCATTTGGGCCCTTATTGTATCTAAAATGAACACATAAACTAAAATCAGCTCTAGATATTTGCCTGTCCTGTTGGCAAAAAAGTGAGATTTATTTAAGGTGCAGAAAAGGCATAACACAGGGTTTCAGAAAACTCCTTCCTTAAATTGCATGTGCCATGTGTAATCTGTATAAATAACCATCCCACATGCCTTACATTCTCAACTATTCTTGGTTACCCTTCGGAATGCAGACTATTTCCCATCACCCACCTACGTTGTGTAACGGCTATAATTAGCGCTCCATTCCAGCACAGGGAACAGGTCTAAAACCTTCAACACCAAACGAGCAGGGACCTTTTGCTCATCACGAAAGAAAGTGAGGTTTATTAAAAGTGCCAGAGCCCATGAGTCCCTAGAGGTGGAGGGAAATAGCCTGGTCTGCAGTCCCAGACGGTGTGTGTGTGTGTGCATTTATGTGCAGATGCGTTTGTGTGCATGTGTGTTTGGGATTGCATTAGACTGGCTCATCTGAAAGCCGTAACACTGTTCTGCTTCATAGGATCTAACGTGCATTAGCCCAGGGAAGAGCTGCTGGGATGCAACACATTATTTGGGCACTAATTGGGAGGGACATCATCCTGTTGTGTGTGTCACAGGCACTTACAGCACTATGCGGCTCACACTGTGCCCGAGTCATAGCTCAGTGCTTAGCTGGTCACTGCCACACTGTGCTCGAATGACAGGTCACCATTTAAGCTGGTCACTACTATACTGTGCCCAAGTCACCGCTCAGTGTTTAGCTGGTCACTGCCACACTGTGCCCGAGTCATAGCTCAGCGTTTAGCCAGTCACGGCCACACTGTGACCGAGTCATAGCTCAGTGTTTAGCCAGTCACGGCCACACTGTGCCCAAGTCATAGCTCAGTGCTTAGCCGGTCACGGCCACACTGTGCCCGAGTCATAGCTCAGTGTTTAGATGGTCACTGCTACACTGCTACAGCTGATGTGGCTCTCCTCATAAGGGCAGAATATGAGTGAAGAACAACACACCCCCCTCCACCCTCCTCCATGAAAGCCTGTGCATGTTTTATCAGTGAGTCTGTCGCACTGATGAAGGCAGCACTGGTGACTTAAGGAATGTCAGGGTTGGTTTGTGCTTTAACTGACGAACACAGCGCACCACCTTAAAAAGCAACTGTTAGAATAGCCAGACAAGTTTCCTGCTAACAAGTATGTTGATGACATCACCTTCTTCTGGGAACCCCAGGAACAGGGGACGAATGACCGTTTTGTTAGGAGAATGGAAAACACTGGCCCATCTAGTGCTGGCACAAAAGAAGCAACTGGGATGTCCTTTTAGCACGTAGCTGATGCATCAGCCTCCAGGCTGTGTTCCACAGTAGGCTATTAGACAATGCTGATAACAAACGACTGTTATCACCCTATGAATGGGTTTACTCAAAGAGAGATGGACATAGCCAATTTAGCGGCTAAGTTCACTGCTCAGTTAAGCTCTCTATCTGTTTAGCCAGAGGGGTGACCCGGAAGGTGTAGTCTAGAAGGCAGAGCCTGACAGCCCTGCAGGGGGTAGCGTAACACCTTGAATGTGGAGGCTAACAGCTCTGAAGGCAGGGCCTAATTACCACGAAGTCAGAGCCCGACAGCCTTGAGGGTGGAGCGTACCTCTTTGCGGTCCAGGGCAGCGTACTCAGCCTCGATGTCTTCCGCCTCGGGGTCTTTGGAGAAGACCATCTGGGACTCGAGGCTGAGGGCCAGCTCCTTGTGGTGCTGCTTCTCGGCACAGTCACACGGCGTCTCCTTGTTCTCGTTCTCGGCAAACAGGTCAGCATCACTCTTCACCAGAAGCTGTTGGGGGGTTTGAAGGTTTGAATCTGAGGCAGGGCACTGGTGCTGTATCACTGAGGAGGGTAACCCAGTGGTAATAAACCTCCAGATGTAGAAATTGACACAATGCAAACCTGTAAGCTATGCAAGTGAACAAATAATTTAAACAAATAATGCAACATCTGTAATGGATGGTGTTTGTAGGGTAAGTTGCCCCAAAGGTGTGGGCTGGACAAATCTGTGAATGGCATACGTCCATTAAAATGAAGGAAGTGTGGTTCCTCTAATGCATGCCAGGTGCTTGAATGTGCACATACATCACGTTTGACATTAATGTGTTCTCCACTGTAATATTTCAGTTGCATTTTCCCTGTGTGCCAGTGTGCCACCCAACAGTCATCATTGCTGTTAGTGGCTCTAAAGCAGTGGTACTCGGACCATGGCTCGCGAGCCGCATGCGGCTCTTTGATGACTATATTACGGCTCTTTTAAGTCTCCAATTTTGCGTTTTGCTAACGCTTTTTTAACCAAATAATTCACCAGATGTTGTCTTAGATACTTGCAGCGGTAACGTTAATAATCCAATTTCCCAATAAGAGCAACCTATGACCCCCACTCCCCCCTCCTTCTGAATTTCCAATTAGAATTTAGCTCAGGGCTTACATCCCCAGCCATGCACACAGCATGTCAGTGAGTGGAAAAGTAGCGAACTTGGTAACGCGCAAAACATCAATCTAAAAGGGCGAAAGTAACCAAAGAATGCAAATACGAAGAAGAGTAGCCTACAGGACATTCAAAGAGGAGTGGGAACTGGAATTTGTGTCCAGTGGTGTGGGCAAGTCCATTTGTCTCCTTTGTGATGAAACAATTTCGCAGTTCAAAAGGTCCCATTTACAGCGGCAACACGAGACTAAACACCCACCGTTCAGTACTGATTTTCCTATGGGAGGGGGAGTAAGGCCTGAAAAACTTAAACAGCTCAAACAACAGCAATCGGTACAGAAAATGTATTTCCACATCAACACCAGTGAAAAGGTGACAACAGCATCATTCAAAATCACCCACGAACTGATGAAAAGGATGAAACCTACCAATAGTGACAGAAGAACTACTTGACATGGCTTCCCTGCAAAATGGAGCCATTGGCCAGGAGATCAAAACAACTGTATTGGAAACTTTGAGAAAGCTTGCTATTCGACCTGCTAATATCACAGCGATCACAACAGACGGTGCACCAGCTGTGCTCGGTATGAGAGAACCGGGCGGTGGCTTCCTTAAAAGAAGCGCTGAAAGCAAAAGGGGCAGCGAATGACATTTTCTCTTACCATTGTATTGTTATCAACACAAGTTTAAGTTTAAGTCAATGAATGATGTGATGGCAAACATAATGAAGTTGGTGAATTACGGGCCTGTGCAAGAAACCACCAGAATTTTCAACACTTGTGTGTGACGAATTTGACACGCAATATGGGGATTTGGTGTTACACACCGAAATACGATGGCTATCTAAAGGACGCATGCTTGCCCATTTCATCGATGTGCTTGAACCACTGAAAGTATTCGTTGTTGGACTAGGGGAGATAGCGAGATTTTCCGTTTTGGATGACAAAGAATGGGTGCTTTCTCTTTCCCACCTGAGGGAGAGAATCTACAGCTGCAGTTATGACTGTGGTGATGGCCAGTGAGTGACAAGACCAGGCCTTGAGACAAACAGGAAGTGCCTTCTGATTAGGGCTGAATGATTAATTGATTTCAAATCGAAATCGCGATTTGAAACAATGCGATTAGCAAATCGCAAAGGCTGCCATTTAGGATATACGTTATGCAGTGCGTTTGACCCAGGGTTTAAACTGTTGTGTCAATGGTTTTACAAAATCATGCCGTCCTCCTTGTGTGGCAGTCATGCTCACCAATCAGAAGTGCCGTGCTCCTGGCGTACCAGTCATGCTCACCGATCAGAAGTGGACCAAGGCGACTGCATATACGCCCACATGGGTTAAAGATCTCCGGCCCCACGCCGGAAATCCGGCATGCAGAGATTTTAGATCAGGCAGTGAATTATTACTAGCGTATACCAGACCGGAACGCAATTATATTAATTAATTTAATTGTATTAAAAACTCTCACTGACGTGGTGTTTTTTCGGATGAGTTTTAACCAAGCCTGTTTACGCGACGTACTGGCACGAGAGCACTGTTCTTATCCAATCGGCAACTAGTTTCAGCTTTCTGTGAGGCGGTGCCAGGAAGTATTTGCGGGGACTGTATCAGTTGATTACTGCACAATAGGCTAGCATGCATTGAAATAGATGGAACATAGAAGCGAAACTTGTGAAGGTTGGCGCAGACACAAGCACAATAGAACGGGAGGTGAAAAATAAATGGCGATAGGCTTGGTTATATAAAAACGGTAATGACGGACAAACGTTCGGCTTATGTTGTCACAAATTAAACGAGACCGGGAACTGCTTTTGCACCGTGTGTTCGGAAAAAAAAAATACAGTATGGGAGAAGCGGCAAAAGGTATTGTCTCGGTATGATACAGATCTCTCACACAAAGCAGTTGTTCGGGCTCTGCGTCAACGGCGGGAGCTGTGGCCACTGTAGCTGCTGCCGCTTCATCCGTCCCAGACCGCGTGTGCAATCATAAAGTCCGAGTTTGTACATTTATAGCGGAACATATCCTGTCTTTCAGGATAGCGCCAGCGCTAGTTGACCTGTGCAAAACATTCTCACAGGACAGAACTGCACTCTCCAAACTTAGCGTGTCAAATACACAGGCCAGCTACCTATCCAACTCACAGCATTGCCTGTCACATTAGGTAATGTTTAGCGCACAAGCTATCAAAACAGATGTTTTCACTAAACGTTTACGAGTTGACAAACTGCAACATGGACAGAATTCTCAACATCTTGGTCCGATTCTATGATGATGACTTGGACAAAGTTGTAACACAGCATCTTGCTACTCGACCAACTTTTATTGAAGTTTTCATTTTTCACTTTTCATTTTTAATAGTATTTAAGAAAAAAGGAAGCACTTTTGATGTGAGCACTGTAATACAAAATTGTATTAATAAATTATTTTTTTGTTTTACAATTTTGAATTAAAGCTGTTGTGGTAAAACTAAATTTACGTGTGTCCTATTTCAGGCTCAGAAAATTTTGTTGCTTTAAGCCCTGTAATTGTTCTGTGTTTGATTGTTCTACGTTCTATGCCAATTAAAAAATGTAATAAATACATGTTGGAAGCAATTCATATCTTTAAGTTCTCATCCCTGCATTAGAATATAGAGCAGTTAATATTTTTATGGTATCTCATGTGGTAATGCTCCATCACGTTTTAAATCTATTACACAGTGAACATTGAACTGAAGCTTGACTTTAAAAAATTATATTGCAAATCAAATCGCAATCTCAATATCTATCAGTCAGTGCAGCACTGTAATAGAGGTGGTACTGAGCAGCTGGGGGCAGGGGGGAAGGACGGGAAATGCACACGTGGTACCCTGAAATTCCTCTGTTTAAATGCTAGAAGCATAAAAAATAAAATTTTGGATCTAGAAACTGTTATGAGTAATAGGAATTATGATGTTGTTGGGATTACACGTGGCTTGGTGCAGGGGATGGGGATGAGTATAATGTAGAGGGATACAAGCTGCTAAGAAAAGATAGAATCAATAGGAGAAATTGGGGGAAAATAAAAAAGGTCTGAATGTTGGAGTATGCTATAGGCCACCAGCCTCAGACAGTACTGTCAACAGTATGCTCTTTGATATTATTAAGCTAGCATGTCAGGAGGGTGAGACAATAGTAATGGGGGACTTCAATTACCCTTCAATTAATTGGAAAGCTGTGTCAGGTCAAGGCAAATGTGAGGAAGAGTTTTTGGATGTTGTAAATGACTGTTTTTTGATACACTGAACCCACGAGAGAGAACACAATTCTAGATCTGGTTCTGTGTAATAATCCTGATAGAATCGGCAGTACTGAGGTAGGGGAACCACTCGGAACAAGTGACCATAGTTCAATTACATTTGAAGTTTTTTGGCAAGTTAAGTCTGTATTCTCAAATACTAGAGTATTCAACTTTAGACGAGCTAACTTTATTAAGATGCATGATTATACAAGGAATATAAACTGGGTACCTCTTCTAGATGGAAAAACTGTGAAAGAAATGTGGTGCATTTTTAAAACAATTATTCTGGATGTACAGCGTAAATTCATTCCACAAGTGAGAAAAGGGAAGCTGAAAAAGAAGCATCCACAGTGGATGAATAAGTCCTTACGGGACAGTTTGAAACAAAAAAGGAAATTATTTAGAAAATAGAAGTTGGAGAGCTCAGAGAGTAATAAGATTGAATACAGTAATATGCGAGCTCAAGTTAAGAAAAAAATAAGGGAAGCTAAAAGCCGTTTTGAAAGACAGATTGCACTAGATGCAAAGAGCAACTCTAAATGCTTTTTTCAATATTACGGTCGAAAAAGGATAGTTAAGGATGAAATAAGAGGTATACAAAATAAGGATGGAATTATGGTTTATGATAACAAAGCTATTGCTGATACACTAAACAGTTACTTTGTGGAGAATTTCACTAGTGAAGTGTTTTCGCATATGCCTTTAGGTACAGTCAGTTCTCAGAGACTTATGGAGGAAATTGATTTAAATGATGCAGAAGTACTAGATAAACTTCAAAAACTTAAAACAAATAAGGCAGCAGGCCCTGATGGAATATATCCAAGAGTTCTCAGAGAACTAGCAGAGGTAGTTTACAAGCCTCTGACAGTTATTTTTAAGCAATCCCTTAAAACTGGAGAAATACCAGTTGACTGGAAACATGGCAGTGTAGTACCTATCTACAAGAAGGGAGACCGGACTGATCCAGGAAATTATAGGCCTGTCAGCTTAACTTGTATCGCATGCAAAATACTGGAATCCATCATTAGGGATAATTTGGAATTATTCCTGGAACAAAATGGTGTCTTAAATGATAGCCAACATGGTTTTCGCAGAGGGAGGTCATGCTTAACAAACCTCCTGGACTTCTTTGAGGAAGCTACATTATGTTTGGACTCAAACCAAGCTTATGATATTATCTATTTGGACTTTCAAAAGGCATTTGACAAAGTTCCGTATGAGAGGCTCACATTGAAAATGAAATCTGCAGGAATTACGGGAGCTATCACTGAGTGGGTTCAAAGTTTGTTGTCTAGTAGAAAGCAGACTGTAACTGTGGGAGGAATTGTATCAGAACAGGGTCCTGTACGGAGTGGAGTCCCGCAGGGATCGGTGTTGAGGCCTTTGCTATTTCTTATATACATAAATGATCTTGATGCAGAGGTTAGTAGTAAAATAGTAAAATTTGCAGATGATACAAAACTAAAGGGTCTAGCCAACAGTATAGAAGCAACTAAGGTAATACAGGAAGACCTAAACATCATCCAAAAGTGGGCAGATACCTGGCAGATGACATTCAATTTAGATAAATGTAAAGTCTTGCATGTGGGAAATAAGAACCGTAGACAAGACTACTTCATGGGTGGAAAAAAACTAGAATGTGCTCAATTTGAAAAAGACTTGGGAGTAATAGTTGACCCCAGCTTAACAGGATCTAGACAGTGTGCTGTAGCAGTAAAAAGGGCCAACAGAATGCTGGGATATATAGCCAAAAGTATTGAGTATAAATCTAAGGAGGTTATATTGAAATTATACAATGCCTTAGTCAGACCTCACTTGGAATACTGTGTGTAGTTTTGGGCACCGCACTATAGAAAAGATATTGAAGCTCTTGAAAAAGTTCAAAGAAGGGCAACTAAATTAGTTCCTGGCATGAAATATAAAACCTATGAGGAAAGACTCAAGTTACTTAACCTATTTAGACTTAGCGAGAGGAGGCTTAGGGGTGATTTAATTGAGGTTTTTAAATTTATAAAAGGATTTAATAAGGTTAACCACAATAGATTTTTTAGGGTTCAGTCTGTTCAGTCTGTAGAACAAGAGGACATAGATGGAAACTAGTTAAGAGTAAGTTCCGCACTGATATAAGGAAATATTATTTTACACAAAGAGTTATCAATACATGGAATAGGTTTCCAGGTCATGTAGTTGAGGCACAGACCCTTGCTGTGTTCAAGTCTAGACTTGATGCAGTTTTGGATACTCTTTAATTAAAGAAATGGCGAGCTTAGTTGGGCCGAATGGCCTGTTCTCGTCATAATATGTTCTTATGTTCTTATGTCAGAAAGATCGCAATTAGATATTTTCCCCAAATCGTTCAGCCCTACTTCTGATGACAGCCCAGTTGAGGTGTTCTGTAATGTAGCTGGACAGCTGAAGCCACAGGGGGGCATGTGGTGTGCCCCTCCGCCGAACCACTCTCCTGTTTCATTTATCTAGCAGCATGGAGCACCACAACGCTGTCACTGCGAGCTTCGCCAGGGTCTGCGTCTTCCTTTCAGTTTCCACAGTGATAGTCTCCCACATCAGAGCTGTGAATTAACACTTTCTTCTGTGACAGGAGGCTCAGCGCCAGGCGAAAATACAGAAGGGTGCAATTGCAATCCACAGGGGTGCACAAAAAGTCATAAATACTATGCAGACATTGGGAAATAGAAGACAACTGAGGGTGCACTGAGGTCCATCTGGGGGTGCACCCCTAAGGACCCCCATAACACCGGGCCTGTGCGACAGTGCTGTAAATCTGTTTGTGCTAGCAGCAATTCGCACAAGGATGCACATGGCAGAAAAAAAAGGTCTCACTCTCCCTCTCTCCCTGTCCCTCCCTCTCCTTCTCTCCTCCCTCTTCTCTCTCTTCCCCCACCCTCCATTTTTCCTCCCTCTCGTGTACTCACGCTCTCTGTCTCTCTCTCTCTCTCTCTCTCCCTCCCTCTTGCTCTCTCCCTCCCTCTCTCCAGAAAGGGCAGCTGATCACACTTGCTACTCTGCTTAAATATTTCACTATTTAATGCTATTGCTTTTTTAACTGCAACATTTTCACACAAACAGATAAGCAAAAATCTACCCATCTAGATAGCCTTGCATTTTAATTAAATCAGGGGTGAAAGCTTAGTTCTCCCTCACATCTACTTTTATTGGACATATATGTACACTTGTGAAGCTGCTGCAATGGTCCAGAGGGCTAAATCCCCATGCAAAGGGTGCAGAAGAGCATCAACACTAAATAAATGCAGTAATCTTCATGTTCCACGAAATTATATCAAATGGTATTCTGTTGTGTTTCCCCACTTCCACTGGTGCTGCTGTGGGGCAGTGTGGAGACAGGAAGCAGGTGTATGAAAGGCCTCACCTCCACGCAGGTCTTCATCCCTGAGGCAGCGGCGTAATGCAGGCAGGTGCTTTTCTTGTTGTCGGTGGCATTGACGTTGGCCCGCTCATACTCGCCCTGCTCCAGCTTGGCACCGGTCCACTTGAGCACCATCTGGAGGCAGTCGGCGCGCTTCTGCTCATCCTCGTAGGGGCGCGTGATGCGCGGGTGCAGCGCAGTTTCGGCCAGCAGGATCTGCGGGCCCATGCACAGGAGGTGCAGCGCTGTCTCGTTGTGCACGTTCCGTTTGTTGGGGTTGCCATCTTTGCAGAAAAGGAAGGACCTGTGGGGAGGGAGGAAAGGGGGTCAACAAGTTGCTCATAGGGTGGAGCCTCCACGGTCTGGCCTTCTGCCAAATCAAAATTCAAAAAGGGGATTCAAAAAGGGGCACCCGCTCTTAGCTAAACATCTCTCAAAAAAAAATATATGTATACATGGTCTATGATGAGTGAAAATAAAATATAAAACAATGCAGTCAGTTAGTGTGGAAGAAATATGTTCAAACCTGATTACAACTGACATTTTTTGATGATTTTTATTTCCAGTTCAATTTGTGTGCTGGGAATTTCAATATTATTTGAATTTAATACCTTATTTAATGAGTCATAAAACATGAAGCATTGTTTCAAAACTGGCACATTACTGTTAATATTGATCAGAAAAATAAATAATACTGCATAATCTAGAGTAATTTCCTGCTGTTTTTACAAGCATGAGCCAACAGAAACAGCTGCGATGATCATACCATCACCACAACCCAGCTGGTCCCAGGGAGATCTCCCGGGAGGCATGGGGGGCGTTGAGAACAGATGTAACAAATGGGTCTGCAAAATGGCCCGAAGTGCTGTACGAACGATGCCCTGCATGAGGTGAGCAGTGCACCCGAGCTGACTACGAAACCTCCCAGCCCACACAAATTCTCCCTCTGTGCTGGCTGGATCAGCAGTGGGTCCAGGTAAAAACAAACTGAAGGAAGTGCGAAGAGCCTTATTTGTTCGCCTGCTACTCAGAATATCAAAGCGCAGAGTCACCCCAGACCTACCAAGACCTATCAAGTTTCCGCTCTCAGAATCCTTCATTTCTGATTGGTCATATTACCACCTTTTAAAGACTGTAGATTAACATGCACTCCATTAAAATGAAAATCATCAATTATGAACATTTTAATTCATGAATTTTTTTCCCCTCAAGAAAGTACATTACCTCAATCTCAGTGTAAAAGACACAGCCTTGAGAAGCTGCCATTCTGGGACTTTTTTTTTTTTTAGTGTGACTCCAACCATAGAGGGTCACCTGACTCCATTAAGTACTTGTGGCTTGTATCATACATATTAAGGAGCTAAGAAGCTGGGGAGGAGCTTGTGAATTATACTTCGTTAATCCCAATTCTATCCCCAATTCCACATTATGATGGGTGCCAGAAATCCAATTTTTTCTTTTGGACACATTTTATTAGGGCTGCCCCCTGAAAGTTGACGAGTCGAATCATCTGTTGGAGAGTCGTCTGTCGACTGAGATTCTTCAAGTCGAGCAGTGTTTTTTTTTCTTTGTCAGTCAGCATTACAATAACAGGAAAAAACAGATAGAAGCTTACAAAAATGCACAGGGATAACAATTATAAATAAGGGGAATCATAAATATGTTTTTATATTCTAGCACAGCTAACTGGCGCACTTGGTAAAAAAAAAAAAAAAAAAAAAAAAAAAAAAAAAGCCATGTGACAACATGCGCTGGTGGTTAACTGATGAGAGAAGCTGGAACCTGAAGTGGAGTGGTTGGTAAACTAGGCTAGATATAACCATGTCTCAGAAGAAGTCTAAAGTATGGCGGCATTTCGAACTTTTGAAGGACAACCCTAACAAAGTTAAATGCAATCTCTGTATGCAAGAATTTGCTTATCATTCAACAACATCAAACATGGCAAACCACTTGAAACGGGTAAGTTGCATAGCTAGGCGGCCATTCTGCAATTATCTGGGCAGATTTACTATACAGTAGTCCCCCCTTACCCGCGGGGGATATGTTCTAAGACCCCCAGTGGATGCCTGAAACCGCAGATAGTATATATAGGGTTTGGTACTATGTTTTTTCCAATACATACATACAGGTAGGGTATACAGCGTGGATATGCTTGACAAAGGGATGATACACGTCCCGGGCGGGACGGCGCGAGATTTCATCACACTACTCAGAACGGCGTGCAATGTAAAACTTATGAATTGCTTATTTCTGGAATTTTCCATTTAATATTTTCCACGGATAAGGGGGGACCACTGTACATATAATGCAGGCAGTAAGTCTATTTCCAAGGCTAATTTAACCCTTTCGCACATAACTTATTTTTTATGCTATGTAGCGCGCATACACGATTCGTTATGTTTTCATTAGCGTTATTAAGCTTCTCATAGTGTTCAGTAAGCATTTGCTATATTTTTTAATGTTAAGTCGCTGTTTCCTCAAAGCTAAAATTAGCTAGAATTTTTCCAATCTAGTTTTCTAATCGCACCGGTTTTAGCATACACACTAAATGGCTAATCACACCGGTGACCGTACGCACAAAAGGGTTAAATGCTCAAAAATATGTTCCCATGACTCTGTTGCATTTGACTATGTTAATGTGGTCGAAATCATCACTGAAACTCATGCCAATGGATTTTCTGATTGCCAGATAGTCCATATGAAAAAAAGGAACGAATAGTCAAATCTTCGTATTGAACAGCCAAATCTGATTCGACTGACAAAATTCTGAGTCGGGTACAGCCCTACATTTTATCTTTCTTTTTCAAAACTCCATTTGTATTTTCCTCATGACAGCGACAAACATTTTTAAAGTTCAAAGAAACACTAACGCAAGAATCCTTGAGAGCTGCTGAGGATTACTTAAGAGTTTCTGCCAAGTTCCTCTTGCTGAATTAATCGATAACTTGGACCGAACAATGGTTGACAACAACCCCATTTCTCCATTGTTACAGCTAGCAGCTGGGCCCTCCCACCCCTAAGGCAGTGATTTTAATATCTCTATACATTAGATATAGATATATAGATAGATATACAGATATCACTGACATTGTTACAGAAATTTACTGCTTTGTTATAGAAAAAGTAAGCTAGGGTCTTCACTTTAACTCCATTGGTAAAGGGCCAGCATCGATCCCACAAAGGGGAGACTAAACACACAAGAATCAAGCATTAGCACTGCTTTATGTAAGACTAAACAGTGCAACCAAAGAACTACAAATGCAGTCTGCTTGTCCTTTCCAAACATAAGCAGATTAATACAAAGAATAGTTAGCTGCTTCTGCTGACTTCTAAATTCTTCTTAAGAATTTTGAATACATTCTAACACCACTCTTCCTATCCAACTAAAGAAATGCATATAAACAAGGTCTTTCAAACCATTCACACTGCGCACATAATTCCAACTTGAACCAGAAGGAAAACACAATTGTTAGGACGAACGCCTTCAGCTAGTGCTCCCAATTTCACCAATTACTGGCCAGTTTCAGGCAGGAAGAATAAAATAAATTTAACAAAACAATGGCAGCAATTTTCTGATGCCTTTTTACTGATCGAAGGTACTCAGTCAGAAGTCAGGTCAAGCCAGGATTTTTTCTCATGGAGAGTGTGATCTGAAATGTAAGGCTGCAATACAAATGAAAAAGCAGACATTTTCTTTCATACAATTTAGTGATCATTCCCATCAGTCAAGACAATTTTATTTTTGTTAGTACAGATAAAAAAGAAAATAACTAGGACTGCAAAGCCAATGGAAATGACACATAATGGTGATTACAATTTCCAGTCTTCTAGCATGCCCCTGCTGCCGTGTGTAAAACAGCTAGTTTACCAGTTCAAACATGCACTGAGAAATGTATATTTTTGAATGGAAATTTAACAAAGTTTCAAATGATTTTGCAAAAATCAATATGAAAGAGTTGTACTAACATGGAAATGTGTGGATACAAGAGAACACATACTAAAGCCTGAGGGAAAGTTTCACCAGTGGCCTGTTGGTACTACTCACTAAATGGAATTTTCTACCTCCCTCAGGGTCGACCATGGCTGATGTTAAATCCTGCACTATCACGCCCTTAACTGTAGTAGCCAAGCGTGCACTAACACATACTCACCTACAGTAGCCATGTACCGACAAGGTCTGTCTGTATTTTACTTAAACACAAATACTAATGTTCCATGCAAAAATTAAGGTGATTTATTTTCTTGTCACAAATTTTATCCTAAATAACCTTTTGACATTTTTGCAGTTCTTCAGAAGATAAATCTTGAACTGACTTTAAATTATTTTGGATTTCATTGGTTTTTGGGGTAGTTTTTTTGTTTTGTATTATTTTACAGGAAATGAAACAATTCTAAACAGCTGATGTGATCAGTAAGCCCTCACAACCGGTGCATTTACATCTGTAACGAGGCAACTGATCTATGATTAAGAAAAAGTAAGTGATTAATACGTGCAGTTAAATTTCAGAACGAAACATGCCATACAAAGTCCACTATTGGATGTTACTTTACAGTATTTGTAAAGCACAGACATTTAAGTGCAATGCTGATTTGTGCATACATTTGTGTAAGAACTGTGGTAGAATTTTGTTAGAATATTCTATTGGAATACTGTGGTTTCCACTGACAAACTCTGACTAGTGTTCTCTCAGAGAAACCAAGAAATCTTTTAGACCACAACATCAAACTGTTGGTGTGGTAGAAAATGGGCAGAAAACATGTTGAGATAAGTTTCTGATGTCTTTGTGTTAACGTGTAATCAGACCGCTAACTGTGATGTCCCTGTTCTCCTGACACAACAAAACATTTTTTTCAACAGCTACAGCAAGCATACCCAATTATGTCATTAACCTGCTGACATTTTTGCAGGCTCCCTTTTACAAACACTGCCTTAAGGTGGCAGTTAAAGTTTCAATGATTAAACACACATGTAGTACATCAGCATTTCTTTCCTTCATCAACCACAATGCTACACTTCTGGCATACACCAGGAAAAGCTATGCAGTCGTTTAGCTAGCCTTCAATATATTTACATGTACATTTAGATGCTTAGCAGACAGTTATCTAGAGCGCCTTCTGTGGATAACATTTAAGAACTGTAACCTATTCATACAACTGGATACTTATGGAGGCAATTGTGGGTGAAGTCCCTCACCTAAACGTATAACACCAGTGTACCAGCAGGGAATTGAACCACCAACCTTTGGGGTATGATCCCTGCTTCTTAGCACTACTCCACAATGCTGCCCACAAGATTTAGCTTTTGATTTTACAGAGATCTTTGGTTAGGTTGATGACGCACACCAGTGTGTCCTGTTTCTCAGGTTGATGGAGTGTTCTCCATCACACCAAAAACTTGTGGCACAAATAGAGATGCACATGTGTGTTATATGTTTTATATTTATTTAGGGAGCACACTATATCACACTCACACACAGAAGTCATCCTAGTGTATTTAATTATGCATCAAACAAGGAAAGACTCCATATTGCCATTAGCGCTCAATCTAGTGTGATACCTCTCTGACCACACTGGCGCTGACTCATCCTCCCCGTCTCCCACTGGAAGATGCCTTCCTGTGGCCCGAGGTAATGGAGCAGAGAATATCATTTTCAGGTGAATCATCTCTGAACCGCACTGATGGAGGAGAAAAGGCTTTGAAAAGAGCCTTGATAGATTTTGAGGTAATTTATCATTTAATTCTCAGCTGAATTCTGCAATAACCATGTACTGTCCTGAAAGCCTTAGGGGGAAACTGTGTGGTGATTTTCCCCAGGAAAGCCTGGTTTAAGATGCACTCTTGGAAGCATAGTAATGTAACTAATGTGTAACTTCACACTTCAGCCCCTAAAAAGCCTCTGTACATCTGGGGGGCACCGAGTCCTGTGTGCTCCTGCGGGCTGAAAGGTGCCATCACAAACTTTAGCCCTGCTGGAAGTAGGACCTTCTCCGTAACACCTCAGCGCAAACATCAAAATGGCTCCCAACATTGGGTTTTAATGGTACAGAGCACAGTGGAATTTGCTGCACTGCAGTCCAAGAAATTAAGTACTTCAGTGGCAGAGGAGATGCATGAGTATTCGAGTATTACTACAGTTACATCAGCACAGGCACTGAGTTTTATACAGTGGCTGAGAGCACAATCATAGCCAAAATAATTTGCTTTGGTGTTCAATTTATGTTAGCCCCAAATCGAGTCTGCCATAGCCTGTTTGTTACCTAACACACAAAGACGCTGCTGGATTTCTTCATGTGAAAGCAACTACTTATCTAGCCAGCCAACATGTGTTTTTGCAAGCTGCAGAGGTTGGGACTAGCATTAGCGTCCACAGGGATCCTGAGCTCGAGTCAGAGCTGTATCATTCACAGAAAATGATGGGGAGTCCGCTGCAACAGAACACAATGGGTTACGTTCCACCCCGGTAGGTTGGGTTTCATCATCCAGGGGCCCCTCACCTCTCCACTGCTGCACCCTCTGGGGGCTTACAGCGTACCCAGCAAGTCACTTGTAAAACATTAGTGGAGATGTGGCTATCCTCCAGATGTCTGCTCCGCTGTGGTGCTGTGACGGATTGCCGTCACTACGCTTGAGTATGCGCTCTGACTGCCATATCAACGAGCCTGGCTCTTTGGCGTTGCGGTCAAAGTCGCATGTTTGGTACCCCGTAGACCCGTGTTTGAGGCTGGGTGGGGTGACTGCTCTCGCCCTTCGCTACAGGTGCACTGAGTGATTTTTAGTATGTAGTGTGATGGTGCTGAAAATTTAATGTAGTATAATGAATTAGTGCATATATAGTTATATGCAGACATATATGAGCTAGCAAGTACAGAAAAGTGACCATAAAATGCTTTATAGTAAAAAATCCCTTTTTAAACATGAAATAAGGGGGACAAAAGCCTGACTAGTAATTGATAATTGTGTGATAAATTGTAAAAGATAATTCACAATTTATTGCAATGTGAAGTTGTTCTTTGAACAAAGTAAATTCAGGTATTCTAAAGAACAGCTTCACATTGCAATAAATTGCTAATGATCTTGAAACATTTAATTGTACTTTGCTCTTTCGTGTTCACACAGATGATGTTAATTAGAACAGATACTTTAGGGAAAAGAAAACAAAATAAATGAAGGCATAAATAAGCACATGAATCTGTTCAAGTAACTTAAAACCTTCTGAAAAATGCAGTATTCCTCCTCTATGGAAATTTGAAAGCTCTGCCTGACAACCTTTGTCAGTTTAGTGAATGCCTCTCAGAGATAGATGCTGTCAGCTGCTACATCAAAAGGGTGACATACGCAGTAGGGGTGGAGACAAATAGTGGGTTTTTACGAATATTTATTTCTTACAAATATTTTAAAAATTATTTGTTTTCGGGAAGAAAAAAAACATGTCAGACAGTGTTCCTCATAACTGTGAGCACGGTTAGGGTTATTTGTTTTTCAGTTCAAGAAGTTCAAAAGTTCAAGAAAATCCACTGTTAAAAAGACACATTTTTTTTTAACCCTTTCGCGCATACGGTCACATCGGTTTGATTTGCCGTTTAGCGCGTATGCTAAAACCGGTGCAATTAGAGCACTAGATTCTAGCTAATTTTAGCTTTGAGAAAACAGCGATTTAACGTTAAAAAATATAGCAAATGCTAACTGAAAACTGTGAGAAGCTTAATAGCGCTAATGAAAACATAAATCAGCAAGAGTTTCCTCTAACCATTACAATATTAATAATTCATTGATTATATTTTTCCTAAACATGAAATATAGTTAAATGTGCAGGGCGAGACATGGTGAAAAAGGGTTAAATCAGGCACAAGGAGCTAATATAATAATTAGAATAAACCCATCCTTCATTTTTGCGCTCTCTGGCTGACACTCCTTGAAATACATACCCTATTCATCAGTTCTACAGCTCAAGTTTATCCCCGGGAAATCCCCTCAAATAAGTAATAAATATATTTGTCTACGTTATAGCAGATACTGGAATTATAGCGTGTGTGTGGCGGGGTGCGCCCCACTGTCTGTGTGGACGGGGGGGGGGTTTGGGGGGTTAAATCACGATGCTGACTCATCATGTCTGTCAGCCATCGGCGATGGACGATGGCATGGTCCATCGGCCCAACCCTACTTGACATGGATTGAGATATTTGCACTACTCTCCTTTTTTCAGACAGCAAGATCTATAGTTTGACAGGCTCAAGAACACTTACACTAACACTTTAATATCCTAAAATTAGAAGCATAATGAAAAAAACAAAAAGAGGATTGTTACACCTATTTCCACTTTTATTCAAATACAAATACAGATAATTTTGCTGCCTCAACAAATACAGATACAAATACAAATACTGGGGTCTCTGCACATCCCTAATACACAGCTCTTCAACAAAAGAGGTATGGCATTTTTGTTTTATAATCTGTGTACGTGTAATACTGCATTGCATGCAAGAGCCCACAAAATATCCACTCCACTTGTTATTGTTGCTGTAACAGACTTACGGTGATTAAATTAAAAATATCCCTAAGTTACTTACGAAGAATGCAATTTCCATTGGTCTGTTGTAGTTACTACGACAAATGGAGTGGTATTTTGTGGGTTCCTGAACATAATGCAAACTAAAAGACCCTTTTCAAGACCTGCAACTATATTTCTGACCAAGTCTGCACGGTGCATACCACAAGTCTAAAATGTCAGTTGAAATGTAATTCAATATTCCTTCACTGTGAAAAGTATTATGATCAAGTATAATAACTATGTAGTACCATGTAAATTAATCAAAAGAGGGTCAGACAGAGGTACAGACAATATGGTCTACCACTACGGTGAGGTTCAGTCTATATCCCAATTGATAGGGCAGACCAATAATCCCATGAGCCTTAGAGATGGCATACATACACCCCTTATCACGTGTTACTGTTTATTTAAAGAGGAATCAATATTTTCAAACGCAGGCCAAACAATTGACACATGATTTTTCCATTTTTGCACCAGTGCTGTAACAAGGGGCCTTCAAGTGCTACACTCCCCTGCACTAAATTTGCAGATTTATGACTTGAACTTTAAAATGAACTAGGGCATTGGGCAGGAGCCATTATTAATTCCCATCTCCTCTCATCCCTGTCTTGGGTATGAAAAGGTCCAATACCACATGGTATACACCAACACCTTAAGCAAGCCGCAGCAAGGCAGTATCATCACCCGTTCAACCTCAAATAAACCGAAACAGACCCAGACCTCACCCTTACCCACAGTTCACTCAACAGCAGACCTGATAATCACTGAACAGTCCCCCAGTGCGTTCATAATATTTCTCTTAATCCCCCAATTATTGTCCGCCTCATACCTCACCCCGGCGCAACAGAAAGTAAATACTTGCATCAGATACTATGGCAACTGGGTGTCCTCAGACAGTTCCATTCAGATACATGCTGCAGTGGTTTTCTGGACTGCATAATAAGGCAGTGCACATCTTAGCTGGCATGCCTGGTGATTAGCCGGCCTACAGGCCACAGAGAGGAGCGGAAGGCGGGGAGAGTGATTCATACGTGCCCGGCTGTCCAGGCTGAGAGCTGCCAATGATGTGCCCCATGGGAGACCAGATGGAACCGGCAAGGCCCACTGGTCTCTGCTGGGCCTGAACACTCCAGCCCAGCCCAGCACTGGCGAGATAGGGCCCTTCGTAAACCTGCACCACCACCCAATCAAGTGTTCAATCAAGTCAAGCTGTCCTGAAGAAATAACCAATGTTTCTTCTTACCACTACCTTTGAAAATACTGTATTTACTGTTTAAGAAGTGCCATGATCTTACAAGGACACATTTATGAAAAAAGCTAAAATACTACATATTGATGAATATCAAAAGCTATAATATTTACACTTATAACAGATAAAACATCAATGAAGATGTCAAAAATAACCTTTTTTTGAATATCAGCATTAATTACCAACAAGAAGTGTTAACCTACCATTAAGATACACATGTATCATTAATGCATAAAAGTTCCATAGAATGGCTGGCTTGAGCACTAATAATTGAGTCTGCAATATCCTTACTGAAACCACACTACTTAGAATACAAGGGCAGTACTATTTACTAAATACTAGTACTGTAGTGTTAAAAGTAAAAAAAACAGCTCTGGAAGTTAACAGAGAGGTGTCCTTAGCTATGTTCTTCAACCATGGAGAAAATGTATTTGAAGTACACAGTATTTTCACACAATCCTTTATTAAACAGAATAAAACAGTATGACATACCTTAATTATTTCAATGTCATTGAATTACTAGAGCTGATGGGAGCTGCAATGCTGTATTGTCCTAAACTAAATCAAAACATAAAATATTGTGATGAGTTATTTTTGCCGAACTATAACTGGAAATATTGTTCCTTGCCTATTTCCATTCATTTCCATGTTATAACATCTCCTTGGCCCTAACCAGAACCTTACACAGTGCAGGCTGTGGAATGTCTGACTTCCCAGCTGCATTTCTGGCATCCAGGTCCTTAAATTTCACAACTTCTTCTCTCAAAATATTCTACCTTCTAAGTATCTTAATTAACACTAGATAAGGGATACTCAAACTCTCACAGTTTTTTCACTAGTTGTGCTACACTCCAAAGAACTACATTATAAAGTACCATAATATATGTTGTAAGGCAGCCAAAAGTGATTCTTCTAACTGTAGTGCTTTTTCTCAGTTTTCATCAGTGGAATGTTTTATAAAATCAGTATAGGAATACATTTGCCCTAACACTTTTTATCTTACATCAGAATTTCTTATAAGCAGAGTGCATTGTAATGTCTGTAAAGACAACACACCATCACTCTCTGGGATCATTTTTGAGGACAAAGCATGGGAAACATTAACTTTTATACAACAGTGAACAGAGGATATGATAGACTTGAGAGGTTCAGTTGAGGAGTTTTGGAAAATGTCATCAAGCATACGAAAATGAGTCCTGTTTGCAAAATTCAGCTGCAGCCAGACACCAAAAACGCAGGGTGCCCTAGACTATACAAGGCTGGGGAATGAGTGCTTCGCATGCTCAACTTAACACCTACCTTCAGGGTTTTTCTGGACACAGAATAGCCTGTTGCCCTGTAACCATTCCGCCAAATGGGGCAGACGTCCATCACCTTTATCGCATGTGTCCTTCACGTATTTCATGGTGAGAGGGTCTTCATGGGCCGGCCATAAAAAGAGACCAGCACAACCCTTTTAATGAAATCCAAAGGGAGTCATAAAAAGAGGAAAGTTTGAAAAAGGCAACTGTCATGATGTCGCCCTCGTGGCACAAACACACAGACACTTCTTCCCAAGTCCGAAAGAGAGGGAGCTTATCAGGCCTGTGAAGCCTCCTCACATAATGGCCATCGGCCAGCGTGTAGACCCATGGCCATTACACTATAATGGCAGAGTCCTCATTTTTAATGAAAACAAAAAACGAAGATAAGCTAGAAAATATGAAGATCGTAGCAGATCAGCAAAGGAACAGTGGGAAGGTTAGGCAGATAAAGAGATGAGCAGCGTGCAAAGTGCTCTCTCTTCCTCAGGAGCTGGGTTACACTGCCATGCAACCTCAGATGAGTGGCACACTGACTGACACATCTCAAGAGGCTCCAGACAGAGATGATGAAAGGAGCTCTGGCAGAGAAGCAGGCACTGGAAGCACAACCACGCTCACAGCCGGAAACATGGAGAGGACAACTTTTGGGTAAGGACCAGACTACCTTGACCTATATTGGGGGAAGTAAGCATTTCGGTCCACAACTGTCCCTCCACTCCCACTGGTGCTAAAGCAGTGACATTCACCGAGCAGACTGTGTCCCTTATTAGCCAGTCACAGCAGAAAATAGCATCACACCACTGTTGCCAACTTAGCGACTTTGTCACTAGATTTAGCGACTTTTCAGACCCCTTTAGTGACTTTTTTTCAAAAAAGCACCTAGCAACAAATCTAGCCACTTATTGGACAAACCTTAGCACGGCAGCTGACATAACACGAGAATGAGCTGCGCACGTGCAAACAGTGTTGCCAAGGACCAATCACTAATCTCTATTGTTTGCTCCTCCTTTGTTTAATTTAAACAATTTAATTTGATCGTTTTGAGCGTTATCACTGTCTTATCACTCACTATCACACACTGTTACCCAGACGGAGGCTGTGCGCTGTGTGAGAGAGAAAACAAGAAAGATATTCTGTCGCTTCTAACTTTCTCTCTGTGATCATTTTACATGTAAATATAGCCTAAATCACAGCACAGCCATTGTCTCTAAATTATGTGTATGGTGATTTTGTCAGACAACGTTGCAGTTATAAAATCAGAATTTTAGCAGTGCAGAGCAGCAGCTTGGAAATGGCTTGGAAGTGACTGCTGGTTAACATGTAGCCTTTTCAGTCACTATTTCATAGTCGTCCCATTGTCTGACAACAGAAACAGAAAAATATGTAAATGAGAACAGCTTTATTGGGAATTCGGCTGTATTAAAATACAGTATATCTGAGCACAGAGAGTAGGAGAGAAGCAACTACATGTAAAGGGCTGACAACAGCTGACACTAGACAGAATGCAAATATGACGCGATGACGTCACACATATGCTAATTAGCGAATGACGTCATCTAGCAACATTTAGTGACCTTTCAAGCAGGCTTTAGCTACTTTCCATTGAAAGTAGTTGCCAACACTGCTTCACACAGCAACAGCAAACTCAGCATAGTACAACTGTAGGGCTGTAACCGACTCAGAATTTTGTCAGTCGAATCAGATTTGGTTGTTCAATACGAAGATTCGACTATTCGTGAAGCAACTGAAAACTATGAGAAGCTTAATAACGCTAATGAAAACATAATGAACCATGTACGTATGCTACATAGCATAAAAAATAAGTTACGTTTGAAAGGGTTAAATTAGCCTTGTAAATAGACTTATTGCCTGCATTATATGTACAGTGGTCCCCCCTTATCCGCGGTTTCGCTTTCCGCGGTTTCAGTTACTCAGTTATACAGAGTTTGCATTTAACTTTGTTAGGGTTGTCCTTCAAAAGTTGGAAATGCCGCCATACTTTAGACTTCTTCTGAGGCATGGTTATATCTAGCCTAGTTTACCAACCACTTCACCTCAGGTTTCAGCTTCTCTCATCAGTTGAACACCAGCACATGTTGTCACATGGATTTTTTTTTTTTTTTTTTTTTTTTTTTTTACCAAGCGTGCCAGTTAGCCTTGCTAGAATATAATCTCATCGAATCTCAGTCGACTGACGGGTCTCTGACAGACAGGGGTGTACTGGGAAAGAAATTCAGCTCTAGCTAGCTTGATTGCCTTGATAGCGGCACACAGCTAACATTGAAAACATGTCTCATTTTATTTAGTGTTAATTAAAAAAACAGCGGTGACAATGCAAGATTTTACTTAGATGAGCACATTGTTGGTAAGCTTACGCAACAAGCTCTGTTTGAACTAATAGTGACGTGACTTTGTCAGTGTCAAAGTAAAGGATTACATACGAATGTGTGTCATTGTAAACTGCTGTGCAACATGTTTTAACAGTGAAAGCATTCATGAAATTATGGTATCTTGTTATTGAAATAAACGTTCATTTCTCAGTCCTCCCAACTGAACATTTCATCAGATGATAGGCACACAGAGAGGGCCGGTAAAGAGACAGACAGGGCCGGTAAAAACTTTATGGATTTTTTGATGGTCCACCGGCCCACCAACGCGGCAGCCCACTGGGATTTAAAATGTCCCGGTATGCCCGATGGCCAGTACACCACTGTCAACAGATGATTCCACTCGTCGACTTTCAGGGGGCAGCCCTATTATAAGACAACAACTGCTGCTATCCCATACCAAGGGTGCACTCATGTCAAGAATAATAAGTTACATTTATATAGCGCCTTTCACAATACCCAAGGTCGCTTTACATGATAATCAAAAAAAAAAAAAAAAAAAAAAGAAGGGTAGACCTATGCAGTGGCAGTGGAGGAGAAATGATCATTGAAAAGAAAGGTCTTGAGATGTGCTTTAAAGAACGGAAGAGAAGGGCAGTCACGAAGGGGTTGAGGGAGAGAGTTCCAGAGTTTGGGGGCCATGGCACTGAAGGACCTGCCACCCAGGGTGGAGAGTCTGGTGCAGGGGACAGCTAAGAGATTTTGGTCAAAGGATCTAAGAAAGCGGGATGGAGAGTAGGGGGTCAAGAGGTCACGGATGTAGGGAGGAGCAAGGTTATGGAGGGCTTTGAAGGTGAGAAGCAGTACTTTGTATTTAATCCGGGACCGAACTGGTAGCCAGTGAAGCTGATGAAGAATGGGGGTGATGTGTGCAGACCGTTTGGTATGGGTGAGGAGTCTGGCTGCAGAGTTTTGAATATATTGGAGTCTTTGTAGGGATTTAGTGGGGAGACCAATGAAAAGTGAGTTGCAGTAATCTAGGCGAGACATAATGAAGGAGTGAACCAACGTTTGTGCATCGCTGACAGAGAGGAAGGGTCGGAGGCAAGCAATGTTCCGGAGATGAAAGAAGGCAGTCTTGGTGAGTGTTTTAATATGGGGATCGAGGCTAAGAGTGGAGTCAAGCTGTATGCCAAGGTTTGTAACAACAGGAGTGGAGTTGACAAGTGTACCATCAATGTTGAGAGCGAAACTGGGAGATTTGGAAAGAACGACCAACAAAATCAGAGAGCCATTTACCGCTAGTGATGTCTTTACACTGCTGTTACACTGTACTGCCGCCGTGGTCACTCATCAGCAATTACAGATAATTTTAAAGCATGATGGGGAACAAGCTACAGAATTTTAGTAGATAAGTAAATTGCAGTTTTATGCCAGACTTCTAATGACTGTCTGCACTATGAGTTTGTTTTAAGTCAATAACCACTAGTGAAACTGGTCGCAGTGGCAGCTGGTGGTTGTAAAAGTAGGGGAGGAAGGAAGGTGCGCTTGGTGAAGTTTGGTGGTGGTGGTGGGGGGGGGTAGTGAGGGCATATGCAGGCATGTAAAACCCAGACACATTTAAAGCAGCAGTAAGGAGTTTTGGTCTACAACTAGTGAGCTAACTACCTAAAAGACATACAAAATACAACAACAGCACAGTAAGCACTGATAAAAGCTTGCTAGCATTCTAATTGGTGTCTTTTTAGGATATAGTTGGCAATGCTGTGCAGTGAAAGCAGTTCTTAGGGTGACCACAGAACTACATAGTGCATAGCCTGGGAGGCTAGTGGGAATGACAGTTGTGTTCTGTCCGTCACATGACCATATACTATGAAAATTAATTTGAAGATGACACCAAAACTAGCTGGCAATAAAAATATACCTAAAAAGTGGTAAATTGCTGCATTCTCTTGTTTTAAAGCCAAATTGCTAGAATTTAAAAACAGATTGTTATACTGATTGAACCTGATAAATTGTAGTCTTTATCAGAGTGAACAGGACGTGCCAGGTTTAAGCTAATTACTGAGGGTACATGGGCATTCATTTGAAAAAGAAGTCGACTCTCCTGGCTGTCTGGGTAGCAAAGATATCTATGACCTTGTCATACCAATAGGGGTGCGACGGATCACAAAACTCATGGCTCGGATCAGATCACGGTTTTGAGTCACGGATCGGATCATTTTTCGGGGAAAAAAAAAAAGAAAATGTTGTTTTCCATTTCTTACTTAAAGAACTTAAACATTTAAAGCAAGAACTTTTGCCCATGGTCTTAAATGAAAACAACATTCAAGATGTCCAATGTTTAAATAAAATCTTAAAATATAATATTCAATACTCAATTGTTACATTAAAGTGCAATATGAGCACTTGTTCTGCTGTTCTTTGGCTGTGTCCAAAATCGCTCCCTATTCACCACACAGTGCAGATACATATACATTTTACACTTGAACATTGGACTTACCTGCCAGCTAGCTAGCTAAAGTTAGTTTCAACTAATTTAAACAGATGAACCTGGATGCTAGTCCTTTCATTAAGTTGGCTAGTGACAGCTAGATAGGTAGCGGTATTTATGTAGCTGGCAGGTTAATGTCAGTTGCAACTAGCTAGTCACTTAGCTAGCTAGCTAGCTGGCACAGTTAGACACAAAGATGTTTACACAGATGTTTGAATAAACTTGCAAACATAAAACTGTATCCAGAAAATTATTAATTTATTGTATGACTGTGAATAGTGAGTGAGTGAACGAGTGAGCGACTTTGGATGTAGCCTTCATCTTCGCAATGCTTCTGCTAAGTAAGGTTGCTGGTTTTTACAATGGCGCTTGTATCTTTTCACTTTTCATCTTTGCAACTCTGCATTGAGATTTAGGGAATTATTACTCTAAAAAGTAACAGCGGCAGTAAAACTGTATTTCACACTATTAATAAGCTGCGTTTTATCCGAATGCGAATCGCTTTACTCGCATGGGTTTGATCGCTTGCCTGAAAAATGAACAAGTGAATTTCGCGCCACATCAAAGCAAGCATTTTTGATTGCCAACACTGCTAGCAAGTTGCTGAAGAGAGGGGGCGTGGCTTCTAGCCCTACTTGAAGGTGATTGGCTTTCGCCAGGTGAAATTTTGGCTTGAGTTGAACATTTTTTAACTCAAGTGAACCGTTGCGAACGCGCATTTCGCCCATTTCGTGTCGCTCGCAGTTTCGCCGCGATTAACTCCGCCCATTTGCCTCCTGCCATTGACTTTTCATGCATTCACGTCGCCTGTAAATTTCGCTTCGAGTTCGGTTAAAACGCAGCTTTATGGTTAAACTTTGCAATTAATCCGTGGTTCACATGCATGCTGAACCGTGGGGGGTGATCCGTACGGATCACGGATCAACTATGATCCGTTACACCACTACATACCAACGAGGATTTCATTGAAGTGACTTCAGATTCCTCTTTTCAATCGAAATGATGGCTAAATTTTTCAGCCTGTCCTGTCCCATGGTGTTTCTGGAATAACTTTTTATTCACTTCAGGCATGAAAAACCAATCTCAACCCCTGCAGAAGTGGCACCATCCTGCTGGCCCTGTCTTCTTTTCCTCCTATGAGCTAATTCTGGGTCCTCTGTCAGTGTGGCAGCTTTAGTGTATGTCTTGTCAAATGCCCTCTCTAATTTTAGCTCATCTAGCACTTGCATGAGGTTTTCTATGCGCCTTTTGCAAAAGGAAACATCCATTGATTTGTGTTGCAAGATACCAAATACAACATCAGTGTGTGAAAACAGTTCCTCGAAAGTAAAAAGTAAAAACATGAAATCAAAGTCCTCTAATTTAGCCCTCAATCCAGCTGCCAAACGTGTGGCCTCGTCATCCATAGATGGATGTTCAACGATGTGAGTGAACGTCTCAACCAATTTGTCATAATCAGAGGCAACTGTATTCACCACCCTGGATGAGAAATTCCAACGTGTTGGAGCATTCCTAGGCATTTTAGCACAACCAAATTCCTCAAGCATTGCCACTCTCTTGCTGGATTTGGAAAAAAAGATGTGAAGCCACCCAGCATAGTGAAAAAGACTTGTCTTGGGGATGAACTTGACGCCCTGACTCAAGACCAGATTCAGGCGATGGGCATAGCAGTGAATAAATGTTGCACTAGGAGCCACTTCTCTTACTTTAGCCTGCAAACAATTGAGATCTGAAGGCATCACTGCAGCACCATCATAAGTTTGTGAAATGAGTTTCTCTGCGAAATTGTACCCTAACATCTCGGCCTGCACAAATTTGAACAACTACTGCGCATTGCGTCCACTCGACATATCGAAAAAACACAGAAAATGTTTCAGAATAGTTCCCTGATGGTCTACATATCTGACGATGACCGAGAGCTGTGAATGACAGCTTATGCCTGTGGTTTCATCAATCTGCTAAGAGAAGAATGGAGCCACATCTAATTCCTGCTTGATTTCGCTTTTAATTGAGGTGGCTATTGCTGAAATCAAATTGTTTTGGATGGTTTTAGACATGCCGGTCAAACACCAATGAAGACTGCAAATGCTCTGCAAGTAAATCGTCATATTGTGCAATCACCTCTGCTAGCTCTCTGTATTTTCCCTTGTTGTCTGAACTGGCCCCCTCGATATGCCCCGTGAACGCCAACTCTTGCATGCCCAGATAAGCAGTGGCATCAATCAGGTGCTTCAGAGTATCTCTATTACGACACACTTTTGCATTGTGCTGCGCCATTTGCAACTGTATATCCTCATCCACAACTTGATCAATTGGCACCCTGCCCAGAATTTTCAATCTAACTACAGCACTAACATGGTCTTTACAATTTATCGTGGCGTTTTGTTACCCTATCCAAATTCTTTATATCACTAAATCCCTGAACAGACCATGTTTGAGATTTCCCCATTATCAGGCAAGGCCAGCAATACAGACAGTTGTCCATTAGGCTGCCAGTGAGCCATGGGTATTTCTCATACCATGTGGTGTTGAACACACTGACCTTACCATTTGGTTTGGTAATCTCGATTTTTGGAGCTGGTCTCCCTGCTGCTTTTACCCTAACTTTCTCACTGTAGTCCAACGAGCGAAACGGTGTATTTAATAAAACATGGACAACGTCTGCTGTTTCCATTGTTGCTTTATTAGCAATCAACAAAGCTAGCTTCCAACAGAAAAAAACTTCTCAACCAAACATGACAGTTCTTATCCTTGCTGTATGACTAATGACACAAGACAAGCTTTTTGCATGATATCATTGATAACCCCCTCCCTCAAAACTCTGACTGGGTATTCACCAGTGCAGACAGCTCCGCTGATTGGTTCACTGATGTTAGGCGCTAAATCCAGAACCTCTGGCTAGGCCCGCCCAAAGGGAGGTTCGTCCTCCCTTACTGCCATTCACCCTCATGTTAAAAGCCAGGACTCACGAGCTGCTGGGGTAACAACCGTTTATAATGGACATCACTGAGAGGCTTGGGGAGGTCAGACCTCTGTACAGTAATTTTTAATTGTGGTAGGGGATGCCGTTGGTAATTTGACACAGGGAGACGATTTTTGTGACTTCGAAGTGTTAAAATAGTAACATTATCAGTATTTTAACAGATAAATCGGTTAAATTTACATGTATTTATTTTTCTCTTGGAAGTTTATTTTTCTCTGAAATTTTAGGGAGGATGGTCCTCCCTTTCCCCAATGGACGAGCCTCCTCTGAAATGAAACGGACAAAACGCTTCCCCTATTTTAAGACCTCATCAATCTTGAAGAGAAGAAGCTGATACTGGGACTCAGAAGCAATAAGAACAAAGATTTATGAGTCGTGTATTGCCAAACAGCTTGGTAATAGGGGGGAATTTCTACAATGGAGGAATTGCGATCCTCTGAAGGGAAGCTCAGGGCTTTTTTTCAGTCCGCCACCTGTACATCATGAACGAGAGTAGATACAAGAGCACAGGGGTGCAGACATGTTTTTCAGGGGAAGAGAAAAGGTATTGCGCTGAAGAAGGCATGGTTGAACAACAAGAGCATTCTTCTGCCACGTAACTTTGGTCACAGGCCAATTGACCAGACGTTGATAGAGGGCTCTGTCTAACGTGTGAGTGGATGTTGAGAGCCTGGATCTGGCTCTGCTGCCCATCTGCTCTGCTCTGTCATGGAGTGAGCTGCCAGCTTCTCTGAAACAGATGCGGCGGCCTCATAAACCCCCCCTAAACCCTCCTAACCCCTCCACACTTCACACCCAGAAGCGACTGCACAGCACAAGGCTCAGGCACGACTTCCTGCATTTCATCCTCCACAATTGACCCAGGGTCAGCAGCTACACACAGAGAGTAATCAGCTGAGGCTGATGTCTGGATTCAGGCAGGGCTGACGTTAAACATTAAGTAACACTGTAGACTGCAGGTGCCTGAGAGGGCTTTGACGTTTTGCACTTAACGAGACTATTCACATAACAGAAGCAAACCAAGCCTGCAGATTAAAATGGAGGCAGCCGCAAGCTATATAATAGAATACGTATGCAGTTATCCAAAGTGCAATTATGAGAGTTGACTGTACAAGCAGTTGTTGGGGGGCAAAAACAGCAAATCTCACATTTTGACTCCAGAGCAATAGTAAAGACAAGCAAGTCTTTTCAGCGACGGGAGTGCGTGGCGATCTGGGTGGCTAACACTGCAGCTCTGGGTCAGCCCTGGTCCTGGGGGCACTTCAGACATGCTGTTCATTCCAGTTGAGCTCTTTAATTAGGTCTGATTGAGCCTGACTGACATCAACAAGTACCAGCTGGTAGAACTTATGGATTGTTGAAGAATACACAGGAACCAAGTAAAGGTTCCTCTGTACGCTATTTCTACACATCTGAGTCTATTAAACAGCTTAATAAAATACATGTGTGGATTATTAAGAGTATTTGATCAATGGGGGCCGTAACAATGAAATGAACCACCAATAAAGCTTAAATGCGAAGCAGCTTCAGGTTCACCCAATGGGCCAATATTACATGTCGTTATATTGAATTAAGAGCACAAACATCTTTAACAGCACATTTCTAGAATTACCAGTTCATAGGCTGCTTGTTAAGTGATGTCAAATCCAGATTAGTATTCAATTAACAGCTCAATCACACATAATTAATATAGGGCTCAGCTGGAACAGACACCAGCATTCACGGTTTACTCCTTGGATCAAGGCTGGGAAACGCTGCTCTATACATTCTTTAACAGCACATTTCTCTAAATAGCAATGGACAACCAATTCAGCTTGCTCAATCTGTTAGTGATTTATCAATAAACACCTGAAAGCTGTTACTAACAGAAGTTTAGCCATTCACTTAGCTGATGTGTTTTATTATCCATTTGTATTTTTGAACAACACAGTAAATACAGCTGAGAGCAACTTCTGCTTCTAGTAACTGCTTTTAACCAATGATCAAGTACAGCTAGCAACTTGTAGCTAGCAATTTCACACATACTACTTGACTAATTCAATAACTGTTGTTTGTAAAATAATTGATGGAAGCAGTTAATGAGCTATGCAAATGGTTTCACCTTAGTATTCATTTTGAAAATGGACATTTTTCCCCTCTTTTAACAATAAAAGCACACAGGCCATTGTGATCTCAGGAATTTTGTTATTGATATTACCCAGAGTAAACTACTTCCCTATCCTGAGTTTCACCCCAATGAGCCACAGAATGGAAGTATGCAGTCTTTAGACCTTTTTTGAACGGATCCAGATGCAGCCTATCCTTCTTGTGATACTGAGCATGTTTCAGGCATTCCTGGATGTCTCAGAACTTCTTTGGGCCGTTTGGCCTAATCTCATACCAAATGGCTGGGGTTAGCAGTCAATGCAGCTACTGAGTATGCATAAAAGGGCCAAGCCCTGACCTTGCCTCTTCTCAATAATACTTCCCCATCGCTTAACAAAACAAAACTTTCACATCACAAGCCTTGGTAGGAGCAAACAGTGACATGTGATTCATAAGGAAACCTAACACCTCAGAGACAGGCTCTACCTGACCATCTGCTGGCATGTGACATTAATCCCAGGTTATTGCCTTTCTCCAGGGTTTGCTGCAGTACTTTCCAGTTGTATTTTACAGCCATCAGAACAGGAGCCTTTTAAGCCAAGCCAGATTTACAGGTTAATCTGGTGACCTCAACAAACACAATGTACACAGCAAATAAATCAAGCCCCAAATGTTTTGATGTGAATGTTTGTCCAATCTTTCTTTGAAAGTGTCTTTAAGGGCAAACAAATGCCAAGGAGCTGCTCTAGAGCCATTGTTATACTCTCATGTGTGAAGGATGGCATAATTTTTTTGCTGAATTGACCTGGTGAAAAAAAGCCAAATAGCCCTTTTGGTCAGTGATGAAACCCTACATATCGCTGGAAAAAACAATCATGGTTTAACTCACTGTATCCATGGGAACATGCTTCCAATTCAAAAGAAATGTTTAACCTTTTTAGACAGATGACTGTGGATGTCATCTGTGGACCCTGTATGTCACACGTTTATTCACAAAAAGGCTTTAAAGTGCTTTTCTCCAATCCACTTTAAAATATGGTGCAAATCAATACTGCTCATAATCTTATCTGAAGAAAGCTACCATTTGGCAACTCAATTTCATAGTTATTATGCATGCGCCATAGACAACAAGCTACTGATCAATGGAAACACATGCTGAGGAATTCCCAGTTTATTGGTTTTGGTGACCCCATGGGTTAACATATTTGTAACACTGAGTGCAATGTGTTTGTTTGAAAGAGTGTGGTGTGTTTCTGTGTGTTTGTGTGGATGAGTGCTGTGTTTCTGTGTTTATGTGGCTGTGTTTCTGTGCATTCATGTGTTTGTGTGGCTGTGTTTCTGTGTGTTTGTGTGGCTGTGTTTCTGAGCATTTACATTTGTGTTTCTGTGTGTTTGTGTAACTGTTTCTGTGTGCTTGTGTAGCTGTGTTTCTGTTTATGTGGATGTGTTTGTGTGGCAGTGTTTTTGTGCGTTCATGAGGATGTGTGTCTGTGTTTGTGTGGCTGTGTTTCTATGTGCTTGTGTAGCTGTGTTTTTGTGCGCACATGAGGATGTATGTATGTCTCTGTGTTTGTGTGGATGTGTTCGTGTGTGTTTGTGGATGTGTTCATGTAGCTGTGTTTCTGTTTGTGTGGTTGTGTTTCTGTGCGTTTGTGTGGTTGTGTGGCTATGTTTCTGTGTGTTTGTGTGGCTATCTTGCTGTGTTTCTGTGCGTTTGTGTGGTTGTGTGGCTGTGTTTCTGTGTGTTTGTGTTTCTGTGCGTTTGTGTGGTTGTGTGGCTGTGTTTCTGTGTGTTTGTGTGGCTATCTTGCTGTGTTTCTGTGTGTTTGTGTGGTTGTGTGGCTGTGTTTCTGTGTGTTTGTGTGGCTATCTTGCTGTGTTTCTGTGCGTTTGTGTGGTTGTGTGGCTGTGTTTCTGTGTGTTTGTGTTTCTGTGCGTTTGTGTGTTTGTGTGGATGTGTTTGTATGTGCGCATGTGCATGAGCTGCGTGGGCTCCTCGCCGGTGCTGACCTCATGAGTCGGCTCATGGCGTGGCGCGAGGCGTAGTGCAGAGGGGTGTTGTGCTGATAGGGCTCTCCGTATGAGGTGTTGGGGTCCAGGGACTCCTTAAACTGGGGGTTGCTCTCGTACAGCTGGTAGGCCAGGCCCTCGTCTCCGTTGATGAGCGCCTTGCGGAACTTGGTCGCCGTGTTCCCCATTGCTCAGCTCACGGGGGCACTGCAGCACACACTCGTCTTCGCTCTTTATCCTGTTGCCGTGGAGAGGAGCAGCATGCTGGGGGTTCTGGAAAATGGGGGTCAGAGAGGTCTGAGTCCAGCTACAACAGCAGATATTACTTGCTAGCAAGTTAATTTTATTTTCAGACAGTCAGAATGCTAGCTAACACATTGACATGATAACCACCTAGACTGCTAACTAGCTCAATTTTTTGTCATGGGTCCCTCAGCCATTTTTCTCAGTAGCTAATAAGAAAATGGACCGGTTAGCCAACATCTGAGCTGCCTAGAGCCCGAGACAGACAACTAGCTAACTGTTTTGTCAGCCAGTCAGCTTCCCACCAACAAGCCCTATTTAAGAAGGAACCATTTAGACAGCTTAAAATATTACAAAGCACAGCATGCCAACTGTATAAATGGATCAACTTGTAACCTTTGTAAGTCGTTCTGGATAAGAGCATCAATATGACAATAATGCAATACTGGAGTAATACAGCAAAAACAGCCATTCTGTTTCTCCCCCCCCCAAAGTTAACATATTTTGCTAACCATCCTATACGTGGGAGTATGAGTAACTTCATGCAAGTAACATACTGTGTATTTAAAGAGGAATAAATGTGTAAAAAAGCAGGTACAACATCCCTTAAAATCACTGAACCCATCTCAGTTGCAGGCAAGTTTGAAGCAGGTTTCCAGCCCATCAGAGTGGGCAGGGCAGACACTGAGTTGTGGATGGCAGCAGTGGGCACAGCTTCAGTGCACAAAAACAGTATTAGTAAAGGAGAAAGCAAAAAGGCTGGATTAGAAAACCTCTCCAGGGAAGAGAAGAGGGAGTGCATGGAGAAAGCACAGCTTTGAGGTTCATTATATTACTGAATTTTACTGCATTTGCCTGCAAAAAACACGTTCATGTTTATGCAAGTTGACTTTATTTCTTTAAATACAACAAAATAGGAAGCAAAACCCGTGCGGAATCTGTGCGTCTTGGTTGGATTTGACACAAACATTCATATTGTCCTGTGTATTCTCATAGTATCTTCCTTCCACTCCAGTCCAGCAGGAGTGTCTGCAGTCTCTGCTCTAGCTTCCAGCCCAAGGCTTGAAAATTTTCAGTTCCCCTCACCTGCCAATTTGCAGCAACCCATCATTTCCCCTACAGTGTAACACATGCCAGCAAATCCCCATGAGTCAATTTCTACCTCACTGTCACATTCCTCCCAAAGCTCTAAGTAACCCATAAATACTTCACTTTAACAACAAAAACCAGATAACCATTTCAAAATCAGTGGGATTATAGTTCACAGGACAACAAAATGACAGATACTTGAGTCCCTATATTAGACACAGGTTTGGAAACCTCCCAACTCAAACACTGTTGCAAAAATGTGTGACTGTATTATGAATGAAGCTCATCAGGTCAGCTCTGCTCATACCATTAAAGGACTCAGAGAATATCGAAATCAAAATGTACACAGGAAGCAATCCGCAAATTGGCTGTCCTAATCACTGTGACAACAACGACAGACATCCATTATTACTTTATACCAAAAATGATCACTCAAGGTGAGGAGACTAACAAGATCAGAGAGAGAGGCACCTTTGGAAGACAGCCATGAATGAGCTGGAGAGTCTCCACAGTAACAGGACACCACTGTCATTTGCAGGAAGCATTTCGTATAACGCCAGTCGCTGTTTTTTTCTCTTAGATAGATCATTAGATACTTGGATAGTGTAGATTACAGGCTAACTTCCTTTAACTGAGCTAGTACCCCTTCTGTTAGCACAGTGCCTCCTCTAGTGATGTTTCAACATCTTGTCTCATCTCTTAATCTTTCATCATATCTTTTTTGACACTGATCAAATCCGAGTAGTTACACCAGTTGGATAACTAGTTCATGTCAGCTTTTTCTGATGATGTGTGGCTAGAAACGTACACCAATTCTGACCCACAATAAGGAATGAAAACCACAAAACATCCGTGTTACTGCATTATTTATTCAACAGCAGATAAAAAATGAAATGGCGTTCTCTTGTTGTGCATCTTTAACAAATTAGTTATATCTTAACAGTAAAATGTTGTCATTGTTGCTGCTATGTTGAAAAGGGTAAAGGTTGGGCCTCAGTGTTTTGTAAAGATAGCTGGTAGGCACTCTGAGTTTGTACTTTAGCATCTAAAAATAGAGGAGCCACTTTGAACAGTCTGTAAATGATGAGGAAAAAAAGACCAGGCAAAATTTTCCATTTCAGATTTTCAGTTTGCAGTGTTTTCCCGCTGCTGTTGTGCAGTTCCTTCACTCTGAACAATGTGGCACTACACAAGCCACTACCAGGCAAGCCAAACCAGAACACTCGGAAAACCAGCTTACCACAATAACGTAATCGATATGTTTATCAATAAATTTTTTAAAAAGATCAATATGCTGGGGCCTTTCTTTAGACAAATACTAACTTTTTAGGAGTTTGGACTGGTCTTTATTTTTGGACCTTACACTCTCCGTGAAGTAGCTAGCTACGGCATATATTGATCAAGAAGCACCTGCAGAGCTTCCAAAAAAATGAAACACTGCAAACACCTGCTCTGATATGCTGGGGTTTTACATTGAAAAACAAATGAGAAGTAATGAAGTAAATAGTAAAAAAAAGAGTAAAACTCTCATTCCACAACAAGCTGAAGGAATGACGAGTGTGACATAGGCATGCTGGGGCAGGGCTTTTTCTGTGTGTGTGTCTGTGTGCGTGTGTGTGTAAGACTGCCAACCTCAACAGTGGCCTAAAAAACAGGTCAAGTCACTGCAGTGTCAACAGTTCTACCGGATACAGGACCTGGCAGGAGCTGACGATGGTGACTCAGAGGTGAAAATGGGGTGAGAACCAATGACAGATGGAGAAGCAGGCCTCCACAGGTGGAGACACACAAGGGCCTCAAACGTGGACACAGGGGGAACATGAGTAACACACCGACTGCAGAGGAACACACATGGGGGTCTGTCTAAAGGCCTTCACATCTAAGTTTTACTGCCTCACCACTGGCCCTGCAGTCTACATCCTTCTTCCAAGTCACATGTCTCAACTCCCGCCATAGTGGAGTCCTTCCACCCTTTTAAATACCACTCCTTCTTGCTGTCTCAGAAAAAATACATCTATCCCAACAGATATAATGACAGAACACAAGTACTCCTTAGATGCTTAATCCTACATTCTGTAACAGCAGGAATATTAGCATTAGATAAATTCAGTTACAGATAATCCCAACAAAATCTCTATGAAAGCTGGAGCAGATCCATGCTTTGCTTAGCCTAAATCTTTCTTTTTTCACCCATGTCATTATGGGCAAAAACAAAAATCACAGCACAGTTTAACCCCCTCCCCCGATCCCCCCCAATCATGTGAACTGAGCTTCTGCACCCTGAGATTCCACATCAAGAGGCTGACAAGACCAGATGCTGTGCAAGCTTCCCTCGTGTGGCTTGCTGTCCATGCATGTGGCCTGCCTGACTCTGGCTCCAGAGGAACAGGTGAAGCGGCTACAGTCTCCCTCATGTTTCACCAGGGACTTCTGTACACCCCTGCCAACCACTAAAGCCCCACTGATTTCGCTCAGCATTCTCCCTCACTACCACCACCAATGCCAATCTGGCAAACCAAACAGAAGCACACGCAACGGCTGCTCTCTTTCTCTCCCTCCAAATGCACCAGGTGCTCTCTCTCCCTCCATACGCACAGACTTCTCCCTTTCTTTCTTTCTCTCTCCCTCCATATACAATGGTTGCTCTCTCGCTCCCTCTCTCCATGTACACTGGCTGCTCTCTTTCTCTCTCTCTGTACACACTGGTTTCTCTCTTTCTCTTTGTACACAGACTGATCTCACAGCTGATATCAACACTATATTTCAGAGCACAACACAACCTGCTACACACCATTTAGTGATGGATGTACTATTTGTCTGATATTCATGAGGACAAAATCACCCCTCCATCTGTATGTTCTGGTCTAGGATACATGGGTCTCACAATCTTTCAGTCTCAACAACTGTACACTGTACAGAGTATCCCCTTTTGTCAACAAGATACTGTTACATACCATCATAAAGCATTATCTGAATAGTAGCTGTTCCCCACACTTATGTGGGAGGGAGGGAAGCTCCTCCTCTGTAGCGATGCCAATGGTCTGCACTTTCCTCATCAGGAGTGAAAGGCATCTATCGCCCAGCGAACACTGTGCCCTGGCCTCAGGCTGAACGAGCTCTGCAGGAGTTATGACATCCACCCAGTGAAAAGCAGACATTTAATGCTCAATTCCAAAGAGAGATGCTGATTTTAATTAGCTTAGCGTCTACCTGCTTGGAGGAGAAGTAGGCCACAATAATGTTATCTGCTCACATATTCACCTGCCGCTCTGGAAAAGACACCAGGACGCGTGCGCACATAGTATCTATTTCTTGATATTTTATTTCAAACAGGATTATACATAGCATCTCACCCAAAACCTGCTGTAAAAGGAAAAAAAAAACATTTATTACTTAAAAGCATTTGTGTTTTTATTATTAGGGTTTTTTTTTATTCTGGACATGTATCAGAATGTCTTAACTAGCCTGTTTACAGAAATCCATACTGTAATTTGCTTTTGGTCAAAATGTATCAGTCCAAGCCAGACTGATAAATCAGGCCAAATGCACACCGGAATTAGTCTGTTATTGCAGGCCTACTTCCTTATTATACCTGCCTGGCTTCCAAGAGATTACAGTGATCAGCATGCTTCTATGCATGCTGCCCAGATTAGGTATCAGCCCTTTAAATCCCTACTTGTGCAGCTTACAATGGGAGAAAGTGTTGTTTCATGACTGACTCAGACACAAATGTTGTCCTGTGCATTCAGCGATAAGGACTGGCCACTCCTGATCCCCGCTCCCCCCCGAAGAAAGATTTTATGCTCCAAAAAGCCTTCTTGAAAGTAACGGTGGGCACAGTAAGAAAGGGGCCAGTGGCAGGTGCACAATGGAGGATGCTACAGTCACGGAGCAGGCGCGACGTCCTGGGATTTTTAGGTTGCATCAACGGGCAATTCAAATGCTGCACAGTTATTCTTTCACATCACCTGGAATCTCACACAAATGAAAAACATGCTTGTGCTGGTTAAATGTTAAACATAGAAATAAAAATACATTTTCTGGCAGTGTTTAAATCTGATAAATAACCCATCTCACTCACTTACACAGTGGTAGTATAGAAGCTTTAACTTTGTGTCACTCACACGGTCTCCCCAGATACGCTTACAGGTAGATGTTAGCATTGTATTTGCTATTAAAGTAGCTTGGTTCCACCTCAAATGAAACCTTCAAGAAAGGCTGAAGTGTACTGATTCGTGTTATGTAATATTTTGGAAGACGCATAAATCCTATTCAAGTTCAGGCTATCCACAGGACACACACAAAGAGTCTTCATCTCCTCTGTAAAAGGAGAAAACAGCCACATCATTTCCTTAAAATCTCGCTAAGAAAAATCTCACAGGTATCAAAATAACTGGTTTATGAGCCTTTGCCAATATGGCGCCTACATCATGCCTTTCAGAGGGAGCTTTTTGAGGTTTTTATTTATGTTTGTTGCCCTTATTGGACCCCTGTTCTGGAACCGGCATCTGCACGCCATACACTGGATAACTTCCACACTACGAGTCGCACAATCCACCACAGCAAAGAAAAAGCATCTTTACTGATGTCATCCAAGCAACTCATAGGCATCCGTTGAAGCGCAGGGTATCTGAGAGCGGAGAGATGTGCAGACCCTGCTGTAGACCCTCGTCATAGCAACTCGCACACTGGCATTCTCCTGCTGTAGCTCCACGCTATAACACGATAAATATATGCAATGCTGCAGCGGAATTTGCTGCGGCAGATAAGAGATCCTCTAACCACTCACCGCACATGACCAAGCGGCTCCATAGCCCGGTCAAACCCTAAAGGGTGGGGGGAGGGGTGGTCAGCTGCAGGAATGGGGGTCAATCACCAAACGCGCTCCATGAACAAGAGGCTCCCGGACACCCCAGTATTAATAACACTATCGATCCACTGGGATCACTCGCTCATATCCACACTCCGGGTTACTGAACAAAACCTTGCACATCACATCTGTTTAAGTACTCACAATACTTATCCTTTGCACCATACATTTTCCACCACAGCAACTACCCCTTAATAAGTGAAAGAAAAAAAAACAGAATCTGCATTTGCCATTTCATCACCTACAGCTTTGTCATCATGCAACTTGTGACAAAAAGTTTATCCTTAAAAGGTAGATGATGGTTTAGCAACAACCATATAAAATGAGAATGTTTTGAGTTGGGGAATGAACTGGACAGGAAACTCTGACCTGCAAAGACCTGAAAGACCTGCAACGCTCCACCCTTACCCCTGTTAAAACACCCTCGGCCACTAAAGGACAAATGCATAAACTTCTGGTTTTACAAATGCATAAACTTCTGATTGTAGTGATAACAGTAGGACTAGGGGGGTCAAGGGCAGAGTTCAGAACTATGTCGCAATGCAGTTACCTTTGTCAGTATTCTGAAAGAAAACATCAACATTATAAGCTTTAATACTGACTGCAGGACCACAAACAAGTCTGCCCAGCCAAGACCCCGCTGTCACGTTCCTTTGGTTCTGCTATCGAACATTTCCACCTGATTCACATGTATCAGCCTTAGTACAAACTTCTACAGCAAATTCAATCTACAGCATTACTCTCAGGAAAGGGTGAGCTTCTACTACAGTGATTAAGGTAAGACTGAGCAATGTTCAAGGCTCAAGATCCAGCATGCCAGTTGCAGCACTGAAAGTAATTTGAAGACCCAAGAGCCAGCTGTCAACAGCAACAACATTCATTTGAAATGTTGTCAAAGGCTGGTACAGACATCACCGTTATGGTTCTGGACTCAGTTATAATGGGCCTCAATTAACTGGATTTCAATGTTCGCATGCATTCAACAGTTTTCCCCAGCTATGCTACACTAGCTACCTATTACCTAGCCCAGGCTATGGTGAGCCTATCTACGATACCCGTTATGCCAGCAGGATGGTAAAATGGAGCAGGGCTCACAACCCAAAGGCTGCCAGTTCGATTCGATTCAAGGTGGGTCACTGCTGCTGTACCCATGGGCAAGATACTTAACCTGAATCACATCAGTAAATATTCAACTGTATACACAAATGACATAACTTTAAGCTGTGCAAGACTGTCTGGATAAGAGCCTCTGCTCAGTTAATTGTAATCTAACCACGTTTTGTGTGTGAAGGCCTGTGTTGCTTACTTTGTTGTCAGGAGTTTCACAGATTTATTTTTTCAAGAATGCATCTGCAGCTGTATGTTCCAGTATGAATTATTCATGACAACAGCCAGATGTGTGGCCCAAAGAGGTGGACAGTCAATTCCACAGAGAGGGATATTGTTCTCTGTGGAGGGAGAGCATTCCAGCACATTCCCCAATCACTGATGGGCAAAATAGATGCATGCTACACTGGATAAATCTTCATCTTGTTCAAGTTTCAAAATGTCCCAGTGATGGCCTTTGTTTCACACCCACTGCTTGGTGGTATGTTCTTTCTGAATAATGTCTTTTGTTGTTCTGGCCAACATCTATATATTCTCATCCAGCCAGGATTTCATTTATACCATTTATTTCAGAGGTCTACACAAATCAATGTTATTCTCCATGCCAGACTTCATAAGCCTTTGTGCTGACAAATAAACAACTCTATTAACTATCTACTCTCGAACTGTACAACACAGCAGTCACGGTATCTGTAATTGACCTTACTGACTCCAACAAAACTGGTGCAGTGCAACTAAAAAGTGTGTGTTCTGTAGTTATATTGATTGCTAGCCTTGAGCAATGGGGGAGCTAAAGGGGGTCAGCACAATGACCATCCCATTGTCAGGAATAGGCTGTATCCATGACTAAGATAAACTGTTCATCCCCAAGAGGCCTAACCTTCTGCAAGGTGCACACTTAGTGCTATCTGCCTGCCAAACCCCCACCTGCAGCTCTGGGAAGGCAGTCATTCCTGCCCACATCCATATGTGCCTGGGTTCCCCTGTGTGCTGGTCTGAAGCAGCTCAGAATGAGCACTGAGCATTTCCACTGGTAGACACCATGTGGTGCATGCAAATTCCGTTTTTCCCCATGTGTGTTTGATCAGAATGTGGAACAGAAAGACAGGAAATGATCATCCTACCTCTCCTCTACATCATTTGTGCACACTTCTGCCAGGGTTTTGACTTTATTCTTACTAATTACTACCACCAAACCACTGCAATCAAAGGTTAGTTGATTCTAAGCTTTTCTTAGCGATGACATCACACGCAATTACCATCTGCGTGTGGCTGGACAATAAAAAGACTGATGGAATTTTAAATTTGGAGTGTAACGTTTCACGCTGCACCTGGCACTTTTTGTATAGACTAAAAAGATAATTTATTGACAATACATGCTGCTATTCCCCTCCAAATATACTACAAAGACATGCTGCTATAAAGACATGCTGCTATTCCCCTCCAAATATACTACAAAGACATGCTGCTATAAAGACATGCTGCTATTCCCCTCCAAATATACTACAAAGACATGCTGCTATAAAGACATGCTGCTATTCGCCTCCAAGTGTTTAAAAAGACAATTTAGAGTACACTCCTTTATTGTCAAATATACTGCTTTTCCTGGTACACCATGTGCATTGAGCTACATTGTGTGTGTGTGTGTATGTGTACTGTGTGTATTGTATATAGAGATATGTTGTTTCAATCCTCTTTTAATTTCTTAACTTGTAAACTATTGGTATAGGAGAAACAGTATTTCATTCTTGATTGTACGCAAGTGCATGAGAAAATGACAATAAAGGAAATCTTGAATCTTAACTGTAGCATAGTGGTAAGGAGCATGGCTCATAACTGAAATTGCCTGCTGGGGTACTACTGCTGTACACTCGGGCAAGGTACTCAACCCAGAATTGTCTCAGTAGATATCCAACAGTAAAAATGGATAACATGTAAAAGCTGTAACCTATGCAAGTTTATTGTGATAGAAGTCACTCTGGAGAAGAGTGTCTATTAAATGCATGTAATGTAATGTAAGTTGCTCTGGATAAGAACCAACTTAACAGAACAGAACAGTAAAGAAGTAGAAGCTGTGGAATGATGTCCTATGCCTTTCACATATTTTCTGTATTTGCCAGTGATGCAATGAGAAAAAAAAATCCCCCAAAAACGTTCATTGCTACTATTTATGGAGGCATGTGAATAAGACTAAATAAATAAATAAACATGGCACACGTTTATTTAGAGTCAGGCAACAGCTTTCTAAGAGTTGTGAAGTAAGTTTACATACTCCGCAATTTAAAAAAATGTGAGAACAGAACTGAAAACAGTATTAAGGAATAGTAACTTGGAATGCTTCAGGCCAGCGTCAGGAAAATTAACATTTTGTACGTGTTTTAATCGCATTCCCCATATGGACACACAGGTAGCAAAAGCTTGGTGGGGGTCAATCCCTTAACGTCACATAAAAAGCTGGACTGTGCTTTTTTATGTGAAATACCTTATATCTCCGAACGTCTTTGACACAGCCACACCACGGCAATATTTAACACAGGAATCCAAATTTGACTTGATTAGACCACATTGAACACTGACACAATGCTAAAACAGCTTTGAAAATGAAAACAATGACTAAGCAAGTACTACCTGTCTTCATAGAGTGAACATGTTTCCGTTTGGACCAAATAAAGTTAATCACATCATATTACAGTGGCGGGTAGTGGCAGATCTCATAATCCTTTCTACCCTAAATGTGACCACATCTAGGTCTCCACCTAAAAGAACCTCCTTCCCAAACCTGAAAACTCAAGCATCTGCTATATTTAGCCAAACTCAGAGGATGCTGGTAACAGCAGCTGTGAGCTGTAGTAGGTCTACAAACTGGAAAGGGCGATCTGATTAAAACAGGTCTTCAGAGAGAAGACCACTCACCCTACAATTGCTAAAACCATTTGGACTGAGCGAGGGCGAAGTACATGATCCCACGCAAGCCCTCGCCTTCAAGGAAACTCACCGATGGCATGTACTTAAGAAACCCTTTTCAGGAGGAGCTCAGAGGCATTCTCTGAATGAGTGCATTTCATTGCTGAGTGGCTGTGCACTAGTGAACCCAGCGAAAAACATTTACTTTCCTCTGTTCATTGCTACAGCAGGGGCCTTCGACTAGCAACCTCCAGCAGACTGCCTGCTGGCACTCAAAGATAATTAAGAGGACAAAATAAGAACAAACATATGTGTCTGAAGCTTCGGCTACCGCATAAAGTTGTTCTGTGCATGCAGTTGTTCTGCATGCTAAATTAAATACATTTTTTTACAGACATGTCTACATTGTTCATAAAAATGTATATTCATTAGCAGATTTAGGGCTATGGAAAGGTCTGGCAACCTCCCCTCCAATTTTGCTCCCAAGCAGGCCCCATGAAAGAGAAGCCCTGGGTCTCCAAAATGTTTTGTTGGCCTACTTAAATTGCATATGATGTCACAACTGAAATGCCTTTTTTAGGACCAAGAAGGCATATCGAAATAAGCAAGGAAATATTAGGCAGACTGATCTGCAGATTCTGATCTGGTGCTAATGGTCTGGTTTGGGGAATTCTTGATAACAACAAAAATAGCTCCAACAGTACCTTTAGTAAGACAGACAAGAAAAAATTACCCAGATTATGAACTAGGAATGGTTGAAGATAATCAAATGCTCAGTTCTGATTAATCTTGAGTTGGCAAAAAACAATTAGTGCAGGGCTTAAATTATTTTTGCCAACTGCAGCCGCATTACCTTCTTGAAGAAAAGTTGACTTTATCAACTATTTATAATGATAATAATGATTTATGTTTGAGGGAAAAAAAATATGAAGTCACACAGAGCCCCTTCTCAATCCAGTGGTCTCCGACTGTAGACGGCCCTTTCGCCATGGATCAGAGATCCTACAAAATGCACTTCAAATGGTTTGTTGCATGGGTCCTAACATGAATGCTTGGCAAACAGAGTTACATGCACGAGAGGGTGCCACTACACATACATAAGGCAAACATACTAGATTTGGCTCTAGCACTTACAATTTAAAGCACTTTCCCACTAACAATGGCAGACTTTAATCCACTTGGCTCTGCAGATCACAATGTCCTTCATTTAGTCACACGCATGTGTGTTCCATTTAAAATAATGTACCTTAACAGGCTCAACTAATGACTCTATCCAGGTTACCCCCAAACTGTACAGCAACAGGGTCAACATAAGAAGCAGAGTTGTTCTGTTTGTTCAGGGAGAGGAGTGACACCATGGAGGTAAAAAAAAAAAAAAAAAAAAAAAAAAAAAAAAAAACAGCCATGGGGTCCTGATTTATCTCTGTTCCAGGAAATGTGTATGCTGTTTAAACAGGCATGTTTTTGTCCTGGCTGACGCCAAGACATCTTTCGTGCCGATCCTGCTGATTCGCCTCTTCAGACTGTAGCCTGCTTCCTGGAATCATCTCCACAGAAACTGGACACTAGATTATGCTTTGTTCTTATGGTAACTTTGCTGTAGATTGAAAAGGAAGTTGAACCTTCCACCTACTGAAAGAGTAAAACCACTCATTAATAGGGTCATCTGCTGACCTTACATTTTTATTCAGCACTTCCTACTGTACTTTGCACCTCTATCTGCAAATGTATTGTAAGGCTAACTTGAAGTGAGGCCCTCTTCAGTTAGACTGTGCTGTGAGAGCACTTTCCCATTTCAGAGCAGACAATGCACGTTCAATACTGCACGACCCTTTGTCTTCAGTGTGTAACCCCAAAGCAACACGGTTCCAATATTGTCTGAACGCAGACAGTGGTGGTTACTATTGCCTAAATTATCGCAAAGATCCTGACATCACAGGGAGAGAATATGGTGACCTCGGTGGTTAACATCAAAAGGCGCAGCTTTCTGGTTTTCGTAATCAATTAGCTATCAGAAAAAAACACTTATTTCCTCACATACCCCACTGTAAACGTTGACGTCCAAAGACACTCGGAAACGATGTACATTTTGTGGCATGCGGGAGTGACCTGTGGCTTGCATCTGAAACAGCTACACAGTACTGCTTAAAGCTTAGGTCTGAGAGAAAACATTGCTATTTGACTGTACAGAGCAATGAGCCCCTGCTAGCTAGCGAGTTAGCCAAGTATGTTCATGCACACTCTGCAAAACAGCAGCCAAACGCAAGCCCATATGTTTTTTAATATATATACACAGGCTGATGTAAAAACACATTTCAGAGCAATCTAATTCGCTACACTTCTCTTTCGTGGGCATGCAATTTATCAGGTTTAAAATCACGGGTTTCCAAAATATAGACTAATTTGCTATTTTGTCTTTCCAAGTCATGTCAGACAGAGATGCCCCTATTGGTAACTATCTAAAAGAATTTTTGTTTGTTTTGTGCTTGTTCGTGTTTCTAAACAAAGGCATGTATTATTTATCACTTTTGTCTACCACTACTAAGAACTATTTTTTCTAGCCATCCTATCCATGGCTGCCTTTGACGAATTTAGCCTATAGTTTCTCGAACGGTGAGTCACGTTCGTATTGTTAAATTGACGAACAAACAGTAACAAGTCAACTAGCTAGCCGTTAGCTGGGTATGTGAGTATTGGGACTGGTGTTGGTTGTAGATAAACTGCATCGTTAGGTGTCATCTTCTTGTCGACATGACATTGTTGCTACAGCACGATCGATATTTAGCAGTGGCTAGCAGGCTGTGTAGCGCAGCGACAGACAGACCAGTTAGCCAAAATAGCTTATCTAGTTATGTCGGAGATAACTATCGTAGAGTCATCATGGGGTCTAACATTCCAAGTTTGGAAATATGAAGTGGTATCGGACTTTTCGCCTCAGCTTTCTGAGTATCAACTAGCATAGCTAGTTAGCTGCATATGCCTAACCAAGTTCTGATTTTATGTAACACATAATTCAACAACGAGTTGACCCAAGTAGCCAGCTACCGAGGTGCCTAACGTGAATCAGCTGTAAATGTACAACCGTATAATGTATCAATCTGACGTTACTTAACCAGCTGGCTCGACAAGTACCGACTTGTTAGCTGTGTGGCTAGCGAGTTGCATTTCATGATTTACCCATTTGGTTCGCTCATTTGTTTATGAGATAACTACCGTTGTAGTTTTGATAGCCAGGTAGCTGCAGCGAACAGTGTTTACAATAATAGTTTGGCCTTGACTTGTCAAAATAGCTAACATAGCCGGCCAAAAGGCAGGCTGATAAATATAATTGTTTTCCTAATCAACAAAAGACATTCGACACTGGCCTCACAACCAGAAATGATGCAGCAGGGAATAGGATTATAGCTGGCTATCTGTCTTGTGACTGTCGCGAATGTTCCTCCAGATAGCTGGCTATTTTACTGTCATTGTTGGATCATGTTGTTAGCCAGCTTGCTAAAGCGACACAGTAGTTGTTGCAGGCTAACAAAGAAAACAAAGGGTTAGTGAAGGTAGACATGTAGCTCGCTAGCGAAGCAGGGCTTGGCTCAACAAATGGTTCACTAGGTTAAAATACACACAGGTTGCTAATGTTAGCCAGCTATATCAAATATTGACACATTCATGAAATAATGTTAGCTAGCTAGCAAGATGTGTCACCAGCACACGTTAGCCAGCTAGTTGGCTAATAGCTAGCGAGCTAGTAATTTTGATTGTGGATTCAAAATTTCTACCAAAGCGATCACTAGCTAAATGGATTGTCATCTACTTACATGATTGGTTTTCTCTGTTATCCAAAAGCTAGCTAGTTATATGCCGACTTGGATGCCACTTATTGCTCTGTAGATCCTGCTTATTTCCACATTGCTTGTTTGGTGCTTCGGCCCGCAGACTGGCTGTGTTTAGTGTCTGAGGGAGGTGTGCTTTCGGCCGGATTATTGGGACTGCACAGCGAGCTGACTCTCCGGAAGTCAACCGGAACTGACTGCTGCTTTCTGGGTTATAATTGGTTCTCTCGCACGTCATTCCAAAGGGGCGGAACTTGTCTGTTTTCTGTCGCGCCTTATTCTATTTATTTATGCGTGTGTGAATCTATAGCTGATTTGTGCGGGTTGTATCTTTTGTTGTTTAGTATCGGCAACGGCCAAGCATGTGCAATAATTGGTGTTATTATCAGTTAGTTGTTGTATATTGCCCCTTTTCTTCTAATTTTGCCGTATTTCGTTGCTGCCCCGAGGCTGTCGAATGCCTAACCCTTCATTGCACTAGCGCGGCTTACTAAATTACTATCTAGCCGAGCTGAGTGAAACGTAAAGTCAGGGATAAATGTGGTTAAGTGAAATCTGACCGATGTCTACCGGGATCGCATACACTGCATGCACCAGTGGCCCTACAATCGGTCTCCCATCGTTAACCTGAATTTCAAGCTGCAGACGAGGGATTGCATGGTCTGTTCAGATTGAATTTGTCACTTGGAATACATGTGTAACAAAATACATCTTAAATGTAAATTTAATGTAGTTGATGGCGATCCCTGCTTAATTCATCGACCTGCACCTCTTCTAGTGCACTACACATTCCAGAAGGCTGCAGTGACGTTATCCCCTCTTCGGACGTCCACCGTCACGCTCAGGGCCAGCCATACCGTGAGTAGGTATGAAACAAAAATCTGTGTTGACTAAGTATTCCTCTTTTAGCGGACTTAATAGTCTTTCATTTTTACCTACTGCCATTTAAGCAACATCTATGGAACTTAAAATATTTATATTCTTTTTTCACGTTCTTTGTCTTGTGTGCATTTCATTTGCATTTGTCATTTTTATCGCATTTGTTGGTTGGGCAATACCAGTATTTAATGAAAAAAGTACACTGATCAATAATTTGTACTGATTTATTTTTATTATTACTACATATTGCATTGAATTCAGTTCTGTATTTTGTGATAAGACTCGCCAACACTCAGAACCATACAGGAGAACCGGCTTTACTAAAGTTTTGTACAGCTGGATCTTGGTTCTTATGCTGAATTGGTTCAATTTCCAGATGTTATGTAGCTGTGCAAGTGTAGAGTGTGCCTTTCCAAGTCTTCAGTGGATGTCTTTTTGAGCTCCAGTATACAAAGTTATCAATGATGTCAAGTGGCTTGCCATTGATGGTGGTGGGTGTACTAATGGTGGAATTGACGTACATCACATTTACATTTACATTTACTCATTTAGCAGACACTTTTATCCAAAGCAATGTACAAAAGTGCATATAGTGGGTAAAAACGTTTGTTTTTGTGACATTTATGTTGAGACCAGTTTGGTGTGCAAACTTAGTCTGTCTGTCTTCTCTTGCAGGTGTTGTTGAGTAGCAGACAGGACAGCTAAATCATCAGCTAAGTCGAGGTCCTCAAGCTGAGAGAATGGGGTACACTGGATGCCACGGGGTTTATTGGGTGTTGTTTTCCTCATGATCCAGTCTATAACCACCAAGAAGAGAATGGGAGATGGGATACAGCCTTGGCACACTGCAAATGTCGCAGAAGACCAAGGCGACAAGTTGGTGTCAATAACAACACTGCTTTGAAAGTATTCATAGAAGAACCCTATTGTACTCATGCTTTTAGGATAAAGGCCATAAAATCACAAGATCTTCCTTAAGAACACTGCAAAGGATTTTTGAAGTCGATGTAGTTGTGTCAGGACTGCGGCTTCTTCCGGCCTGGTTTGTTTTTGTTGTCCATGTGCTATTGTTCACTGTTTTTCCCTCTGTTCCAGCCCTGCCCTGCCCTCCGCCCTGTCTCCGCCCACCTGATTACCTGACCGTCTCCAGCTGCCTGCCTGCACACCTGCATCCCATCTGCTCTTCAGCCTTGCCCTATATATTCCCCGTTTGTTTCGTTTATCATCACTAGTTCGTCACAGTTCATCTGTTTCGCTATAAGCTGTTTTCTCCTGTCCTGCCTGTTTTTGCCAATTTTTCGCCTGTTCCCCTTGACCACATTTTTTGGATCTGATTTTGTTGTCATTGCTGTACTTTTCTGGATTTTTGACTTCGCCTGTTCTTGACCTTGTGTTCTGGACTTAATTTTGGGATTTAATAAACTCGCTTTGTGCATCCTGCCATCCAGTCTGCGCCTGGGTCCCTGCCTGAGCCTTGACAAGTTGACAGAGGGGGGCATTCCATTCAATGCATTGTTCAATGATGTTGCTCAATGCAAAGATTTGGTCTATACACCCTCGGCCTTTGTAGAATCCAGCTTGTTCTTGACGGAGTTTCTTGTCAACAGCTGAATCTATTCAACCCAACAGAGCTCTACAAAAGAATTTGCTTGGTATAGACAGCAGAGTGATTCCACACCAGTTATTGCATTTCTGGAGGTTGCCTTTTTTAGGGATCTTGATAATTAGACCTTTGCCTCAGTCTTCAGGGATGGTCTCACTGTTCCAGATGTTGTTAAACAGGGATGTTACAACTGTGTTATATGTTCCAAGGTTTGCTTTTAGTATTTCTACATGTACAAGGTCAATGCCAGCTGCTTTGTTGTTCTTCATGGCTTGGATTGAATCTCTAACCTCTTTCAGTGTTGGTAGATGGATGTTGATGTCCACCATGACTGTTGGGTCAGAAGGGTTAGCTGGTTCACCTGGCTCGGGAAGATTTAGAACTCCATGTAAGTGCTCCATGCCGCATGCAACCTCTTCTTCATATGATGTCATTTCCTGTTAGATTTACTTCTCATGGGGACAGAGGGTTTCTGGTCCTATTTCCCACATAAGCTTTTTGTGATTTTTGTAAAGAGCACTCAGATTTCCCCAAACAGCAGCTTCTTTGGCACTTTTCTTTTTCTTTGTCCTTGGAGTTGTATGCGTTTTGTAGGTGGCTTCTGAACCTGGGTGATATAACACTTAGAATCTTGGCTTTCAGCTCTTTCCGCTCATTGATTTTATTTTTGCCACATGCTAAATGTTATCCATTCTTTTTGATTCTTCTTCTTAGTGCCCCAGATTTTCTTAGCTGACTCAACATTTGTTTTTATAGAGTCCCAGTGCTGTTCCACATCTGGGATTTCAGCCTCGGCCACTTTGGAGAGTACCAAAAAGCAATTTTTCTTTTTTACATACTGAGGAACACTTTAGCCTTGACATGTCATGGTGTTTATGATGGTCTTGTTTTGGGTTTTTACTCAACTTTAACTTCACAAGTGCACACAATAGATGGTGATTGTTTGCAACGTCACTCCACGGCAGACCCAGAGATCTCAAAGAAAGCTTCACCATCTACCAGTGATCAATCTGGCTGTTTGTCTTCTTGTCTGGTGATATACGGGTGTCATACAGTACAGTGGTCTTACGGCCAAAGAAGGTGATAGGGATCACACAAAGTCACTGATAAGTAGAAGAGGTGAATTTATTGTGGCGGCCCAACAAAAAAGACAAACCACAAAAATAAAACACATTCCCAGGCAGGTGATGATGTGGCAAAAAAAAAAAAAACTTAAAGTCCATAAATCCATAACAAATACAAAGCAAACACTACTTCACAGTAGCTTAAAAGTAGCTTAGGGCAGCCACCAGCTGACTAGCTCGCACCAAAATCATAATGTGAGCAGGCTCGCAGGGCTCTGGAACATGACCCTGCCTATACAGAATGTGAAGATACGCCACGCCGTGTTGCATGTTGGGACGGGGGCACCATCTTGTGAGGAACGTGCTCTGTTTATCTGTGCCTGCTACGGTGGTTACCTGCATACCTTTTGTTTTGTTTGGCTAAAAAGTTGTTTAAATCGTTCAAATCTGATGGAGAAGTGAAGGGGTGGAGAAGGGGAAAGAGAAAGAAAAGGGACCCTACCGGGAGAAATTAAATCGCAACGCCAAGCAACGGTATTTGGACAAACGAATAACGATAAATAACATAGATCCATATGACTTGGCAGCCCAAGACTGGATTACAGACCCCAATGTACTACCTCCACTCACATACCCGGACATTGTAAATTATCTCGTTTTTGGACTTAGTGCATACACATTGCATGAATTTAAAAGTTATAAATACCTAGAAGCTCATGAACAGTTTTGCATTGGCTGGGAGCAAGATCTGCTAATTCACAAGCCAGCAAACTGCGAGAGCACAGTCATACTTGCAAAGGTAAGGTGGCACTCCTCTTTTTGGCCCAATTATGAAACCAAACAAAATACAAAACTTTCAAAAACATTCAGCAATGTGATTGTTTTATTGAGTCATAGCCAGTGGGTTTGATCAGTTGCATTAATAAAAATGATTTGCTATAATCTTGGACCTCCTTCTTACTGCAGCTACCCACGCCATCCGGCGTCCTCTCGTCACCTCCACAACCTGCTTCCCTTCGTGTTATTTCCACATAGGAAAGGTGAAAAAACATATTCCATTGTCCAGTTTTCTCCCTGAACGATGGTGTGACCTACTATGGCAGTTCTTGATGCAACAGCACTGACCTACCATGGCAACGTTTTTCAGAATCACGACAAATAAACAAAACACAGCCTCCAACTCACGAACAGAAAGGTAGCAGCATCCTCACAAGATGGTGAAACAAAATTCAGCACGGTGTGACGTCAACTTTGCATTCTCTATACACAGCCCCCCTTCAATGAGACCACTGCTGGCTTTTATACCTTAGGAGTGCTGGAGCCACTCCCAGGTAAAACCATCCTTACCCCTGAATTAAAGTATTTAACAGTTTTAATACAGCAAACTGTTGCTTTCCTATTCTAATAGTCATACATATTAGCAGTTATTATGAATACAATAAGCAAGCACCATATCCTACCAGCTGCAATACAACATGCATATTTTTTCCGGGGAAACACATTCCTCCCCTCAAGGTAGTTTCAGTGCTGACGCTCTCTGTGCTTAAAGCAGCGCAGGAGTCGGGTGCGCGCTTATGGCAAGCCGTTTTAACATTTAATAGGATATGTATTGCAAATATCCGTAATTCAATTCTTCCTAGTGAAAATGAACATTTCAGATAGGCACAATGACATTCTTCCTACCCACAATTGTCATTTCAGATAGGCACAACGTCATTCTTCCTAGGACAAATGACGCCACTTTTGCCATTTGTATTGGGCTTTCAATTTCAGATGTCCACAACGTCATTCTTCCTATCCAGAATGAACATTCTGGATGTCTGCAATAGAATTCTTACTAGGAAAAACTCCCATTTCAGATATCTACAAGCCAATTGTTACTAGTCATAACTGGTGTAACGGACCATAGTTGATCTGTTGATCTGATCCGTACAGATCCCCCCCTACTAGTAACAATTGGATTGTAGATATCTGAAATGGGAGTTAAACTGTCCCCACATACCCTCATCAGGGAAAGCCATTATGCAAACACCTAATATAAATTAATTTCCACTTGACACAACTGGCTAGGGTGACCTTTCTGATTCGTAGAACCATGGTTTAATTTGTAACCTCTGTTGTAATTCACATTTCATGCAGGTCCTTTCTGCTCCTCCTGTTGGGATAGCCAAATATCAAAGCTATCAGGGGAATCCCAAAGCACCGCATTACCACAATATACTTCTGGCTGAACAGGCTGCAACCTTGTACACCTCAGTAGTGTTGTCACCAGTCCAATGTGAAAGTCCCCAATTTAATGTGAGAGCCTCTGTTTGGAGAGTTTGCTCCAGCCTGTTCTCTTTGGCAAATAGACAACTGGTCTGAGCATCGCAGGCAGGGGTGATTTATATTGATACATTCGATTTACAGTGGTACAGTTTCAATCATGTTGTATGTGAGAATGATCCATACCATTTATTTATTTAGTTTGAATGACACTAGAGCACTTTTGACAATCCTAGTTATCTTGCATTGAGTTGAGCATTGAGTGTTCCTCCAGCGGCAAATAATTCACGCTTAGATGCTCTGCATTTCTTTAAAAGTATACAATAATTTTAAGAATGTGTTGAATTGTATTGTATCAAAAGGTGTAGGCTATCGTGTTGCAATGTATCAAAGTGAATTCATACATATATTTGGATATGTCATATCATTGCTTCGGTATGGATATTGTATCGTATCATTTAGCCAGAGATTTACACTGCTCAAAGGCTGTGTGTTCTTTGAAATATACGCTCAGTCTCCTAACATGACAAGCGGTGACATATCACCATCTCTACCCTGCCCTGAGGGACAGAAAGCAATGAGTTCATTTGCTTAGCTCTCGTGTTAAGGTGATATTACCTTGGGGAGAAAAGCTGAATTAGGTCAGAGAGCCTTCCTACTCCCATCTGCACTAGAATTATAGCAGCTCACACTGCATGAGGGTAATATGTCATGTTCACCTTGTATGCTCAGTTTTAAATGAGGTTAGATGGCGCAAAGAGAAACGTTTGTATTAAGTCAAACTTCAGGGTGAATAAAGGTGTGTGTAAATATGACTTGTGTATTTATTTGTGAATGATATGACTTTGATTTTTGCAATGTTATGAAGGCATGAAAATGTTTGTACCAAGTCATATCTCAGGGTCTCCTCAGATTGGTTATTTCTGTTGGAAACCCTGAAAACTCCAAACTCCAAGTGCTCTACAGGTATACGTACAGAAGTATGTGCCAGCAATCCACAACTTGCCGGATGGCATACCTGCCATCCCGGTAGCTTAATCTTGAGACATTACACAGCCAGTTGGTACTTTCAGGCCTGTGGGCCAGGACAAACCAGACGGTAGAGCCACAAACTCATGGGCCATGTTCTTGAAAGAAAATAAAACCTTGATCATTTAATAAGAAAATGTTCTGTATCTTTAAAAGCTTATCCTGTAAACCTAGTTGTCAGAACATGAGACAGCTGCTCATAAATCAGGATTGTTCAAATTTAACTGGCATGTCCAAAGATGTCATTCTCTCGCCACCCATTTGGTTTGAATAACTTTTCAAATGTTTGTCTTTGTGTCTTGAAAAGAAGGGCTTGGTTAAGCAAATGCCAAACTCCAGTGCCTGTTGAGTGTTCCGCTTCTATTTATTTCCTAGTACAGAAGTTCAAATGGTGCCCCCACTGTAAGTAACATGATTGTTATTTGAATTCTTTCATCTGCCTTTGATTGGACTAATTGACCTTATATTGTACATATTGGCATTCAGCCACTAAATGTGGATCATCTGCAAAAAGCAAAAATAGTCTGATTGAAAATGAGTAAAAACATACAAAAGCAGGTCAGTGTAGATTTGTCTGTGTTAGTATAGTACTGTACACTGAAAGACTTCCTTGGATTGAAGGATGTTAACAGAATTGTTTACCTATCCTTTATTGGTACGAACATGGCTCCAACAAGGAACCTATTTCACTGAAACCATACAGCACACAAATGCCACAAAATGTCAATTATCGGTACTCAATCAAAATCCCAAACTTATTCAGGGAAGCTGAGTCTCCCTCCGTGGGTAGCACCAGTGAAACATGGAATGGAAAACACCAACAAAGATTTCCATCCAAACCAGTTCATTTTGATCTGGGGCATTCCCATGTAGCATGTCATTGAAATTGTGTATCTTCACGTCCTAAGTTACATAGTGTACTTGCAGATGCTGGGTAGAGCTGAATTTACTAAATGTCTTTCCATACATTTTTAACTCACACTAGATAGTTAAAACTAACCCCCTGACATTTTCACACTCTGCATGCTCAGTCCCTACCATTAACATGCAGCAATCAGTCTGAAACAGACATCCATGTGGGAATGGAATGATGATGCAGTTAAATTGATTATTTTATTGAAATATGAATAAAAGACCTCAGTTGTGCATTCACACAAAAATATTAACTCAGACGGAAAATGAGATACACATGGTAAATCTTTTCCTGCACAAAATGATATGAAATTAGAGGAATGTATAATCAAGCAATTGTCTTCTCTATGTACTGCAAAACTGCTTTTTACAGTGGTGGCCTTCACTTACATAAGTTGGCTCAAGCTGAAGATTCGTGCTGGAATCATTTTCAGCTGTCAGGACACCTGGTTACTCAATAGGAAACCTTTATCAGTATACAGACTTGTTTGGGTATTGTTTGCTGTTTCTGATGAACATACGTCAGCCACATAGCACGTACAAATGAAAACAAAGGCTTTGTGAAAGGCATGCCTTCCGGCAGTTGCAGGTGGAGGTTCTGCATCTGCTGCAGCGGTTTGCACCGACAATATGACAGAGTTACTGCAGGCAAGCATGTGGAGTACACTGAAGTTCTCTTTTCACTCCACTGCCTGGGACTGGCACTGCCATGCTAGAGGCCCACACTTGACAGACTGGGTAGGTTACTCACAATATTAGTTCACCACCATCTTCAAACCACAGTCAACTGCCTTGTACATTTTGCAAACCCCAGACACTTGGTAAAGGGAAACAATCAGCTTGCACAAATCACAGACACTTGGTAAAGGGTAGAAATCACCTTCTGCCCAGTTGCAAGCTGCTGTGAATCTAGGGTTGTAGTTGAAAATATTGGGGTCAGCAATACTTAGCTTATGACTCCCCTCTGCACTTCACAATGTCTGGCAATCCCTCCCTTACAGAGGCATCTTTCCATAATGGTCGAGACAGCAGAGTTGTTGGCTTCCATTGCAGAGTGAAGACCTCTTCAGCCTGCATCTTGGATCTCCTTCCTAATTGCGAGTCCTCTTGCTTATTACTGCAGAGTATTAAGTACTACTGCACTTGTTAAAATGCATTTTTCCACGTGCATGTTCACCATGCTAATTATCATAGCACTGAGTGACAGATGGATGCATGCTCAGGTGTGGTCTGTCCCACTCTATGTCCTCCATTGCTTCTGTGACTTTATTAGATGCAGTTTTATGCCCTTGCTGTGTAAATCACTCTGGATAAGAGTGTGTTCTTTTAAATGACAGAATGTGAATGTAATTCCCAGCTGTGTGTGTGCGTGTGTGCTGAGCAGAGCAGAGTATCATTTGTTGGAACTATACATCCCTTCCTGCTGCACCAATAAGCTATACCCCTCTATAGAGCTACAAGCCATAGTGGACCCGGTGAAGACCATGACTCAGAACTCTTGACAACTCCTTACATGCTCTATAATTGGAACATCTAGACCTACAAAATCCAACTCACAATTTGCTTGCTTAAGAATCAACCTAACTTCTCATAAATTAGATCATGAAAGCACAGGATGGATCAAGCGTCACTTCAGAAGACAATCTCGACAAGCGTTGGAAAAGCATCAGGATGATGGTTGAGCGTGGATACAGGGGGAAGAATTTCTGGACCATGGTCTGCTGTTGGCTGCATAAGTTTATGCCAGCTGTTACAGCTGCCTGCCTGCTCTCCATTACATTTGAGAAGGCATATCAGCCTTAGTGTCAGATGGCAGTGCATCTGCAGTGGCTGGTACCCAACCACTAATGGATACCCAACCCAAGGGAGAGGGCATGAAAGCTACCTCTCACAGCAAGACAGCCCTCATTTGATTCACAACACAGGAACCTCAGACAAACCCAGAACAAAATTTGCCCACAACTGAAAGGTTTCTGAATCATGACAATGCAGTTTGCTGCAGCATCAAATAAAATGAAGAAACAAAATTATGATTTTTGTGAATGGCTGCCCATCGGTTGATCATCTCTGTATCACAGTTGCCCTACGGCCCTATGTAAGGTGAAATTCTGGACATGGCTATGGTGACATTGCCCATATGGGAGGCTGGCATGGGGTTGGGACACAAGCTGGAAAGGAGGCAGGACTTGGCTTGAGTTTTTATCCTAGCATACCTGCCAGGTGCTCAGTGCTAACACCGCATTTCCAAGCACAACTTTTAAAGCACTAAATGGGACAGCACCAGAGCGCAATTCACATTTTAGCAGAATATCAGCCCGAAAGCTATTCTGCTCTTCTAACATACATCAGAAAATGATTGGAGAGGCTGGTTTGTGTTGTCAGGCAACATGGCTATGAAACACTATACCACAATATCTTAGTTGCTCCCCATCAATTCAATCAGCTCCCAATGAATTAAATCCGTTTTTAAATCATAGCTAAGATTACACATTTAAAATGGCTATACATTTCCTGTATAGAATAAATGTTCAATGTTTTTGAGTTGTTTTTTGTTTGTATTCATTTTGTAATGTATTTGTTTTCTTTGTGCTTTTGGAATGTGATCCTGAAATGATTCATTTTTTGTTTTAATCTATACAAATGTTTGGAATATTAAATAGCTAATGTATTTTTTCATATTGTGTTTAGTTTCAAGTTTAACCAGATTTTATATATTTCATTCTTTATTAATCTCTTTTATTTCTTATTTTTATTTGGTTTAATTCATTTAATTTTTTTGCTGTGTCTGATTTATGCTGTGAAGCACTTTGGGCTACATTTGTATGAACAGTGGTATACAAATAAGTTTGATATATTCAAATTGATATTTCAGATTTTAGCTGCAGATTTAGAATGGGTAGAAAACTGGAAGGAAAGGCATATAGCACAAAGCTGAAGGAGAGAGTGTTGCTCGTAGAGAAGCCACTGGATTTCTACTTCAGTGCAGTGAACAAGAATTTTTCCCGATAGTGCTAAGGACTTCCCAATGAGACTGGCCTTACAGTACTGGAGAAGGACATTTTTTTGTTTCTTTTATACCTGAAAAATCCTTGCTAGTAGACTAGAGATCTGAACAGTTATTCACAGTTTTAAGTTAGATTTTTACTCCAGAATACAGGGAGGTAGTTTTGTTTGTCGCTGGTTCTGATTGTTGGGAATTTTTTTCATTTCTTGTTTCCGTTTCAGTTCCCTGCGAGCTTGGTTCTTTATTTCAGGCTGCATGGACTGTGATTTCCCAGAGGGAGATAAACATTCTCGTAATGTTGATGCTGCATTGGGCGTGAGCACTGCTAGCAGCAAATGGTGGAGACATGACACATGAAATATTGAACTCCTTCATTGGAACAAACTGATCTCTTTGTTATCTCCTTCCATCTAAATATACGTTAGAAATGTGCTGAAAGTACCCCATATTTACATGCTGTGTATGTTTACAGCCCAAGGAATAAATCACTCTGCGTTATTCTTGTTTATTCTTGTCTCTCATGATGAATCTGTGTACATGCTATCAATATCAATATAAATAGTACTGTGTACTTCCTAGAACTGTACTCTTTCTAATTTTGTTTGCAAAGTCACATGTACCTTTCATTTTTTACAAACTGAATTTAGAAAGTGGTTTCATTGTTGTGGTCTATGGGTTTGCAGAGGCTTCATATGGTATGGTCCAGAAGTCAGGTGATTCATGTATTTTGTCAGAAATCTCTTTCTGAAGTGTCTGCACCTGAAATGTAAAATTTGTGATTGCACTGAGAACATTGGGGCTTTTAGTTGTAATTGTAATATTCACTATTATTTAGTTGTCTATATGAATTTGAAATGTACTGTGCTCTGTCCTTTCTTATGAGTCTCCCTTAACAATTAATTTCTCTAATTATTATACTCTATTTTGTTGGTCCCTGCAAGTTGTTTTCAGGTGTTATGGTCTTTTCTGTACGTTGAAATTTAAACCTTGCATACAAATATACAGTCACGGAGGACGAAAAGCTGAATTTAAAAAAATATCAGAAAATCCAGAGGCAATTTGTGAAAAACTGAAGCTTTATTCACAGGAACACACTGTGGATTAAAATGTCATTTCCATGCTGATTCAGAGTCTGTTCTGTGGCTGGAGAGATGGTCATCAGTAGGATACAACAGGTAACCTACAGTAGCTGTAGTAATCTGATTTTGCTGGAATCCCAGCATCCCTCTGTATCCTTTCCCTCAAAGAAAGCAATAAGCTTATTAATGAAAATGAACACCAAACAGGAAGTCAAGGCTTGTAATAAAGTAACCAGTAAAAACCATTTATTAATTTGTGCCAACATTTTATTGAACTCAGTTGTCAGAGAAGGTGCTAAACAAACCAAGTCATATCCGTATAATTTATTTTTCCAGTTCTTTCATTTAAATGCTCTACTTAGTAGACCTCTGATTTTCCAGAAGGCAAAAGCATCCCTTTTAAACCTAAAGGTCCATTTTCAATGATCAAACACATCCGTGGTCATTAGCCCTGAGATCCAAAGAAAGAAGTGGAAGAGTGTTGGGTTTCATCTATGAGCTGTATAGTAGGTTATGAGGCAGTTGTGCACAATTCTGCTGTTGCACCCAATACTGTTTTTACTGTGTAGTGGCAATACCTTGCCAGATGGTGGCAGCAGAGTTATTGTAGATAGTGTAGTTGTGAATAGTTTTCTCCTTTTGAGGTATGTTAGGTGGGATGTAATCATGACTGAGGAATTTATGAAGAGGTCCGTTAAGGTTTCTACTCTTCCCAATGCCTGACATAAGCTGGATGTTTTCAAGATGTTGAACAAACATGTAAATCTGTGAAATTTCCTGATTTCTGGATGCACAGAAATAAGAAACAAGTCCAATTTAAATAAAAAAGGTCTGTTATCTCTTCATGCACATTAGCCTTTCATGTCTTCATCCAAGTTCTTTCAGCAAACTCTACAAACAGAACTATCACTTTCAACACATTTCAGAATGCTTAAGGCATTTCAATTAACGCAACCACATGCTTGGCCAACATTTGTAGAACTTGTGCTCTTACAGCACAATACATTACATAATTGGCAATTAGCAGACGCTCAATCAATTACAGGTTTTTACAATGTTATCCATTTATATAATTGTGGGTTAAGTACCTTGCCCAGGGGTACAGCAGCAATCCCCCCATGGGGAATTGAACCAGCATTGTGCGAACAGCCAGCCGGCTCACAGGCCAGGAACAGGTGCCTGTGAATGTTCTGCATGATGCCAGAGCCAGGAAGCGGGCTGATAGTGGTGGACCCATCACACCTGGCTCACTGCCTCTTCAGAAAACTCCCATCCGGCCGCAGGCTCTGCTCCATCAGGACCAGGACCACCAGACACCTGAACAGTCTTTTCCCTAAGGCCATCACTCTCCTCAACAACTCATCCTAGCTCCCACCTCATCCCCCAACTGTCCGACATGCATCATGCATCGTTGACATGCATCGTTGCCAATGCCCCCCCACACACACACACACACACACACATGCACGCACGCACATGCACTCCACACGCACATTGTGTGGGACTGTGCAATATGTAACATAATGTAACATACATTTTTACTCTTTAATCTGTGCAAATATTCTTATCCTGTACAAATATTCTTACTTAATTGTATATATATTCTTATTTATGGTTATTTAATTTAATTATGTTTCTCCTTGCTCGTCTTATCTTTTGTTCACTGCGCTGTATCACCAAGTCAAATTCCTGTGTACATTTTACATTTGGCAAATAAAGCGATTCTGCTTCTAGTTCTGATTTTGGTTAAGAGTCCTGCTCCTTAACCACTACACTACACTGCCACACGAATATCAATGCAGAATATCAGCCAAACATATGGGCATACTGTACTGGGATAAGGTGGTGAGAAGTAGAACAAGATTTATTTTTCTTCAGTGGAAGGATTAGGGGTGATGATTTCAGAGGTATATGACCTCATGTACCATGCAAACCTGATGGAATATTCCACATGCTTGTGGCCCTGGAGGTGAATGCTACATGTAGCTCTGTTCACAAACATGCTCTCTAAACACAGAATAGTATTTATTTTACCAGGCGTCAAAATGTGTGTTTAGGATGCTATGTTGGTGGAGTAAAGCACGTACAACACTGTTGTGGATTAGGGAAAAGGAGACTCTGGTTTCTCTTAACAGTTCAACAGTCTTTTTTGATTCTGGAAAGGTGATGGATGTTGAGGATGTCTGTGAGCTATAGATATATGGGAACTTTTGTCAAGGGCCATGATTTCTCAGCCATCCGACCAATGTTCACATCAGCCCCAAGCAAATATCTTACATATGGAAGTTCCCGATATATGTAGGTAATTGTTGGAGTTGAAAACAAAATCAGTGTTTGTCAGGCTGTAATTTAGTATCTCAAGAACATCATCACCTAGCCTTGAGGAGTTGGGATATGGCAAAAACATGTTTTTCATTGCCAGTAAACTAGCCTGGATGATGATGTTGGTGCTATGCTTTTAAATATCTATCATTAAAAAAGTATGGGAAAGGGGGGGCTAATATGGGTTTCAGTTTGTCTTTCAAGTCATCAGTGTTTTTAAGGTATCTATTGATTTCCCATGATTGGGGTGTTAGGGCAATGATATGTGCCAAGGGCTGTGCTATAGGACTCACACTCATGCTCCCAATTGGGACAACCTGTGGGATTTTAGAGCATTTCAAGCCTTTCTGTATTTTGGGAAGCAGACAAAAGAATCTCTTCTAATCTCTTGACCAAATAAAATTATATATAAAAATATGATATAATGTATCAGGTTTGCTAATTTGCAGTTTGCGGCATGTGAATATTGCTGTTTATCCATCGTAACTAATTTGGAGCCTTGGTGGGTGAGGTTAATAATAATCTCTGTACTAAGTTTATTTGTTTATTTTAATGGCTCATCTCTGTTGCACAATGAGGCTAGCTGGGCTGTGGTTGACATATTTGTTTATTTCATAAACAACATAAGTTTTGAGATGCTTGTGCTGCCCTCATGTGGGAATTGGAAAAAAGCAAGTTCTTTTTCTAAGAGTTCTATTTCCTGAGTTGCTTTCAGCTGGAAGGTCAGTGAGAAGTTAATTACATATTTATGAGCAAAGAAGAGGGACCCCTAATGGAGTTTTTAAGTGGCTGTACCAGTTATTAAAGATCCTTTTGGTTGTGGTGCTGGTCCAGTGAACCTTGCCAAAACCTAGTGGAAGTAACTGTGGTATGTTTGTAAAAGGCTGATGTCTCCCACAAATATCAGCATCATAACTTCCAATTTCCTGTCCTGTCATTTTTTTTGTATGTGTGGGGGTGACAATACAGCTGTTGGAGGGATACTTTAAAATATCCTTAGATGGACTAGAGGAACTACCTTGGTTGGAATTTGCTGAATTTGAGGAGGATGCAGGCTGGCACTGAAGGCTGTCCCACTAATTCATTTGAACCTAGAGGTGAATGGGAAAGGAGCCTTCTCTAGGCTAACTGGGCCTGGAGATGAAGGAGATATAATGTATTCTATGTTTCTGCTTACATTGCTGTTTGTGGAATTGGTAGCATGGTTGCTGAGTGTTAGGAGCATATTGACTTTTATACTGTGATGTCCGTGTGTATGTACGTGCAGTCAGGGAGTGGTGGGGTTGGAGCTGTGCGTTTTATGCAACTGTTACAAATACAAAAACATTAGAGCAGCATTTCCCCAAAATATACAAAAATCTCAGACTTCAAAATCTCAAACATTATCAAATGTTGACTCATTTGTTTATGAAAAGGAGAGAATGTGTCAAATTGGTAGCATAATATTTAACAACCTGCCACAAAATGAGGGACAATGAGTGACTGTTCATAGCTTATAATCAGTTAATATTCATTACTTATGATCAGTTCATCAATGTTACCATCAAATTCATACTTGCACGTTAAATGTACACGCATCTCAGAGTCTTATGAAAATGTGAAATTTGTCTGTGTTTTATCTGATTAAATGTTGAACAATATTGAACTCACCCTGACATGCTGTAAAGCAGTCTGAACTTGAATTTTAATTTACATACGATAGTGGTCTTGGGCCTGGAAGCATGTCAGTTGTGAGGAAAGCTCCCAGGAAAAGGGACAGTAGAGTGGAATACCTGAGGTACATCTGAGGGGATGCTGTGTGGTGTGTGTGGGGAGTTTGAGAATTTGAGGAGGGGTACTCTGTTCATATACTGTTTGGAATAATAAGTAGATCCGTCAATTTCTGTAATATAATCTCTCTGAAGTTGTGTTTGAAGTGGATCTTGGCCTATTTAGCAGGATCCTATTCTATGTCTCACTGTCAAAAGAACCGACTGTGTGAGTAATTGGACCAATTATTTTGCTACAGTGTACTTGTGAAACCTTTATACTGTTTGCCATCCAGAGCAAAGTGTTCTGTGTGATTCATTCCTAGATTCTCCCAAGGGAGAAGATGGCTTATTAAAGGTCTGTTAGCTGGGTAACTTGCTTCAATATTCCTTAAACAGAGATGGGTTTCCTTTACTGATAGTTAGGATATGAAGAAAAAATGATTTGTGTTTTTTTACTTTTAAATTTAATTTACTTTATTTTCTTCTTTAGGCATCCCAGGGAACATTATGTTTTGAAACCACTTCCCCCTGTAGGATCCAGCAGTGGACAAAGCCAAAAATTTGCTTTTACATTTAGTGATCTACAAGATGCAATGTTACAGAGGAGCACACTATATAATAAGGCCAAAAACAAACTTACAAAAAGAGGTCCCTTAATATGTAAAGAAACCGTCGCCCAGTGTTTCACAGTTAGAAATATCAACGACACCCCTACACCCTTTCTTTCTGGATCTAGGAAAGTAAAAATAATTTATCTTGAATGAATCTATATTCGTCTCCACATAACTTCAAAAATATCTGGATTTCGACCTCCCCTGACGCGCTCTCAATGTAAATAATTTGGATTATTTCAAATTGTACATTGCGGACTTTCGCTATCTTTGGAGGACGATTTAAGTGCGCTACGGTCTCGGTGAAAGAAAGCCATCATATAGCTTCTTTTCATGCCGAGCTTGCCATCCACCGTGACCCGGAAGCGAAAGCCCAACATTAGCCTGCTGCTTCGCGTTAGCAACAGTCAGCTCAGCTCTAGCTGTCCGAGCTAGAGGCACGGAGAAATGTTAGGCAGGAAACTGACATACTTATGCCTATTTACATCTTATCTGTTCAGAACACACTGGCAGTGCCTTTACAATGAATTTACCGGTTAAACTCTGACTTGGGTCAAATATTTTTTCAGGTAAGTAACTGGTTAGATATGCAGTTGAGTGCGTGAATGCGACGGGAAAGATGTGGCGAATTCTGTAGCTACTGCTAGCGCTGCCCTACCAGCTACGCTATTGTGTACTGGCAACGTGTTCACAACTGTGATAATTCACTAACTAGCAAGGGATAATATGGTCACTTATTACAGTATTGATAATTAATTATTATTATCCAGGTCGTGTGTGATAAATATGTAATTGGTAATGTCAGCAACAAGACACCATGATTTGTTTGTGTAAAGTTTGCTTCCTGGGCGTGTCTGTATTCGGCTACTGTTATTTTCTAGCTGTTAGCTAACGATACCATTTTCTGAAGTTTCAGAATGAACACATAGCATTATAAGGACATAGTTAAATGGATGGATTGCACACATTCACTCCACTGATGCTAACAGCATGTGTTTTTTACAGCAGTCGATCAGATGTTTGCTGTACATTTGAGAACTGCGGTGATGACTCGTTAGAGAAATTCACTTTTCATGAAAAACATTTTGTTGCGTATTATTTATGTTACCTTAAAAAGCAACGGCGTGGAGTTTGGGCTGGGAAAATATCTTTGCTCGGCAGTTATCTTAATATCAGATGATTAAAGACGTGCTTGGTGCCGGATTTCCTCCAGTGGATTTGCTATGGGTGGGCTCCAGGGCTCGGTTTCCGCTACTCTTTCATAGTGAACCTACTCGCTATAATGCTTTCCGATGTTTCACACACTGTGACGATCCGTCAGATTAATATGAAAAATATAAGGGTATTCGACAATTTTGCACTTATATGAGTGCCCTAATTGGCTCGCAATCATTTTGCATAATTTTACATCGAACACTGACAAAACAGATTACCCTATTCTGTGTATTTAATAAGCATTCGTATAAATATTTACAAGGCTTGCGAGCTACATTGGGTAATTGGCTACATATCATAAGAGCTGCATGAATACAGAGCAATAGGTAGCACAACAAATTAAAGTATCACATTGCCAAAAAAGCGTCAGGTAGCAGCGATATGTGACTAGCAGTCTGCCTCCTACAAACATACAGTCTAACAAGAGCATTCTTGCCATTAATGTTATTTTCTCTCATTCTTTACTATAATTTTGAATTTGTATGCTTTAATTTTTCAGGCATGGTGACTCTGAGAAAACCATACTTGCTATGTTTGATTGGAACTGAACGGCAGCCAACACAATGGGCAACGAAGATAACCTTGAAGATGCGTTTGTTGCTGTAATTCGTCCGAAGAATGCTGTCAGCCTCAGCTCCAAAGAATACAGGGCTAAAGCGTATGAAGTAAGAACATACTGCTGCTTTATCAATTACCTAACCATACACGGTAGGGTTACAAACCAGGTCTTAGGGTAATCACAATAAGTGCACTTGTATGTTTATATTTTGCTTCAAAATCTGGTGAAGTATAACCTGCCTAATCATTTTGGAGTTGGAAGTAGTTCTTCCGTTCCAAATTAATTTCCTCTGCCAGATCAATGATAAATTTAAATCTGCATACCTAATCCCTTCAATTAAAACTTTATTTCAACAAATTAATATGTATGTATTTTAATTAAAGCTATACTCAGTTTTCTGTGTCATTGTCTCTCATACATTTATAAATCTAGTAAGTAACGAGAGATCAATCTGTTTGGGGCAATCAGAAACCACAGTGGCATTATAAGGGAACCATTAGTTTCATTCACATCAGTGTGAAATAAAATCTAATTACTGCGCTTTTGAATTTCAGTTCTTTCTGAGTTCTACACAAGCTTTGCAGCCTTGTTACTGTCTCTGTTATGTGTGTCATATTGAGTGTAATGCATGTCAATTTTGTGGAATGCCAAAGATTAGGGTATTTACACAGTATGTTCTCTCAGAGGGGTTATGAAAGTGTGTTTTGTGCTTATTCGTCTTTCAGATACTTTTGATAGAAGTTCCTCTGGAAGGAAAAGAGAAGAAAAGGAAGAAGGTTCTTCTAGGGACTAAAATACACACAGGCAGTGATACGTCCAGGTCCATCTTGGAGTATGTTGATGAAACAACGAAACCGATATCCAATAACCAAGGTTTCATAGGTAAGTAAGAAGTCAGGTTGACTCCCCAATGAGAACAGTGACCCAGGGTGGTAAGTCATAGGAACTGTTAGTATACTGGTCCACATGCATAATTAAGGTAACAAACTCGGGGGGTGAATAAGAATTAATTAATTAATAAGAATAACAGTTGCCTGAATCACTTGGAGATGAAACACTGGCATGGTTGAGCCTTAATACTCAATAAATAAATGTGACATAGAGTGGGACATACTGTGACATACTGTGGCTTCTTTGCAGGGAAGCGTGTGGTGCACATGAAGAAGTTTCCTCTAGAGGGGGAAAATGCAGGGAAAGAAGCCTCTTTATTTATAGTGCCAATCAATGTCAAAGGTAGGGTGGTACCTGGCGCCCTCTCCTGGAAGCTTTGGAGTAATGTAACAATAAATGGGCAGGGCTGTACACTATGCTGTTTAACTGAAGTGTTTTTTTCTTTGATACAGATTTGAGGGATTAATCTTGAGAAGTGTAACATGAATAGGTTTAGGAAGAATAGAAAAAGCACAAACATAACATAACGATCATTCTAAATGAAATTGGAAATATATTATGACCACTGAATCCATCTTCATGATTCTGTTAAGACTCTTAACTCTTTCTTTCTGTCATATATATATATACAATATTTTTTCCAAGATTAAACTCAAAGTGAAATTTTTAAAAATAAATAACTTTTAAAACACCTCAATAGTTGGCTAATATTTGAACACGTATGAGCTTGAGTGGTGCAGAGTGTACCCATTAAGTCCTGTCAAGATATTTCTGTATTTTTCTAACGGGTACATTTTGCTGAAGGAAATTTTGAAAACTATAATTTCACTTAATTTTTCACAGTCACCTCACTTGATTGACAGCTCCCCATATACTCTTCTCTTGTAGGAGTCATGTCTCAGTCCTGCTGTGCTCATAAAATAGACATTGTAGAACTTCTTACTTTCTTGATTCTGAAATGTGTCTGTACATTCCCAATTCCTGAATTCCATCCAAACACCATCAACATGATATTGACTTTCTGCATGAAACATCCATCATTTCAAATAGAATTTTCAAGAATCTGCATAAGAGCACATCAGTACATTATGGAGGCGTAATTATGGTAACATGCTATGTTTTATTTTACAGTAAAGTGTGTTTATTCTTCTGTAATTCCAGACAACAGCAAGCCCACCTACAGCCCTGGGAGCCCTAGTTTCTACTGCCTGCAGGACATCATGCGCGTGTGCAGTGAGACCAGCGCACACTTCTCCTCCATCACGTCCAAAATGCTCCTTGCCCTAGACAAGTACACATCTACTCAAACACATACACAGAGACTCACCACCTCTCTGCACCTTTCCTAACTCTGATCTTATTTCCACCCCTGAATGTAATACTAAATCTGACCTTAATCTCAGTCCTTACTCTAGCCTGTTATCAAAATGCAACCATTGTCATGTCTGTAGCCATTACAGTTTTCCTAACCCTAACCCTAGTCTAACCCTAATTTCAGCCTTAACCCTAGCCCCAGGAAGCCTAACCCTAACCCTAGCTCCACCCCTAAATATAACAATAGTCTGACCCTAATCCCAATTCATACTCTAGCCTGTTATTAAAACACAGCCATTGCCATGTCTGTAATCTTCACTGTTTTCCTAACCCTAACTGTTGTCTAACCCAAATTTCAACACTGACCCTAACCAAAGCCCTAGGAAACCACACCCAAACCCTTGCTCCACCCCTAAATGTTTACATTACGTTACATTATTGGCAATTTGTAGACGCTCTTATCCAGTCCGATTTACATCAGTTACAGTTCATTTATTTTACAATGTTATCCATTTATACAGCTGGATATTTTACTGAGGCAATTGTGGGTTAAATACTTTGCCCAAGGGTTCAGCAGCAGTGGGGAATCGAACTGGAAACCTTGCGGTGAAGAGTCCTGCTCCTTAACCACTATGCTACACTGCTGCTAAATCTGATCACTAAATCTAACCCTAATCCTGATCCTTTGTGAGATCTGGCCCTGGACACTGTCAGGTGTGACTGCTGTTGTGACTCTGTCACCCCCTGCAGGTGGCTGGCAGACCAGCACAGTGTACCCCACGCCATCCCGGCCCTGTTCAGGCCGTCTCCGGGGGAGCGGGTGAAGACGAATGTCAGCAACCCAGCCTACGCCCCAGAGGGCAAGCAGAGTGACGCACCACTGCACATGGGCTACACAGCACTGGAGATCAAGAGCAAGATGATGTCACTGGAGAAGGCAGACATGTGCATCCAGAACCCGCTGTACGGCTCTGATCTGCAGTACACAAATCGAGTGAGGCTCCCCTCCATCACACACACAGTACCATAGATTAGAGTGTGGAATGAGATCCAAGGTTTGAGATACCTCACTCACCCTTCCAAAGAGTGATTCAGCATATGAAATGAGGTATGTTGTGAAGTATAAAAATGTCTCGTACATTTTTCCAGGTAGACAAGGTGATCATTAACCCGTACTTTGGCCTGGGTGCTCCAGACTACTCCAAAATCCAGATCCCAAAGAGGGAGAAGTGGCAGCACAGCATGAGCAGTGTGACTGAGGACAAGTGAGAGAGCCCGCCCTCAACACAGGGTTACCATGCCCTAAACACAGGGATACCGTGCGTCTCACCTGTCTTGAACACAAGGTTACCATGCAGCTAACCCACCCAGGACACAAGGTTACCATGCATCTAACATGTCCTGAACACAGGGTTACCATTAGTGGTGTAATGGATCGTAGTTGATCCGTGATCTGTACGGATCGCCCCCCATGGTTTGGCACACATGTGAACCGCGGATTAATTGCAAAGTTTAACCATAATAGTGTGAAATACAGGTTTACTGCCAATGTTACTTTTTAAAGTAATAATTCCCTAAATCTCGATGCAGAGTTGCAGTGAGAAGATACAAGCACCATTTTAAAAACCAGCAAACTTTCTTAGCAGAAGTGTTGCGAAGGCGAAGGCTGCATCTGAAATGGCTCACTTGTTCACTCACTCACTATTCACAGTGATTAATAATTTTCTGGATATCGTTTTATGTTTGCAAGTTTATTCGAACATTTGTATGAACATCTTTGTATCTAACTGTGCCAGCTAGCTAGCTAAGTGACTAGCCAGTTGCAACTGACATTAACCTGCTAGCTAGATAATACTGCTACCTATCTAGCTATCACTAGCTAACTTAATGAAAGAACTAGCACCCAGCTTCATCTGTTCAAATTATTTAAGACTAACGTTAGCTAGCTAGCTGGCAGTTAAGTCCACCAATCAAGTGTATGTATATATGCAAAATGTATATATATGCACTATATAGTGAATAGGGAGTGATTTCGAACACAGCTGAAGAACAGCAGAACAAGCGCTCGGAATTTACGTCACGTTCGAAGCTGTCGCAATATTATGGACTCGTGAGTCTGGTGGTTCCTACACCGCAATGGAAATCATGGCTACCGCAAAAGCAAAAGTTCCTTGCTTTAAATGTTCTTTAAGTAATTAATGGAAAGCAAAGTTATATTTGTCCACCCCCCCCCCCTTTTTTTTTTTTTTTGCTGATCCGAAAAATGATCCGATCCGTGACTCAAAAACCGCGGTACGATCCGAACCATAAGTTTTGTGATCCGTTGCACCCCTAGTTACCATGCATCTGACATGTCCTGAACACAGGGTTACCATACATCTGACACGTCCTGAACATAAGGTTACCATGCATCTGACCTGCCCTGAACACAGGGTTACTGTGCCCTAAACAGGGTTACCAAGCATCTAACCTGCCCTGAACACAGGGTTACCATGCATCTAACCCACCCTGAATACAGGGTTACCATGCATCTAACCCATCCTGAACACACAAATACCATGCATCTAGCCATCTAACAAATATCATAATCTAACCATAGTAGCTAACAGTGGCATGCAGTGTGGGTCACATTGGGTGTGGGCAGTGTCTCTGAGTGTGCCATATGGTTGCAGGGAACGGCAATGGGTGGATGACTTCCCACTGCATCGCAGTGCCTGCGAGGGCGACACGGAGCTCCTCTCCAAGCTGCTGGACAGTGGCTTCTCTGTCAAACAGCTGGACAGTGACCACTGGGCCCCGATCCACTATGCGTGCTGGTGAGTCCTGTCAAAGCTTGGCCTGCTAATGAAGCAGGCTGTCTGCCACAACATTTACCACCATGATAGTTGGTATGTTTTGCTGTGTATCTTTTGTATCTTGTGTTTTTTTTTTTTTTTTTTGTGCTGTGCTTTTTGCGCTGTTTTTTAATTCAGATCTTGTCAGCTGCCCTATGCCTTGTAGTTGTATAAATTAGCTAGTACTTTGCTCTCAACTGAGAACTACTGTCTCACTGTGGAACTGTACACATCCTGTCCCCATACTGTTGCTATACTTACTGTATGCACTTCGCTTTGTTTGTATGCACTTCTGCGCTTCGTATGTACATCGCTTTGGATAAAAGCATCTGCTAAATAAATAAATGTAAATGTCCATTGAAAAAGTCCTGGGTTCTTCCTCAGTGATTGTTTTTTGTGGGAAACATAAGTGAAGGGGGATGGGCCATTTAGAGCAGTCCCTTGTGGACTTTCTCTCTCTAATTTTAAACTATAGAGCATTCCTGACAGCCCTGCTGTCTAGTTTAAAACTATGGAGCACTCCTGACTGCCCTGCTGTCTCATTTAAATCTATGGAGCACTCCCGACTGCACTCTCTCATTTAAATCTATGGAGCACTCCCGACTGCACTCTCTTAAATTTAGAACGATGGGGCACTCCTGACTGTCCTGCTGTGTCATTTAAAACTATGCAGTGATCCTGACTGTACTCTCTCCATGCTTCCTGCAGGTATGGAAAGGTGGAGGCCACCAAGGTGCTGTTGGAGAAAGGGAACTGTAACCCCAACTTGCTGAACGGGCAGCTCAGTTCTCCGCTGCACTTTGCAGCTGGAGGAGGGCACTCTGAAATAGTACAGCTGCTGCTACAGCACCCTGAAATAGACAGGGTAAGAGCGGGACTCACAGCTCATGGGACAGGCTTGGAAATGCATAGCCTGTGGCATGGTTTTCACCTGATACAGCAAATGAAGCTCTAGGAAAAGACTCCACTCTGATGTTTAATTCAAGAGCCTCATCATATCATTAAAGAGCAAAGTGAAATGGTTACATTGAGCTTTTCTTTATTCAAAGCACATTGAGGATCAGCAGAAAAGGTCGCCTTTGCAAGTATGTGAAGAGAACAAGCAGAACGACTGGGAGGAAACAGTGAAGTTACTCCAGCAAGCCAATAACAAACCTGTAAGCATGTTTCACTGCTGTGCTCCAAGCCCAACACACCTGTTAGCATGTTTCATTGCTGTGCTCCAAATCCAAGACACCTGAAAGCGTGTTTCACTTTTGTACTCCAAACCGAACACACCTGTAAGCAAGTTTCACTGCTGTTGATAGTTCTCGATACCCTCACTTTTATCAGTGGATAAGTGCCCACTGCTAGCCTGACTGTCACAGCTCTGACGAAGCCCCTCCCCTGTGTGTTGCAGTATGAGAAGGTTCGGATCTACCGCATGGATGGCTCCTACCGCTCTGTGGAGCTTAAACATGGCAACAACACGTCGGTGCAGCAGATCATGGAGGGCATGCGCCTCTCACAGGAGACGCAGCAGTACTTCACCATCTGGATCTGCTCAGAGAACCTGAGTGAGAAGAGCGCCCTCAATCCCCCTCACCCAGCCACTGCAGCGGGTGAGAGAGAAGGTGTCCCTGACCAGTCTGCTCTGTGTGCTCTTTGCGTCTCTCCCCAGGCCTCCAGCTCAAGCCGTACCACAAGCCCCTGCAGCACCTGCGCATTTGGACAGAGATCGTCACTGACCTGACAGTACTGGACCCGCAGAGAGAGACTCCACAGCTGTTCCTGCGCAGGGACGTCAGGCTGCCCCTGGACGTGGAGAAGAAGGTCTGAGGATGATAGACAGTACAGACACATTGAATGATGCACTTTGGTCTGCACCCTCTCAGTCAACATGGAGTAGAAGCCTACAATAAAGGAAATGCAGTACCTCGTACTGTAATACAGGGTTATACAGGGTGTAGGTAAATCCTAATCCAAGGTGATTCAGCTCACAAAGCCTAGCACTCCCAAGCACTCCCTGTTAACAGTAGTTGTGTCTATCTTAACCGTTTCGCGCGTATGGTGACACTGGTGTGATTAGCCGTTTAGCATGTATGGTAAAACTGGTGCGATTAGAACACTAGATTGGAAAAGTTCCAGCTAATTTTAGCTTTGAGGAGACAGCGATTTAATGTTAAAAATAGAGCAAATGCGGTGGTGAAAACTATGAGAAGCTTAATAATGCTAATGAAAACATAACGAACTGGTTTAATTTTGTGAAATTGGTTTAGTATGGGGGCCTGCTGTACTACTCACATATATTAATGCTGACCTGAAATTCTGTGGAACTTTGTGTTTCACACTAATATAGATCATTTAACCTTGTGAATTAAGCTTTGTTTACATCTAGCAAAGACAGTTCCACAAGGAAAAGCCTGCATACCCACATCTGTTAGACAGTACTGTATGACAGTTCTGTCTCCCAGTAACCTGCGATATGTGACCCGCTTCAGGTTGAGGACCCCCTGTCCATACTGATCCTGTTTGATGAGGCCCGCCACTGCCTGCTGAAGGGCTTTTATCCATCGCCCGACAGCAAGCTGATCACGCTGGCCAGCCTGCTGCTGCTGATCATCTACGGAAGCTACGAGAGCAAGAAGCACAAGCAGGGCTTCCTCAAGTAAGTAAGCTGGGCTTCCCCTCCATGGGGGAATGGTACCATGCAACAATTTGAATGCACTTTGAAATGCAAGTTGAGCTTTTTTTTTTTGTTAAAAATATATATATATATATTTGTTTCTTTGTTTTTAAAATGTATATATTTTTTCTTTTTACAGTGAGGAAAATCTTAAATCAATTGTCCCAATATCCAAGGTCAAAAGCAAAGCACATCATTGGACAAACAGGATTCTTCATGAATACAAGGTTTTATTTTTTATATTTTATATATTTTATGGTTTTATTCCCTAGAAGCTGCCTGAAGATTCGGTGCACACAGAAAAATATTCTTATTCTGTGTGCACAGCAACACAGGTTCCCTTTTCTGTTCTAACAAAATGCGCACCTAGTCCTTTGAGGTGACATGTCATCAAGTGCAGCCATCTTGGCTCCATCATCCATTGGAATATTCATTTAGGTAGAATTTCTGTTTGTGGAGTGAGAATGAGAGAGCCTTCCCAGCAGTCCCTTCTTTTACCCCTCTGTCACAGAACCTCAGCACGAGCGAGGGGGTGAGCAAAGAGATGCACCACCTGCAGCGGCTCTTCCTGCAGAACTGCTGGGACATCCCCACATACGGTGCCGCCTTCTTCACCGGCCAAGTCTTCACCAAGGCCAGTTCCAGCAATCACAAGGTCATCCGTGTCTATGTGGGGGTCAACACCAAAGGCCTGCACCTGATGAACATGGAGACCAAGGTGCCCAGCTGGACTGCACTGCACCAAGCGCACAGCTATTGCCAGTAATGTAAACCTGCCCAAACAGTAGCAGTGGTTTTACTGTTACTGCTCAATACTCAGGCAGTTTACAGGACTTTGCACTTGTCATCTGTGCAATGCTGGCATGCATTCCAATCACATTTTTGACTTGTTTTTTTTTCCTTTTCATAATGCAAACTTTTTTCTGGGGTTCTATCCTTTTTAAATGACCAGGTGCTGCTCATTAGCCTGAAGTATGGCTCTTTCATGTGGCAGCTGGGCCAGGCCGATCAGTACTTCCAGATCCACAGCCTGGAGAACAAAATGAACTTCATTGTGCACACGAAACAGGTAATCACAAACAACTGAATTCAGTGTAGCTTCAGTGTCTACTAGAAAAGCAATACAGTTAGGTTGTTTAGCTTCAGTGTCTACTAGAAAAGCAATACAGTTAGGTGGGCAGACCTGATAATAAACACATTGCGATGCGCTAAAAAGGCAGCTTTAATTCGCCAGTGTGTTTACGTAGTGTCAAGGAATGTCAATGTCATTTAGGAGCTTAAATCTGAATAAATGGCCTAGTAACGCTGGTGGACGAAGGCAGAAATGGGTGGCCTGCAAGTGAATCGCTGACCTGGTTTCTCCCTACCTGCGTCTCTGAGAAGAGGAGGCACCTACTGGTCCTCGGCCAAAATCATTCTCCTCACAGGCTGTCAGGACCACTTGTTGGATTCATTTGTTTTCACACTTCAGCTGTGACTGAGGAGCAGAAAAGTTTCTAAATGAGTGTAAGAGGATTGTTCTAGTGGTGATAAAATGTGAGAGGATATAAGGATGCCAGGTTTACCCCTGAATTCATTGGCCCACAACACCTCAACTTTAACAATGAATGTGATGTGTCTATTAAGCATTACTGCTCCTAGGTTTACACTCCTTGCACGGTTGACACGAGTCATATCTTTATGTATTAAACGTCCAAGATTTGTTATTTTTAGCGTCATATCTGCCTAGTTTAGTTGATAGTGTCCAGTTAATCAGCTATTAATAATGTAAAACCCTTTTTTGGGATTAGGCCTGTTTTGCAGACAAATCAAAGTACACTCTCAAACAATATTTGTCCAAATGTACAGATATGTTTGAGAGATTAAACCCATTAAAATGTGGCATTTTATGTATTGCACAACACTTTTCCTCATGGAATAACAACAACGTGAAGTATCGAAACCATTCACAAACTCTGCCACAGGCACCTCGATCCAGGTTTGTCTGGAGTGCAGGTGAAAACCATATATCAGTCGGTTTAGCTGGGATGGGCTCATCAGTTTTGCATTATCAATGTAACCTAGAGTTCCACAGTTAGACTTTGGGGAAAGTACTTTTATACCAGGTCAGGACTTCACTACATATCAGTGCCTCTGGGAAACGTAGCGTGATGTTTTTCCTTCTGAACATATGAGATGCCATTCCTTTATTCTGATAATGATGGCTAATCTGAAATGTCTCAGTTGGTCAGGCCTTCCATTGATAAATGAACATGCGTTGCTTGATAACCCTGATAAAGCCACTCTCATTAGTAATCTTTTTTCAATGTCATTTATAGCTATAATTATGGTATGAATATGTAGCAACACATTGAAAACCAGGAAAGCAAAATCTGAGTCAATATATTAAGTTATCTCACTTTAACAAACTACAGCACTCTGAGGGCTACCCATGTATGGGGAATGTGGCTACATGCAGACCTTTTGCTCACAAAAAAATGGCTCTGTGATTCACCATAGATGAAGTAAGATTCAGATTCTGCAGCAAGGTGAGGCAGATACTGCAGGGTGACAGAAATTTGTTTAGTCTGTGTAGCATTTATACACATACTCAGTTAACTTTTACTGCTCTTTTGCCAACAGGCTGGTCTCATTGTAAAGCTACTAATGAAGCTGAGTGGCCAGATAACGCCAAATGACAGAAGCTTAACAGACAAGTATGCCTATGGATAATTTCACCGCACCAAAACTGAATATTTGACCATGAATATTTCCCTTGTATTACAGTTTTGTTGCTGTTCAAGGATTAAAACATTCCTTAATCTGTTGTGTAATGGTTTTTTCAGGAAGGAGAAAAGTGTTTAACAAATTAGAATATTTCAGACATTATTTGACTTGAGACACCAAAGCATTAGCTTGTTTCATTACATCTCTCCCCCCCCCACATAAACACACTTTTATTGTAAATCACCTGTGATGTTTCACAGTGCTAATAATTGTTCATTTTCAGTTTTGTTTTTCAGCATTTGGATTGGATTTTGTTTTAATTTGCATAATTTTAATGATTTTCTGTAAATATGTGTATTTTTACTTTAATTAAAGTTGCTAATATATCAGTCTGCACAATTTCACTTGGTGTGGAGATGTAAACCTAACACTCACCACAGACCCCATACTGTTCATAAGACAAATGCTTCAGTTACACAGAATTATTAAATTTACCATTCTAAGTGTTTAATTTGTGCATACCATATCCATGAAAATGAGCATCAAACATGAGCTGTGTTTTGGAGGTGCTGGGAGAAAACAGCTCAAAACTAGATAAGTGGTTTTGGCCAAATTTAAGAGTGCACACAAATTTGATTAGTTTTGAAGGGTTTGCTGAAAGAACTATGAAAAATATTTTATAGTCTGTCCTCTAGAGGTCAGTAATGAGGTTGTCATGTTCCGTGATGTGAAAATAGGGAAACATACAAAGGAAAACATGCTAATTCTGATAGGCATCATGCAAGTGTTTGTATATTTAATTTGACCAAATTCATGCATCTATTAATTCTGCTGTATTGTCATGTTGTATGAACTGATTTTGATGCAGTAACTGGTCAGAAGTGATTTTGTGTCTGTATGTTAAGAGCAACATTATACTGATGTTCTCATTCAGTTAAGTGAAAATAATACCAGTAAACACGTTTGTCAGAAAGTAATTGTTAACTAATTACCATTTAATTAACATAGCAAACTCATTTACAGCTGGCTGATAAGTGGTGTTCTAAATTAAAATACAAACTTCAAAAAAGAGGTCTATCCAATGTGCCATTCAGTGCTAAAATACCTGAATGATTTTTCTTCATACACACCAACAATGAACAGCAGACTGCTGTGATGAGTGTGATTTATTTCCAAAATGTAGGTACAAGTCATGATGATTAGGTATGTTTAATGTCCCAAAGTCAACCATTGGCTCCTGTACTTTTTCCTCAGGTAGCACACAACAGTATTCACCACATGTAGTATAGGGAACAGTGAATGAGTGAGTCATTTAGGACACAACTGATGATGTCACACTGTTCTTTCAGGTTAAGCCTCCATGTGTGCACTGATACAGTAATGCACTGTAAAAATCACAGTAGTCTTTCTGATGAATCCCCCATGTATTCATCAGCAGAGCTGCACACTGACATCATAGTGCTCAAGGTAAACCTCTACTCAGTCCTGTAGTTAATAGTGCACTCAGGTTGATCTTCCATTTATTTACAGCAATACTTGAATAATTGGATACCAGTGATCTCTCAGATCAATTCTCCTTGTACTCACAGTAATAATTAAAGTTTATGATATCACAGTGCTCCTTGATTAATTATATTATTCTATATTTACTTTTGGCACTGAGTTTGATGCTATGACATCACAGTGCTCTCAGGTAATCCTCCCTTGTACTCACGACCAAAGATAGATACTATAAACAGAATGAGCTCCCTGATGAATCTTCATTGTACTCATTACCACAGTTGTATACTTTGGCATCACAGTGCACTCTCAGAAGTTAGACAAAATCAAAATTCAGGGCTCTCTCAAAGTTCACCTTCCACGGAGCCAGAGCCATAGTTACACAGTATACCATCTCAGTGGTGTCTCAGATTAACTCTATGCACAGCTGCAGTTACACATCACATTCCAGAGCTCTCTCAACAGTTCACTCTCTTGACTGCCTACACTGATATTTCAGTGCTGTCTCTATGTCTCCATGGTCCCAGTGACATACCTACACATGATTATGACAGTGTGACAGTGTATTATGACAATGCTCTCACAGATTATTCCTTGTCTTACATGTTGTCAAAGTTAAACACTTTGGCTGTGTCTGTTATGCATCAGTGATTGTCTGTGTCACATCACTGTATCTTGAAGAGGTGTACAATTTAATACTTCCTGACGATGCTCTCTCAGGGAAGTAGCTACTCTCTCTGCAGTATTATATTTGTTGATATTGTTGATTATTATGTGGGGCCGTATCCTGTGTGTATGTGTGTGTGTTTAGGCACATGCGTGTTTGTGTGTGTGTGTGTGTCAAATTGATGGAAGCACTCTGGGGGAGGGCAGTGTATGCGAGTCTCTGGGTGACTGGCCAAACATTTTGAGAACCACTGGTTTAACTGGTTTTCTGCTGGATGCTCACAAACATGCTGTACCATAGTTCTCTAGCACCATGTCTTAATGCTACAGAAAAATGCTTTTCCCATTGTGAGAGATTTTTGTATAGAATGACAGCATAGAAGGATAATTTTGTGTTTGCATTCTAATTAATTGCAAATGTACCATATATTATCACCTATTATTATTATCTATAAAATGTCATAAGGTGCCCTTTTACCTACCTATTTGTAGGTTTATCTTGTAAGGGTTGCTGTAACAATCATACAGAATGAAAACACAACAGCAGCCAGCAGGTTCCTCTCTCTTATTTGTGTCTGCATCTGTTTGGATAAGCCATACAAAAACAGGAAAGTATACAGAGACCCCCTTTCTCCCATTTAGAAATGCCCAGTTGTATTCACAAGTCAAGGTCAAACCCAGGCTGTGGAGCTCAGCTTACATTCAAAGCAAATGCCCTAACCACTGAGCCACTAGGACGATCCAAATATACATATTTCATAAACTATTATTAAGTTACGAACATATGAATCCCATGTGCACCTTGCTTCTTTGTCTCAGGAAAGACAACCTTTATAATACTGTGTCTATGGGAAAATAAGATTCACGACAATTATTTTGGTTTATGACAGAGTTTATAAGAATGCAGTGTGTTGTAAAAGGGGAACCTGTCTGCATAGATGTGTAAGTCCATAAGCAATTCAAACTGTAAAGCCAGGTGCACACTGCAGTAGAGAGGAGACAGGTGTGCTGCACTGATGCTCAAAGCCACACCCTGATATGAGTCTCTTCTTTCAGTGTATGCATCATGCTAGGATCTGAAGAGAGAGGGAGAAAGGGAGACAGAGTGAGAAGGGTTGTTGGACTATTATTATTCATGTGTTATTAGGGAAAATTGTTTTGGCAACACATTTAATTGTCATGCCAGTTCGGATTTTTGAGCTAAATGAAATTGAATTGATGTAAGGATACATTTTCCAGTCTGCTTTGTTTATGTTTAGTTATATTGATTACAGTAACTCTTTCGTATGTCCATGGATTTTACAACTCAAGATAACTTGTCATGCACTTACATTACTTTTTAAACTTGAGATGGATTGATTGATTTAGGATTTAGATCCCCCTCTGTCACAGTTAATGACCTCCAGGTGGATCTGGCTGGTACCAGGGCTTAGGTCTTCATTGTATTTCTATTATTTGTAAAGCCTCAAGTTTGAACCAGGCACTTACTCTTCCTCTCTCTATGCTGCCCTGATTGTGGAATACATCTCATGTGGAAAAAAATGCCTGCAGGGGGAGACAGACAGCAAAGATGATATATGGCACTGACATTCTCTCTCACACACACACACACACACACACACACACACACACACACACACACACACACACACAAACACATTCACACACACTTGCAGCTCATTACATGTTTGTGTGCACTGTTAAAGTCTTTTCTGGACATGAATACAAGTGTGATTATTGTAATGAGTTACTAAGCATACATTTTGGAAAATTATGAAGTCGTAATGCTGTTAAAAATTTCTGACAGATCAAATTTGGATGAACAATAAGGCTGAGAGCAAGACTTTGAGCAATGGTCAGTCCTCACCCTGTCCTTGGCAGCTAGGATCAACTCAGTCAAAATGAACACCCTTCCCAAATTCTCCTATTTATTCCAGTCTATTCCACTCCATATTCTGAAGTCCTTTTTCTGCAGACTAGAGACTCTAATCATAAAACAATTTGGAATAAGGATTCTAAGAAACCACCCCAGCTCAATAAATTTTGGAGGCATGGCCCTTTCAATTTTTCAGTTCTGTTACCGGGCATCCAACCTTCTTTCCTTTGTGCAACTCACAGGACAAGTCTTCTTTCAGTTTAATGTGTCTCTCTCCATGTGAACCACCCTCTACTCCTTGTTTCCCTTTGCCGAAATCTCTGTTCTCTCTCATCCGCTCATTTTTCATCCCTGATGTCTGCATCCCCTCTCCCAACCACTTTGCATCACTTAATGTTGAGGATGCCACCGGCACTCTGTGCTCCACCCTAGCGTCCTGCTTCAACAGCATCTGCCCTCTCTCCTCCAGGTCAGCACGTGCATCACCCTCCAGCCCCTGGCTTACCGAGGTTCTCCGTGACTATTGGACCAGGCTCACGGCAGCTGAGTGCAAATCGCGAGATCCTGCTGATCTAAGTGAGTATCAATCTTTCCTCTCCTCTTTCTCCTCCAACACCTCCACTGCCAAGGCCACTTACTACCAGGACAAGATCAACAGCACTTCAGACAGCCGCGAACTGTTCAGGACATTCACCTGTCTCCTCTGCCCTCCACCACCTCCACCCACCACCTCTCTGACTGCTGATGATTCTCCAGTTTTTTATTAAAATTTAATTTAAAAGACACTAGCCACCCCTCTCAGTCAGCTGGCCCCCTGCAGCCTTCAACATTAGTATGTGAAAGCTGTCCCTAACCAGCTCCCTAACAATGCACTATTAAGCCTTTGCAGTTGATACAAAATGCAACTGCAGCAGTGTAGCATAGTGGTTAAGGAGAAGGACTTGTAACCAAAAGGTTGTTGGTTCGATTCCCCTCTGGTGCACTGTTGCTGTACCCTTGGGTAAGGTACTTAACCCACAATTGCCTCAGTAAACTATCCAGCTGTATAAATAGATAACATTGTTTAAAAAAAAAAAAAAAAAAACTAATCAATGTAAGTCGCTCTGGATAAGAGCGTCTGCTAAATGGCAGTACTGTTAATGGCTTAATGCACTTGTGTTTCTACCAACTAGCCTGTACCTTGTCTGGCCAACTATTGAAACTTTGGATAAAAGCCTCTGTCAAATTAATAAATGTAAATGAGACAAGCTCAGACTGTTTATGACTGGCCTACTACAGCACGCAGCAACTGCACTTAGAAGCATATTTACTATTTAGTCCCGTGGTAATTGTTCTGCTGATGAAAGCATAGTAACACATATTTCTACACAAGCACTGTCTGCTTTTCTGCCATTTTACAGCAATAACCAACATGCCTTTTCATGTGAAACATAATATAGTGACATGGATTATGCAGAGGTACACTTACCATTGCACATATACTATATGAAGCTTCTTTCTTGCATACGTTTGGGGTGGCAGTGTGGTTATAGACCTTAAATGGTTAACAGGTTATTAGCTTGATTTTCAGGCGGGACCCTGCAGTTCCACCCTGGGGCATGTTATTTACCCTAATCTGATAATGAAGATATTACATTAAATATAACACATAATCTTGCAATGCAAGCATACATCTAAATGTACAAGCCGTCCCTACTGTATGGTGAGATGTAAGCTAGGTGACAATTTAAAAGGGTTTAGTTTTCATTTAGGGGAGTCATGAGCTGGATCTGAAAAGGTTTATTGATTATATCCATATGTGCTTCCTGTTTCCCCTGTTCCTGTTAAATGTTTCAATCACCCTATCAAGCACTGGTCTGAAGACCATGATTTGCGTCCTGCTTATCTCTCAGTGCCACCATTCCCAAACTGTTACACAGAGCAGTGTCACAATACTGAATATTTAAGCTGTGGTCCAGCTACCTATAGCCTATATGAATATACACATTTTATACATTTTTATATGAATATCTTATTTGTTTAACATCATATTTACCCAGCTATTTTTGTGGAAATATCTGATGTCAAATACATTGTCATGAACATAACCCTTTTGTGACGGAGTGCCGTCACTATGGTTGAGTATGTGCTTTGACTGTCATACCAACGAGCCTGGCTCTTTGGCGTCGCGGTCAAAGTCGCATGTTTGGTACCCCGTAGACCCGGGTTCAAGGCCGGGTGGGGTGACTGCTCTCGCCTTTCGCTACAAATGGTGTCAGAGTGGGATGGCTGGCTGCGAGGCCATCGGAGGCCTGCCCGGTGTATGAGCCGTATGAGGGACCCCCAGGTTAGGTTGACCCCAGTATGAGGGACCCCAGAGATGGGTGAAGCACGGTGTGAGGGACCCCAGGAATGGGTGAAGCACGAGTGAGTGGGGCACCCTGGGATGGGAGAAGTACGGTGGGGAATGCATGAGGGATGCCATTGTGCGTGAAGCGCATGGGCGCGCTTCCCGAAGGGGAGGGCAGTGTGACGGAGTGCCGTCACTACGGTTGAGTATGCGCTCTGACTGCCATACCAACGAGCCTGGCTCTTTGGCGTCGCGGTCAAAGTCGCATGTTTGGTACCCCGTAGACCCGGGTTCAAGGCCGGGTGGGGTGACTGCTCTCGCCCTTCGCTACACCTTTATAACACTGCATCTTGGGGAAAATAAGACTCACAACAGTCTGGTGTACAACAGGGTTTCCAATATAATATTGTGCTGTAAAACGCGAAACTGCCTGTATAGATTTGTATAAACCCATAAGCAAAGCAAACATAGTAAAGCCAGGTACACACCACAGTAAAGAGGAGACAGGTGTGCTGTATCAATCCTCAAGATCACACCCTGATAGGAGCTGTCTGTTCCAGTGTAGGTGTGATGCTGGGATCCAGAGAGGGAGAAATAGAGATTAATGGATTGAAGGATTGATTGATTAATTTTGAATTAATATTCCCTTCCTACCAGTGATTAAGCACTAAGAGAATCCGACTGCTATCAGGGCTAAAAAAATGACCATATTACTATTTTGGTCTGAAGATTAATCTAAAATTGCATAAACTTCTTAAAGGAAGCATATTTTACATGTAACAGTGACTTACTCTGAGTGTAAACAGAGTAAATACAGCAGAAATACTGAAGCTACTGAATACATTATAATCTTAGCTACTGGCTACAGATATTGCTTGATGTAGCAGCTCACACTGGGTAGCACTACATTAGCCAACTAACATTACATTTATATTTACATTTATTAATTTGGAAAATGCTTTTATCCAAAACAACTTACAGGTGAGGCAGAGTACATCACAAGCAAACAGCCATATTGCAGGGCAATTTACAGGACCACATCTCCTGCAAAACCAACCAAAGGAATGCAAGTGTTTTCCTCTGGGCTTGCAGGAGGTCAGCAGGGTGCAATAGTTATCTGGACACCTCAGGTACCATGCAACACCCACCAAACGTGACTATTAAGCAACTCAACTGGGGGGTAGCGGCAGTCCAACCCTTGCCGCTAATCTCTGGCCAGCAGGTCACGCTAAGGGCAGCTGCATCCTGGTCTCTGGACTCTGTCTGCTGCCAGGCATCCTACAGCACAGCCACACTCAGGACTCTGTTCATCTCTTGTCAAAAGTATTGAATATGGTCATTCTCATGTGCAACATAATCACATTTGGTGTCATTTCAAAGCTAATTTCACATGCATGTCAATAATGTATGTAACAGGGAGGTACGATGGGTTCATAATAAAGATTGTAACGTGGCACAAAAGTGAACAGTGAGGAATGCACTTATCTTTGCTTTCCTCACTCGCTAGCACCCCTTCATACCCCCCTGGTTACCACAAGATTTGCATTATTTATAATTGCTGAATCATGACTATACTGTTGTTTCAGAGCTTATCATGTTTGGTCATGGCACCAAAGTCCAGTTACCACATTTGATGTTCAGGTATATAGGGGGGAAACTGGTATAATTCTGGGAGACTCATTAACATGACCTCCTGCGCACTTTTGCGTATAGCCTATTCATTATTCTTTGCTTCTCTGTTGTACTCTGTTTTTTCCATCACACTGCCTAATGTTCATTATTTTGGATGATCATACATTGTAACAAATAAATTCATTTATTGTAATTCAATGCTCATTGTCCGTCTTACTCGCTGCAGCTGATCACTGTACGGTAAGATAACTATGCGCTTATAGAATCATTATGCTATTAGTATACTCCGTAGTCCCTCGCCTATACAACTAGTGGCATTTTAGGCCGAGCTCAGGCCACAGGCATGTATGCATTTCTGCGAGAGACTGCAACCCGTATAGAGCAACACTATGCGAGACCAGAGGCTACAGTCCCTCGGTTGCATATATAAGCATTCTGTCTTAGCAATTAGCAGAGAGGCATTTGAGTGGTTACTAAATTAAAATGCGTTAACAATTACAAAACTTGGAGTCAGATGTATTAAAAGCAGTTATATTTGACAAATTTTGTTCCCGAACTGCCAAAAGTAAGACAGCACGCCATCCTTTGCCACTCGGGCATCTCCGTCGTTGGTGTGTTCGAGTGAGAGTTCTACAGGCAACTCTACAATATGAGTGAACAATATTAGAGGCGCTGCATGACCAAGTTTCAGTAGTTGGCCAGAAATGGTACATTCTAGCTAGCAGAGATACAAGTGCATGGAACCAGATTTGAATTTTTTTAATGAAAACAAAGTTTAAGAATTTGCCTTAGGTGGTAGTGTTTCAGGTGTTCAGGTAAGTGGGGAAGAACTGTGTCATCAGATGTTTCTTGAAGATAGAGAGGGACTCAGCAGATCGGATGTGGTGTGGAAGTTCATTCCACCATTGAGGACATAGGAGAAATTTCTGGATAGCGATTTAGTGCCACGATGTGATGGGACCACCAGAGGCCGTTTGGTAGTAGAGTATAGTGGTAGCATGCAGGTAGGCCAGCCAAGAGAGCATTGCAGTCATCCATTCTTGAGATGACAAGAGCCTGGACAAGAAGCTGTGCAGCATACTCAGATAGGTGGGGCCTGATTTTCCTAATGTTGTACAGTACAAATCTGCATGATCAGGCAGTCATTGCAATGTTACTGCAGACCTGTTCCTTGCAGACCTGGATGGAGTTAGTGTCGTTGAGCCAAGCTGAGCGGTGATGTCATGCTGAATGGACGGGCTAGCTGGGATGATGAGAATCATGTTACTTACTGTTGCATTTTTATTGACTATTGTCATTTTCTTAGAGTGTTTTGGTTATTACTACCTAGCCTGTATATTCAAGCAGGCTTCATCTTTATATTACCTTCCTATGAGAAGGGCTTGTAACCAAAAGATGGCTGGTTCAATTCACCGCTGAGGCACTGCTACTGTACACTAGCGCAAGGTACTCAACCTACAATTGCCTCAGTAAATATCCCTGTGTATAAATGGATAACATTGTAACCTATGTAAATTGCTCTGGGTAAGAACGTCTGCTAAATGACAATAATGTGATGTATTCCTGTGTGGCTTGTGAAATCATACTGCTGTCAAATGAACAGCCTACTGTAGGGAGTGAAGGTAAAGAGCAAGTGAATGCTATAATTAAATCTGAATTTACAGGTAATTGCATTTCCAAGTAAGGGGACAAATGCTGCAACTGTAGAGGGTGAATACCAAATATATAGGCACACTTTGACAGCATGTTAGTGAAGTTAACTGAAGTCATTCAGTTGACTTACTACTATGTCCTGCTGACACTTTGTACCTCTGTTAAATATTCCCAAGTCATGCACTTTTCTGCCTACTTTTTTCCACTACAAGCATAAACATAAGAAATGGGTTCATGATGTACAGTGGATGTAAAAAGTCTACACACCCTTATGAAATTGCAGATTGCAGAGAAAGAAAGAAGAGTTCATTATTAGGAAAAATAAATTACAAAAAAAAACAAAAAAACACCCTGATTGCATAAGTCTGTACACCCTGCCCAACTAATACATTGTAGAAGCAACTTTTGCATTTATTACAGCAGCAAGTCTTTGTGAATAAGTCTCTATTAACTTTGCACATCTCGACTTTGGAATTTTATCCCACTTTTTGCAAAGAAGTTCAAGTTCCTTCAAATTGTGAGGGGATCTCCTGTGTACAGCTCTCTTTAGGTCATTCCACAGGTTATTGATGGGATTGAGGTCTGGGCTCTGACTGGGCCATTCCAAGACTTTGATCTTCCTTTTCTGAAGCCATGCCTTGGTTGACTTGGATGTGTGCTTTAGGTCATTGTCATGTTGGAATGTGAAATTCCTCTTCATCTTCAGCAGGTTATGTGCCAAAATATCTTGATATTTGGAGCTATTCATTATCCCATCTATCTTGACAAGAGCCCTTGACCTAGCTGTCCCAAAAGCATGATGAGCAAGAGAAGCAGCCCCAAAGCATGATGCTACCACCCCCATGCTTCAAAGTTGGTATGGTGTTCCTTGGATGATGAGCTTTATTGGCTTTGCGCCAAACATATCCTTTACGATTTAGGGCGAAAGTTCAACCTTTGTCTCGTCAGACCATAGCACATTTTCCCCACATGGTTTGGGGTGACTGAATGAATCTTTTGGCATAATTTAGGCGGGCTTGGATGTTCCTCTTTGTAAGAAAGGGTTTCCGTCTTACCACCCTACCCCATAGCCCAGACGTGCAGAATACGAGAGATGGTGGTCACATGCAAGGAGTGACCGGTACCTGCCAGAAAATCCTGTAGCTCCATCAGTGTTGCTGTTGGCCTCTTGGCAGCCTCCCTGATAAGTTTTCTCCTCGTCCTCTCATCAACTTTGGAGGGTCATCCTGGTCTTTGCAATGCCTCTGTGGTGCCACATTTTCTCCACTTATTGATGATGGTTTTGACAGTGCTCCATGGTACATCCAGTGCCTTCGATATTCTTTGATATCCCTCTCCTGAGTGGTACTTTTCAACAATTAGCTCTCGTGATTTCTTTGGCAACTCTTTGCGGACCATGGCTCTCCCAGTAGGATGCAACCCCAAACACTCAAGCAAATCCTACAGCAACAGCTGACTTTAATCTGGGTTTAATCGGGTGTATGCTATTTACCTACAGGCATGATTTTGAATTGGTGATTGGTTAACTTTGAACACAGCTAGAGCCCCCATTATGAAAGGGTGTGCAGACTTATGCAATAAGGGTGTTGTAATTTTTTTTTTTTTTTAAATGTTCCTACTAATTAACTATTTATTTTTTCTATTTTTGTTTGTTGGAAGATCACATTACAGATGGAAAAAGTCTGACATTTACATTGTTGTTATTTCTGCCTACAATTTCATAAGGGTTTGTAGACTTTTTATATCTACTGTACCATTAAAATATGCTTACACTCACCATGTCCAAATTAGTATTCAGTTTATAAGCCACAAACTGTTGTCACAACCATTGAGATGGTAGTGGTAGCAGATTGATTACTATGCTTTAGTGGTATCCTGCATTTCTACATCACTAATAAAAGGACACTGGGACACTGCATCATTTCTATAATGTCTTGTGTGTGCTTCCATGATGGAACATGCAAGGCAGTGCATGTCATAACTATCTGGAAATGTAATGGATAGTGTGTCCTTAATACTCCTTTTAAACTCACCAAATAGTCAGTTACACTGAGCATCTCATATACATAAACAAATTCCATGTCTTTTGGAATTGTCTCATTGCAATAAATAATTGCTTTTCTATCTTTTCTATCTGATATACTAAAGCTCATTATTTACCAGTAGTTACCAATTGTACCAACAGGCAGGAGTTAGCATGCAGACAGCTCAAAATATAAGAAGCAACACTATGAAAAAGTTAATACAATAACACTAGAATCTTTCTTTATAAATATCAATTGCAGTTCAACAGTTTGGCCCCATCAACCTGAAATTACTGGTAAATCCAGACCACCAATCCTGCTAATGAAACAGCGTGTGATTACACTTACAAGACACCTTTATTGGTTAACAAGGAATTTATTGCTCTTTAATCAAGAATATTTAAAATGTGAGAAATGTGAATGGCAATGGGAAAGACATGGGAATCATAATTACAACAGAATACATTTTCAGCATTTTATAGAGAAACAAGTCATCCTTCATATAGGAAATTGGCCACCCTAACAAAAGTTCATTTCAGCATAGAATACAAAAAACATTATTTTGTATCACACAAACACCTCAGCTTGCTTTGAGCACACATGCAGCATACAGAAACAATATTATAAAGTCATTAAAAAGAAAATATTTACCTGAGTACAAATAAAGCGGGGCTTTACTGCTTGACTATTCCTTGAATTGAATATTCAGAGAAATACACCAACACAATGGAAATTAAAACACAGGGGGAGAATGATATATTTCTTCTTCTTTGCCTCAAGGTATCCCCCAGACATAAAAGTTATTTTCCACAGGGGATATGCAATTTCCTGAAGGAACACCTTTATTTATTTATGTTTGTCACTTGAGGGTATATTCAAAGTTAAGACAGTGCTGTCCTTCTTGTTGCTTTAAATGTGCCCTTTACACTACACTGTGCCCTTCACTGCGCTTGTTTTTCTGAAATGGTTAACACTGTATTACTGTTCCCAGATCATACACTTTCAAACAAAAAGCAAACATGCCAATCAGTGCTAAATAAGAAAAGGCAATATGCCAGATGTGTGGAAGCTGCACATTTTACATATTACTTCAAAAATAATTCATATTAAAGAAAAACAACACACTCTTTTTATGAGACACACAAATTCACAGTGTCATAAGCAATCATGATTAAAACAGTAAAATCCAAGTACATCACAAAAAGCTTTATATAAACTGATTGCAACAGAATGATGGGTTGTAGAACTGTACTTAGTGCATTAAAGTGTCTGAAGGCAATTTACTTGGTTCATCCTGTCATTTGACACCATTCCAAGTAATTTTAACATGTCCCTGTCTTCAGTCAAGAGATGGAAAAGGCAAATATACAAAGAGAGGGAAGGCTCAAAGTTCTTGATTAAAAAATAAGATCTGAGTAGTTCCATAAAGGCCTCACTTGGTAAGTAAACTTTTAGCAAACTTACTCTCATGTGGTAAGCTTAGAATAGCTTGGGGGGGAGAATTTCCTCTTCAAGTACTTGATGATGTAAAGTGGAAGACAGCTGATGAGGGTTATTACCGACACTTTCCATAGGAATGCTGCAGTTATGATAAATGCGATATCTAAGGAAACAAGGAAGAAATTATTTCCACAGAAACAACTGCTGACACAACACTGGTATGGCAAGTATGGGACTGGAATTAACCACAATGACCCTGAGGTCTGACTCATTACACGACTCATTACATTTACTTACTTTTGTACGATCTAACCTCACTTAAACACACACAGATTGTATACAATCTACTTGTCCACATAACAAATACCCACACTTGGTCATTTTCATATTCCTCTGCTTGCGCACACTAAGTCATTAAATTGTTACAGGTTACCTAGGCTGAAAACCCCAGCACAATGCCCATTTGTACCTACAGCTACAGAGAATGCGAAGTTGACGTCACACCGTGTTGAATTTTGTTTATGTGCCAACTTGTGAGGATGCCGCTGCCTTTCTGTTCGTGAGGTGGAGGCTGTGTTTTGATTTTCTGTTGTGATTCTGAAAAACGTCGCCATGGTAGGTCAGTGCTGCTGCATCAAGAACTGCCATAGTAGGTCACACCATCGTTCAGGGAGAAAACTGGATAATGGAATACGTTTTTTCGCCTTTTCTAGGTGGAAAAAACACGAAGGGAAGCAGGTTGAGGAGGTGACGACGCCGGATGGCGTGGGTAGCTGCAGTAAGAAGGAGGTCCAAGATTATGGCAAATCTTTTTTATTAATAATGCGACTGATCAAACCCACTGCCTATGACTCAATAAAACAATCACATTGCTAAATGTTTCTAAAAGTTTTTTTTTTCTTTAACTTATTTAGGAACATTTTTATACATTATAAGGACAGCAAGTAAAAAACAGACAAAAAAAAACAAAGTATCCCATCGTTTTTCTCCCAATTCTTTTTGGAGCCCTGTGGAGTAGGTCATCTGTTCTAGAAGATGTAGGTGCTTAACAATGTTGATAAAGAGGCCAGCATTAGGACAGTTTTTCTGAAGCCAATATTTTGTAATGGCCTTTTTGCTTGCTGCCAGCAGGATCTTTAGAAGGTAGGTATCATCTTTACTAAGCCCGTCAGGGATATGACCAAGATAGAGGGATGTGAATGTTGTACTGATACTAAAACCCAGGATTTTTGAGATGATTGTTGCTACTTCCTTCCAAAAAGACTGAATATAGGGACAAGACCAGAAAACATGTGCATGATCAGCCACGATTTCTCCACATTCCCTCCAGCAGCATAGCTGAGTGCCAGTTTGTTTAGACTTCTGTTTGGGAGTGATAAAAAAGCAAATCAAATTTTTCCAGGAGTCTCTCCAGGTCCGGGAGTTGGTGGAAGATGACTGTATTTCCCAGGCATGCAGCCACGTCTTCACTTATTTCAATGTCGAGCTCTTTTTCCCATCGTTGTTTCACATAGTCTGTAGTGTCCATTTTCAGTGATGTGATGCCATGATATAACTTGCTTATGAGACCTTTATTGTTTCCTGAATTATAGGCATCAATAAATATCTGTCCTGCCCACCCAACCCGTATGTCTGACATAGGTTATCAAAACTATTAAGCTCCAATTTTTTAACAATCTTGAATATGGAAGTGATACCAGAATAGACCCATTGTCTATATCTATAATCTTGCAATGCTGGCATAAAGTCAGGGTCATATGCCTGCCATCTAAGCAGTTTAACCTCTCTTTGAAGTTGGAAACGTTTAACCACTTCCACCCACACTTTCAGTGAGAAATTCACCCATTGACTCGCCGTCTGTAATACTTCCGTCTTGCCAGCACAGCAAAGCAATGACTATATTGGTGTATCTATTAAAGATAATTCCATACTCTTCCACTTGGCTGCATAGTATGGGTTACACTTGTACACAAGAGGTCTCAACTGAGCTGATAAATAATAATCCCTTAAAGATGGGAGGGCCATGCCCCCCCCCCCTCCTCCGGCAGCCGAAGGGTAGAGAGTTTCACTCTTGGTCTCTTTTTATCCCAAATGAATCGTGAAATATGCTTATTTCATTCTCTAAATTGTTTCTGAGGGATTTCTACTGGAAGTGACAGGAAAAGATATAATAATCTGGGAAGAATGTTAATTTTAACTGATCTGATTCTGCTGCCAAAGTCAAGAGGGAGCAAGCCCCACCCACTGAGGTCATCATATATTTTTTTGCTAATGCAATTGTAGTTAATATCAAATAACTGTGACAGATCTTTGGGTAAACTTACTCCCAGGTACTTGATGTGGGATGAATACCAGTTGAAATTATATTTTGCAGTGAATTCTTGGGTGGGAGTGTAATTAAATATCATAACCTGGGTTTTGTGTATGTTAAGGACATACCCTGAATATACCCCATACGTTTCCAGCAGTTTCATTAGCAGAGGCAGGCCTGAACCTGGGTCCATGATTGTGACCAGCACAACATCTGCGTACACTTACTTTATACTCTACTCCTCCTATAGATATACCCTTTAATTCTATCTCCTGTCGTATTGCTTAGGCCAGAGGTTCGATGAATAAATTGAAGAGAATTGAAGGGCTAGCAGGGCAGCCCTTCCTGCAGCCACGTTGCAGAGTTATGGGGTTAGAAAGGCTACCATTAACCTTTATTCTTGCAGTAAGAGAAGAGTAAAGTGCCTGAATACAACATATAAAATCTTCCCTAAAACCAAATCTGTTCATTACTAAATAGAGAAATTCCCACCCAATCAAAAGCTTTTTCAGCATCTAAACTGAGAACAATAGAGCTAACTTCTTCCTCATTAATCCGTTCAATAATATGTATATTGTCTTGAGTTTGTCTGTTTTTTATGAATCCAGTCTGGTCCTCATCTATTAACAAAGGCATTACAGTGTCCATCCTCTTTGTTAGGATGGCGGCATACAATTTATAGTGTGTGTTTAAGACACTGATAGGTCTATATCCTTAACAGTCCATCCTGTCCTTTCCTTCCTTGGGGATAACTGATATAAAGGCCTCCCTCCAGGAAGGGGGGAGAGAGCCTTTTTTAAAATGTAATTAAAACAGGTCTCCAGTAAAGGGAGCAGGTGTTCTCTCATGGATTGTACCATTTTGGGGGGAACCCATCAGTACCAGGTGACTTGTTAGTGTTCAGGCTTGAAATAGCTTTATCTGTTTCCTCCTTTGTTATAGGTGAGACAAATTTATCATTCATTTCTTTACCAAGGATAGGGAGGTCTAAAGAATTCAGAAATTCAACAATTGTGTGTCTATTAACCTGGTCTGACTGGGAATATAAAGATTTGTAGTATGTTTCAAATGCTTTCTGTATACCATCCAGACTGCTAGTAATCGTATTTGTAACAGGGTCTCTAATCTTATAAATGGTGTTTTCTGCTTGTTATTTTCTGAGCTTCCAAGCTAGCAGTTTTGCTGCTTTGGGGCCTACCTCGTAATATCTTCTATGTTTTTCTCAACTTCCTCACTTTGTATTTTATCTATTCCTGTTTGACATTTCTAATTTGGTATATAATAGAGGACTCTTTATTAGCAATGTGCACTTGTTCTAGATGTCTCAATTTTTCCTGCAGTCTTGACAATTTTTGGGCTTTTATCTTTTTAAACATGGTCATCCTGGCTATGATCTTCCCCCTGAGAACAGCTTGGCTGCATCTCATAATATACTAGGATTTACCTCCCCATTATCATTGTCCTGTAAATATACGCCTAGGTCTGTCTCCATTGCACTTCTAACAGTGGGGTCATTCAACATGCCAGTATTTAGCCTCCACAATGTTTTTCGCTGTCTACCGTCGAAACGTAATGTTAGATAGACCCCAGAGTGGTCTGAAAGGTCCCTCTGGCTATTCTAAAATCTTTCAATCTGTGTAGATCCTTGTTATACATAAAGAAATAGTCTGTTCTTGAATAGACTGTGCGTCGTGCAGAATAAAAGTGTATCCTGGGACTGGTCCATGCATGGACCGCCACACATCAATCAGCCCCAAGCCTTTCAGTACCTTGTTTATACGTTTTTCAGTAGGATTCCTTCCTCTTTTCTTATTAGTTGTATCTAAAAAAGGGTTAAGAAGCATATTGAAGTCTCCTGCACAGATAAGGGTCCCGTATGTTTCCGATGCAATAAAATAAAACACTTTTCTAAAAAAGGACATATCACTCCCAGGGGGAGCATAAACATTAAATAATGTCACCTCTTTTTGGTCTATTTTCCCCTTTATCAGAACAAATCTGCCCTCTTTATTGCTTATTTCAGATATGAATTCAAACTGAATCGAATTTGAGATCAATATGGCAAATCCCCTTTTATTTGCCATTTTTATATGATGAGAAGAAAGTATTCCTAAAGCCCATTTTTCTTAATTCTACCTTTGAAGCACTGCACTTGTGACATCCCAGACCTCAGGAGATAAAGTAAAATAAAACAAGAAAACTCAAAGAACTATAATACAGAACATTAAACTGAGCTTCCAACAAAAAAGGTGCCATGTCGCCTTTGGTAGTGAGGGGGGCTGGCCACAAAGGTAGCAGAAAAAAAAAGTCTTGTGGCTCTCTGTCTGTTATCCATATCAGCCTTTCATTATACATAGAGTAAAAAATTAAATAAAAAGAAAAAAGAAAAGGCTGGACAGGGTTTTTAATATTATTGATATATTCCAACACGATAGAAGGAGCGTCTTCGGATCCAGACATTTATTTATTTATTTATCTGGATCCGAAGACGCTCCTTCTATCGCATCGTCTGGGATGCCATAGATCCTGATATTGTTGCACCTGGAGCGCCCTTCCAAATCAGACACTTTATCCTGTACAGCCACTTTATCCTTGATTACTAAGCAGCTGGGTGAGGGCATCCTTGACTCCGATGTCCCATCGTTCCATATTGGCCATGTTTTCCTCCATCTCTCCTATGCGTTTCACTGCTCATCCTATCTAACTTGTTGTATCTTGTATTTTCCAGTTTATTTCCGTCATGAATTCGTCCATTTGTTTTTTAATATCCTCCCAAAAACATGTGCGGAATTCTGAGAGATCTCTTTTCAGTGCAGCCTGGAGCGCTGCCATCCCCGTAGTCATGACTTCACTCACCACTTCGCAGATTAAGTCCAAAGTTTCGTTTTCTCTGCAGCCTCTTGTCCTGTTGGGATTTCGCTGGCTGCGGCCTCTTTCTCGATCTCTCGTTTGGCATTATTTCGTAACCTGTATCCTCTATTCCTAATTTTGTCCCTGTTCATTATTACCTCGATGTATATCAATTTGAATGAATAGAGATTCTTGAATTAGGGGAAATTTAAGGCTGATACTGGAGCTCTGTTACTAAGCTGTCATACCGTGTAGCGCGCCACCGGAAGTCCATTTTTAAAAGTTTTGTATTTTGTTTGGTTTAATAATTGGGCCAAATAGAGGAGTGCCACCTTACCTTTGCGGGTATGATTGTGCTCTCGCAATTTGCTGGCTTGAGAATTAGCAGGTCTTGCACCCAGCCACTGCAAAACTGTTCATGAGCTTCTAGGGATTTATAACTTTTAAACTCACACAAAGTGTATGCACTCAGTCCAAAAACGAGATAATTTACAATGTCCGGGTATGTGAGTGGAGGTAGTGCATTGGGGTCTGTAATCCAGTCTTGGGCTGCCAAGTCATATGGATCTATGTTATTTATCGTTATTAGTTTGTCCAAATACCGTTGCTTGGCATTGCGATTTAATTTCTACTGGTAGGGTCCCTTTTCTTTCTCTTTCCCCTTCTCCACCCCTTCACTTCTCCATCAGATTTGAATGATTTAAACAACTTTTTAGCCAAACAAAACAAAAGGTATGCAGGTAACCACTGTAGGAGGCACAGGTAAACAGAGCTCCTTCCTCACAAGATGGTGCCCCCGTCCAAACATGCAACATGGCGTGACGTATCTTCACATTCTCTATTGCTGCAGTTAATCTTAAAATGAGTTCCCCTGTACGACCCTCTTTCAACTGAATTTTGTAGAGCAGCCTATTTACACATGGACTGAGCTATACAAGTTTATTTCCCTATCCCTAGTTAAGTATATGCTATTTCTCAATCCATGTTTTGTAAAATCAATGTTCTGCTTTTAAATGTTGCATACAAATTGCTCTTGAGTACACTGAGGTTCTACTGAAGTGAACTGAACTGAACCCAGATCACTAGCTAGTGTTAGGATCTACACTGTATTTATCTAATTATCCACAGGAACTGTCTCAGGGCAAAGTGTCACTACAGGGCAAAATGTCACTACCATACCAAGACAGATGAGGCAAAGTGTCATCACCATATCGGGACAGAGAACACCAAATAGTCTACAGGAACTGTTCTAGAACACATCAACACATCAATGCCTGTAATCCACTGCCTGGAAATTGCCTCTGCCACTGCCTCTAAAATTTATATTGGTAATTTTGAACAAGGAGGAAAGCCAATACACTACCTTATACTTTGTTTTGTTCTATATTTTGAAGCCAGCTAGACCAGCCACTTACTTTGCTAACTAGCCATGTAAACACCGAGAAGTGACAGAATTTATAGCTTGCTTATAAAAATTTTGCTTAGTAGCTTATAAAAACCTAGCCACCTTTTCACTAAGCTTGAAAAGTGAGTGAGTTTGCTAGCACGAGTGACTCTTCATTATTCTTACATTTACTCTTGCTAGCTTGACAAAACTCTGAATAAGGCCATGCAGCAAAACACAACCCGATCCCTGTTCTGATCTGCAGAAGTAAAGTGTTTGTAATAATCAATTTGCAAGCATTAAAAGGGTGGATAATAGAAGCTACTTCAGCATAAACTTCATCAACAATGCCAAAAGGCATATATGGGAATAAGGCATATATGGGCCATTTGAAAGCATTTATAATGGTGATAATGCAAGGAACAGTGTGCCAGAATTTAAAGTTGAGCCATAGGCTCTAGGATCTTTCAAGACAAAACTACAGCTAGTGCTACAGGTGTGCAGTACCTTTTTATTTAAATATTTAAAAAAATGTAAATTTATTGAATGAGGCTGCAAACATACAACTGGGTGTAATGAACACATTTTTTTTTTTTGAGTGGACTGCGATGTAGGTTCTCCTGACACAAACTACCAATAGTGTTAAGTATGATTAGGGGTTACTGGAAGATTTACAATGTAATTTGACAGGGAAATGCAGCTGCAGAAGCAGCAGAATAGGGTATGTTTGGGCATGTATTACATGCCCATAGAAATCTGTGTCTGAATTATACTGATATAACAAGGTACAGAACTGAATGTTTGTAATGAGTCAGACCTCTGGGTCATTCTGGTCGTCTCTGTAGGAAACCATGAAAACAGCTATGTAGTGTTATATGCCCTGCCCACCCAATTTAGCAGATAGCAAATGTTCCATGTCTGATTTTGCACTAACATGAGGGGGAGGTGACAGAATGGCTATTTAGCAAATAATACAATGTCAGGGTGGAAGTACTTTAAAAGAATGCGAAAATTAATTTCCTAACTTTTAAAAATGCAAGACATAAAATGCACAATGCCTTGCACAAATGTGCGCACAATGTTTAAAATGTTTTTGTCACAGGACCCTGTGTTTTTTAACAACAGGATCAATCCAAATGTTAATGAATATTTTTGCTCTATGCTCACTCATGAGCCCCATATGAACATCTGAAGGGTTCAACATTGGCCACTAAAATAAACCAAACTCTCACTGTTTCACTACCCAATGCCCCCATCCTCCATGTTGAGGATGTAACTTACCAAAGTATTCATTGAGGAAAGCAAGGGATGCCACATAGCAGCCTAGGCTGAAGAACTCTGCCAGGACCATGAGCCAGTGCCAAGTGCGGATGGTGAGTGCCACCATCAGGAGCTCTGTGAGGATGAGTGCACTGAAGGATATGGCAACCACATGCACAAACTCCGACTCAAACAGCAGCAGTGCTCCATACATTAAGATACCACCTGCCAAAGGTTGAAGTATGTGGTTAATGAAACACACCACTAAACAGAGATGAAAATCAAATCAAATAAAAGCATCATAAATATACACTGGAATTTGGTTTCCTTAATGTAGCACTTCTTCTGTTATATGAATGGCCATTTTTTAATCTTATGGCAGTTTGATGTCATTGGATTGTTTTGTTTAAGATGACTGTTGAAATCCCGCAGGTAAACAATGATGGCTAATGTGTGAAAGAAACTCATCATGCTCACTAAACATTTTTCAAGTTATGTTTGAAGACAAAGTGGATGTAGCTTTGTAGATTGTTCTTTGTCTTCCACAGGTAAGTGTTTATGAATTGATCACAGAAAATCACTGATTGAACACATGGTTGCTTTGACTGTTGTCACCACCCTAAATGACTCATTGTCTTTGTTGTCAAAACAGGCAAAGCAATGTCATCAGCTAAAAAATTATGAATGTGAATAATCATAAAAGTTGAAGTAATTATGGAAATGATACTTTTGAGTGTTTATGTATGGATGTTTATATTACTCTAAAACAATATTACTCTTCAGAGTACTGACTAGCCTCTCCTTAAATTTGCCCTGCCTGGGCAAGACTGCTTACTTAAGATGTTACACCAGCTAAATAATATTATTTAGATTTAATTATTTATGTTACTTCTCCAGAAAGGGAGAAATATATAAATGTATCAATGGTTGCTGTGAGCTGAACACTCATGAATATAGGGACAAGTGAGTAGGAGAGTATAAAAGCACAGTAAACTGCCTTACCTTGGTATACACTTATTAATACCCAAATCAGAAAAGTCTTAAATGATAAGGAACGACCCTACAAGGAGAGAGAAACAAAACAAGCCAATTACAGCCAATTACAAACTACCACAAAAAGCATTCAAAGTGGATATATAAAACAATGAATATAAACGTATACATATAGTCATAGGGGTCCCTTTCAATTTGTAGGTGAGGTTAGTACCTTGGTGAGGTCTTTATATAGCTCAGGGTACAGTAATGCAGTTTCTGGCTTCACATCCTGGTCCAGGACCAAAGAAAATACAGGGAACATGGTGTAGATGGTGGCATACCTGAGGGACAGGTCAGACGTCAAGAGGAAGGAGCTGAGTGGAGTCACTGGTACAAATACATGACAGTAGGAGTAACACAGTAGGAGTAACACATAATAAAAATAACATTTTAATGTAAATTAGCTTCATTCATGTATGTAGAAAAGTTTGAAATCTTTACTGTGCATGGCATGTTTTACTATTGAGGTTTACAGTGGATATAAAAAGTTTACACACCCTTATGAAATTGTAGGTTTTTGAAATAACAACGATACAAATGTCAGACTTTTTCCATCTGTAATGTGATCTTCCAACAAACAAAAATCCAGAGAAAAAACAAATAGTCAATTATTTGGAACATTTAAAATAAAAAAAAACTACAACACCCTTATTGCGCAAGTCTGCCCACCCTTTCATAATGGGGGTTCTAGCTGTGTTCAATAACCAATTCAAAATCATGCCTGTAGGTAAATAGCATACACCCGATTAAACCCAGATTAAAGTCAGCTGTTGCTGTAGGATTTGCTTGAGTGTTTGGGGTTGCATCCTACTGGGAGAGCCATGGTCCGCAAAGAGTTGCCAAAGAAATCACGAGAGCTAATTGTTGAAAAGTACCACTCAGGAGAGGGATATCAAAGAATATCGAAGGCACTGGATGTACCATGGAGCACTGTCAAAACCATCATCAATAAGTGGAGAAAATGTGGCACCACAGAGGCATTGCAAAGACCAGGATGACCCTCCAAAGTTGATGAGAGGACGAGGAGAAAACTTATCAGGGAGGCTGCCAAGAGGCCAACAGCAACACTGATGGAGCTACAGGATTTTCTGGCAGGTACCGGTCACTCCTTGCATGTGACCACCATCTCTCGTATTCTGCACGTCTGGGCTATGGGGTAGGGTGGCAAGACGGAAACCCTTTCTTACAAAGAGGAACATCCAAGCCCGCCTAAATTATGCCAAAAGATTCATTCAGTCACCCCAAACCATGTGGGGAAAATGTGCTATGGTCTGACGAGACAAAGGTTGAACTTTCGCCCTAAATCGTAAAGGATATGTTTGGCGCAAAGCCAATAAAGCTCATCATCAGGGGCACTGTCGAGCAGAGAGGATGTAAGACGCGTTTTGCGGTGACTCCTCGGAAATGTGACTTTTTACACATTATAATAACGCTATTCTGGATTTTGGTCAACAGTAAATTGTATATTGCAACTATTACTTGAACGTTCAGTGAACTAGTCACTTACAACATCAAAGATGGCTGGTAAAGCAGCGAAACTTCGAAAACAGGCCGCACCAATCCTCGGCTGTCTCCTGAGCGAGGGACCTCAGATGATAACGATAACCTGTTGCTGAGCATTAGGAAAATGATGGACGAAATGCACTCGGACATTATCAGCAAATTTGATTCCATTATGTCCGAGTCTGTTAAGAGGGAGATAACAGCGGTTTTGGAGCCTTTTGAGAGGAAAATGGGTTCAGTGGGTAAGACAGTTACTGATCTGGAACAGGCAGCTAGTGACCACAGTGACCAGCTGGCAGGGCTCGAAACTAAAGTTGGCGCATTGACCACCCTGGCTAACTTCCTTTCTAAGAAGTGTGAGGACCTGGAAGGGCGTTCAAGATGGAACAATATTTGCCTGTTGAGTTTGCCTGAGGGTTCCGAGGGGAAGCGATCCACTGACTTCACGGCCCAACTTTTACAGGATTTACTCAGTCTTGATAATAAACCAGCCCTTGATAGGGTGCACAGGTCTCTACGTGGTAAGCCCAATGAAGCAGAAGCTGCTTGACCGCTCATCATCAGGGTAAATCTGTTTCAAGTCCGGAACGTAATCCTGCGTAAGATCTCCATTTTCCCTGACTTCGCTCCGACAGTAGCTAAGAGACTAGCTGCCTTTGCTACAGTGAAGAGGGAACTTCACTCTCATCTGAATATCAAGTTTGGGCTCTGCTTCCCAGCAACGCTACAGATCACTCTGCCTGACGGTGCTGTTCACAGGTTTGAGGACCCTGGCTTAGCTTTAGTCTTTGTCAAGAAAAACATTAAGAAAGCTGTTACTCCGGACGCTGTTGAATAACCTGTTTGGCTGGCTAACGGCCTAGCCTAACCATTGTTACAGCCATAATGACTAATGTATAGTCGCTTTATTATAGATCTTTATTGGATCACACGGTGCCTAGTTGATATTATTCATTTCAATTCTTTAAATTACTATGTTTTATTGAGAAATACTTTATTGATGGGGTTACAGGCACTTTTTATTAGTTACTTGTTGACAGTTCAATGTTGCAGTTGTTTATGGTGTTCGACTGATCTTAAATGACTGTTAAAATAGCACACTTTTGATGTGTAACTTCTAATTAGCTGTTTGGTTCATAGTGTGGTATGCACAACGTGTTCTTGTTTTCATTTTATGTCACATTTCCATGAACGCTGAAGTAGTGTTAACTGTGAGTAGAACTACTAAGGTGAGATAACGGGGGGTTTGTTAACGGGGGGATATATGCAGATCTCCTTTAGGGAGACGCTTCTGTCACGGAGGGGGGGTTGTTTTTCGCCGCATTCACAGATCACTTGTGCCACTACATTACAGGGTACTTCGTGTCTTAATTCATGCCCCAACCTAAGTCAAAATTCTGGGAATTTTCAAAGTTGGAAACTTTCCATGGGAATTAACGGGAATATATGGGAATTACGGGAATATATGGGAATTAACGGGAATAAACCGGAAATTTACAAAATTGAAGGTTGGCCCTTAACAGGGAACTTAAATATAGTTGGGGAAAATATACTGTAGCATAATCTTGGCTAAAACAACCAGATTTAATGCAAATACACTTGAATATCTATGCTATTCCTCAATCACATGCACATATCACACTACTGTGCTTACTGCAGGGTTATTTAGGCCACACCCCCTACATGCACAGTGCATTCCTCCATCACATGCACAGATGATTTCCAGAACCCTGGAGTGTTGAAGCCATACTTTTGAGCCCACAGACTACATAAAGTCAAGTAAGTTTTCAAGATATTATGGGGTAAATATATTTGATCTATGGTATTAATGCTTAACTTGTAAATATTAAATAAAAATGTATTCATACAGTAGCTAGCTAGCTGGTAAGTCAGATATGCTAAAGGTAAGCTAGCTAGCACAATTTCATTGACCACTAAAGAGGCTAGCTTATCATGGTGCTAGCTACCTCAAAAGTGGTGCTGTTTCTTCTGCCTCCTGCAAGACGTTTTTCTGTAACCATAGAAGAATTTGTGCAACATCAATTGTAAAATATTTTGAAGACCATTCCAGTTGTTTAGCTAACTATTTATATATCTGTGCATGTCATAGCATTAGTGATTTTACAAGTTTTTTTGTCATCTTATTCTACAGAAAAATGCCCCGTGCACCATCTGATGTGTGGAGGCATTTCACACAAGTTAATGTGGAAGGGAAGTCTTTGCGCATGTGTAAATATTGTGGAAAGACATATGTGAAGAATACCACAAAAATGCAGCAGCATATTGTAAAGTGCCAAAAATTTCCTCAAGATTCAAAACATGCAGCAGAAAAGAGTTCCACTCCAGGGGAAAATGAATCTGCTGACTCAGATACTCTCTCATCAGCTCCTGGTCCCTCTGGCATCAGAGGATTCTTTGATTCAATGGATGAACGTAGCCAGAGAAATGCAGATGAGTGTTTCGCTCGAGCAGTCTATGCAACTGGCTCACCCCTGATGCTGGCATCCAATGTGTACTGGAAGAGATTTTTGAATGTTCTCCGGCTAGCATACACCCCCCCAACCAGACATGCACTATCTACTCATTTGCTGGATGAAGAGTTCAAAAGAGTGCAAACAAAGGTCAAGCAAACCATTGACAAAGCAGACTGCATTTCAGTCATCTCTGATGGGTGGTCAAATGTCCGGGGATAAGGAATTATCAACTACATTGTCACCACCCCTCAACCTTTTTAATTGTATTATTTTGCATACATGTCTGCTCACGACAAAACAAAATGTTTATGTTTGGATATGATACAATTTGTTTAAATTACTCCCAAATTCCAGTTAATTCCCATAAATTCCCATTAATTCCCATAAATTCCCATGGAAAGTTTCCAATTTGGAATATTTCCAAAATTTCCCAGCTTAACTTCCCATGGAAAGTTTCCAGAAATTTACCGGAAATATTCCACCTCTTTGCAACCCTAGTCTTCACCAACGTCAAGTGGGAGTGATGTAAAATGTATTAGCTTCAACTGTAAGGGGCTCAATAATCCTATAAAACTCCATCATCTTCGCCACTTAGATGCTCACATTGTTTACTTACAAGAGACCCATCTCAGGGCTAGGGACCAGGCAAGGCTGGATGGGTAGGGAAAGTTTACCACTCCTCATTTCTGGGCAAATCAAGAGGGGCAGCTACTCTGTTACATAAATCTATTCCGTTTGTACACTCTGAAGTGATTTCTGACCCTAATGGTAGATTCGCTATAGTTACTGGTCAGATTTATGACACCAATGTAGTTTTGGTGAATGTTTATGCCCCTAACTAGGATGATGACACCTTTTTTAAATGCTTATTTTTAACACTCCTGGATTTATCACCACATTACTTAGTTCTTGGTGGAGACTTTAATACGTGGCTTAGTCCGCAGTTGGATCGCTCTTCCCCCAATATGTGTCCACCATCAAAATCCTCTAAAATAATCCAATCCTTTATGAAGGAATTTTCTGTTTCTGACGCCTGGCGTCTTTTTAATCCCTCTAGTAGGGAATATTCTTTCTTTTCCCATGTTCACCGTGCTTTCACCCGCATTGATTATTTCCTGGTTGATAACAGACTTCTCCCATTTGTATCTGCATGTAGCTATGAGGCAATTGTTATTTCTGACCACACGCCTGTATCCATGAATGTCTATTTTAAAAGTTTTATTAGGTCACATACCCCATGGCGACTCAACACAAGCCTACTCACAAACCATGATTTTGTTGACTCTGTCTCACGTCAAATAGATTTTTTTTATTAGCCTAAACAGAACACCGGATGCTTCAACCGCTGTTCTATGGGAAAGCCTGAAAGCCTATATCAGGGGGGAAATAATTTCTTATGAGGGATATGAGGAAAAAAACTTAGGACAGAAAAACTATCTATGCTGGCACAGCGTATATCTCAGCTTGATAACATATACGCCACTACCGCATCCCCAGATATATATAAGGAACGCCAATCTTTACAGGCTGATTTTGATATCCTTATGACCCAGCATACTACTGAACTCCTGCTCCGAACAAGGTCCACCTACTTTGAACATGGCAATAAAACTAGTAAACTACTTCCACACCAGTTGTGCCAGGCAGCCTCTTCCCATCAAATCCCTCAGATCCAAACAGACTTAGGTAAAACAAATGATCCATTATAGATTAATAATGCACTTAAAGAATTCTATATGTCACTCTATTCAACTGAACAGACTTCTACCTGTTTCGACTTTGATAGTTTCTTTAACATTCTGGATATCCCCTCCATTGAACAATCTATTGCAGAGAAATTAGAACAGCCAATCACAATTGGGGGCTCAACTCAGCTGCCTTGTCTTTACAAAGTGGAAAATGTCCAGGACCAGACGGGTCTACAACGTGTTTTGGCTCAAATTATCCCCTCTATTATTAGAAATGTTTAAAGAATCATTTAAGAACGGCTACATTCCACAGACTCTCAATCAGGCATCTATATCTCTCCTTTTGAATAAAGGTAAAGATCCCCTAGCCTCTACCTCTTTTCGTCCGATAAGTTTGTTGAATGTTGATATCAAACCTACTGGTTGTAGACTTGAATCTATTCTTCCGACTATCATCTCACCAGACCAAACAGGGTTTATTCGAGACAGGCATTCTCTTTCCAACCTTAGACAGATGTTTAGTACAATTTACAATCCCTCCATCTCTGACATGGAAGAAGCCTTGGTATCTATGGATGCCGAGAAAGCTTTTGATAGAGTGGAGTGGAACTATCTATTTTACACCTTGGAAAAATTCGGTTTTGGTGAAAAATATATTTCTTGGATTAAGTTGCTTTATTCTTCTCCACAAGCTTCAGTTAGGACAAACAATATCCAATCTGAGTATTTTCGTCTCTATCGCTCTATGAGACAGGGTTGTCCACTAAGTCCCCTTCTATTTGCAATTGCCATTGAACCTCTCTCTACAGCACTTCAACCTAACCCTCATATCACAGGTATACTCAGAAATGGTGTTGAATTAAAGGTCTCCTTGTATGCGGATGATATACTCTTGTATGTTTCCAATCTCTCTTTCTCTGTTCCTGCTACCCTGGCCACTCTTCAGTCATTTGGTCAATTTCTGGCTATAAATTAAAATTGAATAAAAGTGTGACATTTCCTATTAATATGGCTGCGAAGACATTCCCCTTACATAACCTACCCTTCAAAGTAGCCCATCATAGTTGTACATATCTCGGGATCCAGGTTACACACAAATTTGAAGACCTGTAGAAGGCAAACTTTGTTCCTTTGCTGTCCCGAACTCGGGAAGACTTTGAACGTTGGTCTCTCTTCAACTTGTCTTTAGCTGTTTGAGTCAATTCTGTGAAGATGACTATTGTCCCACGATTTTCATATTTGTTCCAGTGTATTCCCATTTTCCTCCCACAGACCTTCTTCCGCAAATTAGACTGATTTTGGAGTTTATCCAGGATAAAAAGGTCCCTAGGCTGCGTAAACTATATCTACAGAGACCTAAACCACTTGGGGGGTTGGCTCTACCCAATATAAAGTTTTATTACTGGGCTGCCAATATTAGAATTTTAAAATACTGGTTCCAATATGAGGTTTTCGATCCCCCACCCATATGGCTAACTAATCAAGGCATTAATACATTTCGAGATTGATATATTGATGGTGCTTTTGCATCCTTTCAACAGCTTTCGGACAAATTTTCACTTCCCAAGCAACACTTTTTCAGATACTTGCAAGTCCGTAGCTTTGCTCGTGCAACATTCCCAGAGTTCCCTCATTTACCCAATGAGGTACCCCTTGACAGATTTTTGACACCAATCCATACTTTGAAAGGTTTAATTTCAAATATTTACAACCAAATTCACCTTCTCCATCCAGATTCGTTACACTCCATAAGGGCCATGTGGCAGGAAGATTTAGGGGAAGAATTATCTGAAGAACTTTGCGATAAGATTCTTAGACGGGTGCATAAATCTTCTATCTGTTCAAGACATGCCCTTATCCAGTGTAAAATTGTACATCGCACTTATTACACTAAGGCTAGATTATCAAAGATCTATGAGGGTGTATCTCCAGTGTGTGATAGATGTAAGCAAACCCCAGCAAACCTTAATCACATGTTTTGGCTTTGCCTATATCTATGTAAGTATTTTACAGAAATTTTTAAAACTATTTCAGATATTGCTGGGGAGAAAATTGAACCAAATGCTCTCACTGTGCTGTTTGGAATCTCCCCCTCAGTACCTTCTCTGTCTAGTTCTAATAAAGAATATTATTGCTTTTGTCACCCTGATAGCGAAGAGACTTATATTGACTAAATGGAAATTAAGAACCCCCCCTTCTCATACCCGCTGGTTAACAGATGTCCTTTACTTCCTCAAATTAGAAAAAATAAGAATTTGCACTAGGGCTTCTTCAAATAAATTCTGGAAAATATGGGGCTCATTCTTCCAATATTTTAAGGAGATCAATTTCCCACGGATCACTGATTAGGGTACCTGGGATGGATTGGGGAGGCGATAGTTAAGGATTTAATTAGGCACGGGGATGTGTATATTACCATTATTACCTATTACTGACTGCGTTTTTTTTCTCTCCCTCTTTTCTGTTTTTTTTTCTGTGTGTGGGTGCTTTCTTATATGTATAAAACTTGCCTTTATAGTTTATTTTTTACTGCAATTGTATTTTTGTGAAAATAATAAACAAACTTGGGGGAAAAAAAGCTCATCATCATCCAAGGAACACCATACCGACTTTGAAGCATGGGGGTGGTAGCATCACGCTTTGGGACTGCTTCTCTTGCTCATCATGCTTTTGGGACAGCTGGGTCAGGGGCTCTTGTCAAGATAGATGGGATAATGAATAGCTCCAAATATCAAGATATTTTGGCACATAACCTGCTGAAGATGAAGAGGAATTTCACATTCCAACATGACAATGACCTAAAGCACACATCCAAGTCAACCAAGGCATGGCTTCAGAAAAGGAAGATCAAAGTCTTGGAATGGCCCAGTCAGAGCCCAGACCTCAATCCCATCAATAACCTGTGGAATGACCTAAAGAGAGCTGTACACAGGAGATCCCCTCGCAATCTGAAGGAACTTGAACTTCTTTGCAAAAAGTGGGATAAAATTCCAAAGTCTAGATGTGCAAAGTTAATAGAGACTTATTCACAAAGACTTGCTGCTGTAATAAATGCAAAAGGTGCTTCCACAAAGTATTAGTTGGGCAGGGTGTGCAGACTTATGAAATCAGGGTGTTGTAGTTTTTTTTATAATTTATTTTTCCTAATAATTAACTCTTCTTTCTTTCTCTGGATTTTTGTTTGTTGGAAGGTCACATTAAAGGTGGAAACAGTCTGACATTTATGTTGCTATTTCGATCTTTCAAAAATCTGCAATTTCATAAGGGTGTGTAGACTTTTATGTCCACTGTAAATACAACACAATACCAGTTGTTATTGTGCTATCATAAGGCCAGTACTGGTGCTAAAACTGGAGGAATCTGAGGCATAGATGAGAGGCATAGGCTAAGACTAAGTCAGCTTTTTGTACTGCTAATTGTAATGCAAAGGCCGCCTGAGAGACTGGGGTTAGATTTGAATAGTGAGTGGATTAAATTGGCACATGACCGTTGTGTCTCTGGGCTTGTCTGGTGAAGGAGCATACAGATTTTAACCTTCATACAGCAAAAATAATCATTTACCATCAATAATCATACAACATACCCCACCATCAGGAAGCCCTGGTATAAAGGAACAGACGCGAAGTAGAAAACAGAGGAAAATACCGCCTGTAATGAGAAATTACCACTTATTTACAACACAACAATCGATTATTACATTGAGTCTACAAACCCTTCTATGTCTAACTAGTTACCTGTGCTGTGCCAGATCTAACTCAGTTACTTGCACAGTAAATATGACCAGGACTAACTGAGTTACCTGCATGGTGGAGATGATAAGGCCTCTGTGCATTACAAAGTGACCCAACGCAGCAGAACGCTTGTAGCTGTTGCGGCCATGGACCATCAATAGTCGCCCAATGTGCTTAAACTCTGTGATGGAAAAGTCTGCAGCCAGGGAGGCCTGCTTCCCTTCCTGCAGCAAGAGGGGAGGCAGACAGTATTTCAGGCAGAGAAGTTAAGTTGTGTTAAACAGATGTCAAAAAGCCACGTTCTTGATTTGTTTGAGGACTGAATACATTTTTCAGCTTTGACCATAATAAGAACATCACATAAAATGCATGATGAAAACAGACCAATCAGCACATTCAGAACCATCATTTGCACATACTCTATTTGGTGTACCTTTTTAAGAGTTTCTAGGTACTTACACTGTGTTCCCCAGAACTGGGCATAGTACTCTAAATGTGGGCTGAAGGCATTGCAAACATTCATGTAACTTATTTGGATTTTCTCTTTTTGCAATATATCCCAGAATCATATTTGTTTTTTCAGTTGTTAGAGCTAATACAGCTAAGCTCTTTTGTACTGAACCCACTGCAATGCTGCCCCCATAAAGTATAAAATTGGACTGCTTTACACTGTTATTGTCCCCAGTTCTGTTGCAGCCAAATTCTGGATTCTGTTAATATCATCTTTACTACAATAATGTCCAAACTGTTTAACCATAATCCCTTCACTTTCCCACAGCATACAAGGGTAAAACAACCCACAACCTATGATACCTGGGGCCTTACATGGAAATTTTATTTAATTGCTTGTAAACAAAGACTGAAGCTATCCTACTACTAATACTGCTGCTTATAATAATAATAACAACAATAATAACAACAACAACAATAATAATAATAATGATGGCAAAATATCATGTTCCCAAAGATTCCCAAAGATCAGGTTACAAACTGAAAATGTAGAAAGAAGGTTTTGGAATGATAATTTGACACATGAAAAGGTTTTCTTGTAATCCAGTAAGTCATATCAGATACTCCTACAAATCTGTAGGAGTATCTGAGAAGCAGAATAATAAATACTGAGAATTGCACTGGGATTACAATCATTACTCAGTTTTCATTTTTTCCATTGTTCTACATTTGTTTGGCAGTGTTAGAAAAGTTGTTGACAGATTGTTCATGATTGTATGGAATTGTACATGACGCCAAACCAATATGCAGACAAGCAAACGTGAATAAGGGGAGTACCGGCACTTTTTTTCCACTTCAAGCACTGAACAGAACATTGACAGATTTGAATGGACATGTACATTGTTGGTTCTAATGTATCCAATTGCCAAGAGTATTTTTTCCCTACATCTACATCATAACAGAGTGGACATTGTTCAGCCTTTTTTTTTTTTTTTTTTTACACAATTGTAATTTAATTGTCACCCACCTACTCAATTTTCCTGTGTTATTTGTCAGAATTACACTGATGTTTTAGAGCATTCTTAACCAAAATGCGTAGAAAGCAGGGCTCACTCCAGGTCAAATGAAGGAGGGTTTAAAGATGAAAATGTTTGCAAATTCAATGTGGATGACTCTATATTGTAGCTAAAATGCTTTGCCATAACAAAGCTGCCCCTGTCTTATGCTTGGAAAACCCTTCGATACCTGCAATCGCACCTGAAATACAGCTAGATGTCTGGCAGGGTCATAAATCTGGTGAGGAAATGACAGCTGTACTGAATTGTTGTATGAATAGTTAATCTAACACAGCAAAACACCTTATGTTAATAATGTTAAACTTTTGCGTAAGCTTGTACCACTTAAACAGTCATTCTTTCAAGTCTTGTGAGAAATTTAAACCACGTTGCATTATGGGATACGCTTCTTTTGAGTAGTGTACAGTGCTTGGACATACATTTTGCAATGCATTCTGGGTGAGTTTTGTACACTATGCAGAACACTTCTTTTTTGTCTTCTGGGAGGACACCCTACAAAATGGTTACCGCTAAAAGTAGTTCACTATATAGGGGATAGAGGAAAGAAGATCTTGGTAGGAACACATTCAGTGCCAGGCCCAGTGATTTTGCCTGTGATGGTACATCAGGATGTAGCTATTGCGTGTTGATCCTTATGATAATACAGAATTTCCTAAGGGGTTACAGAATAAATAACTCTTGAATAAAATATATACAAAACATAGAAAAAAATGATCTTAACAGACTGTTTGATGATGACTGTGCTTCCATTCAGGATAATGCGTCCTGATGTGTGTCACTATATTTCTCCTTAACTGATGACAGCACATGATTGATGATGTTTCCCTTACTCCAGTAGGAAAATAAGGATTTGTGAAAGTGCATCTCTGACTAACATTGCAGTGTGTGAGCAGTAATTTCACAAAATCGTCTGGCTGTCATTTTTTTTGCATTCAAATGTCGTGCTCATACTAAGAGGGGGAGTTGAAGGCATTATGCCCCAAGCACAAAGCTGGCAAGGAAATACCACCTTTCACATGACCACATACTTGTTAACGCCAGTCATCCCCTCTCCTCAATCAATTACGATTTTGGAGACTGAAATGACCAACTTGGTGTAAAGGAAGCACAGAGCTTTTTCGCAGTTTTTAGCAGCACCAATTTAAAATGCCTTACCTTTCCCTCTATGCCAATGCCGCAGTCAGCAGCCTGGATCATGCTGACATCATTGCCTCCATCACCTGGGAGAAACAACAGAACTCTGAGTAAATGGCCAGATTGCATCACACACAGAGCAGAGCCACCACTCCTTGATCATCTGAGAAACATTATATTATTATTATTATTATTATTATTTTTATTACTATTATTATTATTTTTATGCTTTTTATTTTATAGTAGCTCTACGATCACTACAAATTTTACCTGCACAAAGTTACAGGGGAAAATGTCCCCATGCCACACAATGGTGCTCACCGATTGCGCAGGTCCGACTGGCAGTGTGCTGCTGCAGCAGTTTGACAATCTGGGCTTTCTGTGTAGGTGAGCAGCGGCAGCATACCACAGCTGGACACTGGCATGCCAGTTCTACAAACTCATGCTCATAGTAGCGCAGACACACCTGGTGAGAGATGCACACAACAAAGTATACATTCATACATACAACCATCAAAAACTCACTCCGTGTTCGGTCACAAAAAATCAACTCCAGCTACTTGCCATAACAGTACGAACCAGTTAAATGCAATAAAATAAACTATTTATCGTTAGAGAAATTTTTCAATGATTATGAAATAAATTCTTGGAAGGAGAATGTATTAACAATATACACTCAGTGACCACTTTATTAGGTACACCTGTACACCTGCTCATTGATGCAAATATCTAATCAGCCAATCATCTGACAGCAACTCAATGCATAAAATCACCAAGACATAGTCAAGAGGTTCAGTTGCTGTTCAGACCAAACATCAGAATGGGTAGGAAATCTGATTTAAGTGACTTTGACTGTGGAATGATTGTTGGTGCCAGACAGGGTGGTTTGAGTATCTGAAAACTGCTGATCTCCTGGGATTTTCATGCAGTTCTGTGGGCGAAAACGCTTTGTTAATGAGAGAGGTCAGAGGTGAATGGCCAGACTGGTCCAAGCTGACAGGAAGGCAACAGTAAGCCAAATAACCACACGTTACAACAGTTGTATGCAGAAAAGCATTTCTGAACATACAACACATCGCACATTGAGGTGGATGGGCTACAGCAGCAGAAGACCCCCCCGGGTACCACTCCTGTCAGCTAAGAACAGGAAACTGAGGCTCCAGTGGGCACAGGTTCACCAAAACTGGATGGTAGATGATTGGAAAAACATCTCCTGGTCTGACGAATGTCGATTTCTGCTGCGACATGCAGATGGTAAGGTCAGAATTTGGCATAAACAACATGAATCCATGGATCCATCCTGCCTTGTGTCAACGGTTCAGGCTGGAGGTGGTGGTGTAATGGTGTGGAGAACATTTTCTTGGCACACATTAGGCACCTTTATACCAATTGAGCATCGTTTAAATGCCACAGCCTACCTGAGTATTGTTGCTGATCATGTGCAGCCCTTTATGACCACGGTCTACCCATCTTCTAATGGCTACTTCCAGCAGGATAATGCGCCATGCCACAAAGCACACATCATCTCAAACTGGTTCCAGGAAAATGACAATGAGTTCAGTGTACTCCAGTGGCCTCCACAGTCACCAGATCTCAATCCAATAGAGCAATTTTGTGGTGGAACGGGACATTGGCAGCATGAATGTGCAGCCGACAAATCTGCGGCAACTGTGTGATGCTATCATGTCAGCATGGAGCAGAATCTCTTTCCCTCTAAGGAATGTTTCCAACACCTTGTTGAATCCACGCCACAAACACTTTAGGCTGTTCTGGGGCAAAGGGGGGTCCTACCCAGTATTAGAGAGGTGTACCTAATAAAGTGGTCACTGAGTGTATATATCAATGTATTACCTTTGGGTGTCACTTGTACTTTCTCCATACTTCCGCCTATCAAATTTCTTTCAGTTTCCACGGATAGAATTGACTTTTTTATTGTTATTGTATTTTAAAATTTTATCTACAATTATTTTCAAAAAGATGTGATGTATATAACTGTACTTAACCTTTTCATGAACTAACCTTACACACTGTGTTTGTGCTGTTAGTGCAACTTACAAATGAGGTTATCTGCTAAAAAACTACATTCCTTACAGCTTGTTATTGACAGATATCAGTTTAAATCTGAGCCACTTACTGAAACTAGAATATACAATCTGTGTGTTAGACCTGTTTTTGGCCTATCAGCCAGAATCTGGCATTAAAATCTTATCATCATAAACACTGAAAATGCAGACAAAATCGTTTGGTGTAAAGCACTTCTCAGACTTAGTCCACTGAACGTTCATCATTCAACCCAATGGCTGCTTTCACTAACATGTGTCTGAGCAGAACCTTTACTTACTGAGTTTTACTGAAACTTGGCTTAGGCCTTTTTTTTCTGACAATATTTTTATTTAAATTTTTAACACCATTCAATACAGCCTTTTACATTCATATACTATATAACACAACATAAAATTGCTGCATTAACACAAAGAAAACAACCAAAAAACTCAAAACAAGAATGCTCCTCCTGTTTTAACAAATGGTAATCTATACAAAATGGAGTATAATAATTACAATAGATACAAAATATAACAAGTATTTAGAACAAATATAAAAAATTCTACAAGCTCAGAAAACTGCATTGTTCACAAAAAATTAGTCATTCACTTGATCATCTGTTAAATCTTAATCCTTAATATAGTCCATATATTCTCAAATATACGCTGTTTAGCCTTTAATATGTAAGTTATCCTTTCTAATGGAAGGCTTGATAACATCTGTCTTATCCATTAACTAGTGCTTGGGCTGTGAATCTTTTTCCATAACAGTGCAATACATTTTTTGGCATTAAGCAAGCTGAGGTCTATAAATGCTCGTCCATTTTTACTATAATTGTGTTTGTCTGGATATAAACCCAACAGAAAAAGCTTAGGGTCCAGTAAGATTTGTTTTGAAATAATCTTCTTGGTTATAACTCTTACCTCTTCCCCGAACGTTTTAATCTTTCTGCATTGCCAAATATAATGAAACAATGTTCCTCTAGTTTCGGGACATTTTGTGTTTCGGTACATATTTTTGTTATATTGATTTAATTCAATCAGTGTCACATATATCCGCATTAACCATTCATACTGTATTAGTTTAAGGCATGTATTTACAGACTTAGTATGAGCATCAGCGCAAGCTACTTTCCAATCTTCATCTGAAATGTCAAATTGCAAGTTTTCCTTCCAGGCATTCAGGTTATGCTCTGAATTTTCGGATGAGTAAGATGTCAGCAAATTGTAAAACTCTGATATGACACCCTTTCTCAAACTGTCCTTTATCATCACTTTTTCCAAAGGTGAGTGTGGGGGTCTGGTAGATGCATTATTTTGATTTACTTTAACAAAGCTTCTAAGCTGGAGGTACTTGAAGAAATGTTTTCTATTAAGGTTGAAATTAGACCTCAGCTCATCAAAAGACATCAAAATATCTGAGTCTGGCAAATAAAGGCATCATTTTAAGTCCCTTAGAGTCCCATAATTTAAATGTTGCATCTGCTCTTCCTGGTACAAAGAATGGATTACCCCATATTGGACTATATTGTGATAATGAATGTGGTTCTTTAAAACATTTTTTTTTACATCATACATCTTACATAATACCATATCTTTATCATGTGTTTTACAATTGGATTTTGTTTCTGTAGTTTTTTTTTTACTGTGTCTGAGGATATGTATAAGGGAAGAAGTAATTTCAGTCCAATGAGGAGAATCATTTGTTGAAAAATAGAACATAACAGTTCTCAGCTGCGCAGTCCAATAGTACCACATTAAGTTTGGACATTTTAAACCCCCTCGATCAAACACAATAAAGACAAACAAAGTCTTGCCCTCCTATTGTTCCATATAAATCTCACAAATATTTCTTTGATTTTTGAGAACAAATCTGAAGGTGGTGGTAGAGGAACGTTTTGAAATAAGTAAAGTAATTTCGGTAGTATATTCATTTTTTAAAATGTTAATTCTTCCAATTACAGATACTGGTAGTGACATCTATCAATCGACTCATTCATTTCTATCATTAAAGGTTCGTAATTAGTATTAACAACATGTTCTAACCTAGGCAAAATCTGTATTCCCAAATATTTAAACTGTTCTACAACATTAAATTGAATTACCTCAGAAATTGGATTCCTTCTTTCATTCTTCTTTCAAGTGGTAATATAGAGGATTTAGTATTATTCACTTTATATCGCCAAATGTTTTAATTAGCTGTAACAAGGCCTACATGTTATCTTAAGGTCAGAGTTTAACAAACTTATGGGTCTCACGTTTTCACATTTGTTAGAGGGTTTACCTGGTTTTGGCAGTAAAATAATTAAAGCACTGTTCATAGAGGGTGGAAGACGGTCATTCTGAAATGCCTCTAGAAACATTTCCGAAAGTGGTGTTAGCAATTTATTCTTGAAATTTTTATACAGATCAATTGGAAGACCATCTGGTCCCGCCCTTTTTCCTGATTTCATATTATCGATGACATGCCCAATTTCTTCTTTGTTAATTTCTAGCTCCAGATCTTCTTTATATTCATTTGGGATATATGGTATAGTTAGTTCATCTAAAAACTTATTTAGGTTTTGTAAATTAATTTCATTTTTTGTATCATATAATTCTTTATAGTAGCCTCTAAAGGCATCATTAATTTTAATAGGATCCACAACAACATGTTCATTGGATATAATGGTTGTGATTGTTGTTTTAGTTTCTAATTGTTTAATCTGCCATGCAAATAATTTACCCGATTTATCACCTTGTTCATTGAACGCTAAAATATCCAACAGACTTAATTCTTTAATAAAATGATGAATAACTGTTCTACACCTGTTATGTGATTGATCTAGTCCTGTGGATCTATCCATACTGGGGTTTAATGTGCAATTAAAATCCCCTGCTATTATGTATTGTCCTGTAAGTTTTGAGAGAGTAAGGAAAAGATCTACAAAAAAATTAGGATCATCTATGTTGGGGCCATACAAGTTTACTAAATTTAAATTTTCTGATAATGGAGAACCTTGGACTATTAAATATCTTCCCATTCTATCCTTGATTACATTTTTCACTTGAAGTGGGACTGTTTTATGAATAAGAGTCATAACTCCTCTGGCCCGTGATGAGAATGATGCTGTCAATACACTACCCTGCCACCTCCTCCTAATCTTTTTATTGTCTTCATCTAAAAGATGAGTTTCTTGTAGGAATACAATTTTGGAATCTATATCCTTTATTTTATTCATGACTTGTTTAACTTTTCTAAGCTGTTGCAACCTCTGCAGTTCCAAGAGACAAAATTAAGATTTACTCCTTAAGATATCTCCAACAAAGAATATATTACCTTGCAATATGGAAATAAAATTACAGAGAGGCATGACAAACCTGGATGTTAGAACCCACATCCAACACACTAAACATGAACATCTCCCTTCTCGCCCCCCAAAAAACATTCAGTCTCCCGCTATCGCTAATGACAGTTCCACACTTAGTGAGGATCAGTCAATCCACTCTTTACCTTCCACTAACCAAACAATCACTGCTGCTATCCATATTATGATATCAATTAACACTCATCTGCAACATGTGTAATAAGTTTACTCTAAGTCTGTACCTCATAACAGTTTTAAATGTTTTTGTCCCACATGTTAAATACAACATATGCATAAAGTGTATATTTAAGAGCTCTATGTGTAGTGTTTTTAATGTGTGTGTTTTTGCATGCGCATGTCTGTCTGTGAATAGATGTGTGTGCGTGATATATTTTTGGCCCTCATGTAAATTACAGCACAAGCATAAAGTGTATGTTTAACAACTCAATATATATATTGCATTTAGTATGTGTTTTTACATGCGTATGTCTGCCTGTGAATATATGTGTGCGCGTGATATACTTTGTGTCCCACATGTTAATTATAACACCAGCATAAAGTGTATGTTTGACAGCTCAATGTGTATAGTGTGTATATTTTCGCGTGTATATGCATGACTACCTGTAGATATGTATGCATGTGAGAGTATTATATAACTGAAATTGTTTCCAGAGTGCTAATATATACAAATTCAAAACACTGGTTAAACAGAATTTGTTATAGTCATATGTTTTAGCCCCCTGTTTCAAATCGCATATATTGCCATATTCAAATGTTCTACCATTTTAGTATTTTGTATTTGTATTTATATTTTGAATCTTCTTAATAAACTCTTCAGTAGGGGTTTTGAAAGTGTAGGTTCCTTCTTTATGTGTTACCAACAGTCTCGCCGGGTGAATCACTCCATGTCGGATCCCTAAATTGCGCAGTTCCTGGCGGACCGGGTCGAATTGTTTCCTCAGTTGGTGTATTCCCGTAGCTAAATCTGAGTAAAACCTTGCTGGTCCTTTTACCAAATGTCTTTTTTAGCCCGTGTAGCAGCAATGACTGCCAGCTTGTCCTTGTAGTTGAGAAACTTCATTATTAGTGTTCTCGGTGGCGCCTTGGTGTCCCTCATCGGTCTGATTCGGTGCCCTTTCTAAAACAACTGAGGATTGTAGAGTTGCAGCATCTAGAGCTTCCAGAATCCATTTTTCCAAAAAAGAACATGGATCCCGTCCTTCGGCACCCTCCGGCAGGTCTACTAATCTCAGGTTGTTCAATCGGGATCTGGTTTCCAAGTCCAAGATGTTATCCTCCAGAGTTCTATTTTTTGACTCCAACGTGTGTACTTTAGCTTGCAGGCTAACTACATTGTCTTCGGTGCTTGATATTCGTAATTCCGCCTGCGACACTTGTTCAGGGCAATCGCTTATCTCCTTCCTCATACCTTCTATCACCACCATAATTCCATCAAATCTTGATGAAAACTCTTTTCATGGAGTTTATAGCAGCCAGTATTGCATCTGCCTTCACACCTCCGAGTTCCACTTCTCCGCTGGCCATCTCCTCTGCCATGTCTTTGTTAGCTTTCTGTGTTTCACCATGAACGCGATAGTCAGTTAACTTTGGCTGCTTTGACGCTTTGCTCTTTTCTTTACTTACTTTATCAACCTCTGGAGTTACAATATCCACACTAACAGTATGTCATGAAGTTTTGTTGCAAATGACAGTATTTTTAGTAGGATTTGTAGTAGCTATAGCAGAGCAGTGTGAGACACATCTTCCCAAGTGGCTGCCATAACCCGAAGTCCGGCTTAGGCCTTTTGATTACACATCAAGTGAGGCATCACCCTCAGGTCTCGTAACTAACCAAAGTTCATGTGCATCTAGAAGAGGGGTGGTTCTTTTGTCATTTATGAGCCTAGTCTTGTTCTTAAACCTAAAAACAGGATTGATTTCTCATCCTTTGAGGTCCTTATGATGAATTATATACAACCAAAAACAGATTCTGCTTTTTTCTGTTGTTGTTACTTTGTATAGTGCATCTGGACCTTAAGCAATGTTTCTTTCTGAATTTCAGACTAACCTGGTAATCATGGGTTACAGGGTAGGGACTGGAGGGGTTTTACACACTGATATTAATGATGTCGCCCAAGGAATGGCTTTATCACTTAATATTTCTGATGGCATTGATCAAAAGGAATCTGGGCCCATCCAATGTCATAACCATATTACAGATCTAGTCAAATAGCCTGACACCATTAAATTACCAATCTCTCCTGTTAACCCTGAGCTCTCTGACCACTTCTTTTATTAACTTCAAAATAACATGTCATCTTAGATCTGGACCTAGCCACTATATCATCTATTCTATAAATTCCTCTACAGTTCTACAGTTCAACTATTAAGAATTTGTCTACAATTGTCCCACTGACAGCTTATCTACATGATACACTCAGAACTACTGTACATGCTGTGGCACCTGATAAAAGGAAAAAAGTAGTCTAAAGAAGCTTTCCCCCTAGTATATTCATCACACTTGTGCTCTTAGGCAAGCATATCATAACTTGTAGCATAAATGGCTGTCATCCAGGATTCTGTCCATGAATTGGCCTCCAAGCAATTTCTCTAAATTAATTTAAGAAAATTAAAATAATGAGAGATTCCTTTTCAACAATGTAGATAAACTGATGAAGTAGGAGACCCCATTCTTCAACTTTCAGCTGTGATGACAACATTAAGTTTTTAATGAAAATCAGGATCAGCATCCTTGACAGGAGAATTTTGTTAGACTTTTTCAACTAGACCATTTCAACAAAGTCAGTTAAAGACCTCCTAGTACTTGACCAACCAAAGTTATGTATTATAAATAAATTTCTCACATCAGGACTAGTGCCAAAATCCCCAAAGGTATCAGTAATTAAACTACTCTAATTTTGACCCTGACAATCGTGAAAACTGATGGTCCATTTTGAAATTTCCTGTGCTTTCAGAAGTTAAAATGCTAGAACTATAGCCCAGCAAGTCACAGCAAATGATACACTATATGGACAAAAGTATTTGGACGCCTGACCATTACACCAACAGGGACTGTAATGACATTGTATTCAAATGCATATACTTTAATATGGAGTTGGTCCCCCTTTTGCAGCTATAACAGCTTCCACTCTTCTTGGAAGGCTTTCCACAAGATTTTGGAGTGTTTCTGTGGGAATTTGTGCCCATTCATTCTGTAGAGCATTTATGAGGTCAGGCACTGATGTTGGACAAGAAGGCCTGGCTCGCAATCTCCGTTCCAGTTCATCCCAAAGGTGCTCGATGGGGTTGAGGTCAGGGCTCTGTGTGGGCCAGTCAAGTTCTTCCACACCGAACTCATCAAACCATGTCTTTATAGTCCTTGCTTTGTGCACTGGGGCACAGTCATGTTGGAATAGAAAAGGGCCTTCCCCAAACTGTTGCCACCAAGTTGGAAGCATAGCATTGCCCAAAATGTCTTCGTATGCTGAAGCATTAAGATTGCCCTTCACTGGAGATAAGGGGCCTAGCCCAAACCCTGAAAAACAGCCCCATACCATTATCCCTCCTCCACCAAACTTCACAGTTGGCACAATGCAGTCAGGCAGGTAACGTTCTCCCGGCATCCGCCAAACCCAGACTCGCCCATCTGACTGCCAAACAGAGAAGCGTGATTCGTCACTCCACAGAACACGTTTCCACTGCTCCACAGTCCAGTGTCGGTGTGCTTTACACCACTCCATCCGATGCTTGGCATGCAGCTGCTCGGCCATGGAAACCCATTCCATGAAGCTCCCGCCGCACAGTTTTTGTGCTTACATTAATGCCAGTGGAAGCTCAGAACTCTTCAGCTATGGAATCAGCAGGGCATTGGCGACTTTTACACATCATGCTCCGTAGCAGTCGTTGACCCCGCTCTGTGATTTTATGTGGTCTTTTGCTTCGTGGCTGAGTTGCTGTTGTTCCTAAATGCTTCCACTTTCTAATAATATCACTTACAGTTGACCGTGGAATATCCAGCTGGTATGAAATTTCACGAACCGTCTTATTGCAAATGTGGCATCCTATCACAGTACCACGCTTGAAGTCACTGAGCTCTTCAGAACGACCCATTTTGTATCACAAATGTTTGCAAATGGAGACTGCATGGCTAGGTGCTTGATTTTATACACCTGTGGCAACGGGTCTGATTGGAACACCTGAATTCAATAATTAACAGGTGTGGCCAAATACTTTTGTCCATATAGTGTATCTGAAGCTTTCCAGGCAGGATTTGGGCCTCACCACAATACTGAGACTGCACTTGTTAAGGCAGTGAAGGGTGTGTGATAAAAGAATCTGCCTAGACTAATTTGCTCACTGATCATATACGCACATAGGTACCCACAAATGATGTGTGCATACATGTATTATCAATGTCCTGTCGTATGGTGTTCTGTAACAACAAATCGCCACGTGTCCCATTCTATACACCATATACTGACTGAACTCATCAGTGGCATGTTTTATTAGCTGAGCACACCTGATTTAATCAAGCAGCAAGGATAGATAGAAGATATGCAGGACAGGGTGCCGCCAGGAGTAGGGTTGGGAAACACTGCTATACACTATTATATTCTTGAGTTAAGCAAATCAGTGGAAAGATCTCTGGTTTTCTCTGCCAACAATAACTACTTAACCTAGCAAATGTGAAAGAAAATAATTTTACTGTAACAGATGCTGCAGTCTCAAGCTATTGTTTGAAAGGGGAGATAAGCATGATGATTCCGTCATCTATTTGAAAACATGGTAGCTGATTACATTACATGCATTAACATGTATGATTGAATTTTTGAAGCAAGGCTGGAATGCACTGCTTTACATCAGCACAACATCAGTTTTTCATTTTTCATTTGTTTTGTTGATCTTGTTTTTACTATGCCTTCTTTTATATTTCACTAATTTTATTGTTTACACAATATCTGCACTTATGCGATTTCTACAATTTTGCTCTTATCCTTTTATTCTGGGAAGCATATTGTTACATTTGAAGTTAAAGACAATATAAACAAATTTGTCTTTGCCATGAATTACCTTTGTTCACAGCTAATTCAAGTAGTTAGCTGAACTTCGCAAAATATCGTCACCCACATAGTTTATGTTATACTGTACCATTATAAAATATTATTTTTCTTCATTGATTTTTTTCTTTTGTTCTACAGTTTTCATTCAGAATTTTCATTTCAAGATCAACCAATTATATTTTTATATAACAATATTAATTAAGCTGTGAATTGCGTGTCACCTTAATCTGATAAATCAACTAGAATCTCAGGGTAAAAAAATCCTCTTCAAACAGGTGCTCCTCTGGGTGGCTGCATGTGGAATGCTTTCTTATGACAGCTAGAACTCTGGCAGTATGTGTTGCATGTTTCTTCACACCTTTAACTGCATCCACTGGCATTTTGTCAACACATGGAGGGATGTCCAACTCCATTAAAAATCAACTGCTTCTATTTTCTGCTCTATTACCTTTACTAGCTATGAATCCTTTCATACTTTTTTCTGTAGTTACATTATGTTATACGTACCTCCAGTGAATCTCCTGAAATGACTAGTGCACAGTCATGCTTTCTCCTGAAGGCATTTAGCTCCAAATGGGCTTCCCCTCTGTTTGTGACCTGTAACAGTGGCATTCCATTTGGTTACTCATGGAAAGAAGAATACAGAAGTCATGAGGTGAAAACTGCATTACAAGGCCAGAAAACATATACTCAATTTTTATAAATAATACTTTATGACTACTATGTAGGGAGATTAAAAAAGGAACCATACTGTCATATAACATCCACCTGCATTACTTTGACATTCAACAATTCTGAATAGTCTGCCTATAAACATTGCATCATTACTTTTGCACCCTCAGTAATCATTGTTCATCATTGCCTGGCTTTGCAGATAGATTCTACTACCAATTCAATTACTTCAAGATGAGACTTAGTAATTTATCCAAGGAAAATGTTTTATGGTGAGCATTATGAGTTTCAGCATAGTTTTGGATTGAGCAATATGCCTTACCCTACAGAAACCTGCAAGAAAGGCCTTGTGTCATATTAACAACCTTATGTACCAAATGTAATCTCTGGGGCACATCATTATTGACAAAAGTGCAGACAGTAATTATCAGTAAAGCTACATCATAATCAACTGGGCTGCAGGTTACCCACTGAGACTACTAAAATTTACTTTCACATTAATGTGCTGCAGCACATCTAAATTTTAAACAATGTATTACTTCATTAAGATATGTCCTCAGCTTAAATTTTCCAATAAAGACACTACCACTGACACTCTGTAGGCTACAATGTTATGGCACCGCAAATGTCTTTAATTAAGTTCTTTCAAGCATACAATTAGTCTTTGATTCCCATTATTTTTAGTGTTGTGATTCCTGGTGTTGTGTTGTCACAATGTTTGATTTAAAACTATCATAAAACTGAGTGTGGTTCAATTGAAGTACTTACCTAAACCACACAACCAAATATTTTGCCTGGTAGATACTACAGTAATAAACATGAGGTACCCTATTCACTGCATCAAAATTGCAAAAAGAGTTGCTGTGCCATTGCACTTGATTGTATTATATATTGTGAGCAAGCCCAGAGTGACTCTTTATATGTAGAGAGCTTAGCAGAGTTCTTAAACAGTGTTGCTACCTAATTATTGTGTCCCATTTGTTCACTCTGCAGTTCATTCTTGTAATGTTTAAACAAAGTGACCTGTATCTTGTTTTAACCAACCATTATGAGTCCTTTGAAAACCTTTGGTACTGCTTCTAATTGGATGCATGAAAACAAAAAGTCTCTGTTATTCATCAAATGTATGAAAGGCTAAACAATATTCTACTGAAAAAATATTTGTTTAATGTGGTCATTGAACAATCAATGCCAAATCAAAGCCAACAATCAAATGTGATGCATTTTTTAGATAAATTCCAACAACAAACAAGACTTTATCAGTCTAAATAATGCTACATTTTCCAGTATATTTGTTGTTTCATACTTCTTAATGTTGTAGTGTGGCATATTTATCCATGCAATATTTCTAAATATATTTTTAACAGATATCTGGCAACATCTTGTCACTAAATTACACCTTAGTGGAGTACAGAAAATAGCTACATTATAAAATCAGTACAACTATGTGCCACTCACTTAATGGAACCAAATCTTCAGCATGGGTCCTGGATTCATTAACATTGCTTTATTTCATTTATCTTATTTTTCACAATGAAATACATTTATACATATAGAGCATTATTGAAATTGTTATGTTGTGAATTAATTTGCTTTCATATGCAGTGCATGGCCAGTTAAGGGCTTACTCTGTAAACCCCTGGCCATCCACATTTCATGATTGAAAAGTTTGTCTTGAATATTTACCATTTCATTACACAGCCTACAGACAAAGGGTAAATACACTAACAGTGTACACATTAAGGAAGAAAAACATACTGGTCTGAAGATATGAGTATCCTGGCTTCTGGCTACCAAATGTGAGCTTTTTGCAATACAGGTGGCCGTCTCAAGTTTGTCTCCTGTCAACATCCATATCTGAAACAGAGGCAACAAATACATTTGCATGGCTGCAACAGAGGCAACAAGTATATTTGCATGGCTGCAGCAGGGGTCAGAATTACAAATACACAGCTGAAACAGAAGCAACAATTACATATTCACTGGTGAAACAGAGGCAACAATTACATTAGGCTTCTGAAGGCGATCCATCACCACATGAAACACACACTTGTGAGATCCAGAGCAGTATTTACTCAGTATCATAATATATTACAATCATACTATGCCATAGGTGTGTGAACTTAGATTCAGATTTAAAATTAGAGCTATTGCAAAGTGGATTAAAACTGCCTACAGCATAGAATAGAAAGATTTTAAATTGACCATCTGCAAATGTAAAGTTCTAGATATGGGAAATAATTTATGGCAGGGTTATTTTCTAGAAGCAGGGGTTAAAGTGGGCCGGGACACTCCGGAACGGCGTTCCGGCACCTTCGATTAATAAGTAAATAAATCTGACTGGCAGTTTCATACATAATAATGTCAAGCAAGTTCATTTTTGTGTCAGGGATGCAAACAAGTAAGAGGTAAAAAAGGTGAGAAGTTTGCATGGATAGAGAAAACCTGCCACAACTAGGGGTCCCGGGGCATGCACCCTCCCAGAGAAAATTTTTAAAGATATTCTCTTTACGTGCCCATTTCTAGTTATTACAAGTATATTAGCAGCTGCCTGAAAACTAATTCTAAAAGCCATTATGGGGTAAAACAACCCTACATAAAACATATAAAAGGAATCAACAGATGAGGGAGCTGAATACATCAACAAGACAGAAACAAGATGACAACAAGAAAAAAAAGTATGTTGGAAATCAGCTTCTTTATTCACTCTTCCACAGGCACGTGATTGGTAAAATTTATAAAAAGAATAATAATAATAATAATAATATAAAAAATAAATAGAGGAGAGGCAGAAGAATTAGTTTATATAAATTCAAACATGTCTTGTCCATTTGTTTATTGGTAATATTTTTATGACTTGAGCTATATTTTTCTTCAAATAAGCCATAAACATAGCTAGGTTGTCAATTTCAACCCAGTCATAAAAGTGAACTGGCTAGCTAACTCATAGGTGCCCGTATAAAATACCGGATTTGCACATATACTGCGGGATACGGGATATGCAGTGTAATACGGGGTTTCCTCAAATAGAAACAAAAACAAATACAGTAGAAATTAACGACCTGTAAATAGTAAATTAAGCTGTAAATCATCCAAAAATGATGACCAGATGATGCAAATAGCAAGCTATCTCACGTGCACAGTGGTTCTGTGGCACGTCTGATTTGTTACTGCGTAGCTAGCTAGCTAAGTAGTAATCCTGCTGAATTTTATTAAACATTGTAGGGCAAAACTTTTTGTCATTGCTGGATGGCTCAGGTAGAAAAGTCTGGCAAGCTAGACTCCACAGTCATCAAGGTTAGCAGTTTTTTCCACGGCTAGCTAGCATTACATTTACATTTACATTTTACATTTATTCATTTAGCATTATTCATTTAGTTTATCCAAAGCGACGTACAAAAGTGCATACAGTGGGCAAACAGGCACAAGAAAAAGATGTGTACAGGTCATACAATGCAGATAGTGCTGAGGCTGAGCGAAAGGTCGGTGTCGCGAGCCAACTAATCTGATCTAGGATTACATATATCAAACACAATCACAGGGACAATAAAGTACTGCTATACTACCTAGGCGACAACTTGCACGATACAAGGTGAGAGAGCTACAAGTAGAAGCCAGGAGTCTAAGATTCACAAGGTCATGGCATTAACCTGTAAGGTATCTCATAAGGCAACAGTAGAAGTTGTGTTTGGAATGGCCTTTGAAGTTTGCAAGCGTCAAACGAGACTTAGGTTTATTCCCACATCACCGTCTTCATCAAAAAAGCGCAGTATTGACACTACGTGTTTCACACTAAGCTTCACAGGCACCAAACAAATTACATTTTAAAATAATTGAAGGGATAAAACCCTAAATGATAATATTGCCTATTATAATATTAATATATTATTCAATGGTGTATTCTCCCACTCATTTTTTGGTAGGAGAATCATTACTAGTAGGCTATATCATTCACACGTTGCCGAAGGCAGCGACTAGTGACTACCAAGTCACCTGCCTTCCGAACGGAACGCACAGGCCTTTTTTTACCTTCTCTGATTGGCTAGTACTCGTTGCCTTCGCGTAAGAATATCAGTGTCAGAGCCTTAGTAGGGGCGGGTCTTCGCAGAATGAGGGCGGGAAAAATGAAGTCCGCGGAGAAGGTAAACAAGTGTTTCTGAACTTCTGCTGTTGACGCTCCCCCACAAAATATTTCAAAATACAGGTTTCAAATATTAAAGTTTTTAAATAATTTCATTTAATCAATATTTTGTTGCTGTGGTAGATTGCTTATACAATGTACCCATAAAGTCGGTGAATAACGTAGCAGAAGGGCACTGCAGAGCTATCCAACTGTGATATGTGGGCACAATTCTTCTACCTAGACTCCAGCTTGCTAAGTAGGGAAACTGAAGACATTTAAAGCGTCTAGCTACCACTATAAATCACTTTACATTTATAAGCAGTCAGTGCTGATTAAACTGAGCTATGTGTTCAAAGTTTTTTCCCCACATAAGCTAGCTGGCAGCAGCAATGTCAATTTAGTTTACTAACCTAGCTAAATCATTCTTGATCACTAACTGTTCTCTTGCTAGCTATCACACTGAGCAAGCTAAGAGGCTAGCTCTGCTGGATAAAATGCAATCAAGTTTATGTTGGCAGCTAGCTAGGTTAGTTTGATCCAGTTTGCTTCAAAAAAATTGCATTGTCCTTTTCACAGAACATCTGATTCTCCAGCATCCAAATCATGTTCAGCAAGTCATCTAACAAGTTACAACTAATTAATGTTTATACTTCAATTTGCCTGTTGTGTGGAAAGAAGCTAGAAAGAGGAATCCATTTTATTATGGCTGCTGGTCCTGGAATGAGTTGCACGTTAAGTTCAAGCTTGACATTCTCGTCTGACTGATTTCAAACAAAAGATTTCAGAAATTCTAACTTTAAATTGCACCTGCTTAAACACCCAATCTGTCATGTCTTGCTTGTTGCAATGGCTGCATCTGTCAGCTGTGTACATACCTTTTATTTAACCCCTGTACAGTCGTGTCTGCTTTGTATTATATTGTATTTTATTGTAATGTCTTGTGTTGTGTGTAACATCTTCTAACCAAGCTGCTCTCTTGGCCAGGTTTCCTTTGTAAAAGAAATTTTGTTTCAAATGGACTCTCCTGGTAAAATAAATGAACAAAAAACTCTGAACTTGAGTTTGAACTGACAGAATCACACAGAAAGTTCAGTGCTTATCTGTTAGTTACAACAAAGAACAGGTCGTGTGTGTGTGGCAGGGCTGAAGTGAGTAGCTTGTGTGAGCCCTGCGTAAAGCCTGTGGGGTAGCGAGTAGCAGGTAGCCGAGCGGTTACGTCACTCCCTGAGACCTGGTTAACTAGCGTTGTTGCCAACAGGCTAGGGGCAATTTGCCTTTAGCTCAACTGGCAACAACACTGGCCGTAAGGGATTGGCAGTGAGCAGTGAGAACCCAGGTTCGAAACTCACTCGCTTCCTGACCCATGTAACATCTAGTTAAATACACAACACAGTCTACACCCGTTACATTGGTGCCGTGACCCGGATCACTGGCTAAAGTGCAGCTTGGCCGCCAGTAGTCACTGAGGAGTAAGAGGAGGTCAAAGGGGGGTGAGTGTGGCAGAGCTGAAGTGAGTAGCTCATGTGAGCCCTGCGTAAAGCCTGTGGGGTAGCAGGTAGCAGGTAGCCAAGCGGTTGCAGTGGTTACATCACCCCCTGAAACCTGGTTAACTAGCGTTGTTGCCGACAGGCTAGGGGCAATTTGCCTTTAGCTCAACTGGCAACGACACTGGCCGTAAGGGGTTGGCAGTGAGCACTGAGAACCCAAGTTCAAAACTCACTCTCTCGCTGACCCCCGTAACATCTAGTTAATACACAACGCAGTCTACACCCGTTACATGTGAATGGCAGCCTGTTTGTCTACTGAATATGGAGAGACAAGCAGATGAGCCCTTCTGAGCAGAAGTTCCCGATTTTACTAGTTTTCAGGATCATAAAGTGACTGGGAGTGGGGAGTAGTGGTGAGGAGCAGGACAGCAGTGTGGTGTACTGGTAAGGAGGAGCACAATGGTGTAGTGGTAAGGCGCAGCAGTGTGGTGTAGCGGTAAGGCACAGACCAGCAATGACCACTATGTCAGTAACTTTAAATTTCTTAATTTAAGGCTGCCGGTACAGTACTTCCATCAAATATGGAATACTGCCAGGAGCAGTGCTTGCACCTCTGTGTTTCTCCTTATATACACTACTTCTTGGAAATGTATTAACATGCCAATAAACAAGGTGTTACAGTCCACTGCTATGTAGATGACACTAATTGTATATATCAGTCAAACCCAGCCAAGTTGTGAAATTCTCTAAAATGGAAGCCTGTCTTAAAATTATAAAGAAATAGATGACTCACAACTTCCTCCTCATAAACTTGGTGAAAACTGAGGTCTTGGTAGTTGGCCCCAAATCCTTAAGAACTAAATTATCAGATTATGTTTTAAACCTCCGTGGTATCTCACTGACTTTTAGTGCTATCATCACTAAAAGATCTAAGTATAACCATTAATCCAGACCTCTCATTTGAAACATATAAAAACCACTTCCAGGGTTTTCATCACCTTTGGAACAATGCTAGAATTAAGATTTTTTTCACTACATCATACTGAAAAACTTTCATGCTTTTGTTTATTCTAGATTAGACTATTGTGATGCTTTGCTATATGAATATGCAAACACCTTTCTGACGAGACTCCAACTGGTCCAAAAGGCAGCTGCTTGCATTCTAACCTGAAGATCTACGCAGTGAAGTGCTAACTTCTCTTCACTGGCTACCTATTAATTTACTTACTCCTTACTTTTAAGGCCGTTACTGGACTTCCCACTATGTATCTCAGAGATCTCATTTTTTTGGATAAACCCCCACCAACTCTTCATTCACAAGGTGCTGGCTATCTTATTATTCTGAGAGTATCAAAAATACTGCAGGTGGTTGAGCCTTCTTATATCAAGCTCCTCTATTATGGAATACTCTACCTCTTAAAGATGTAGGCAATCTCAGACTTCAAGTCTCATCTTAAAAAATATCCTTCCAGCAAATCCTTTACTTGAACCATCCCTTCTTCCTCAGATTTCTCCCTCCTCATCAGTCTGGCACTGCCTGCTGCTGACCAGATGGAGACGGGCTCCTCTTTGAGTTAGGTTCTGCTCAGGGTTTCCTTACAATAAGGAAGTTTTTCCTTACCACTGCCGCCATAAGCTTGCTCTTGGGTCTCTGTAAAGTTATTTAGCTACAAAATAAATCCCCTTTATAAAAAGTGCTATGCAAATAAAACTGAATTTAATTGAAATAAATTAATACTGGACACTGCAATGCAAAGTTTTACATTCAGCATTTATTGCAAGGAATGACAATTTGCCTAAAGTCCTCAAACATCTTTCTTTCCTTCATCACAATGTATGTTCCCAAAACTTTCTTCAGTGCATGTCTTGCTTTCAGAAACCTTGAGAAACAGGAAGTCTTCAGGTGTCTTTATGTCCAGTAAGTATTAGGTTGGTGCTGATTTACTTACGTTGCATGAAAAGTACTAAAAAGGTGTGAATAAACACGCAAGAGCAGAAGTAGTTTAATGACAAAACCAGGCCATTCAGCCAAGACAGGCTCATCATTCTGCCTGTAGTCTACACCATATACTAAGACTGTGTCAAGCCTGATCCTGAGCACACGTCTGCTACAAATCCTGGCAGGCTAGTCCATGCATTTTTAACCGACTGAAAAAATACTTTCTGGTAGCAAAATGTTTTCCTTTAATTAACTTCCACCTACATTTTCTTGTTCTGCTGACAAAACTAATATTAGAACAACTTCTGCAGTCCACTTTTAGAAATTCAACAACCTCAATCAAATCTCTGCATACTCATCTTTTGTCTTGACTGAAAAGATAAAGGGTTTTGTGTCCCTCTTCAGAAGGTCTGATACATTGGATAAGCCATGTTTGCCTTCTCTGGGCTTCTATGACCACCCCAAAATGTGACCTAACCATGGCATTGCATAAAATTACAATAAAGTCCTTGATTGGCAATCAATACTTGCTAATTATCCCAGAATCCTATTTGTCTTTTTTTTTACAGCCTGTGTACAATGTCTAGATGCAGACAGACTTGAGTCAACACATTTAGTAGTTTCAGAAGTCCAGAAGAACTTAATCTCCCTGTGTATTCTTTATAATACTGTTCAATTTTCTGGTAATAATTATAAACTCTCCCTTATCATTGTTAGGAGACAGTTCTGTCAAGCGGCGCAGTATTTGATCATTGTGTTTTAGAACACAAAGGGATGCCGCCGCATCCAACCGGCGCAGTATTTGATCAGTGTGTATTAGGACACAAAGGGATGCTGCGGCATCCAACCATAGCCAAAAGGTACCAATTCAAAGTTACCACTACTTCCAGTCTGGGGAACGCGGGGTTCCCCATGACCATTCCTGGCAATCACATGTAAATGTACCTCCTGAAAACTGTATAAATGTGAACCACGCTGATGTTCCCGTGGCCGGCTGTGCAAATAAACCTTCCTGACTTTAACTACAAACATCGGATCTGTTTCTTCATCAGAATAAAACTCCTTTTGGTATTTGGGACATTTACCAACAAATTTGGCGCTGCGAGCAGGGTGGAGGCCAACTCGGACTTCAGCGGGTCTCTGGTCTTGTAACATGAGGTGAGTACGTTTACTTTCTACCATCTCCATAGTTAGAGTGTATCGCAAGACAGACCCACTGGGGATCAGAGCGTGCCACCTAGAGGTATGAACCTCTTATGTTATATTGCAATGAGAGGATTCCATGTTTTTAGTTAAAGACTGTGTCTTTCGTTTAATTCGTCTAACGTGGCATTAGTTTAAATGTGTTTGTTCAAAGTATTGATCACATCGTTTGTTTGAAGTTCGTCTGTTGTAGTGTAAACCCATTCGTATTGTCTGGTTAAGTGATAGTTTCATCTGTCCTGATTATTGTCTATCGACCCCATTGGAGACCCAGGGTGTGAGGTTGTTGCCTACCTGGGTAAGTTACCTTGTGTAAATTCTGTTGAGGATTTCCGGAGAATTGTGTTTTGTGTTTGCCCGGTGGGAGTCCCTGGAGAGATCGCCGACTCCTGGGAAGCTAGGTGAGTACCTAGAAAAGCACGCTTGTCGTCTGACGTGGATCTATTTGTTTACTTGATGGCATCGGTACCCTGAGAAGCTTGCGTATATTCTGATAAGGATTATCGTGAGGTTTATGTTTGTTTGTCTTTTTGTGTTTGGACCGGTGGCCGCCTCAGTGATCGCGTTTACGCAGTTGTCGCTGTGCTTACGGGTTGTTGGGAACCTAGGAAACAATTGTTACTTAGGAGGAAGATCACGTCATTGTGATTTATATGTTGTCGTTTGGATGTTGTGTTTTGGCCAGTAACATACATTTATAGGTAAAAATTGACGTAGGCCTACATTTAATTAATAAAAACTATATAAACCATGGTAAAATGTCGGCAACTAAAGAAACATCCAAAGCCCCTCGTGGTTACGCGGGCAGCATTACTATGTATTTGTTGGAAAAGTATGTGAAGAAGGAAAGTGAAATGTTGAGACATGGTTGGGATCCAAACAGATCCACTCAGAGCATGCATTAGCATGCATGTGTCAGGCAGGGACTCAGGCACAGACAGGAAGACCGGGGCACAAGGAGTTTATGAAATCCAGAGGGTAATCCAAAAATTGTAGTCAAAACAGGCAGAGACCAAAACCAGAAGACACAGCAACCAAAACCAAAAGGGCAGATCGAGGAAACGAAGTCGAGAAAAACAGGCAAGGCAACAGAACTGGCACGCAGACACGAAAACAAATGGCGAGTAGCGAAACAGAAGACTGAGATGAACTGGCAACGAGACAAGCAACAAGCCGGGAAGATATAGGGCTGGGCAGATGAGGAGATGGGATGCAGGTGTGCAGGGAGGCAGGTGGAGACGATCAGGTAATCAGATCGGCGGGGACAGGGCGGAGAGCAGGGCAGTGCTGGAACAGAGAAACGATAAACAAGAGCACATGGATGGGGAAAACAAAAACAAAACCGACTAAGATGCCGCAGTACTGACAACGTGCTAGTTTAGCATGGTAGGTTGCTAGGAGTACACAATTTCCATGTTTTCCCATGCTGTATTCCATACTGTATCAAAACCACTGATGCCCCCGACCTCTAATGATTGACTTGACATTTTATACATGCTCAACTATTAACAGCACAGAAGTTGACCTTGCACAAGTGTAGACTTTTCCTTGAACAGTTAGGGAAAGACCTTGTGGCACCTGTCATGGCACAGAGGGAGCGCATTCCACGTAATGTAACATCGGCATCGCTGGTGATTCAGGCAAGAAAAAGATGTGCCCAAACACCAAAGCTAGTGCAGACACCAGCCCCAAAACATGCGCGATGTCATCTTTGCACAGGGTTTGATAACAAAACCCCAATGATCTGCCAGAGGTGCGAGCGACATGCAAACACATGCTTACAACTTTTGCCAGTCATGTGTCTGAGATAACACCTCATGATTTTTCTACACACTGTCAACACACTGTATAATAAGAGGGACTGCATGTAAAAAAAACTACAAAAAAAATACAATAAAAAACCACCCCCTTCCCCCCCAAACCTTACCAAACTATCCCTTTACCCTACCTACCCATATCTACCCCAATACAGAGCAGGCACCTTGTCGAGGTGGGGTAGCTTGAGTGTCTCAGTGATCATTTGAGCTATACTGATAGGGGCTGTACCAATCCCTGTGAGGTCCAACCATAACAGGAAGGCCAAGGGTGAGAGATTAGACTAAGACCAGCTCTTTTTTGCCTATTATTCATTTGAATTAGCGTATGTTTGGATTATATGGATGTTGGAAAGAGCAGTAACTCAAAGATTTAGCTATCAGTCTTGAAATCAACTTGTCTTAGTTGAAGCAAAAAAAAAGAGAAAATTCCAATTCACACGCTTCCATTGGGCAGTTTAGATGTGTTCATGGTAATATTACAGAACCAAAACCTCCTTGACTTAGTTTAAATATGTCTGTAGATAGTTTCATTGGCATTCATAAGTTTGTAGCTTAAATTTGAACATTCAGATGTTATAGTCGGCTACTTCAAAAGGGGGCCCTATAGACTTAATTTATGTTAAGACAGTTTCAATTCATAAATATCAGAATCTATTACATCTTAAAAGACTAAGAGTTGTATTTTGGGGAATTTTATGACAATTTTACCTATATCCAAAACATTTTTCATGCTTTTGCAGTGCATGGGACCTTTGGGGGGCGCTAGAGAGTTAACAAAACAGCTGATGTTGTTTATGACTATTTGGTTGTATTCTACACTTATAGTTGTAACATTGTGCCAAATTTCACTTTTGTATTCAAAGGTTTAGTTGAGTTATGAGATAAATTGGACCCCGGGTCACAGTGACCCAAAGGTAATAGGTGTTAGTATTTCTTAAGACAATAGGAGGGTTAAAGAAAAAGATATGTGATTTAGAAGAAAAATGTAAAGGCTTTGATCAGAGTGCCGCGCTTGCGTGTACTCCTGCAGGATTAAAAGGCATTACGATAATTTACAGTTTTGGTGACAGTTAAATGAACTGCAACGAAGTATGTCGTTGCATCCTTTAGATATGTTTTCAATCGTGTGAGCTAAGTGCCCCACTTCATACTGGAACCAGCAATTGAACCAGAAAATCTTAGGCAGGAAATGTGGGCAGCTGGTCCCTGGACAACCCGTGCTGAGCTTCAAACTTCCACTGCTAATTTCTGCACGGCTGTAAAAACTGCATTAGGCAAAGTCGCGCCGAAGTGGCACCTATTCACGGCAGTGGTACAGGGCAACTTGCCGTTTGCAGAATATGTTGACAGAAAATATGAAGCATTCGAAACGCATAGTGGTTTCCCTAACCCCAATAGAGATGTGGCTGCTTTTACCCAACTGTTAACAGACGTGGCTCTGCATATTCAAAAGGTGTTAGCAATCAGCATTAACCCAGGTAGTTCTTTTGTCTTTTCGATTTCTGCAGGAACCATATTCCTGACTTTTATGTTGCTGTTGCGCCGGTCGGCACACTCTTGGGGGGCCCGTGTCAACCCCTGGGGGAAGTTGACTGGTCACCTGAATGTGAGGTTGCATTTGCTGCTCTAGAGACATCCCTTGCTTCTCCCCTGCTTTGGGGATGCCTTGCTCTGGCCTGCCATTCGTTCTGTGGTCGGCTGCTAGGCAGGGCCATGCTGCGGCCGTTCTTGCCCAGTCCCATGGAGGTGTGCAATGCCCTGTTGCACTTTGTTCTCGGCTGGGCCCTGTGGTCTCTGGTCTTTCTCTTTGCTTGCAGGGAGTGCAGGCTGCTGCCATGGCAGTGACAGTCTTGGCTCCACTGGTCTCAGGGGCACTACTCTCTGTTAATGTGTCACATGCTGTTCACAACATCCCAACCCATGGCCGTTTTTCCCGTGTCTCGGCAGCTGGGTGGACTCGATGGGAGGCCATCTTGCTGGCCCCGCATGTCACACTTATTCACTCCCCTGCTGTGAGTCCGGCCGATCTCTTACCTGTTGAGGGTGATGGTGAGCCACACCAGTGCCCCCTATCACCTGACTCTCTCATTCATGCGGAGTTTTCTGAAACACCCCTCCCTGACAAAGACTTGTCACTTTTCGTCGATGGCTTCCGTTACTACAATGGAGCTCACCCTGTCACACATTATGCAGTTGCTGACATGTCTGGTCAAATCATGGCTTCTGACTGCCTTCCAAGCTCAGTTTCAGCACAAGTCGCTGAGCTTGTTGCCCTGACTCGTGCTTGTGAGTTTGGGAAACGCCTTACTGTATACACTGATTCCAGGTATGCTTTTGTTGTTGTTTTAGATTTCACGCTTAACTGGTCTTCTCGGGGTTTCCTGTCTTCATCAGGCACCCCGATAAAAAAATGGGGGGATGGTTCAAAATCTCATAAATGCCTCAAATAGAGACTCCAAAAGTGTCGGCCCTGACTGAATTGGACATTGTCAAATTACAGAATGACTGTACCAGAGCAGAAAAATGGGCTTGGATTGAAAATGCAACCACTCATGCTGTGTCATTACAGGATCTGAAGGACAAACAACAGGAGGGTGACCAACATGCGCAGGAGTATGAACCCGGACAATGGGTTATGATAAAAGCCCATCATCTGAAGTCCTACCAACCCCAATGGCAAGGACCATACCAAGTGCTATTAACCTCTGAGTCTGCCCTTCAAGTTGCAGGTATTCCAGTCTGGATCCACCACTCTCGTGCCAAGCCGTGCCCATTGCCTGAAGACACCTGTGCTGAACACACCTGACATCCTGCTTCAGAAGATCTCCACTGCCGACGCAGTCTGGCACCCCAAGTGTGGAACGCGACCATCTACCACACCACAATGTCTCTTCTCTTCTTTTATTTTACACTATAAGTAGAGGTGCCTATACTCAGTATTAGACTGTGTATATGATTAATATCAACATATTTAGAAGGCTTCCTTTTTCCTTCCTTGTTTTTCCTTGCATCACTGGTCTTTTGTTTTCCCCCATTCATGTAAAAGAACCCCTACCTATGCACAGTCGGTCACAGTTTTCACATTGGCCTATTCCACGCATAGTTTGCCCAGTGCCAGTCAGAAGCAGATGGGCTTCCCCTCTGAGTCAGGTTCTGCTCAAGGTTTCTTCCTGTAGTCAGGAAGTTTTTCCTTGCCACTGTCGCCTATAGGCTTGCTCTGAGGGGGTCTCAGGCCTGGGATCTATGCAAACCTGTTTTATGTGTTTAACCATAGCCGCTGTCTAAACTCATACTGTGCCTACCTTTGTAATTTCTATTTCCATTACTAAAGGCTAATTGTAAGGTTGACCTCATCAAACACTGTACATTGGGTCAAACAGGAGAGACTGTTAGGAGACAGTTTTGTTGAGCGGCACAGTATTTGATCAATGTGTATTAGGATACAAAGGGGTGCTGCTGCATCCGACCATAGCTAAAAGGTGCCAATTCACAATTACCGCTACTTCCAGTCCGGGAAATGCGGGGTTCCCCATGACCATATATGGTAGGGATGGCCAAAGTATGGTCCGCGGGCCAAATGCGGCCCGGGGGCAGACTTTAAATACACCCGTGGCCTCTCTCCCAAAATATACTGCGTGTGGCCCGCCACGGTGCCAACACTACAATACAATATTAGGCTATGTGGTGAAGACGTGAAATGTGCTATTCAAGTGGCCCACCACACGATGGCAGCACTAACCGTTTGTAGACCTGCAAAATATTGAAGAATAAATTAAACTTGTCCCTTAATAACAAACTGGTTGGTTATTCAGTCAATAGCCTACCAGTCATTCACTATGGCTGCAAAGAAGCACAAAGTTGATAGCAAAGGCCGCCATTTTCAAGAGAGATGGAAAACGGAATACTTTTTCACCGAAAGCCGAAATAATTGCATCTGTCTCATTTGCCAAGAGACTGTCGCTGTTATGGAAGAATTCAATGTGAAGAGACATTATGAAACTAATCATAGTTTGTACCAGAAACTGTCCAGCTGTGAAAGGACTAACAAAGTGAAGCAACTGGAAGCTAGCTTGGCCTCTCAGCAACAACTCTTCTCACGGGCAAAAGATTCAAAGAAAAAAGGTACCAGAGCTAGCTACGAAGTGGCGATGCTATGATGCTAATTGCGAAGCGCGCTAAACCTTTTGCTGAGGGCGAGTTTGTGAAAGACTCTGTAATGTAGATGGTGGATGCCATTTGTCCTGAGAAAGAGGAGTTTTACAATGTTTGCCTGGCTCTAAATACCATGGCACGGAGAATAGAAGAATTATCTATAAGACATCAAGAGAGAAGTGAGTGAGAGGGGGCTACGGTTACCCTACGTTCACACCGGGAGCGGTGAAAGCGTCAAAGCGACCGGAAGTCATTCATTTTCTATGTGAGCCAGCGTCTCTCGGCGGCGAGCAGCGGCATGACCGTTGGCGGCGCGTCTTGGGCGGCGAGAGCGTCAGAATAAAGCTGAAGTCTGGGCAACTTTATGGTAATGAGCTATGACGCGGTTCGGCGGCAACCAATCAGAATTTAGAAGTGCTCCGCTCTAGAGAATTCTAGAGAACACAACCGTGTAAACTTTTGTTCCCACCAAACATTAGTTCCCAAGCAAAATGGAGGAGATAATTAATGGAGGTTGATAATTAATGTAGGCTACACACAAATTAACCTTAATGTTAATTAAAGACCAAGGCTAGTAAACGTGTCCTATAAACTGCATGTTGAAATTTGACTTAGCACTTAGCAACAACACAAAAGTCACACCACACAAATGGCTTTTAATCAGTTTATTTCGTTAGTTTATTTTGTTACCAAACATATAATTGTTCATTTCTTCCCTTCATCGATTTCTTACCTTCACATTTAAAAGATTTCACGAAGTTAACTTATAGCCTACCCTACTTGTGGTCAGTCGGCACAAAGATACCGGTCGACATGTTTGTTTGCTTTGCGGCCCCTCTAAATAATGTTTGCAAGACCAAGCATTTCGAAACAAACCTGTAGCCGCCCATTTCATCTACGTCAGAGCGTCCACTTCTTCGACAGCGTTGCTGGCAGGGCAGCCAGAGCGAATTTTGACGCACTCGCTGCTCCCGGTGTGAACGTACAGTTAGACTTATTTTCACTAGCCTGCGATGAGAGCACTGACCAAACCAATACAGCTCAGCTACTTATTTTTTTGAGGAGAGTAAACTGACGATGATATGAACATTACTGAAGAATTACTTGACCTTCAGAGTCTGAAAGGCCATGGGGGGAGGATTTGTTTCAGTCCGTGTCTAAAGTTGTCAATGACATAAAACTGCCATGGGCGAAAATGCGTGGAATTGCTACTGATGGTGTGCCTTCTATGCTAGGTGAAAGGAGTGGATTAGCCGCGCTGACACAGAACAGAGTCCGTGAGCGTGGGGGCGATGTCATTAAAATTCACTGCATCATTCATCAACGAGTGCTGTAAGTGAAATTTGAGCACATTGTGAAGCCAGTGGTTAAAACCATTAACCTCATTCATGCAAAAGCTTATTAAACACCTGTGTGTAGCAACAGTAGGCCTAGCCTGCAAACACATCTATAGTTGGTGAATCATCAGTCGAATTTATTTGTATTTTGAAATGCGTTGCATTGCAATGATGTCTTATTAAGCCTGTTTTATATTCATATTTATACCAGTCCAGACTTAACTTTGCTTAAAACGAAAGGCACTATAAATAAATAAAATGTCTGACTTAAAGGCTTGTTTAAGTATAGTAGGCACCTACATACAATACTATATGTTAATGGATTTGAATAAAACTTAACTGATTTGTATTTTGAAGATTTTACATAATGAATATTTTGAATATAATACAATATAAATAACATTAAAAATGTGTTGTTTTCATTGCTATCTTACTGTTTCATAATTCAGTAAAAACTGCACAGTGCATTTTGAATTTTACTAAGAAGTCAGTGTAAGAAGATGTGAAGGCAAGGCTTGCTATTGTTAGTCAACTTCCAGAGGAGCGAAACAAGTTCTATTCCGACGAAGAAGCAGATCCGATGTTCGTGGTAAAAGACAGGAAGGTTTATTTGCACAGCCAGCCGTGGGAACATCAGCATGGAGCAGAAGTTCAACAAGTATAGGATTTAGTTCTTTTTTTTTATACAGGTACAGTAGGTGCATTTACATGTGACTTACAACAACCAGAGGGGGTGCTGTTTTTGATTGGTTTTGTGGTGTTGTGCATAGCTAAACAGCTCCCTCTCTACTTGGGTTTTTCCTGAACCTCGTAACCTAATTGGCTCTGTAGGGTTCAAACTCAAACTTCAGACGGAAGTGAGGTCCATATATGGTCATGGGGAACCCTGTGTTCCTCAGACTGTTACCATCAAGAGGTGCCGTTTGGCTCCGGTCGGATGTAGCGGCATCGCTTTGTATTCTAATACACATCGTGTGTCTCCAGCATTTGTATTGTAATACACATCGCGTGCCTCCGGATCAAACGCCGTGCCGTTCCACAAAACTGTCTTCTTACACTTCGTTATTGATTACAGCCTATTTAATTGTTGATTTATTATTACACTGAAAATAAAAGCTTTTAGAATGCATGTGTAAAATTAAAAACAAGGAGCTAGCCCTTGGGTATTTTCACAAGATCTAATCTGGCCCCCGTTGAAAAAAGTTTGGCCACCCCGATATATGGACTTCCCTTCCAGGGGGTTTTCTGGCCATCACATGTAAATGTACCTCCTGAAAACTGTATAAATGTGAACCATACATTGTACCTGGCGAACTTCTGCTCCATGCTGATGTTCCCACGGCCGGCTGTGCAAATAAACCTTCCTGACTAACTACAAACATCGGATCCGTTTCTTCATCGGAATAAAACTTGTTTTGGTATTTGGGACATTTACCAACATGGATTCCAAAATTTTAAGAGACACAATTAATCAGTTGCAAATGGCTGCATAAAAGGTTTTTTATTAAGTGTTTATAAATACTCTCTTCTCGGTCTCATATAAAAGTACTCTTACATTACATTATAGCTTTGCGATATAGTTTAAGTTTGCTCCAGCTGTCAAAATAGCAAAATTCAACATCAGATATCTCAGCCATTTCACCATCATTTCTTGAGATTTTACACACCAGCTGTGATCACTACAAGTAACAAATTGTGGGCACAGTTGTAAAAATCACTCCAGGAAAAATCTCCTAACCATAAACAAACTCTTCAATAAACACTGCATCCAGCACACAACCTGCATTGCCACAGACCCCTCCCACCCCTCCTATGGACTATTCACCCCCCTGCTGTCTGGCAGAAGGTACCGGAGCATCCGTACCGTCTCTGCCAGACACTGCAACAGCTTTTTCCCTCAGGCAGTCAGGCTCCTCAACCCCCCGCCCCCGTGCCTGAACAAGAATTGACCCACACCCCCCATCCACTCTCCTGGACTGAACACCCCAAAATTTAAAAGCACACAGCCACTTTAAGGAATGTGTAAATTTGTTTACAATTTACTTGCACACTTCTGCCTGCCACTGTCCATTTAATGTCTTGTTATTAATGTCTTGTAATGTCTTGTTATTTTTTCTGTTTATATTCTTGTGTATTTATTATACCAATTGTCTGGTTATTTATTGATCTTATGCAATGCACCTTATGTTGTCTTCGTCTTTCACTGTCTGAATGTAGTACCATGGGTCCCAGAGAAACGTTATTTCAACCCTACTGTATACTTGTATATGGATGGGCTGACAATAAAAGCTCTCGACTCTTGACAGTAGTTTTCGTCAATGAAACAACACAAATACGTTAGCATTTTCAACATGGCAAACTTCTCTCAAATACCAGTTTACTGAAGAGTTTACTCTTAACATTTCAAATGATTTGTCCCGTGAAAAGTAGCTGTGTCTTTTTATCTGAATAATGGTAGGGGCTGTAGATTTTAATAAAACTAGATTTGTGTGGTTGCATGCTTGCAGTATGTATGTGTGTGCATTACTACTGCTCTTAATATCACTATTTTGTTGCTGTCTGCCTTCTTATCTAACTGTGCATATATGCCCATCCCTCCTCCCTCTGTGTCTGAAGTTACTGGGCAGCCTGACACAATGCAGTGTGGTCATGTGATTTAGAGCAACAGCTGAAGTCTGCAACTAATTAGGCTTATAATTCAAAAACCATTCATCACAGCGCTGAAGCTATCAAGATGGTCTCTCTGCCCAAGGGTCACTCAAATGGAAGAGGTTTTTGGAAGAAGTCACAGGCTTATGTATGTGAAGGCCATAACCCCTGAACATGTGACACAGAAGCTAGTGTGTGTGTATCTATACCACATTCCAGCAGCATCATAGCCAGGGCTTAAAAAAACAAAAATTTCTGAGCCTGAAATGTATTTTTTTTAGGAAGCATGCACATTTAGCATAATCACAACAGCTTTAATTCAAAATTATAAAGCAAAAATAATCAAAACAATTATTAATACAATTTTGTATTACAATGCTGAAATTAAAAGTGCTTACTTTCATCTTAAATTCTATTAAAATGAAAAGTGCAACTTCAATAAAAAAAGACATTGATGACATGATGAGCAAAACAGTAAACACTTTTAAATGCAGCATTTGTGTGGTGTCATGCATCATCACTAAAAACGAATGATGAAGATGCAAAATAACAGAACACTACTGTTTGCTCAACAAGTGATCACTCTTATTTCCTCATCCTTTTGGGGTTATAACAGAAGTCCCTCTGTTTCGGTGACTCTTCAATATCATAGTACATGTCAGAACAGAACCCCTCCACCACTGAGTTGAAGGAGCTTAACAAAGCTCAAATGCATTATTCACCATGTGCACGGTGACTCCACTTATGTCAAACAGATGAGGGTTCTCTCTCCTGACTTGGATCTCAACCCGTTTTCTTGCCTCTCATTACTGCACAGTTATCCAGTAAAATGCTAACAGTTTGGTTCCAACTGAGGTCAGAATGCAGTGTGTCACTGAGTGCAATCATAAGGGCTGAAGCATCGGCTATGTTTACTTTTTGAGTAGCAAGATGCTGTGTTACAACTTTGTCCAGGTCATCATCATAGAATCGGACCAAGACATTGAGAATTCTGTCCATGTTGCGGTTTGTGACTTGTCAACTTTCAGTGAAAACATCTATTTTGACAGGTTGTGCGCTAAGCATTGCTGAAAGTGACAGGCAATGCCTTGAGTGGATAGGTAGCATAAATGTACAAATGCTGACTTTATGATTGCACATGCGGTCTTGGATGGATGAAGTGGCAGCAGCTACAATGACCACAGCTCCCAGCAACGTTGACGTATAACGAAGAGCCCAAACACCTACTTTGTGTGAGGGATCTCTATCATGCCAGGACAATACTGTAGGGATATGGACACATATCTACAACCAAAATCAAGTTATTCACAATGCTTACTCCTGGCATCTTCGAAATGTATATGGCCCTGGCCATCTGGTAAGGAGAGGGCTGGGCTCTGCATGACCCCTCACCCTTACCAGGCCATAAAAGAACATCAGGCCATTTATTGATGGGCTTCGGGACACTGCTCTTGAAGATAAACACAAACATCCTGGCACAGCCATGCGTGCAATACCTCTGAGACACTTGGCACCTGAAACGTGAGCCCCTATGGGATCACACACAGTTCACTGGAGATTCTCAGGTCTTTGTCACGCAGCATCTACATGGGCTCCTATCGTCCAATCAGGCAATTAGAGGCACGAGTTTTCTACCAGTGACCGGGTGGGGACGGACGGACGGATGGACGGTTGGACGGACGGACGTCCTTTCCCCCCAAAACAGACGTGCTTCATTTTCCTGAAATCAGCAAGCTCTGAAAGAAGAAGACTCCTCTGCCGATGCCTCCTGAAATCAAACCAATGCATCCTGAACCCACCGCCAATGCATTGTGAAGTCATCGTCAACTCTGGACGGCCAAGCTCTTTGCAGTATGCCCCGTTACGAATCCACAACCGGCTCTGGAAGCAAGTCCCTCGACAACGCACAATGCAACCTTAGAGACCGAAATGCCCGACGCGAAGTTGGAGGCTGTCGGAAAAGACAACTATCTCATTGAATGCGAAGACGACCAGATCTCTTCGTCATTCCTGTGTCGACTACATGTGTACCTGGCAAGGACACCAGAAGACCTAGCTGTGGGTAATACGTAGCACTCCTTTTATGTGTGTCTGGCAAAGAAAGCCAGAATAAGCGAACCTCCAGTGACGGACCTGGACGCCGCATTTGTTCCCCAACGATGGTAAGGCAACGGATCTCTCCGGCGCGTCTCTGTGTCTTCGGCGACAAACCCAGAAGCCTCCACTGGAAAACGGACTGCGGCCTCCCAGTAGGCCTGCCACAATTGAGCTTCCATCCCCTCAAGTCTGATGGACTGGCCTTCCTCAACAGCTTGATGAGTATAATTGTTTAATACTGGCATCGTTTATTGCTTAGCTGATTTGATCTTGTACGAGATGTGATTAGACATATCTGCGATTCGTACAACGATAATTTTTCCCTGTTACAATTACCATTACGAGACTGGATAGATTGAGCTAAACTTGTCAAGTAAGGTAACTTGCACGGTTAGACACACGTCTAATTAATGTTTGCCAGCGCGTGTCAAATTAAGGTTATCACTTCATGATCTCCTGTAGCTTGACTTAGCTGCTGATAACCACTCTGAAACACACAAATCCTTATCATCACGTTTCTCCTTTTCGTGTTGTCCTGTCTCACAGTAACCTTCTCACCATTGATTCATTAATTAATTTTCTGTTCTGTTTGTTTAGATATTCTAGTTTATGTCGTTTCGTCAGTGTTTGTCTGCATTGTGTTAAACTTGTTTTATTAATTACATCATTATCTCATCTGAATTTCATATCGACAAACTGGGCTCTAATAGGCTTAAAAGACCTCATTTTATTAATTATTACGTTCGTTGAGTAATGTTAACTATCCTTGCCAAATGGCCGGTGCCTCTGTGGGGATAGGAATGTCCCCTACATAATGGTACCCCGTGTGAGGAAGACTAACATCCCCTTACAATGCCTTGTCTCATACTGTACTTTTTTTTTGAACACATGGTACAAAAGCAGGTCCCGGGCTCGTTTAATTTATGACACCATGAGCCGCACATTTGTCTATCATTACCATTTTCATCTAGCCATTTGTTTTCCAGCTCCTGTTCTATTGTACTTGTGTCTGCACCTTCACAAGTTTCCCTTCCATGCTGCATCTAATTCAATCCATGCAAGCCAATTGTGCAGTAATCAACTGAGAAAGTAGAAACTAGTTGCCGATTGGATAAGAACAGTGCTCTCGTACCAGTATGTCGCCTAAACAGGTTACTATTGGTTAAAACTCACCTGAAAAGAACACCACGTCAGTGACTGTTTCTAAAAGAATTGCATTCCGAGCTGGTAATATAAGAGCCCGTGTATGCTAGTGATAATTCACTGCCTGAACTAAAATCTCTTCACACCAGTTTTCCGGTGTGGGGGCGGAGATCTCCCCATGGTCAGCTCTGTTCACATGTAATATGCATATGGATGCACTGACAGTTTCTTGATCAGAGAACCAAGCTGCTATGTAACTGTTATGTTAATATTTCCCTCTAAAAGGGAAACTTAAACTTCTTAAATCTCTGGAAAAACTTGTTAATGTAAAGATTTTGAATTAAATATAACACTTCTATATTGCTGATGACTAAAATACAATGCCAATGACCTATCATTCTGTACTGTGTGTTTATTGGCAAACACTCTTGTCCCGAATGACTCACAAGGCCAATATTACATGATACATTAAATACACTCAATAGACATGAAGGTGAACAACAGCACTAAAATAAATACAACCACACAAGCATAGTGCTTTACGATTATCCTCAAGAGAAACATAATTTCTGCACTTTTTACAGAAATGAATGTAGAAGCAAATAATAATCTATGGGAAAAACATTAACATAAGGCATTGTGTTTTATGGTACCAAGAAATGATTCGTAAAAGAAACATTGATGTGTACCCTACTACCCTACAGCTATGTGACCTTAGATCTGAAGAGCTTTACTAAACTACACAAGAATTCATTCAAGTTAGGACTGATGAGATCTGAGGTGTTATCTGTCAAACGGGTCTAACTTTGGTAAATCAAGCTGGAGTATGTATAGATGTGTTTATTATACTGTACTTTTTATTTTTTTTCTTTGTAAACCTAAATAATCATCCTCCTTTAGGAAGGCTCACATGAAGGCTTACAAGTACATTTAAAATCTGTAAAGCAGTCACTTTTTAGTCATGTGCCTTAGTATGACAGTCATTGCTCATCTGCATGATGAGCTGCAAAATAAATGCATAAGAAAATGCCTCAAATGTATGTGTGCACATTACTACTGCTCATAACGCTTTCACGCATATAGTCAAACTGGTGTGATTAGACCAGTAAATTAGAACACCTATTTACAAGTGACACAAAAAGGCAACATTTGTTGTAATGCCACTGGTTTCTCACAAAATGTTCCACATATGCAATATGACTATTCATTTTCCAATTCAGATTCAACTGCAACATAAGCAGTATAACACAGTTCTGCCTATCATATCTGAACATTTCTAGCTAGTGTTAGCTTTGAAGAAACAGTGATTTAACGTTAGAAAAATGTATTTTCAAACGTGGAACCAAAGACATGGTTAGAACCTGCAGAAGTTTTGATGTATAATTTCTGCGTGTAAAGGCAGAATTTGCAGAGATACAGCAGTTTGAAAAGCTTGTAACAGAAGAGTTTGGGCCTCTAATATCTAAAATCTTTTTAATGGGGGTAAAATTAGAGCGTTTTTTTTTTTAATATCATTGAAACTATAATTATTTTTAGTGTATTATTAGTATTCGGGCAACGACACTAATAATTGCTAACAAACTCTCTCCCTTGCATTTTATTATGATGGTAATCATTTCGCTACAACAAATTAGCAGATACTATTAATGCTGTTCTTGATCCACTTATTGTAATAAAGGGTACAGGTACTTACCATTTCTCAGTAAGCAGATATACATGCACCTTTCTTAGCATGGTCAAACTGCCCATGGACAACATTATCAAGAACCTACTGGATAGCCAGTCAGGAGATGGATTAAGAGAAGGATATCTTCACAGTGGGGAATGTATCTTAAAATTACTGGCTACTGGTGTTCCGTTAGAGAGTGCTTGCTAGCCACCTAGCCAGCAATAGGTGTACTTGTTTGATGACTGTGATATACATGCTGCTCACTAGCTAGCTCATGTTACATTGTATTATGGCACTGTAGTGTTGAGGCCCTGCAGTATTAACCAAATGACTGGATGTAGTCAGATGCTGACCCCCAAGTTCCCCCATCACAACACACCATCCTATGCTCACAGCCATTCGCGGCGCCAGCGCCAGGCTCACTTGGCCCTTCCTGCCCTGCCTACACCACCCCTTTGTTCAAAGTAATTTTCAGAGTAAAGATGGCAGACCACAGAGAAAACAAAGTTTTATTTCAGCCTGCTCTGGAGAGATTTGCAAACCTGTCAGCTCAAGCCAACTAAAACTAGCTACCTCCACTTAAATAAAATCAACTTTGTTTTAGGTCTGCTTTCATTGCAACTTATAGCATTGTTGTTGTTAGCTTTGCTATTTTAAGGTCAAATCACCATCCCAGCAGAAACATCTGAAATTCACTAACAAAAAATGACGCTACTTCAAGTTTAATGGTGGAAAAATAAATAAATTTTAAAAAAATATGGAAACTCATGAAAATATTCTGCATGCAGCATATACACTGCTCAGGCCTTTCAGCATGTTGACTTGATACATGCTATGATACTTTAGCTACCTTTGTCAAACAGCATGTGTGGGTAGCAAATGGCAGACTGTGTGTGTATATGTGTGTGTGTGTACTACATACACTATTAGAGCCTACTGACTTCTGTGTCTACTGTCAGTTTCCAGTACTTTACAGTGAAACCAGATACTGATATCATAGCACACCTCAATGGGTGTGTTTACATGGAGCCTAATATTCTGTTAATAATCAGATTCAAGCTCAATCGGAATGAAAATGCCTCATGTAAACACCTCGATCGGAATGAAATACCCCAATCCGATCAACAATTCAATCGGATTGAAAGAAGTGGTGTTGATTTCTGATAATCCGTTAAATCGGAAAATATTAGCCATGTAGACACTCAATTGGATTGCGTTCTGCACTTGGAACTTTCTGCGCATGTTCATTATGTGAAGTAATGACGTATTGACATTTTACTATGTATGACAGAGTTATACAGAGTTATAATATATATATGGCAGCCAGTGCGGAAAATTAGTTGACGATGGAGACCACGCTTATGTTAAACATTATGTCCCATGCTTCTTCCTCATTTGGCGATTGGATCAGCTGCTTGATGGGTCCATTCACCATCCCCTGACAGATCATGTACACAAACTTTTTCACAGTGCTCTTGTGGACTCTGTTCTGGTTAGAAATAACGTGGTATTCTGCACAGCTACCCACTTTGTATAGCACAATTGCGACACATTATGATAGGAATGGGAGCTCTAACTGTAACCTCCTCTGGTGTCATGTACCCCTCTGTCATTGAGCATAACTTCATGTATGACTGTTGTGTCATCCTGAAGTTGTCTCTCCATTCCAGATCTGTAAATTCATGTAGGACAACTTTGTCCCACCAGTCTTTGCTTCGGACTTTCATCCACACCCGTCTTGTTTTGGCAGACTGAACGGGCAGCAAAGGTATTGTTCTGTACAGGATGGTATCCCGGCACAAAGCATCCCATGCTCGCCTTCTCTCATTCAATATCTGTATGAAGAGGAGGTTTCTTTCAAATTGTTGCTTTATTAGAATTGAGAAAAGAATTGAGAAAAGTTTGGCTATAATACGCGGCACGTCCATATTTGAAGCCGGCTATGCGGGAATGCTGGATGCGGGATCTTGCGCATGTCAGAGTATCTATTCCGATTGTATGCCTGTGACATGTAAACGCGCACGGTGATTCGGAATCTTCAATCAGAATGATTTCATTCCGAATGAAAAAAATGTGTGCATTTAAACGTAGCTAATGTTAGCTACGTAGCTATAGCCCCGAATATTTTAAGCCTAGCCCCAAATATTTTCGCCCTGAAAAAGTATTTAAAGTGTTTATAGCAAAACAACAGACAGACTGCGTAACAGAGCAGAAATTGACTTGCAGCATCCGAAGGTGTGATAATATTTATTTATTATAAAGGTAGATATAACCTCCCCAACCTACCGATGCCAATCTCCCTTCAAAAAAAAAGACAAGCCCCAGGCAAACTTGACTTAGCCCCTGATCTTTTTCAATAGCTAGAATACCCTGATGTAGCTATTAACTTGTGCCTACTGTGCGTATGCACCTCATACAGAAAAAGCCTGCCATTTTCTACCCACACATGTGTTTATGAGTATCTGTACTTGATTATCCCAAGTGTTAAAATGTTCAAGGATTCCATCGTCTCTGACCAGTACTGGGGGGTTTTCGTTGGTTTTAAAAAGAAAGAAAGGGTTGTGGTGGAAAATGAGACTATAATCTGCTGGCAGTAAGGAAGCTGAATGAGGTTATCTGTCTAACCTAACTCCCCATCTCCATGAGCATCATTCCTCCTGCTATACCAGTATAGGACAAACAGGTAATATAGCATATTTACTTGCAAGAGAGATACATTGTTAAGCAATAGCATTCAAACTCAAATTTTTCATTATTGAATGATTTAAATATTAACGCGTTAAGTTGTAATACAAAGGTGATTAGCTTGCTTACACTGTTACTGTGGCTATGTAAGGCTTGAAAATTCCGTAAAGTGGTGGGTCTTATCGACTCAGGAGTAGCTTGGTGGTTTAGGCACTTGCGTTCAGTGCACTGACCTTCTGAACCTGGGTTTGATCAGCCAGCAATTGGGGTCTTAATGTAAAAACAGGTAGAATGAATAATGAACTACCCTGGGGGTACATTTTGAGTGATTACTTTTTTCTTTTTTTTTTTTAATAAAAGACAAAACTGAGAAATATTAATATTTTTGTATGATTAACATACCCTGGAAATCTCATACCCTTTCACCCCTACTTCACAATCTCTTATTTCAATATTACCTAGTGTTTCCTCTGTATTGGTCCTAACTGTACATGGCATACATGTAGTATCCTCGCTGGTGAAGCTAGGCGAAGCAAAGTACTCTTCACCTTGTTCTTTGCATATCTCTATCATTATGAAGCAAATCCCCTTCCCTTTTTTCTTTACACTGCTTTTGATGTACAGTCATTGCAATTTCAAACAATGTAACATGGCTGGCTAATGACACAGCATAAGTAATGCAATATAGCTAAGTAGTTAGCTAGCCAGCTACCCCCAGACAGATTAACAGCAAAAACAGTTCTCTAGCACATGGAAAACCCAGCCTACTGTTCAGCTCACTATGGATTCCAGAAGGTGGATATTGTAATATATTGAAAGAAAAAATGGAGCCACCCATTACACATTATGATTTGACTGGCTACTCTACCTCTCACTCCAAAAATATACCTCAATTCAGCTGAATGTTCAGTTGAGTTCTAACCAATGGCTGAGCTAGCTAGCTAGATTCCCCCAGAGACCAGCAAAGAAAAATCCTGACTGGATATTTTTTCTCTTCAGCGTTACCTTCCCTTTAAACCACACAAGCTGAGGACATGCAATAAGAGTACTGAAAGGATGAAATAGAAATTATTATTGGCATTTAGCAGACACTGTTATCCAGAGTGACGTACATAGGTTACACTTTTTTTTTTTTTTTTCCAATGTTATCCATTTATACAGCTGGATATTTACTGAGGCAATTGTGGGTTAAGTACCTTGCCCAAGGGTACAACAGCAGTGCCCCAGCTGGGAATTGAACCGGCAACCTTTCGGTCATGAGTCCTGCTCCTTAACCACCATGCTACACTGCCGCCCAAATTAAGCGAAATGAAGTAAATAATCGCATCATATTTATAAATGCTTAGGCCTTCTCTGAAGTCCTAGAAGGCCCTGAAGGTTCCCCACTGCTGCATACTGTATTTATGACCAAGCAAAACAGTGTGAACCGGAGTATGTCATAGTATTAAATACACTTCAATATTCTGCTTGATACAGATTCTTTGAGGAAAAAGCCCAATGCCGGTCAATCCCTGAACATGTAAGCAAGCAGACACAGTGAAAAAGACACTTTAAAAAGCTATTAGAAGGGACAAGCTGAAAGGCTGACCTTAATGCCGGCGTTGCGCAGTAGCTCCAAAGTAGGCCTCACGTCGGCCTGCAGCTGGTCCTCCACACCAGTCAGGCACAACAGCTCCATCTCACGCTCCAGGCTTTCCACTACTGCAGCAACCTTCAAAGCCCGGTCGTGGATACTGAGCTTGGCCTGGTTGTAACGGCTCTGTTCCAAGTCAACAGGGTCAAGTCAGTCAACAGGCAGGACAAACGGCACAAAGATATAAATATTACTGATTGGTCAATGCTCATGGTTTTATCTTTCAGTCATCATGTCAGTTTTTACCTCAAAGTCCTGATACTGCTCTTCTGACAGGGACTTTTTAGCCACCACCAGAGTGCGTAGGCCCTCTCTGGCCATATTGCCACACTAGGAGAGGCAGATGGAGGGGAGGGAAGATCGAAAGGGACATACACATAAGACACAATACTATTTTTTTGCATTGCAGAATGCCCTGCTGAGTACCCTCTCCTGCTCCTGTGTAGCTACATTTTTATGCTATTTTATGCTATTTTTTGAAATCAGTAATTGAATACAGTAGTAGGCTTGCCTCACAACAGCAACCTCTGCACTTGCACAGAAGCTTTGAGGCAACAAAAATGCAATCCTCCAATATACCTGCATGTAGCCAAGACCTGTTTTTCACACTGCAAGTCACACAGTGCACTACAGCAGAGTGGGCTCTTGATGGAGAATAGGCACTTCTCTGCTGATGTCATCGCAGGGTGCCGAGTGGTGATATAAGCAACCCCTTCCAACATGCTCATTATTGCATTACATTACATTATTGGCATTTAGCAGACGCTATTCTCCAGAGCGACTTACATAGGTTACAATTTTTACATGTTACCCATTTATTCAGCTGGATATTTACTGATGTAATTCTGGGTTAACATTGCACACAGCAATCTGGGAAACATTATTGATATCCTGCCTTTTCCAGTCCATCATTAAAATTACTGACATTGTTATACTGCCAATACACATCTGAATCACCTGCTGAACCACCGAAACATTTTAACAATCTTCCTCAGTTATAAATAATGGACACATTCAAACTACTTAATAGCTACAAATGCATATAATATGATGTAAGATAGAACAGCAGATATTCAGTGTAGTGTACATGTCCTTAATGCAATGCTCCCCTTTCCTAAAGAGACAAAGCTCAAACATTCCTTACCTCTTCTTCCAGCCAGTCATTATATTGCACAATACTCGCCATTGCAACATCGGCCCCCTTGATGTAAAATGTAATGTCACCTGTGGCCTCTTCCTGAAACAGTGGGAGATATATTTAATGTTGAAATGTTATATCTACAGAAATGAAATAACTTCAACTTGTATGAGGACATACAATTGACTAAACTAAGCAATAAAGTTGCTTTGGGTAGGTTTGGTTAGAATACATTTATATGATGTAATTCTTTTTCACAATCTGCTTTCTTTTCTGAAATGTATTTTCTGATGTAAAATGCACAAAAAGTCAATGTTACTGAATTTCTTGACATGTATGGTTTACCCTAACAATGATCCCCATTCTTTTGCTCTCTGAGGTGAAAGGAAAGATCTGTAGGATGTAGAAGGTGAGGATTTGTCCAGCAGGGGTCTTCAGCTGCATGGACGTGAGGTCCCTGCTCATCAGGGTGAGGCCCACACTCTCTGTCCAGCGGACCAGTGCCACCTGAGGAGGGGCAAGATGCCAAAAATTAGATGCACACCTGCAGAACACAGCACGCATGCAAAAACTCAGTCAGCAGAAGTTCTATACCAACAAAAACATTTCTTAGCTATGAAAAATGTCTCACGTTAAGACTGACTACAGAGTCACTATTGTGGACTAGTATTTTGGGTATTGCATATAATAACTCTGGCCAGTAATAAATACCATTTGATAACTGATTTGGTGATATGGAGCCAAGCTCCTGCTTTGTTTGTCTCTGCTGTTAAGCAGGGTATCCCTCCAGTCAGCTTGTTCAGCTTAAAACTTCCCTTTGCTTTGGTGGGATACTGCATTTCTTATTTTTTGTTTGGTCTAATTATACTTTTGTGGAGGAGCCTTAAACTTTGTGATAAAAAACACCCTCTCCTGAAAGGAGCTGGGAGAAGAATTAAACATTGCCTCATAGCACGCCTTCCATGATGGACCCAGATGCAAGTCACCCCAAAGCAACTGTATCTCCAGAGGTGACTAAACTGTGTAGAAGTGCCCTTTTTCTTCTGATGTCATGTTCACGGCACACTAGCCTAAACCCTCAGTTAGAGATCACCTCAATCCACATGTAGGTAAGTTAGGGTACAGGTAGGTTTATGGTGTCAACAGGATGTAACACTAATTTACCCCATATTATGCCTGGTGTGGGGGTTCATTGATACATTATGGTACTGACTAATTGCCCTCCCTTTATCTTCAAAAAATCCACAGCAGATTAAATATATTAAATTGTGCAGCTACACATGAAATTAACAATCTTGCATATGGAAAAATCCCAATCTACTTTGAATGCTGATTTGCTAAGATTTCTTTTACAGGTGAAAAGAATGTGATGGTATCATCCATCCTCCTAATTCTCCAGCTGATTCTATGAGCTGCATTACCACTACTGGCTCATCTGATGGCAAATATGAATATGAATATTCTTAAGGATTTCAATAATGACTGCTTAAAAACAAATCATGCAAAAAGTTTAAAGTACATCTGAAAGTATTGTGCTCACCCAACTAATACAGGAACCTGTGATTTACAAATCTCAGGATCATAAAATTTTCACTATTAGTTTCTAAAATTCTCCCTCCAATTAGGGTGTATATGGATGACATGACTCTGGTGACCATGACAGAAGTGTGTACAAGAAGGTTATTAGGGAAATTGAATGACAGGCTTAAGAGGGCTAAACTGAAGATTAAGCCATGTAAATCATGGAGCATTTCTTTGACTAGAGGAAAGGTGGTAAAGACAAGGTTTAATGTAAATGAGGAAGAAATCCTGTCTGTGATGGAGAAGCCAGTTAAAAGCTTAGGTAGGTGGTATAACAGAGAGTTAAATGACAGCGAGCAGGTGCAGAAACTTACAACAGATGTTACTGATGGGTTAGAAAGGATAGAGAAGACAAGACTTCCAAGCAAGTTGAAGTTGTGATGTTTGCAGTTTTGCCTAATCCATAGAGTGATGTGGCCATTAACTGTGTATGACCTGCAATTTCTAAGGTAGAAAAGCTTGAGAGAGTGGTCAGTGCATATATTAGGAAGTGGTTAGGTGTTCCTAGGTAGTAGGGAGAAATATGGCATCATATGGAAGAGGTATTCTTCAGTTAGCGGTTCCTAGGCTAATGGAGGAGTTTAAGTGTGCGAAGGTAAGGTTAGAGTTACAATTGTCAGGAAATAAGGATACTTTAGTTAGTAATCTGGAGCCAAATGTAGCTACAGGGAGGAAGAGGAACTTGAGGCAGGCAGTACAAGAGGCACAGGCAGCTCTGAGGCATTTAGATATTGTGGGTAGGGTGCAGCAAGGGAGAGAGGGCCTAGGCCTTAGCACAGGGGAACCACTGTAGAATAAGTCAGGTCCTGCAGAATGGAGGAGATCAGTTGTAGAGCATATAGGGCTTCAGGTGGAAGCAGTGAGGCGTTCTAGGGTGGTGGCTCAGGCAAAGCAAGGACAGTGGATGAACTGGGAGAATGTAGAAAAGAGGAGACTTAGTTGGAGGGTCCTGTGGTGTATGGAGGTAAATTGTATAATGTTCCTTTATGGGGCTACGTATGATGTGCTGCTGTCACCACAGAACCTCAAACAGTAGGAAGATGGGGACCCAGCATGTCCCGTGTTCAGAGATAGGTTAGTCTCTCGTAGGGGCAGTATACTTGGTGCAGGTGTTGAAGTGTATAGCAGCAGCGACTGAGAGGAGGAGGAAAAGACAGGTGAATTCAATATGTAATAGGACTGAGAGCTTAGCCATTTATTTTCGTTTTTGAGGGAGAGAAAAGTAGAGGAGGAAAGGCTTCAGACAGGCATGAGCTAGGCCAGCTGAGGGGAGCTAGTGATGGGGAGATGCAGGTAGACTTGGGAGGAAAGGGTGTAGTTCCGCCGGCAATAGTTAGCACTAGTTTGAGACCAGATATAGTGTTACGGTCAGTTAGTCAGCGCATTGTACATTTTATAGAGCTGATTGTGCAGCAGGAAGACGCAGTGGACAAGTCTTTACAAGAGGAAGAAGCTTAGATACATGGAGTTAACAGCAGAGGTAGAGCAACGAGGATGGAGACCAAGCGTGCGTCTGATAGAGGTAGGTTGAAGAGGTTTTGCAGTGCGATTAACTACAGTGCTGTTTAGGGAGAGAGGAATTTGGGGGCAGGGTTTATGGCAGGCAGTGAAGGAAATTGCAGAGGTTGTAGAGCAAGGAAGTAGGTGGATTTGGTGTAAAAGGAATAGTGCTAGCTGGGGTCAGAAAGGAGTATAACATGCAGTGTGTGCGTTATTAGTGGAGTATTTATTAGGATAAGCGTAAGAATGCTACCCTGTGAGCCGCTTAGGTAATTACTCGTTTTTCATTTAACGGTTAGCTGTTGAGTAGGGTAGGTGGTTACCATAGATGGTGAGAGCGGGTATAGAGGGGGGTGGTTCTGGGACGCCAGAACCAACTGCTGAGCCCTAAACGGGGCTAGATTTCAGCTAATACCTAACATACAGGAAGACACTGCTCATGCTCTGGATTCATGCTGGTTTATGATGAACACGTTCCATGAAAAGATGTCAAGGTTAAAGGTAATAAATTGCCATGGTACATTCCAGGTAAAGAAAAATACTTGGATGAAATTAGGAAAGAGTCCCTCAGACTGGGGATCAATACCGACATCTAATAAATTGAAGCAAATCCATTACATTTCATTATTGGCATATAGCAGATGCTCTTATCCAGAGCGACTTACATAGGTTACAAATTTTTACATGTTATCCATTTAAAGGCTTTTCACACTGCATATTGTTAGCCCTGGGCTAAGAGTTGGTCCTGGGATAACTTAACCCCTTTTCACACACACATTGTTAACCCAGGGTTAACCTAAGCCCAGGGCTATACGATTCAGATTGCACTTCTACTAGCCCTGGGTTAAATGTCCGTTGGAACACGCAAGTAATGTTTACATTCCAGAATGAGGCGTGACTACTCTTTAACAGCAAGTAGTAAAGTTAAAATGTCGACATTAGCAGGGCTTTATGTGAGAGCGGTGTTTGTTTGAGTTGTTCCGGTGTCCTATTGAAACCTGCCTCTGCTAGTTTTCTGACAGATGGTGGAAAACCTTTCTGTTGCGGAATGTTCCATCTAGTTTGTCTTGAACAGACTTTTCCGACCACAAACTCAGGAACAATGCCGTTTCCGCCTGCGACCAATTTGATCTGTTTAAGTCTTTTCCGGACATATTATTGCTGTTTTAAGTTAGCTAGCTTGCTAGGTACCTTTAACATCTGAATATTGCCGGTTTCGGTTAGTGGTAGTTACAACGTAAACATAAAGCACACGCATACTGTAATGACATGACGAAGAAGTCGTGTGATTGGACAACAAAAACGTGACGCATGGTCCATTGTTTACTTTAGCCCCTTTTCACACTGGCACCTTTTAGCCCCGTGTTTAGTCGATTTTGAGGGGATAACCCCGCAAACTCGGGGCTAACCCTGCTCCGGAGCAGGGCCAGCAAGCCCTAGGCTAAAGTCGGGGTTAGCCCACTTTTGAATGTGCCAGGATTGTGCCGGTGTGAAAGCTTTCTTAGCCTGGGGTTAACAGCTCCCTTAGCCTGGGGCTAAGAAGGTTCTAAGAATGCTTTTAGCCCTGGGCTAAGTACAGTGTGAAAAGCCTTTTACAGTGGCATGCAAAAGTTTGGGCACCCCTGATCAGAATTTCTGTTTCTGTGAATAGCTAAGCAAGTAAAAGATGACCTGATTTCCAAAAGGCATAAAGTTAAAGATGACACATTTCTTTAATGTTTTAAGCAAGATTACTTTTTTATTTCCATCTTTTACAGTTTCAAAATAACAATAAAGGAAAAGGGCTCAAAGCAAAAGTTTGGGCACCCTGCATGATCAGTACTTAGTAACACCCCCTTTGGCAAGTATCACAGCTTGTAAACACTTTTTGTAGCCAGCTAAGAGTCTTTCAATTCTTGTTTGGGGGATTTTCACCCATTCTTCCTTGCAAAAGGCTTCTAGTTCTGTGAGATTCTTGGGCTGTCTTGCATGCACTGCTCTTTTGAGGTCTATCCACAGAATTTCGATGACGTTTAGGTCGAGGGACTGTGAGGGCCATGGCAAAACCGTCAGCTTGCGCCTCTTGAGGTAGTCCATTGTGGATTTTGAGGTGTGTTTAGGATCATTATCCTGTTGTAGAAGCCATCCTCTTCATCTTCAGCTTTTTTACAGACAGTGTGATGTTTGCTTCCAGAATTTGCTGGTATTTAATTGAATCCATTCTTCCCTCTACCAGTGAGATGTTCCATTTGCCACTGGCTGCAACACAAGCCCAAAACATGCTCGATCCACCCCGTGATTAACAGTTGGAGAGGTGTTCTTTTCATGAAATTCTGCACCCTTTTTTCTCCAAACATACCTTTGCTCATTGCGGCCAGAAAGTTCTATTTTAACTTCATCAGTCCACAGGACTTGTTTCCAAAATGCATCAGCCTTGTTTAGATGTGCCTTTGCAAACTCCTGACGCTGAATTTTGTGGTGAGGATGCAGGAAAGGTTTTCTTCTGATGACTCTTCCATGAATGATATATTTGTGCAGGTGTCGCTGCACAGTAGAACAGTGCACCACCACTCCGGAGTCTGCTAAATCTTCCTGAAGGTCTTTTGCAGTCAAACAGGGGTTTTGATTTGCCTTTCTAACAGTCCTACGAGCAGTTCTCTCGGAAAGTTTTCTTGGTCTTCCAGACCTCAACTTGACCTCCACCGTTCCTGTTAACTGCCATTTCTTAATTACATTACGAACTGAGGAAACGGCTACCTGAAAACGCTTTGCTACCTTCTCATAGCCTTCTCCTGCTTTGTGGGCATCAATTATTTTAATTTTCAGAGTGCTAGGCAGCTGCTTAGAGGAGCCCATGGCTGCTGATTGTTGGGACAAGGTTTGAGGAGTCAGAGTATTTATAAAGCTTTGAAATTTGCATTACCTGGCCTTTCCTAATTATGACTGTGAAGAAGCCATAGCCCTAACAAGCTAATTAAGGTCTGAGACCTTGGTAAAAGTTATTTGAGAGCTCAAATCTCTTGGGGTGCCCAAACTTTTGCATGGTGCTCCTTTCCTTTTTTTCCACTCTAAAATTGTACAAAACAAAATTAATACACTAATCTTGCTTAAAATGTTGAAAAGAATGTTTCATCTTTAACCTTATGCCTTTTGGAGATCAGTTCATCTTCTACTCACTTAACGATTCACAGTAACAGAAATTTTGACCAGGGGTGCCCAAACTTTTGCATGCCACTATATACAGCTGGATATTTACTGAGGCAATTCTGGATTAAGTACCTTGACCAAGGGTACAGCAGCAGTGTCCCAGTGGGAAATCGAACCAGCAACCTTTTGGTTATTCTCCTTACCACTATGCTACATGGCTGCCCCAATCCAAAATGAGAAATGCAAAAACACACATACTATTGATTATTGAGTATATTTCAAACCCACAGAACTTCTGGAAAGGCATACACAAAGCCCTGATTAAGTATTCTGAGCTCTCTGGAGTCTTTAAAGAAAGACTATATGGGATGCCATATAGTAATGGAATGAAACAATATTTAAATGTGGGCCAAAAGACCAGTGAACACTCACTGCATATTTTTAGAGCAGATTCTTCAGTCTATAGTCTTGGCTGCATGTAGCTGCTCCTATGCAGGCTACTGTCATAGAGCAAGTGACATTACATGAGCATTACTGGTGTACTGCACAGAGGAGCATGGGAAAAAGGGCACAATGCTGCTGATTTTGAAATTACTTCTAATCAGGATTGCTTAACTTCAGTTTTCACAAAATAATGTGATACATAGTTTCTCATCTGTAACAAGGATTTAATGCTGTAAATACATGGCAACCCTTTTAAATTTATGCAAATGTAAAGGCTATGAAAAATGATATTTTACCAGTGGAGACAGTATTAAGAATGCTATATTCAATAGCTTATTTATTTGTCACTTCATGTATACTAAAGAAATCAGTAGTGTTACTATATAATAATGGAAAAGCATTATTACTACAGAAAATAAAGCGACAAACTGTAACTGGTCAAGGGCTGCAGGAGCTCCAGCCCAAACTTCCAAAATGTTATATTTCAGGTTAGTGTTGTTTTTAACAATAACGTAAGGTAAAACATCACAGTATAATGTATAAAAGCAAGCAATGCTGCTTCACCTATAAAGCTCTGACTAGGAAGCTTTTGAAGACATCTTTAGTGAAGTTGACAAAGGACAACTCATATTTGGCCATGCAAAAAGCTGCTTTCCTCTTAAGGTGTGTGGGTCTATAAATGCATCAACCTCACTGGAGTGTACATACCCACAACAGCATGTACTTCACATATCAACACAACTGGAAAAATAACATTAATGTTTCAATATATAGGCACAAAGCACCCTGAAATCCTGCCTTTTGCAGTCCCTGTTCATCCTCCACTCATACTTCTACTGCCTAGCTTAATTATGATGACTGGGAATTGAGATATAGCCAATTAACTCAATTAAGTTTATTAAGTTCACTTGTCTCAAGTACTTTTCAAATGAACTGGGATTTACACCCTGAAATTTCACTGATGTGAAAGCAACATGATAAACAACTTTTCATGATGTAGACTTTAAATGTTTTCACTTTTGCCACCTTTTTCTTTACTACTAACAAATGAGTGTGTTTTAATATACTTGGCATTAAATACAAACTCAGCCTGGTGACAGTGTCTACAGCACAAGCTGACAGACAGCAGCTGATGGAATGTGCACACCATTTAAATAATGCATGATAATACTTTTTGATGTGGTCTGAATGATTGGCCTGTGGTGGCCATGTTGTTGCAGCTAAAAATCAGTCCATGAGTTATGATGATCTGAAAATTTGATGCATGCACTATTTTTTCTTCAAATTCCATTTGGAAGGAGTGATTGTCTGTGAATGTCTGCTGCTATTGCATCTCCTGCAAGGTTTACATCCAATTCAACAGTAGCACAGATCACATGGATATGTTAATGACACTACTGCGTTTGAAATTTTGAAAAGTGAAACGAACCAAACCATTACAAGTCTGTTTCCAGCTCTGGACTTCAAGTACAGCAGGTGTTAAAAAAATACTACATTCTTTATGTTAGATTTATTGTTATGTATGGCTCAATTTTTACCAGACTTAGTATGTAAGAATGTCCTAGGAGAAAGATGACCCAAGATAAGAAACAAAACAGAGGAAGGTTTCAATCTTAATATTTCAGGAAACAATATTTCCACTCACAGAAAAATTTCATTGAATATTTGGCTTACCTCATCTGGACTGGAGGCCTGATAGATGCGGTTGTCATCAGTATAGTCCTGGTCAGCCTCAGTGTACTCAGTTTCACCACTGGCCCTGCCGTGGGACTCATACACAGGGGTGACATTGTGGCATAGGGCGATGGCTTTCACTGCCTCATGGACACGAGTGCTAACGCTCTTCCGCACCTTGGGTGCAGAGGACTGGGACTTTTGCATTGATGTGGAGCTGGTGCTATTGCTGACCTGAGCAGACAAAGTGGCAAAGTTATAACTGTCATAACTGCAGTAAGGCAAGTAAGGCAGTAAGGCAGTAAGGCACTGTTATAACTGCACTAAGGCAATGTCTTACTACAAATGTTGTAAAAAGACAGTAGAATCTAAGGTCTAAGCTGAAACAGGATGCAACACAAAACTTGCCCCAATCAGGCAGACTCGGAAGGCTAGATGCAAAAATGACTACCACAACTGAAGCCATATAACATTACTGATTGATAATGACAACTACAGCCATATTTTACTTTTTGTGTTTATTATTTTTTCAAGATCTGCAAGTAACATTCAGTGGAAACGTCTGAAAGAATAGAGAGCCCTAATAGGTTTCTTCTTTGTGTGAGGTATAAAAGGAAGTAACACAGAGAAGTGCGTTAACAGATCCTGGGCCTGAAACTCCTACAGCTAGGAACAGTGGCAAAGAAAAATGCCCAGTCAGGTCCAGAATTATTGGCACCCTTGAAAAATATGCACAAAAAATATAAACAAAAAATGACTCAATGGAATCAACCCAAGTCTTACATTTTTCAAATAAATTTATTTTCCCAAAAAAAGAGGCTTGGTTTAATAAAAGAGGCCCTGGTTTAATACTTTCTGCAACCACCCCGGGCAAAGATGACAGCCTTGAGTATTTTCCTATAATATGTGATAAGGTTAGAGAAGACATTTGAAGGGATTTTCAAGAATTCCTCCACGCAGAACTTTTCAAAATCATCAATATCCTTGGGTTTGAACTTATGGACTGCCTTCTTCACTTCAGACCACAGGTTTTCAATGGGATTTAAATGCGGAGACTGAGATGGCCATTGCAGAACATGAATTTTGTTTTCACTTAACCATTTCTGTATGGATTTTAACGTATGTCTGGGGTCACTGTCCTGCTGAAAAATTCACCTTTGACCAAGTCTCAGCCTCCTTGCAGAGACAACCAGATTTTCTGCCAAAATTTCCTGGTACTTGGTGGAATTCATTATGCCATTGATCTTAACTAGAACCCCTGGACCACTAGCAGCAAAATATCCCCAAAACATCAATGACCCACCTCCATATTTGAGAGTAGGTATGAGGTGCTTTTCCTTGTATGCATTCCTCTTTTGTTGCCAAACATGCCAATGATGTGTATGGCCAAAAAGTTCAATTTTGGTCTCATCTGACAATAGCACTCTCTTCCAGTCATAATTCCAATGATGTTTGGCAAACTCCAAATACCTGGTTTTGTTTCTTGTGCTCAGAAAGGGCTTTCTTTACACAACCCTTCAAAAGAGCTTGGTTTGGAAGTGGTGTCACCCCAAGATGCAAACAAACTCTGCAATTCTGGAGCCTCCCTCACCATCTTCCTCACCGTCTGTGGGGACAACAAGCACTTGCCTCCTCCTCCTGGAAAGTCTGCAACCATTCCATGGGCCACATGTATCAACGGTGCGTATGTACTAAAATCGTGCTGAGCACTTTTCTACACATAAAACGGTATGTATGAAAAGATACTTCTCAGGAAAACATGGTACCTCTGCGCATAGTCTGGAGGTGGCGTATGCATAAAATTTGTAACTTGCAGATTGGCGACACCAAGAGGAACTAATGGTGATGCAAGTAAAAGGGTCCTGTGTCAATCATTGATGAGAGTTATCGCGCATGCATTGGTCCATGTGAAATACTGGTTTAACTGTAAACTGTGAACAATGTCAGACATCATGTCACTGTCGATTTGGCATTATTATATTAACATTGTAATTGGGCATTGCAGTCAAAAAATAAAACGTCACAGATCACCATGTGTAATCAAACATTTCTAATGAGTACTCCTATATAACAGGCTCATTTACAACGTATAAGCTTAAAGCATTCACAATCAGTATGGCTGTGCTAGCACTTTTAGAAGATATAGAAAATAACCTAATCAGGCATGAACGTGTGTTCAGGGACCAGGCAGACTTCTTCGCCAATGATGATGCATGGTTAATAAGTCGCTTTAGATTGCCAAGGGCTGTTCTCCTCAGCTTCTGTGAAGAAACATGGAGAACCCATGCAATACCGGTTCATCTACAAGTTCTAACCACCTTGGGTCTTCTCTCCACCGGGACATTCCAAAGAGAGCTTGCGGACAGATCAGGAATATCACAATCCTCTCTGAGCCGTCTCATGCCCATAGTATGGGAAGGGATCACCCGGATGACTCCAAGGTATATAAAGTTTCCTTACACTGGGGAGGAACAGGCCAATATCAAAATGCAATTTGCAGCAATGTCTGGTTTTCCTAATGTAATTGGCGCAATCGACTGCACTCACATTGCAATACGGGCACCAAGTGAGGATGAAGTTGTTTTCGTAAATCGAAAAATCTTTCATTCAACCAATGTCCAAATTATTTGTGACTCCACAATGTCACTTACAAACGTTGTTGCGCGATGGCCTGGATCCAGCCATGATTCTTTCATTCTTTCACAAAGCAGTATGGGGCAAAAGTTGTTGCATGGAGAAGTGCGTGATGGCTGGCTTCTTGGTAAATACATTAACACATTAATGAAAACTGATTTTCTTCTTGATTTAGCCATGTAAGCGGAATCAAAATTTGAACACACAGGTGACAATGGCTATCTGCTGTGCACTTGCCTGCTGACTCCCTTCTTAAACCCCCAGGATGGGCTGCGGCAGAATTTCAATGTCATTTCAATGGGAATTTCAATGGGAGTGGGGAATGGCTGTTGTACTCTCCCCCAAAGGTATGTAGCATAGTTAGGGCATGTGCTGTGCTGCATAACATGGCAATAAAAAATGGCATCCCTTTCCCCATAAATGAGGAGAGACCAGACGCACCCGAGGACCCATTGCTGCCCCAACCACAACAGCCTGCGGCCGTACAAGCGCCCCATGCTCTGGCATGCAGATTTGACTTGCACTAGGTAAGTGTGTACTCTATACGATTAATTAAAACATGACAAGACCATAGGCTGCACGTGTTCAACAATTTATTTTTTTACCATTTCTTTCAGGGTAGATGAAACTTCCCTGAGGACAGCAATGGTCTCCTGGAGCTGTTCTGCTACTGCCCTGATGGCTTGGAGGGTCTCTCTTTGCGCTTCCATTACCGCCTCATTGAGGACACGACCACACTGACTCAGAGGTGGCTGGCTGCTGGCTGCAGTGGGGAGCTGACTGGACAACAGACCCTGGTCCTCCCCAACCCCTTCAGTTATTGTATTACTTGGCCCATCGCAGTTTCTGTCCTCACCCAAAACTACAAATAAGGAAATAATAATAAAATAATAAAATCTGTATTTTAAAATGTGTACCTTGTACGTTGTTCAACATGCAGAGATTTTGAAAGTTACGCGCCAGATCACTTACTAGTATCTCCTTGCATGGGAACGTCAGTGTCGGCCTCCGCCTCCGTTACAATACCCCTCACGGCGGTGTGGCCAAGTATACCGGCCACCCGCGTATCCAGTGGGCTCAGTGCTTCACTGGCCTCTCCTCCACCAGTGAGCAACACACTGGTCCTGTGTGCGCTTATTCATTTTTTGGCCTCTCTTTTGAAGTCTGACCACTTCTTCTTCACCTCCTCCACCGTACGCATCTCTGGTGAAACTGCATTCATAGCAGTAACCACTTTGAGCCACTCTGCATTTTTCCACTGATCTGAAATGCCGCTCGTCCGGCCTCCAAAAAGGATATTTTTTCTCCTCTCCACCTCATCAACCATAACCTCTATCTCCGTGTCCTAATAGTTTTTTTTTTTTTTTGTCCTGCCATTGTTCCCCAACATAAATCTCTGCATTTAACTCAGATTTACCTGGGACCTTTATATGTTAATTCGACGAATCAAGGGCATGTTTTGGTACGTATAAGAACAATTGTGGGAGTGGACGTTAAGCGCGTTCATGTGCACACAATCTCACGCTGATTTGATTTACGCTCAGATTTATGAAGACAATTAGGCGTATGTGGTGTTTGATAACTCTGACGAAAAACCTCTGTACGCAAATCGTAAGATTGTGTGTATGAATGTTCCTACGGCAAGTTGTACACAAAGATTGATACATATGGCCCCATATGTTTTAAAGTTTCTGATTATTGCCCTAACAGGGCTAAGTGGTATGTTTAACTGTTTATATATTTTTGGTAGCCATTACCAGACCTGTGAAGGTCAATTACCATCTCTCTCTTTTGAACTGACTGTTCTTTGTTTTATATCCCATGGTGATGGACGACAAAGGGATTTTACATGCGTGTTACCCCATTGTTACGTACTAGTAAAACAGGAAGTGATGGAATGACACAATATAGTTCCTGTAGAATGAGATCAACTTAATTAACTAAAATATTATTGCCAATTTAACTTTGATTTTATTTACAATCAGTGTTAGGGGTGCCAATTATTTTGACACCTATGGTTTTCAGAAAAAAGAGACTACATTACGTCATTTAGCAGATGCTCTTACCCAGAGCAATTTACAAATAGGTGTATCACAATGCTAAGAGTAGTTATCGAGAGGTACTGCAAGAGGTCAGTAACGTACTAAGTTAAGTGCTAAACTAGTGGAGTGCTTTTTTAATAGAAAATAGGGATAGATAGGATAGACAGAGAGGAAGGTTGACTAGAGATAAAGCTTGAAGAGATTAGTTTTCATTTTTCTCTTGAAGGCATCCAGGGAGTCTGTTGTAAGAAAGTTTTAACATATATTTGAAAGTTTTAACATATGTTTGAACACACAGATTATAATCTGTGTTGTTTATTATATACAGCCTGTTTTCTATTTTTATCTAGGGTGCCAGTAATTATTGACCTGTGTGTATAATATTTTGTGTGTATATATATATATATATATATATATATATATATATATATATATATATATGTGTGTATATATATATACACACACATATATATATATGTATATATATACATATATACACGCACACGTATACACATGCACACACCCAATTGTTACATTGTTACAATTTCATTAGTGATATAAAACAGGGACTCTCTAATTTCATTCTATCATGAAGCTGCACTGAGGACATTCTAATACCGTGCAACATCTATGCTGAATCAAAAAAACTGAACACTTCCCCCTTACAAATTATAGTCAAGAAATATATCATGTGTGACATCTTTCTCTCATCAGGGTCATATATAAACTGATAGAAAAGTGTTACCTGTGCATACGACTGTACAATATGACTCTGAATCTCATCCATTGTGTCTGTCCCATATGACACAGTTCCCAGATGAAGCCGTTTGAATATCATCTCATTCTGTGTCAGAGTGCCTGCAATTCACAAAACAGTAAGTCCTCTGGGTGTGGGCAAATACTAAGAAATGCACATAACAAGGCATCACTAACAGTAATGTGACTTGCATTAAATAACACAAAAATACTATTTAACTGTGCAGCTTTGATGGCTTTTTTTCTACCAGCACTGTGAATGTTTAATGGATGTGTTCAATAATGACATGAAAGATTATGATTGTTTGTGTGGTATTAGGTTAAGCACATTTTGTTCATCTAGACTTAGATGTAGATCAGATCACATTTTATGCCCAATTAATGCAGAAAACTAGGTCATTCCAAAGGGTTCACACACTTTTTCTTGCCACTGTATACTATATTATATGAACATACTGTATATACCACACCCTAACCTGGTGCTGACTGGAATTAAATTGTTTCACATTTAAATACAGAACTGGACTTGACAAAAAGCACAGAGTATGCATATACACACACACACACACACACAGTATATATCAAATGCCAAATAGTGAGAGACATGTCTAATGTGTCCTGCTGTCAGTGTCTCACTACGTGGCACCTACTTCCATAATGTCACTGAGATCATGAAACCTTAAGAAGGGTGACGAGGTCCTTTCAAACTTGTTTTCTGAGTTTCTCAAACTGTGTTTTATTTTCACTCATTTAAGATCTAATCCAGCAGGACAAGACTGATTTCAGTTTAAAAAAATCAGTCAGAACAGTGGGGAAAGCAAATATCTCACAAATGTTTATGATTAGTCTAAAGTTCTCAGGCTGTATACAAAAAGTGGGTCCAGGGTGAGAGTTCAGTCACATTTGAAAAATACGGTCAACTGTGGGCAGGACCAGAACAATGAATTGAGTCACCACATATCTGCCTACATTTATGGAAAGCTGAATCAGTGCCAGGGTAAATTTCAGCCCATCTGCCTTACTCAGATGTGCATGGTCAAGAATTCTAAATTGAATTAGCCAAAGTCTGCACAAGGTGATGGGAAGAGCACTTGACCCAAAATCCCTCCCACTGTTCACCAGCAAGTAACATACTTAAAATGGATGGATAGCTATTCACATAAGCACAAGAGATTGTTCAAGTAAAGGTCCTAATATGTTTGACTGCACACTTGTATCAATTCTGGAAAAATAGTTCTGAAACAAACTGTATCATTAGAAACAATCAGAGTAAACACACAAGGCCCTTGAACCCCAATGTGGTTTCTAAAGTAGGACCATTATTATTATTATTACTATTACTATTATTATTATTATTATTATTATTAGCGAGACCAACACTTCTACTGCCTAAGCCAATTACAAGTCCCTAAACATACAGAGATGGTTTGAAAAACATATAAAATAGAGAAAACAATCATTCTAATGAGATTACTATGAATTGCTCAAGAGAGGGGCAAACTAATCCATTTTGCTAAATCCACAATGTTGAAATTTGCTTTAAAAGGGAAAGAGCGCAAGGTATCAAAACACCGACACATCTGAAGCCAACAATGCTCTCTTGAAGGAAGATGCAGTTGGAGGTAGAGACTGGATGCTGAAATTGATAGAGATATTTTTATTTTTCTGCAAATTGAGCTTGTAGCCACATATTTTAACAGAAAGATTGAAGACCACCCGTAACATTGACCCTGCCCTCATAGTCTGGCTGATGGACTTATTAACTGAGAGGTCACAACGTGTGAGAGTGAACGGTGTTTTATCCAATGTCCTTTTATCTTCCACTGGATCACCTCAGGGGTGTGTCTTCTCACCTCTTCTGTTTGTTCTTTATACAAATGAGTGCCAGTCACATTACCCAAGGTGACATATCCTGAAGTTTGCTGACGACTCAGTAATCGTGTCTCTCCTCAGCGAGGATGACCCTGATCATGGCCCGATAGTGTCCGACTGTTCACCAACTGGTGTGGGGCATCATTTCTAAATATTAATGTGGCCAAAACAAGAGATGATTGTTGATTTTAGGAAGAATCCTACAGTCATCCCCCCGGTGATGATTAATGATCAGGCTGTGGAGGTGGTACAGCAATATAAATATCTAGGCACAATAATTGATAATAGGCTAACTTCTGAGCCACAGATTGATGCTGTGCACAAGAAAGCTCATCAAAGAATGTATTTTTATTGCAAACTTCGCAGTTTTAAGGTGGATAACACTTTTATGAGGATGTTTTACTCTTGTTTTATTGAATCCGTTGTGACCTTCTCTTTTATCTCGTGGTATGGGCTGCTCTCAGTCAAGAACAAAAATAGACTGCAGAGCATTGTCAAATTGTGTGGAAAAAGTGCAGGCACTACTTTAAGCAACCTGACTTTTTTATTTCACAGCAGGACCCTCGTTAAGGCCCAGTCGGTCCTAGCTGATCCCAGCCACCCCTTGTTCCACGAATTCAGGCTGCTCTCATCAGGTCGCAGATACAGTCTGCCTTCATGCAAGACCAATAGGATGAGAAATTCTTTTGTCTCAAGTGCCATTGTTCTTTTAAATAACGCCCGGTAGTATTTATATTTATTTATTATCTTCCTATTTATTCTAAGGCTATTTATTGTGCAGGGTTGTGTGTATTTCATTTATCTTTTTCTTGCTTTTTTATTGTTTTTGTTGTTTTTTATTGTTTTTATTGCTTGAATGATTGCTGTGTGAACGATACTGCTGTCTGCATAACAATTTGCCCCCCTTGGGGATAATAAAGTACACCATTGACCCTAGCCTGATGAAATGATGTACATATTCTCTAAAGCGTATGAGTGAAGGAGGAACCCGGCTTGGATGTGTATACATCTCAGCTACAGCTCATCTAGTGTTCTGCAGCTCCATGTGAGATGTCAGCAGTCCTCAGTGCTATTGCTAAAGGCTGTATGGCTATTACAAACAAGAGAGATGAAGAGGGAAATAATAACTGGACTATTGACACATATGCAGGCTAAAGTTACATTATAAAGATGTTTAATCCAAGAAAGAAACCCAGGGTGAAAACCTAATTTTTCTATGGATGAAAAAAGACCCCATTTTACCCAATCAAATGCCTTCTCTGCATCCAAAGATACATTACATACTGGATGTGACAGGGAAGCAGAGGTCTTCACAATGTTAAATAATCTTTGGATGTTAAAAAGCAAACTCCCACCCTGAATACTAGTCTGATCAGGTGATATTTGCTAGAGGAGAGAATTTTCTACCTGTTTTGCAAGAACCTTAGCCAGAATTAAGCAAAGGGACTATATGACTTGCAGAGGAGAATACTGTATCTTTGTCTTTTTTGGCAAAGGAAGATTGAAGCCTGAGTTAACACTGAGGAGAGACAGTTCTGAGCATATGAGTAATTGTGCATTGAAACAAGTAGTAGAGAAAGCAAATCACTACCTGTAATACAACAGAAAATAGCTTAGCTGGTATGCTGGTTACCAGCTGCACATGGGAAATTAGTATGTGAATCACTAATGTAGATTGTTAATGCTGGACTCCACGAAAGATGGTAGACATGGCCCTTCACATTATTCAGGATTTCTTAAGATTCAAATATTATTTCTCTGCGACCAGTCTTCTACATCACCCTAAGCTTGGCACAATCATCAGATACGGCTGAACACAGGGTCTCAAGGGTGGTGAATGCCATGAACATGCAAAATCGATTCCTCAATCTGAGAGGATGCGGTCGCATATAGTCATATGTAGTACGTAGTATGGCTAGATAAATCATCCCAGATACCAACCAACAGCACTTTCAGCTTGGCCAGAGTAAACTCTCACCTTACTGGTCAGGGGTTAGCAGCTGAAAAGGCCCAGTTTGTGTTGCTGTCAGGAGCGATTTGTTTTTTTCCTCTATGTGGGCATGGTTTCTTATGACACAGATATGAACGTGTTAGATGATTTGTGGAACAAAGGAAAAACACTGAATACTCAAGAGCAATTTTCAGAAACATCTTCATCCCGCCATGTCAACTGGAAGTCCCTCAATGCAGGTGTATTCTGTGTGTTGCTGACCCAGTGAAAAATATAAGCAGCTTAACTGGTCCTGAACAGCGAAATGTTCATGCTTTAACAATCTCAGTGTGAGCCCTGAAACTAATTGAACCAACTGCACCTTCTGCCAAGAGTGAGAACCCACATCAGCAGATCAATTGGCTTTGTTCTGCAGGGGAAAAGGGTGCATTAGTCAGCCTGGGTTTCCTGATCTCACCACTCTCTAGCACCCTGTGATTCCTCAGGCCCTCAAGCAAGTAGCTTGGTTGAGGTCAATGGATTAGCATCCAACTGGCTCCCAGTTGAGTGGGCTCTTGATTTAGATTTGTAGATTTAGATTTGATGTGAACAGCACCTGTTGGCTGGCTGAGTGTGTTTGGAGGATTGCATTCATCTCACCTCAGCACTCCTGTATGAGTGCAGGGGTGACGGTGTACCGAGCCTAATGCACAATTGGCCACTATGGTTGCTTAAAGGAGAAAAAGCATTAGAAAACAGATTTTATAAGTACTAACTTGCAGGGAATCCATTTTCAGAATACAAAACACGAAGTTTGGTTAAATACTTCAAACATAATTAAATGAATTAGTAATCATCTGTAATGCTATTTTGACTGGCCTGTAAACTTTAAATCCATGGCAAACTCAGTGTTTTGCAGTTTATTGTTAATGCATTGGCACAGTAACGCTGAACTGCATGACACATTAATGCATTTGTATTACAAATAAAATTTGTAAAATAAGTAAAATAAACTTGAATGCATAATCTCCACCTTTAGAACAAACTGATGTGTTTGGCAGAGAAACTAATGATCCTCTACCACATTCCCTACTGCAATAAGATTAACCTTTGGAACTGTGAGAACTGTATCTCCTACAATGTATCCCTTCTGGCCTAAATAATTTGTATTGAAGACATGCACACGACCAAGAAGAAAACATGCATATGTGTGTTAATATCTGTAAGCAGGTGCATGGTGGCTCTTCATACCTGTTTTGTCTGTCAGCAGATACACCAGACGCCCCAGTTCTTCTGGGATGGTGCTTGTTCGCACAACTGTGCCCGGAATATTCTCATCTCTTGTGATCATCCATCCGTAGGCTGATTTCCCCATGTCCAGATTGACACGCAGGCTGCACACACATCAGCACAGAGGTTAGTGCGTACGCACCATGTCATAAGAGATGGAACTTACTTTACTAGCCTGCATGACATAAAATGCACATGCCAAACCAAACAAAAAAACAAACAACGGGAAAGGGGGAGGTGGTTATAAGGAGTAGGACTACTACAGACTTCAGGTGAATGTAGGGAACTGTTTACATTAGATGTATGGACAATGATCAGTTTTTGCACTATTAGGTTCACTGGGGACAGTGCAAAAGAGCAAAAAATGACAACTGCGCCAAAGTTGCTACTTTTTATCTTTTACAACACTTGTGCTAAGTGGGTGTGACTAGGGTGTGACCATTCCTTTTGGGTGGAATGGTGTAAACACTTGATGCAGTGGTGTTTAAGCGATACTGCTGCTGCATGCAATTATGAGAACAGACTTACTGAATGGATAGCAGAGACTTCCACAGACAGACCTGACTAGAGTAACAATGTGATATATATCAATTCAACATATTGTAATTATATCTTTTTTGCAATGTGTTTAATGTTTTGTTAGCAGTTTTTTTGCCTCCAATTAAAAAAAAAACACAAGTCAAATAATATTTCCACAAAAGTCAACACTAGCTGAACTTCATGACCACCTGGAAGCGCAAAAAACATAATGATTTGTTCTTTAACGTTTCCCGTTACATCTACACAATGTAGGAAGAGCTGGGCAATGTCAGTAGTTTTACATGTGCCATGCAAAAAATGAGTTTGGAAACTTCAGTGTTAGTCTTCTCATGTGTATATGATACTCTTTGATATGAAGCTGCATTATGGCAGTAATTACAAATTATTACAACAATGTGATGGGTGACGAGTGAAAGAAAAAATTCAAACAGCTAAAAGCAGTGAGGCTGTGACACAAGCTAGCTATACAATATAGCACAAAATGGCAAGCAAAGCTGTTCAATGGCTGATTAGCAAACAAGTTACGATGTAAGTGATTGATACTACATACAGGAGCAGAAGACTGCATTTAAAGACATCATCTTGTTGGACATGACATATTGAAGAGGTTGGCAGTGATCAGTGGTGTACTGGCCATTGGGCATACCGGGCCAAATCCCGCTGGGCTGCTGCATCGGTGGGCTGGTGGACCGTCAAAAAATCCATAAAGTTTTTACCGTCCCTGTCTGTCTCTTTACCGGCCTTCTCTGCGTGCCTGTCATTTGTGTGTGCATGAGAGCGTGCTGCATGCGTGTTCCGGGACTGGGCTCACTGGCCAATCACAACCAACTTAGTTAATGCACGTTAACATTCTAGACCAGAGGTGCCCAAATTCTTTCCTATGAAGGGCCAAAAATGAACCTGGGCGGAGGGCCTCGGGCCAAAAATAAATGTTGATGTTATGTGAAATTACATTACATTAAAATGTATTATATTTTATAGAAAATTAATATTCTAAATCTAAAATAAAATTTACAAATAATAAAAACACTACTCTATAATCTGCTTAACAGTAATATTAATTTGCAGAGATGATTGTCAAAAACATTAAACATCCATATGCTTCTTTTTGGGAGCATAAACATATTTAAAAGGAAAGACACCTTTCTGACAGAAAGTGCATGCAACTCAAGGTGCTTTAGAAAATTAAGCTGAAAACAGCTGTATCGTCCACCTTTGTAATCAAGAGTGGAAATTTGACTTCAGCTTGAAAAATTGACAAAAATATAAAGTTAATTATCATAGTGACAACACTGAATAACAAATCAATATTGGATATTAAATTTACATTGAGCAACGTTTAAGTGACACATTTTCACAAAATGCCCCCATGATAGGTAATGAGCCACAATATCAAAACGTATTAACAAAAATTAGCTTCTCATTCACAGGGTCACTCAGAACAATTTGGTAATTTCGTTTTACAGTAACGTTGGCTAACTAATAACACCAACAACAGATTATTGGTCGGAAATACAACAGAATCCGCAAACCCGGGCTGCCAGGTTTGGTATAATTATTTTGCCTAATTGGCAGGAGCGGTTTGTTCCTTGGTGCAGTCGGGCAACGCACCACCAAAGGGGGAAATGGAGGGAATTTTTCTATCACATTCTATCACAGTGTTACGAGCTGTGACTGTTCTAAATCTAGACAGTTTGTCCTGCCTCTGAATATCATAGTCCAATCAGCACCAAGTCGTGTCCCATGGAGCACCGCCCCTTTTGGGCGATTTCAGTCTGGTTGAAAATCGTCCAGATCGCTCTGATAGACTCTCATGTTAAGGCAATTTTTTTTCTAACTGCAGGCACTGCAATGCAATCTGTATGGGTTCCGGGTGGGCTTGCACTAATGCGCTTTTGTCATACGTAACCTGGTGTAGGGATCATGGGGGCAGCCAGCGATCTTGTCACATTCAAGGTCAACATGGCTGATGTCAACTCAAATCGTCTCCTTAAGAGGAATACCGTTCAGACATTGTAGTAATCAGGATAAATTGGAAACTAAAGAATTAGGACCACCCAGACCAAATTTAAACATCAAGCAAGTATCTACAAAGGGGGGGGGGGGTATCATATAACCAGGGATTTTCACGGAGCTGGTATGAGCAGAAAACATGGCTAGCAGAATGTCAAGTTGGCTACCTGACTAATTTGCACAATGCAATGTGACAGTGTCTAGTTAGCTAGCTGTTAATTAACCCATTGAACGGTTCACCTTAGCAACCCTGTTGCATCAGCATCTTCAAGTGGCCAGCAACACTATTTTCGAGGAGCAGACTGAAGCGGTAAGATGGACGTTCGCGCATGCAGTCACACCAGTGTGATTAGCTGTTTAGCGCATATGCTAACACTGGTGCGATTAGAACAGGAGATTGGAAAAATTCTAAATAATTTTAGCTGTGAGCAAACAGCGATTTAACATTAAGAAGTGCAGCAAATGCGGCGGTGAAAACTTTGAGAAGCTTAATAAGGTAATGAAAACATAACGGACCATATAACATAACATGCATGCTACATAGCATAAAATAAGTTAAACACCTTAAAACATGACACAAAATGTGATTAACATTTGCATATTTTTTGTGTAGGTTAGGGTTGCAATAAATACATATGTAATTATATTAAACCCCCCCAACCGTAACTGAGTGTCGTATGTACTGTACATATGTAAACCCTCACCAACCCGACCCCCCCGGGCCGGTCCCAGCGGATATGTTCAGGGCTGAATTTCTTTCCCAGTACACCCCTGGAAGTGATTGATTTGGAATCACCAACTATACAGTGCTTGCCTCTTTCGCAAAGCCCCTACGCTTATGCAGTGGAGTCCTCCAACACACTTTGATGCAAGCAGCAGCAACTCTCACAGGGGGAAAATGGCAGCTGGAGGATAGGCACACCCATGCTAACACTACTGAGGGACTTTGCCATTAAGGGTGCTACAATAAGAATGAGGAAACCCTTTGACCTCTTCTCTCATCCCATGGCAGAAAAGCAAACCACTATGGGCACTCGCTCACTACTGGCAGATGGAGCCAGTTTTGAACCTGGACTAAAGGGTTTAACCTGCACTTGAGACAAGCTCCTTCACTTTCTGAGCCACTCCAGATTATTAGCAGCCATCAAAAACAAACAACTGAGAGCAGACAGAGAAGGTGAGCCATTTGCCATAGCACTGGATGACAGTGTGGAAATAACAGACACAGAACAGTTTCCATTTAGACTGTCATACTAAATTTTGAGATAGCTGAGGACCTACTGAGTATGGAAAATCTCAAGGATAGAATAAGGGTGATTGACATGTTAAGCAATATGACAGGGAGTAACGGACACATGGAAACCAGCAAGGACAGGAGCTGTGGCAAAGTTTCACAAGACGGGCAAGCTCTCACTGCACATATGCTCCAGACAGGACATGTCATAGCCATCGTCATCAAGAAAAGGGTTCACTTCATCACATCCAGGTTTGAAACAGTAGTAACATATGACTGAGGTTTTCTTTGTCACATGAGGCTGAACCTGTGGATATTATCAACTTCAAATAACTAAGCAGAGCTGCCATCCTGACAGTGTAAGTTTGCTCTCTGTGTACTTTTTAATTCCATCTGGTCTGTGATTCTATCTTTGAAGAACAAAATCTGCAATGCATACATTCTTTTATTTCAACTGCTTTTGCTTTCACCATCGTGTGGGAGTCTTTATGTCCTGTGGCATAAATGTCCATGGACATACTGTACACTTTGTCCCCGTCTCATCTCTGATGGATACTGATTTACATAGGAAAATGTTCTTTTTTTTAGTAGCATGCTTAGTCAAGCTCTGTCTTGATGTCTGCAGGTAATGGCACTAGTAGCTAAGCTGTCAGTGTTAATTAGACAACAGAGAGCTTCACACACTGGTGCTCAGAAACATGTGGATGAAAGTTGGTGATAACTGAGTGAAACAAGTTTGCTAAATTTTGATGAAAATCAAAATCAGTTTCATCAGATTTAGTATTAAAAAATTAAATATGCTGTGCAGTGAAATATGCTGGGCAGTGAAATATGCTGGGCAGTGCTACATTTGCACCACTCACAGCACTTTGAATTTTGGCCAAAAAGCTCTATCTTCATCTCATCTGACCACCAACATTTACCCACATCGTAGCCAGGTCACTCTCATTCCTTCTGGCAAAACTGTGGGCAGTAGTGTAGCATAGTGGTAAGGAGCAGCATCCTCCAATACAGGTCCAGTTTTATGCAGAGCTAATTTAAAAATATTTTCTAATATAAAACCAATATCACTTTAAAATAAATAATTTTGAGTTGATAAAATATCACACAGAACAAAATTTCAATTACAAGTGAACTTGTGTACTTTTTCTGTGCATTTTTTCATGTAAGGAAATTCTGCTGTAAGGTGCCAATACCTTATGGGAATGATATAAGAGAAGAGGACGATGAAGCGGAAGAGGTTTCGGAACCAGGGGCCAACGAAGCCTTGTAGTGCCACCATGACAACAGAGAGCACCACCTGGGCCAAAAACAGGGCTTTGGTCAGCCGGTTCAGTTCCATGTCCAGTAGACCCACCTGAGGGTAAAACATACAGGTGAGGGGTAGAAGACAGAACATGTTAGACGTCAATGCTGGAAAAGGATAGGGGATGAGTGGTAAAACAGGAGACTGCCTTTTTCCATATTTACTGGCTAGGCTGACAACAAATGACAAAAAACTGCAACATACAGTATGTGCTTTCTGGGCAGTGAAATATGCTGGGCAGTGCTACATCAGTCATAATCATTGTCAAATCCTTAAATCATTACCATTACACCAAATAACTGCTGAAAATGTAAAATTTTCAATTGCCTCTCTTTAATCATGTTCAAATGTTGAGCATTACTTGAGTACTGCTGGCCCTAAATCCTCTGCATACTGAATCTTATTGGTTTGTACTGGCCATGTGCATTCACACATTGATTTGACCTACACAGGTAAAAAGATTACACACACCAAATTTCATGGATGGCATACAATGGTGCTTCACCCTTTAACAGCAGAATAACTCCCACCTGGAAATATGTTAGCATAAGTGACATTTTTATTTTTAGTTTTTTCGTTGCATGTTTATTATTTTTAATGCTTTAAATTTTTCCAGTTATGGTTTATAAAACCATAAAAAACAGCACTCCATGGCTGTACGTGGGACTTGCACCTGAGGCACTACCAAAAAACCTTCAACCTGCAGCTGTGAAAATGAAAAATGGAACACACACAAAACTTAAGCTATGTACTGTATGGCCCTGTTTACACCTGGTATTAAAATTATAAGCCTCTGCCACTGCAGACAATAAAACCAGAAACAGAACAATTTAATTGTTGGATTGGGAGATAAATAAATGGACCTATGTAATTAACTGTAATAATAAAATACATTCCGTTATGATTTACATATTGTGAGGGAGAAGATAAATCCAATCACAACGCAGACAATGTAGACACATTTGGGATGCATTTTAATACCAGTGTAAATCAGAATCAGAATCAGACTTTGCTTCTACACATACAAGGAATACTCTGGTTCCAGTCTTTCTCGTAGTGCTTACATACAACATCAAGAGAGACAACAGCAAATACCAAACAGCAGTAGTGTTACAACAAAAAACAACAGTAGTGCAGGACACATACATGGAATAAGTATGGCATGAATGAGGTATATATGAACAACTATTGTACAATGAACATGAGTTAAAGTACACATGAGGGCAGGCTATGGATATGTTTTTTTTGGTGGGTAGTTATCTGGAACACCAGCTGGAGGGAAGGAGTTTGAACATGGTGGCCAGCAGGCAAGGGATCGGCAATGATGTTCCCAGCCCATTTCCTGACACTGGTAGTGAAAAGATCTTGGAGTGTGGGCAGGTTAACTGCTATGATCTTTTCTGCAGTCCTGATGGTGCACTGTAGCCTGTTGATGCTTTGTTTGGTGGCAGAGCCAAACCAGACCATTACAGAGGTGGTGAGTACCAACCTGATGATTGCTGTGTAGACACGAACTAGCAATTCCTGTGGCAGGTTGAACTTTGGGCGGCAGTGTAGCATGGTGGTAAGGAGCAGGGCTTGTAACCAAAAGGTTGCTGATTCAATTCCCCGCTGGGGCATTGCAGCTGTACCCTTGGGCAAGGTACTTAACTGACAATTGCCTCAGTAAATATCCAGCTGTATCAATGGATAACATGTAAAAATAGTACCCTATGTAAGTTGTTCTGGATAAGAGTGTCTTCTAAATGACAATAATGTAAGGTAATGTAACTTCTTCAGCTGGTGCAGGAAGTAAATTCTCTGCTGGGCCTTTTTGCAATGGTTAGGTCTTTGGAGATTGTAGTTGCCAAGAACCTGAAGGTCTCCACAGTCGAGACAGTGCTGCCTAGTATGATGAGGGGGGTCAGGGTGGGGGATTCCTCCTGAAGAACACCATCATCTCCTCTGTCTTGTATGTATTCAGCTCTAAGTTGTTGTACCTGCACCAGAGGGCCAGCTCTTCAATCTCCCATCTGTATGCAGACTCAACACTCTCTCAAATGAGACCAGTGACTGTTGTGTCATCCGCAACCTTCAGGAGTTTGACCAAGTGGTCCTTGGAGGTGCAGTCATTAGTGTAAAGGGAGAAGAGCAGTGGGGACACCATGCAGCCCTGTGTGGCACCAGTACTGATTGTCCGGGTGGTGGATGCGAGTTTCCCCAGCCTCACTTGCTGCTTCCTGTCAGTGAGTTGGTAATCCACAGACAGGTCGGGGCAGGCACAGTGAGGTGGGAGAGTTCAGAGTGGAGTAGCTCCAGTACCATAGTGTTGAATGCTTAGCTGATGTCTATGAATAGGATCCATGCATAGGTCCCTGGGCAGTTAAAGTATTGAAGAATGCGGTGTAATCCCATGTTGAAAGCGTTGTCTACGGACCTGGTGGCCCCGTAGCCAAATTGCAGGGGGTCCAGCAGGCGGTCTGTGATGTCTTTCAGGTGGGCCAGCACCAAAATCTCAAAGGACTTTGTGACTACAGAGGTGAGTGCAACAGGCCTGTAGTCGTTAAGTCCTGTGATACAGGAGTTTTTGGGGACTGGTATAATTTAAAGCAGGAGGGAACTTCGCACAGCTCCAGTAACCTGCTGAAGATTTTGGTGAAGACATGAGCCAGTAGGTTAGAACAGAACAGACTTTCAGACAGAAGGGTGAGACTCCATCTGGGCCTAGTGCTTTCCTGATCTTCTGTCGCTGAAAGAGTCTGTGAACGTCTTCTTCACAGATCCTGTATGTAGCCTGGGAGAAGGTGGACTGGGACTGTGGAGAGGTGTTGTAAGTGCAGGGTGAGAATTGGTACAGGTGGGGGCTGGGGGGCACTGTCGTTAGTGCCAGGTGTGAATTGGTGCGGGTGAGGCATGTAGCCATTTTATTTTCAAACTGGTGCTGGGTTGTTGGCTGAAAACCTATGTTTCAGCTTTTTAGAATAGACTCTTGTGGCTGCCCTGATTTTCTTTGTCATTGTGTTCCTTGCCTACATAGTCCTGTCCCCACTCCTGTAGGCCTCCTTCTTGGACCGACAAAACAGTCTGCGTTTAGTGGTGAACCAGGGTTTGTTGTTGTTGTATCTGATATGAAAACTTGTGGGGATGCAGATGTCCTCACAGAAACTGATGCATGATGTCACAGTATCAGTAAGCTCATCCAGATCAGTGGATGCTACTTCAAAGACAATCCAGCTGCACTCCAGTGCAGTCAAAGCAGACCTGTAGTGTTCTTGGTCTTGCTGGTCCATTTCTTCACCATGTTCACCACAGGTTTAGCATATTTTAGTTTCTGCTTGTAGGTCGAGATAAGATGAACCAAGCAGTGATCAGAAAGTCCCAGAGCTGTGCGCAGGACAGAGTGATAGACATCCTTTAATATGGTGTAATAGTGGTCTGGCGTGTTTCTGTAACTATTGGGACACTTAATGTGTTGTCTGTATCTAGGCAGATCTTGACTGAGGTTTGCTCTGTTAAAAACTCTCAAAACAAAAAGAACAGAGTCTGGGTGTTTTTGCTCCACACTGATTATATGGTCAGCCAAGTGCCACTGTGTCTCACTTGTGCTTGGCATTTAAAGTAAACATCGACCAGTATTATGGAGGAAAACGGTGCAGTTTACACAGAGAGGTGTTGGGATGAGAATTCAATCACTACTAATCAGATGCAGATGACATCAGGTGTAAATGCACCCTATATTACCCGTGACAATGGCATGTGTGAATAAATAACATTAACATTCCAGTATCATTCATTAATCACTATTCTCTCGCTCCTAGACATGAACGAATTCAGCACTTGTTAGTGTGCTACTGTTCTTGTGTCCCTTATTATTAGTGGGGTTGCCCGAAGGGCACACATTTTTTTAAACAGCCGTATCTCCATTTTAGCATAAGGTTGCAACATAACAAAATGTGAAAAAAGTGAAGGGGTCTAAATATTTTCTGAGTGCACTGTACATCAAAACAGAGGACAGCTTGTGTAGATTCTCACAATGTCTTGGGCTCAGTGCTGTGATGATGGCTTAAAAAAAATGCTATAATTTTACCCCAATTCAAATCTATAGGCAAGAGAACAGCTGGAGGATTTCACTTCCACGTTTGAAAATACATTTTTTTAACTGCCGTGTCTCTGCAAATTCTGGTTCTACCCACATAAATTATACATCAAAATAGAGGCGAAACTGTGCAGATTCTCACAATATCTTTGGCTCTGTGCTGTGATGAATGGTTTTTGAATTATGAGCCAAAATAGTCATTGAGTTCAACCTCCACTCTAAGTCACATGTACAGATTCCTTTGTCTCAGGCAGGGGTATCAGGCAAATCAAATTTGTGGGTGGGCACCATTTTCAGACATGTTCAAAACCACACACAATACAAAAAATACACATACGCACATATTAATGTTCTTGAAACTAACTGTCTGCTTCATTCTACCAATGGAAATAATACAATAATATAAAATAGCCACTGACAGGATGATGGTCAACAATAGCATAGCATTCAACAATAGCAACAAGTGGGTAACTACAGTCAAATTCTGTATGTGCCTTGTGGAAAGTTACTACATAGGCTACTGTTTCCATCAGATTGGAAATAAGAACAAGGCACACAGAACAATAACATGTCCACAAAAAACAAGTGGCTCATACATTAATTGGCAAAGACACACCATGTAAGTAGATACTGAACCATGTAACTATTTACGGTGCGGCGAGCATGAAATGAAGTAAGCAAGTTTGGCAGTGTAACATTTAGCTAGCTAGCTAGCTAGTTAACGTCAGCCAGAAAATAGTTGTGCTCAAAGTACGTGACATGGAGATGGAAAAGGCTGCGTTGTGTTGGTGGCTAGCTAGCAAGCACTGACAGACAGTGTAATTGGTACAGGCAAAACTACAAACTGACAAACGAGCTGTAGCTGGTCTGCCATTATAACTAAGGATGGGAGACCTTGGTGGCTAACGTTAGCTAGCTAACATTAACATAAGTTGATGATGCAGCTTTACAGTATGTCTTTGCTAGCATATTGATTTAACAGCTAGCCAAGTAGACGTGTGTGTGATATATTTTGACAGTTTTAGGCATATGTCTGTGGGACAACACAAGAACAGTTCAGTTGCCTTCTTATTCTTGCAGCAGCACATTTGCTTGGCTAGCAATTGTAAACAGCTAAATGTAGCTAACCTTGTTTACTGCTGCTGCGACGTGAGATGAACTCATGGATGATGGGGAGTTATTGGTAGAAGACGGGAAGCATGAGGGGTGGGGGATGGGGAAGGGGATTAAGAGGTGCGATCTGGCGGAGGAAGCTCGCTCATTTCAGCTAAACCTAGGCCAGGTTACCCTGACTGCAAGCTTAACGATGTAGGCAGGTTATTGATTGATTGAATAATTATTAATACATTTTTACAAAATATTAGGTGGGCACGTGCCCACCTAAATTGATTGGCACGACGCCACTGGTCTCAGGCAGCCAGGCTGCATCAGACGCAGAGGGAGAGGGGAGGGTGACGGCACACGGCAACTCAAATAGCGTGTATGCTCAATAATGCACACAGGCAACCATACATCACATTTTCTGCATAAAATGCACACAAATCTAGTTAGTGTGGCCGCCCAAAGTGCAAGCACACCACTGTTCTTGTGTGGCTCATTATTTGTGTGGTTGCCCGAAGGGACCTCCTGAGTGAGGAAACACTTTTCACCTTTAAAAAATACTGAACTATCACTGTGTGCTACACCCCAAAACCAATGATGGCCATGCCCCTGTCACAGATATTCAGTGAGAAGCAAAGTGGAAAAATTCCAATTTCAGCCTACATGGGTTCCCACATTGAGTCAGGTTATGTTCAAGGTTTCTTCCTTTCAGACAGGGAGTTGCCCCTTGCCACCATTGCCAAGGCTTGCTCTTGGGGATTCAGACCCAAAATCCCTGAAAAGCTGCTCTGTGACAAATTCTTCTTGTAAAAAGAGCTATGCAGATACAATTGAATGGAACTCAACTGAATATTGCATTCTACATCTTGAGCTAATTAACTGCACTGTGATTTAGTCTAAATAGGGCCTAAAAAGTATAATCCATGAAGTTCCCTTTGAGGAACAGGAACTCAAATTTAAATGGGGTAAGTACATAAACGTTATATATGATAAGGATGAGTGAATGTTTTCTTATTTAAGCAGAAAGCCCTTACCTTGTTCTTGGCATGGGATGTGTTTAACACACTCCTGGTTTCTTTGCCAGTGTAGATGACAACCCCTATCACTGTGCCTGTCAAACAATGCAAAAGAGAAAAATAAGGGAAATATTCTATCAGAACCCTATATTGCAACTGTACAGCATATGAAATTAACATGCTCTCAGAAGCGACACATGGCCAACTACTAGCACATGAAAGTCAGAAAGTGTTTAACGAAATCACTTTCGCTGAATGTTTTACTTATATTTGAATTTCAAAAATTCAAAAATGTTTTTACTCACTGAACCAGTTATCTTAAAGGAAATGGTAAAAAGGCTCTAGGGAGGTGTGTGGGAGGAGTGAAATTTGTATATATATAATTTTTTTAAAGGAAGGAGCAGCACAGCATGCCCATGAGTTTTCACCTGAAGCAACAACAGTGCTGGCCCACAGAGTGTTCTCACTGCTTAAACTCTCATGGATGGAGGGGTCACTGTCTTCCTGTAGGAACAACACAACACACCTGCTTAAGAGCAGAATGTCCTTCAAATACCAAAGACTTTGGGAGTGGATTGGAATATCTGTATCTGGATTAAAAAAACACACAGTACATCCAGTTAATATACAGATCTGAGCTAATCAACAGGCATCACACAAAAACGGTTAAAATCTGAGATGCTTCTGCTTCATTATTTTACCTGGTAGGCTGCAATATGAGACAGAGTTTGTCAGTTTATCATACGTGTAAGTGTATGTGTATATGTATGTATGTGCGTGTGAATTTATATATTCAGAGTTACATTTACATATTTCCTGTTTGGCCCCTCATTATATATATATATATATATATATATATATATATATATATAATAAATAAAATACATAATTGTATATATATATATATATATATATATTATGAGGGGCCAAACAGGAAATATATAAATATAATATAAATATAATAACAAATATAAGCCTGAATATATAAATGTAACTCTGAATATATAAGGGTACATTATATACAGTTACATTTATATATTCAGAATTACATTTATATATTCAGGCTTATATATATTCGGAATTAAATTTATATATTCAGAATTACATTTATATATTCAGCTTTATATTTATATATTTCCTGTTTATTTATTTATTTGCGTGTGTGCGTCCATAAGAAAATCAGACGTTTTATAATTTATATGTCAAAGTTAGTTATTTTATAGTATATATACACTCACTGAGCACTTTATTAGGAACACCTGTACGCCTAATTATTCATGCAATTATCTAATCAGCCAATCATGTGGCAGCAGTGCAATGCATAAAATCATGCAGATACGGGTAGGGGCCTCAGTTAATGTTCACATCAACCATCAGAATGGGGAAAAACGTGATCTCAGTGATTTCGACTGTGGCATGATTGTTGGTACCAGACGGGCTGGTCTGAGTATTTCTGTAACTGCTGATCTCCTGGAATTTTCACACACAACAGTCTCTAGAGTTTACTCAGAATGGTGCCAAAAACAAAAAACATCCAGTGAGTGGCAGTTCTGCGGACGGAAACACCTTGTTCATGAGAGAGGTCAACGGAGCATGGCCAGACTTGTTCGAGCTGACAGAAAGGTTACAGTAACTCAGATAACCACTCTGTACTGTTGTGGTGAGCAGCATCTCAGAATGCACAACATATCAAACCTTGAAGTGGATGGGCTACATCAGCAGAAGACCATGTCAGGTTCCACTGTCAGCCAAGAACAGAAACCTGAGGCTGCAGTGGGCACAGGCTCACCAAAACTGGACAGTTGAAGACTGGAAAAACGTAGCTTGGTCTGATGAATCTCTATTTCTGTTGAGGCACACAGATGGTAGAGTCAGAATTTGGCACCAGCAGCATGAATCCATGGACCCAATCTGCCTTGTGTCAACAGTTCAGGCTGGTGGTGGTGGTGTAATGGTGTGGGGAATGTTTTCTTGGCACACTTTGGGCCCATTAATACCTATTTGAGTGTTGTTGCTGACCATGTGCATCCCTTCATGGCCACAATTTACCCATCTTCTAATGGATACTTCCAGCATGATAATGCACCATGTCACAAAGCAAAAGTCATCTCAAACTGGTTTCATGAACATGACAATGAGTTCAATGTTCTTCAGTGGCCTTCCCAGTCACCAGATCTGAATCCAAAAGAACACCTTTGGGATGTGGTGAACGGGAGATTCGCAGCATGAACGTGCAGCTGACAAATCTGCAGAAATTGCGTGATGCAATCATGTCAACATGGATCAGAATCTCAAAGGAATGTTTCCAACATCTTGTGGAATCCATGCCAGCCATGCTGTTTTGAAAGCAAAGGGAGGCCCTACCCAGTATTAGTATAGTGTTCCTAATAAGGTGCTCAGTGAGTGTATATGGAAGTGTTAATCTTTCACACCAGAGTTACCATGCTGCAACCTGTACATTACTCTCGTCAACTAGACAGGAGTTAAGAGACATGTCAATCCCCTTGTAAACCACATAGTCAACACTCACAGTGTCACTGACTTATTGCAAGTACAACCACACCAAGCAGCTGTTCTGGATAATAACATCTCATTTCAAGACTACATGGAGTATTCTGTATGTAGTCTTGAACAAACTGGTCCTGTTTAAGTATTCCACAGTCCACATTCATGTAGGTTTTTCCAATTTTGGGTGCCCCTTGTTAACCAGACTCCATGTTCCACAATAAATCAGAACTGATTCTTCAAGTAACTGTCCAACAAAAATGTCTATACATTCATCTCCATGTCCACAAACCAGGGACAAAAACTGATGCACTTTGAATGGTACTCTGCAGCAGAGTACCAAGGGTCTCACGTAGTTTAACATGATTCCAGAGGTAGTGTTACTGGTAGAGAGGAATACTTGTGTCTGATTTCATCCCTTAGATGTTCTGTATAGCGCATTTTCCACAGGGAAATTACTTGCCCATATACTACTTGCAAGTGCTACAATGTGGGCATCTCAAGTTAAGTGCACTCAAATTGGCAACAAGCCTGCAGGGAGGTTACTGTATGCCTTTAACATATATGTCACACTGTTGGACACAAATGCAGATACATTTTTAAAATTGACCATAATCTAGCAGTCATTTTTTGATGTCATCTCCAACCAAGGAGTAATTCACAGTGTTAATGTACACTGTGTCAGAGACCTTCAAATGTCTAGAAAAATGTCCCAAAAATGTTTTGAGGACTGTAGAGTTTAATTTTTGGTAGCCCACATGACCACCACTTTTTACATGTTTTTCCCCTTTTTTACTCTCACCGACAAGAGGGATGCTATGACAAATGCAATCCTCGGATGCACTGCCACACAATGTCAATGGCTGTTCTTTGCACTATGGCGCAATACAATGGAATGGGCACTCAATGGACGATAGGAATACTTGATAGACTGCCCACTCCTCTTATGACATGAATACCTATATTTGTTTAATTATATGAAATGTGTTTTTGTGGTGAGAACAAACACCCTTTAAGCATAAGTCTATTAATGGTACAGCACAGCTCTCTCAGACATCCCTGCAGTGGCCTGAATAATATATTAAACATATGAAACTGGCATTCATGGCATACCTGTGAAGAAGCCTCTTCTAAGGTGTAGTGAAGGGCGAGAGCAGTCACCCCACCCGGCCTTGAACCCGGGTCTACGGGGTTCCAAACATGCGACTTTGACATACCTGTGAGAGCCAGGCTCTTGGTATGGCTGTCAAAGCACATACTCAACCGCGTGACGGCACTCCGTCACACTGCCCTCCCCTTCGGGAAGCCCCATGCGCCTTGAACCCACGCATTCCCCCGTACTTCTCCCATCCCAGGGTGCCCCACTCACTCGTGCTTCACCCATCTCTGGGGTCCCTCACACCGGGGTCAACCTAACCCGGGGGTTCCCTCATACGGGTCACACACCGGGCACGCCTCCGATGGCCTCGCAGCCAGCCATCCCACCATTTGTAGCGAAGGGCGAGAGCAGTCACCCCACCCGGCCTTGAACCCGGGTCTACGGGGTACCAAACATGCGACTTTATCCGCGACGCCAAAGAGCCAGGCTCGTTGGTATGGCTGTCAAAGCACATACTCAACCATAGTGACGGCACTCCGTCACATAAGGGCATATCACAAAATGAGTGGAAATGAATTCAGTGAACTGCATCTGAATTACAATGCATCCTTCTTTTTGGATATACACATCAGTGCTTTGTTTGATGTCAGAAGGGTGAAGGGTAAATTACAGCAAATATCAAGAGACTGTGATGATAGGAAGTGTCCGGTCAGTGTTATCTTTGCCCAAAACAGTACGTTCACAACACTGACTACGGTGGTTTCGATATATTTGGTTCTTGTTTTTGTTTTTTTTCCCTACTGTTAAAGCATATGATGTGAATTTCAGCACGGATTTTCCATTACGGCAGTGAGAATTTGTAACAATATGATTACACAATTCTATAAAGATGAAATTTTTATAGAGGATATTGTTTTCTCAGTTATTTCATGCTTTGTTCCTTTTTTCAACATTAAAGCATTAATGCACAGAGGGCATTAAATTTGGAATCACCAATCGTAAATTAAGCTCACTTCACTGATTAACAACCTCTGCATACTCAAGCAGGAGGCAGAAGTGCGACGGCTGCAATCCTTTGATACACTACAAATCCCACAGTGCACCAGGAGAGAAAATGTTGGAAGACAGACAAATCTCTGTGCGGTCATCTGAACATCTAAAGCACCTACCATGTTGCAAGGTATTGAAGAGGGACGTGTGATGAGAGGACCTTGGCCAGTGAACCCAATCTACCCCCATGGAGCAAATTCAATTGTGTCCTTTAACCTGGGCTTGGGTTGTGTAAGAGCTATTACTGACTGAGCCACTCCAGAGTCGCATCATGTTTTTGTCCTATTCAATAAGTGGTATTCATAAATACAGGGCACTGTATGTGCTGATGTTAGATATTGCCTGTTTCAAAAATGTCAGTAGCTGATTTTCACATTCTGTAGTGCACAGTAGTTTTGATTGTTTTAAAGGGTTAATAGTTAGGTGGATTTCCCTGAACTGCCAACAAAGTTTAGAGGAAGATGACAAGAAAATATGCCATGTCAATGGCAGCATACTTCAGGGTCCATAAAATAAAAAGAAAGATGTTATGCCTCACCAGGAATTGATTCTCTCAGATATGTAAAGATAAAAGGCTTCAATGTGTCAGTGTTCAAGTGACTCAAATGCAAGATAAATTCCTAAAAAGGCAAGCTCATTCATAAATCTGTGTCAAGTTTATTTATATTAGAGATCAAAGAGGCCTTTTGAATACCCCTTACCCTTGTGAAGGTGCCCTCAAAACTGTGGATATCCAGCTGTGGCTTCTGGGCATAGACATAGGCATTAATGGAGAAGAGGTCCTGTCGGCATAAAGGCAGAGGTTAAAGAAGTGTACTTTTTTTGCCAAACAGATGGTCTTATCCAGAACGACACAGTTCACAATTATCACACTTAATCCATTCATACAGCTGGGTGTTTTTTTTTGAAGAAATTCAAGTAAATTAAACTGCTCAATGGTGCAACATTAGTGGCCCACCTGGGAAATGAAATGTCCATCTTTCTGAGCCCTGCTCCTGAAATGCTATGGCACAATGCAGTGTATCTCACCATGCATCTATCCAAGGTGTGTTAACCACTTACATCTAACTCTATCTCTAACGTAATGTAATGTTTTTGTCAAAGTAAACTGTTTTCTATAATCTGTACTTAAGTATAAGTTTGATTATCAGTATCAGTTTCTTGTTCTAGGCCCCACTGAATAGGTTATTGAAATCCTATTCTACCATCACATTTTAGTCCCCACCAAAAACTTGGTGATCAACAACAAATCATCCAAATTAAAAATATATATATATCAGGATTTCTGTTATCCGGTAATTACTGGTTTTTGCCTGGTAAAATTTATAAAAAAAAAATAAAAAAAAAAAACGACAAATTACAAACTTGGCGGTCAAAATGTCTGGTAATACTGCTCATATAAAACGTAGCTATAACGAAGGCTATCCCTAAACAGGACATTTGTGTTTTGACAGCGAAACAACAATTAGCAGCCTCTAGTACTTTTTTTTCCCCAAAATCAGAATTAAGATGGCGCTGCTAAGTCATCTGGAGGAGGAGAAAGTGACGCGGCTTTTATGCATTGCAAGCTGCAAAGACACATTGAACACATTTGATTTCAAGTCGGCAGCAGAAGACTTTGCCGCAATGAAAAAAAGGAGAAAATAAAATGTTACCTGTGATAGGTTTGAATCAGATATATACTATTTAAATTGCTTTTTGTTTGAACTACATTTTGTATTTACGTTCCCACACACACACTCTGCAATAGCCTTTTGTCTGTTAGAGATAACTGGTCACACATAGGGTTCAAAAGGATGTTCCCGGTAGCTGACTCAGTGGGTGTCCCCAGGACATCAAGGTGTGATATGCGCTCTCCGATGGGAATGCTCACACCTGCCATTTGGTTATACCACGGACAAGGTACTTAAACCCTCATGTGTATCCATTATGTTGAAGATCTCGGTCGGACCGCACTGGCGCTGTGCTCCCACGCGAGTCTCCCTTTGCGCATCGAAATAAAGCTTTTCAATTGAAAAGTGGTCATCAGTGTGTTACTTCGCCGGTCCCGACTTGGTTCCACGCAGGGAGAAAATTCCCAACACCTGGTACCCTACCCATTTAATGCCATGTAGGCCTAGCCTTTTTTTAAACAGGCTACAGATGTTACAGGTTACAGATGTTTCGTAATAGCCTACATTGTAACACTAATGTTGAGGTTTTGCTCAATTGTTACTGTTCTTTTTGCTTAATCGTTACTGTTCATTAAATAGTCTAACTGATTTGAGGTCACTGTCATTCTTTTGTCAACCTAGGTGTACATATTGTGTATATATTTGCATTTGTAACATAGACTGTTATTGAAATGTGACTGGTAAGTTTCAAATTTGTCCAGTAAAATAAATTCTTTCCAGGCACTGGACTGGCAACAAAAAATCCTAGCAGAAACCATATATATATATATATATATATACACACACACACACAGTGTGTGTGTATATATATATATATATATATATATATATATATATATATATATATATATATATATATATATATCTACATATATCTATACACACACACATATATATATTTATATATACACACACACACACACACACACACACACACACACACACACACACACTCATAAAAAAAAATCAGCCTATGGCTGACTGATACATCCTCTATTACAAATACGTCTTGATAGACAGGTTACAGCCCAGCAGTAAGTAATGTCCACATACCCCCACTGCGGACAGCCTCTGTGTACAGGCTACAGCCACCTTCAGTTTCCAGTCTGTCTCACCATCCAATTGATCTGTGCGGATGAAACAAGCTCCTGGAAAAGAGAAGAGCATACTTTTAGATATAAACACTTAAGCCAAGGACATATTTAAAATTGAATGCAAAATAACTGAAAGGTGCTGTACAACAAATTTCATTACTTTTACATAAATATAACTATTATAAAAACATTATTAAAAAAACCTGTAACTGATGTAAGGCGCTCTGGATAAGAGCATCTGCTAAATGCCAATGATGTAATGATTTTTCAAAATTGTACTGTGAAAATCCACTGTGCTAAAAATAGTTGCTGGCTGCATGCAAGTGTATTAACGGACTGGATTTCTCTCAGTTCATTGCTCCTGAGTGAATGCAGTGGTAGTTGTTGAGGGACAAGCCTAACATACAATTTCAATTCCAAAACAGAGTTGAATAAAGGGGAAAGAGGTTAAAAAGAAAAAGAAAAACAAAGCTTCCTTTCATGGTCATGTAGGGCCACCATGGACAGAGGATCAGATTCCCAGCCCCAAATCCAAGCCTTAAATTATTAAAACAAAATTCTCTTATTTGGGGTGTTCAGACGTTTTGTTTTGTCATGGTACTTAATATTGTGAAGTTGAACTGGTATCAATGCATATTTTTTTTAAAGGATTAGCCACACAATAACCATAGTTATCAAACTGAAATTCAACACAATGTCATTGTAAAGATACCCCTACTGTTATTACCAGAAAGTAACATTTTATAATTAAACAAAAAATCTCCACATTAGAGCATGAATAGCCTTAACTTCATCTGTCATTCACAGTATGACTGAAATGCAAGTAAAGATGTCAAAATGCAGAATTTAACCACCTAAAAGGCATTTTAAAAACCCCACATGGACACTTTTGATATGAGAACTGCACCCTTGGATGCTACTCACCATTTTTCTCTGAGGTCCTCAGGAAAACCATGTCAGCAGGAATCCTCTGGTTCTACAATACAATTTCATTTTAAAAAAACATGGGGGCAGTGCACACACACCACATGTAATGATGTTAACTGTTACCAACAAAGACAGACTAAATAGTACGAACACATCTCAAAATTAATACTATGTGAAGCTCTTTTTTTTTTTAAGCATACTGTCTCCAATGTGCCAGAGGGACTCAATGCTATACATAGGCTGCTTAAGCTCCTTTGTAGGAGATGAATGTTTGGGGCAGATTAGGGAGTGCTATTCGAAATGAGGGTGTGTCTCATTATTTTCAAAGACAGGCTTATTCTGAGTTGACACTTAAATCTGTTTTCTCTACACAACCCTTCCGCACAGGCTAAGGTTGAATAAGTCATGTGCCACAGTGGCCATTGTGTGTCACATCAACATTGTTGGTAACTAAACCGACAAAGTGCAATGAATGTAAACCTAGAAAACCAAGTTTCCATTTGACATATGGAAGCAGAGACTGCAGGACACATTCATTCATGATATGGTGTTCTGTGAGAACAAATCACCATGTGCTCTATAGGTACTAAATGTCCCTGGGGTTAGTGAATCTGTGGTAAAATCTCAGGTTTTCTCTGTAATCAATTGCTAGCTAGGTAGAAGACACAAAAGGAAATAACCTTATTGCAATGCACTATAGCATTGTCATTAGGAAAGGTGATCGGCAAGACAATTCAGATGTCTATTTGACAACAACATTCCTTATGTCTTAAATGAGAGCTAGCTTCAGGCAGTGCACAGTACAATGAAATTGAGGACACAGTTACCATTTATCTAGCTAAAGGGTTGGAGAGCAAAATAGCAAAATATTACAATATACTGCCTCTTGCAATGGCAAAGGTGGTAATTTTTTTTTTTATCTTCACAATGTGGACCTATGACGTAGCTGGGAAGGGAGGGTTTACTCTTCTGTGAATACAGCCAGCTCATTTTATATGAAAATGCAGTCAACAGCCAGCTAGCTAGCAATTTTTTTCCTTTTAAAACAAAAAAGTTTGATATGGATATTTTTAATTTGTACCACTTTATGCCTGAAGTACTGAAATGACTCATCTCCATTCCAGAACTGCTTTTCTTGGAAGTGTCTGCTTAGCTTTCAAAATCAAAGTGACTGTCCTATAACTGCATTCTGCAATGAGGACTAATAACTAAGTGAGAAAATCTATCGGCCAGAAGGCTCTGGGCAGGAAGTATGGTTTTCTGATGCAATTTACGTCTATTCACAGCATGAAATTATGTACCATCCATTTTAAGAGATATGTGGGTATCTAAGTTAAGCCTGAAAAACTGAAAAAAGTGAGGCATGCAAGAAACGCTCGCCACTCCTAAGTCTGAATCAGCTCCTTAAAGAGGAAAGAGCTCTGGGCAGCAGCTTCCGGCTGAGGTACAAGACTGATCGCTTCCCCTGTGCCAGTACCGCCCCGATGCCCACAGCTGAGGCATCCACCTGCACCAGGAACCGCTGCCCAAAGTCTGGACTCTGGAGTACTGGGGAGGCGCACAAATGCCTCTTGAGGGAGACAAATGCCGTCTCACACTCCACAGTTACAGCAGTGAGATCATTAATCATTCTGAATGATGCTGGCTGGAGATGTAACAACACCTAAAATCAAATCCAGCCACTGCCATTTGTTATTCACTGCTCAACCAATCCTCAAGCCCAGGTTTTACTGATACTCTAAATAGACTGGAGAATATATATCAAAATATCCTGTAACACAAACTGATGGAGCACTTTAGCAAACAAAACAGCAACACTAACCTTTTCAACAATAATGAGGTCTCCCACCTGTATGTCACAGCTCTTCACCTGAATTTTACCTAAAGAAACAACAGAAGACCCCACATCTATTACCCATTCAAAGCGTGGAGTATGAGAAGACAAGTAGTAGCACAAAACAGTCATTCCTTAAAATAAGTATTGGTAGGGGCTCAATGGTTAAGGTGCTTGTCTTGAGCCCAAGCTGAGCACCATGGCCTGGGCTGAATCAGTCGACAATGCCCGGGAGCCAACAGCAGCTGGCTTTATTCCATCAGGGATAGGGGGTGGATTATAAGTTGTTCAGAAGACATCAACAAAGCAACACCTATCTCCCAATGAGAGCTTACTCCACTGTAGCGCACTGTGTGCCTTGCAGTGTGAAAAATAGCCATTGGCTGCATGCTAGTGTATTGGAGGATTGCATTCATCTCACCTGGACACTTCCATGCAGGTGCAGAGGTTGTTGCAGTGAGACTAACCTAGTAGACAACTGGCAATTCCAAAATAGGGTTGCTGGATCAGCGGTGGTCTGGTAATGACAGCCTCAGATCTGCCCTCCTCTCTGTGCCAGCCCTCTACCTCCCACCCCTTAGTCATGCTCCCACAGCCTTGTTCTGTCTAGGTTTTTCTGAGTGATGCCTTTAATGTTTCATCCATATGTTCACATTTCCACTATTTTCAGGAGTTGACTGCCTTTTTTCCAGGGTCAGGGAATAATTTTCCAGTTTCTTCTGAATTTGCCTGTTTTTTTTTCCCCTGGTTTTCTCACTCCTGTACAATCCACTGCTATGTAAAGCAATTTGTAACAGTCTGAATTGTAAATAATGTGCAAAAACAAATAAATTAGATATGATTTGATGAAATACAGAACTGATAAACTCAAATGATGAGTTATTCAAATGATGTCTAACTGAGGCAAATGGAAGACCTTAAAAGTAAGTATTTCAGACTGGCAAGAGGTTGAGTCAGTGATTTTCTCAGTCTGTAATTCAGAGGTGACAAGACCTAAAGCAGGCTTGTGCTTCTAAATCGCTGGCTGGTGCGCATCCAACAATGTGGGCTTCACAGACAACTGGAACTTTTTCTGGAGGAAGCCTGGCCTGTGACTCACAGGGACTCACCCTGAGCTGCGGGGTTTTACATTATTACATTATTGGGAAGTAGCAGACGCTCTTATCCAGAGCGACTTACATAGGTTACAGTTTTTGTTTTTTTTTACAATGTGATCCATTTATACAGCTGGATATTTACTGAAGCAGTTGAGGGTTAAGTACCTTGTCCAAGGGTACAGCAACAGTGTCCCTTTCAGTTACAAGTCCTGCTCCTTAACCACTATGCAACACTGCCACACTTCTCTTTTCTCTAGAAACACAGCCAAGTCTTTCTGGCCATAGTTGATACATCACTTGCCAGGACATAAGCATATGCTCCTACACTGATATGGGATACCTTCTAAGAACTCAAAATTACCAAATTTGCAGTTGTGTGCTTTCCCCATACTTTCAAAATGCATTTACTCCACAAAGGCATCCACAATTACTTAATTTATATTCATACCAGCAATAGGGCTCCTATGAGGGCTAAGATTAGATCACAGTCCTATGTCACTTTACATATTAACCTGCATTCCAACTGAAGGAGGTAGAATGTTTCAATTCACATAGTAATGGACTGTAGCTAACCTTTCAGTCATCTGTCCAAAATGTATCTATTTGATAACATTAGTTTAGATTTACTCACCATAGTAATTTATGATAAACAGCTCAAATGTGAACTTGGTAATGAAGAAACTGGACAAACAAGATATGCAGATGGGTAAAGTGCAGAATTAGACAATTTAGAGAAGTCCTGAAATTAATTCAGCACAGCAAAACAAATGTTCCTGGCTCTCCGTTGTGGGAAGGAGAAACTTCTAGCTAATACAATGACAAGTACTTTGCGCTTCATCAGTGATCCCGTTTGATTTTTGTCATTGTGCCTGTTGAAAGACACAGAGTTCATGACCACAAACAATGTAATCATGAAGGTGGTCAAGAAACTACAGCAAGAAGGCTGAAATAAAATTAACCGTTATCACGCAATCATGGCCTTGGACAGAGATCAGAGGCACTGAGTCCCAGAACAGCAAGGGGTCTTGTCTGGTTCAGCAGGGTCTGGTACAATAATCTAACTACATTTCAGGCAAAGAGGCAGGGAGGGCAGCCACCAATTAAAATCAGACTCATTCGCTGTAAAACCGATTTATCAGGTAGGCTCATTGATCAACCTTATTTGAAATACAGCCCTAATATAACATGTACACATGTCCAATATTTCCGTAATTACCAAAAATGATGCAATGAACTAATATTATTTTTTTCCCCATTGCCATACTGATGCAAAGTATGTGACCATAACTTATAAAGAGGAGACACATGGAGATAGAAGTGACTATGGCGCTTTATGTTCGCTGATCCAGGTAATGACCTGTAGCTTCATTTGGAAAATATACCTGCAAACTGCCAAGCAATGCCAAAGCCTTCAAACTATACCCAAAGAGGGATGATTACCACAAGTGAGAGGCTTGGCTCTATGCTATTACATGTCTACAGCTTCATGGCATCTATAATTTACACAAAACACTGCATCAGGAGCATGAGGGATGAAAGCCAACTTATTTAAAAATACATAAATGAACAAATAAATGCTGAGAATAAATGTATAAATAAATGAAAAAAATTATGTTGACCATTTATATCTACATTTATTATACATGTATTTATTTATGCATTTCTACCTTAAATATGATAATGAGGTAAGGCCATTGGTTTATCATATATTCAAGAGTCTGCTCTTGACTTGCTTTGGAGTGACAACTAGCCAAGCCTCATATTGTTAAAACATCGCTGTGCAGTTTGTTTGTTAGGGAAAGAAGTGCACAAAAATGTATCTAGTAAGATTTCACGGAAGATTTAGGACAGTTGTTGAGATCAATGTAGTCGGGGTAAACTACGCTAACCACAGAGACTGCAAAAAAGTAAGCTTTACAAGTAGCTTATCATTTTCAAGTTTGACACAATAAACTGGCTAACCAATGAAATGGCTGTACATAACTCAGTCATTGACATGTCTCCTATCAAAGATCATTTCTTATAATAAACTATTCCAAGTCTTAGTTTTTGCATCACAAGCTGTCTGTTGTTGCTACAGAAATGCATAATTATTCATTCACTGGGTTTTTGGACAACATCACCTTAAGGGACCATTCAGACAGACTTGCTAAGTTTGTGGTCTCTACGGTGCTGTAAATGACCCACCACATTAACACATTACACACAGAAATACATAAATAAATGTTGAAATAATTAAATAAATGCTGTTAACTTATTTATTCCTTCATGGGCAGCACAGTAGCTCAGTGGTTGGCACTGTTGTCTCACAGCAAGAAGGTCCTGGGTTCGAATCCCGGCTGTCCCAGGTCCTTTCTGTGTGGAGTTTGCATGTTCTCCTGTGTTTGCGTGGGTTTCCGCCGGGCGCTCCAGTTTCCTCCCACCATCAAAAGACATGCATGTTAGGGTCAATACTCCTGTCGGTGCCCTTGACCAAGGCACTGACAAAAGAACTGGAGTTGGTCCCCGAGCGCCACACTGTGGCTGCCCACAGCTCCTAGCTCCCGGTGTGTGTGTGCTCACGGCTCACTGTGTGTGTAGGATGGGTCAAACGCAGAGGACAAATTTCCCCATGAGGTATCAATAAAGTGTATGAAGTCCACTTTCATTCACCATACAGGAGTACATCTGTGCAAATGTTCTCCAGCTTCTGAGTTGCCACGAGGCAGAGAGCTTCCTTCATAGGCTACTGGAAGTTGTGTCTTGAGAAGGGAAACAGCAGAGTAACATGTTGGCTGAGAAAGCTTTTTATAAAACTGTGTAGTGTAGTGTTTGTAGTGTTCAAATCAATTTATACAAAATTAAGAATTCACCTAGTTAGCAAAATTAGCATTACATTACATTTTTTTCTTTTAGCAGATGCTCTTATCCAGAGAGACTTACAAACTGCAAGTAAAAAGTGCATTTATATAATAAAATTATACAAACAGGATACAACTGACTATATTCAAACATGCACCAGTGTCAAATGCAGTGCTGAGATCCCAAGTTTGTACATGGTTCAGTGCATAAGTGCATCACAAAACACCTACAACACAGGACGACAACAGTTCCAAACAGAGAGCTGCCACATACCCTATGGTGACATACTGCACATTACATTACCAATAAGGAGAGAAAGAAATCAGACTTGGATACTGTGCCAGTCCCCCCAGCCCCACACAGATGCCCTCAGGGGCCCACTGACTAGTCAGCTGATCCCCCAGCTAGTTGCTACAGATGAAGTAAGAGGCAGGTCATGTTTATGGGACATGAGAACAGCCAACAGGTTAGTTAGCTTACCAGTTAGCTACTTTGGTAGGTTAATATTGACATATACAGTATCTTCACTAATTGTTCACACTACAGCAGCTATAGCTACTAATGACATCTAAAGTTATTGATTTAATTTTTGATTCTCATTTTTGATTCTCAGTAGCCAGGTGGTGATGTCATTGACAATGGACACCAAATCGTCTGATTAATTGACAGCCATGTAATTTACTTTGCATAATGAAGACATTTCATTTAATAAGTCATTTGTCAATTCTGACCCTCTTCTTACATGAGATTTATATGATTACTAGATAAAACTGGCATTAGTGAAACTGTTTTATTAAAGCAATAAAACGCAAGAAGGTGTGCATTACTGCTATTGGCAGTCCATGATGTTGACAGTACTAACAACTGCAATAGCACATAACCTTTTGCGTATCAATGCTTTACTACTTTTTTAGGTAATACTGACTACAGGAACAACTATGTGAATGAAGACTACTTTGATCTTAATGTTGGTGTTTGTTCATGTTAATTGGAAAGTATATCATCAAAAAGCAGAGTTTAAAGCAGGCCAACTGAAATTGACTAGAAATGTTAGGGTATAGATGGGGTTAGAAACGTAAGGAAAAAGTTCCGCACCTCGGACAGTGAGTTTACTGTAAAGCTGGGAGTTCATCTCCTTGTCCCGTTGGTAGCGCCGCACCTCGTCCACAGCTTCCCGTATCATGGTCACTGTCAGCACAAAGCTCTGATCCACACACAAAAATACACACACAGGGGTGCTTTATGAGGTTTTTGTTTTGGTAATTTTGCTATGGTAAAATGAAAAAGTATCAAATAACATGAAACTGAACTTCATATCTTTAATATTCAAAAAACTCAAGTAGTAAGCCCATCTTAGGTCAACTTGTTGTATAGTGTTGTATATCTAATTATCTGTTGCGGTTTTTAATGTAAAAATAGCACAGAAGTCTCTCATTTCAGGGAAAACTTTATATGCTAGTAAGCGAGTCAGCAAGCCAGAGCAATATTGCAAGTGCATCACAACAGATGTAGCTTGTGAGCTAACTACAGTGTTCCTGCACAACTGACATTTCAAACTTCCAGACCTGCTGGTTTTCAGCTTGTGCTATGTGGCTTAGACTACACATCATTATATGTTCAGCTTGAAAAGACATCAGATAAATCTAGCAAATACTTTTATTCTGTTCACAATCAGTTCAGTTTGGTATGTTTTTTTTGTATTCAATGTATATCTGCTACTTTTGTCATCCTTTTCATCTTACATTTGCAAAGTGCATCTGGGCAACCGTCATTGGTCTGGGGAACAAATTACATAGTGCTCTTCCTTGCCTTGTCCTCAAGAAAATCCAATTTTAACATTTTTTTTCCATTTCAGTTTGTCTGAGGTGTAGAGATGACAGTGCAATGTTACACAAAGCAGCTCACACCCAACTAAAGCTGCATACAGTACTGCCATGTGATGTCTTAACACACCACTTCAGTTATACAATGCCATTCACAAGCAAATCAAATGCAATCACAATTAATGTCCAAATTCTAAACTTCTTTTGTGACACTTGTTGTTTAAATAATATATTATTCACTGATTGTGTTATTATGTAATTTTCCAAAATAAAACTGACATGAAAAAAGTTACATGGATCTTAGCTATTGATCATATCAAGCTCCAAACTACCAAGCTAACTTACAAAAAATCAGTCAGAAGCAAAACAGCTGCTTTTCTCAACAGCTAGCAAGGTGTTTTCAACGTGTTTCATGTTGACATTTACCACTTTACTGCATGTACTTTCATATCTTCATAAAACTCAATCAGCAAAATTTATTTCTCCTGAATCTACACATTTCTTTTGTCTCAACAGCCAAATTAATTCTAGGTACTTAATCACCTGAATGAATCACCAAATGAGTTAGTGCATTTAAAGAAGAATTATTACGAATGAATACCAACTTCTCCAGTGAAATGTAAACAACATCTGCTTGCTGACTGGCTGTTGCATGAAACCTGGATTGCGGTCAGCTTTGCACAACTTGGCTGCAGTTGAGGTTCTAGTTAGTTGCAGGGGGTGTTACATGACTCAATCAAGGTACAACCTTGTCAAAACTGTCTCAACTTCCTAAAAGCCTGCTAATTCTGAGTGACTGAAATAACTGCAAGCTGTATTCATCTTTCTGCAGCTCATGGGAGAGAGGGAGGTTGGCAGGGAGTTGTTGGAATTTGAATAATCTTTTCATAAGAAAAGTAAAACAGACATGTGCCTTCTAAAATAAGCATCCTTCAAATTGCAACAGTGTAAAATCTGTTAAAGGGTAATCAAATGGTCAGAATGAAACGTCTGACCATAATAACAAATACATACTTTCAGAAATTCACAGAAAAGTACCAATGAGTTATATGCTATGCGCAGCTTGCATTCTTCGTAACCATGGGTTGTTTTTCCAACTGGTCAAAAAATATTGACGGATATAATTTCATGATGTAGGACCATTCTAAATCCTGCCTGTCACTTGGGACCAAAAAATTCTGCAGAAGAATGATATAACACAATAGTCAATAAACTGCTCAAGTATTTATAAAATAAATAATGCAGGTTTACCACAAAAATAAGCTGGAAAAAAAAACAAATGCAGAAAAAAATCACTGACATGAGAAGCAAAACACCACTTGAGGAAAGCAGCATAAATATGGAGTTGCAATTATCTATGGGCACAGTAATATGAGCACTAGCTAAAATGCACTTATGCACTAAATAAATCTCTTACACACTGGATAAAGAGCTGACTTCTGCTCAGTGAAAATGGACGGCTGAAATTAAGTTAAATATCGTATTATGACTGACAAGCATTGCCAAAGGAAAAGCTAAATGAGAAGGACATTTGATATCAAAGTCATAAAGCCAGACGTGTATTTACCAAAGGGGCCCAATAGGTGTAAAGATATCCAATTTTCAGAGATGGCACAAACTGTGAACAGGCCACCACCAGAAAATAAAGGTTCAGGAAAAACTTGAACTGCTGGTACAGAACCTAAAAGAAAGCACAAAAGCACAAGAACAGAATTAGATGGAAACAAATTCAGCATGGTGAATGTATACATGCTTACTAATGGTAAAATATGCCATACAAAATATACCATTATTTTACAGTGTTGCATGGAATTGCCTTGTACCCTTAGCCATTTCCACTCTGCCTCCAGTATTCATTTTCTAAATACTTTAAAGTGTATAACTTGTAAATATTGCCTCCTATGCTGTGTTTCTCCAAAACAAATTAACATGAAAGGGAATAAATTACCTCTGAACTGACTCATTATTCACTTCAGCTTTTGGGTGTTTCCGTTTATTCTTCTAGCATTTTTTTGTCATTTCAGTAGTAGTCATTATAATCTGTAAAGGCCTGACTGAAAAAGCAAAAGGAATTTCTATATCAGGATGAATTAATAACTAGGGCTGCAGCAGTATAGAAACTTCCTTACCGCGGTATTCAAAGAATGGCACCTTACGGTTTATGGTAATACCGCAACCAAACCCCCTGTGCTTAATTATTCATTCGTTTGACGTTACTTGTCCCTTAATATGCGATATAGTGGTAGTATTGCTACCACTATAGGCCTAAAAACATTGGAAAAAGAACCAACAATGACAGGACAAACTACAATTATTTTTGTGTTATTGTAAATAGGCTAATTCAGGCTTGAATTTTATCCAAAAAAAAAAAAAACTATGCCAGCCCGTTTTGACTAATGAACTGTTACACCAAATAGCTAACCATTTGAGCCTTGTTCCTTGTTCGCATTTAACCAGCAAGGGATTTAATTTACCAGAACTGGGGGCACTAGGTCTGTTTTAAAATGGGTTATATAAATTACTCACAGTTTTTAATTACTTAAACTCCTTATGCTCAGCAGCTGCTGGCAATTTCAAATGTAGCCATGTAACAGAGGCAGAAAATATCTGTATTAAACAACAAATACGCCTAACCTAAACAGTCATACAATCATTTGGTGCGCGAACATCGTTTCTACTGTTTTATCGCTTTCAAAAGACAAAAATCCATCAATTGAGTTCTAGGCCATCGCCTAGGCTAGTTGTACTAGTTTACTCATGGCATGCATTTCAAACACCATAGGCCTATAAAATGCTAAATATTTGGTTGATTAACTTAAAACTAAAGAAATAGTTATTACACACATTTAAAAGCATTTTATGTGAGTACTGTTACACATTATAATAAACATGGATATAGACAGGGGTTATCATACATTGAATGTTTTCCTCCATGACATTATTTGTTGACAGTTGCAGTTGCTCACTAGTTTTCAACACCAGACTTGCAAACCACTTCTCCGTGTCAGTCCTCTCGATTGATGTGATTGGTCAGTCGACCAGAAGCTTACAACGACGTGATGTGCTTGCTAAATGCTACGTGTATGCTCAGTGCAGACTTCTGGGCATTTTAGAATCAGCTTCTCTTTCTCGTGTGGAGAGTTTTTAAAAAAAAAAAAAACGTGTGTACTGTGGACGTGATCCTTTTCAAAACTTATAGAAAAAAGTGAATTTTCGAAAATATCCAGATACGTGCAGACAAGGCCACAGACCAAGCCAAAAGCTCTATGAGGATGGCAGCACTCTGAGGCCCTGTTCACACCTGGCATTAACATGTGTCTTGGGTGATCCAATCACAAGTGGACAGCTCTTAATACAGGTGTGAATGCACCCAAGATGCACTGAGAACGCAATGAGATACGATTGCTCAGACCACATCTGGAGGTGGTCTAGGCCGCATACGGCCACATTCTTTTAGCAATGTGTACGCGAATGTGTCCTGGACCACATTGAAGGACCGCCTACTCACAGGGATTAAACTGCTTTGTGTGTGTGTGTGTGTGTGTGTGTGTGTGAACGAGAGAGAATGGGTGCGCGTCTGACAGTAGCACAAACTCCAGGTGTCCCGTAGGCCAGCAGTCCCCAACCTTTTTTGCACCGGCCGTTGGTGGGGGCGGGGGTGTCACGACACGACCGGAATATCGATTAGGCCTATAAGTTTAGTATAGCCACTTTTTCATAACATTTTAGTACAAGTAGGTCTAACGTGATGATATTATAAAAACATAAAGTGCATATTTTCCTCAAATGACCATATATTAAAAACACTGCAACTCACCATGTCGCTGAATCAGTGGGAGGCCTGAGCTTGTTTCCCGACAACAAGACGGTCCCATCTAGGGGTGATGGGAGACAGTGACACCCGAAGTGTGTTCCATATGTCCAGTCTACTCCATAATTAGTGTGATTGCGAAGCAAACACACTATTGTTATTTCATTTTTGTTGCCATCATTGCGGAAAACCCCGCTTCGCATAGATAGGATGTTGGAAATGGAAGCAACGTTTTCAGTGCTTTTGTGGCTATCTCAGGATATTCAGCCTTGATTTTAACCCAGGTCAGCAGAGATGAAGTTATCTCAAACATACTTTTAAGGGCACCACAGCTCACGCGTAGCGTAGTAAGTGATGAACTCGTGGAGCGTGCGTTACTCAAGTTCAAAGTTTGTAAACTGTTGTGAGCGTGACAGAGATATTAGAGTGGTGAGAAAAGGAGGAATGTAATTACTGCACGAATAGCCTATAATTGTATATAATTATTATTTTATTATTATTTTAATTATTTTAATATTATTAGGCTATTGTTTTATTTTACCGATTTAAGAACAATAAATAAATTATTTATCCATTCTGTGTGGCCCGGTAGCTAATGTGCCATGGCCTGGTACCGGTCCGAGGCCCGGTGGTTGGGGACCGCAGCCGTAGGCTATACAGCCGCCGGGCTCACGGTGCCCCGGACAACAATATTTTAATGCTTCAGAGAAGATTCATCACTGTCAGGTCAGCAAAGATTTGTGTATGCAGATAAAGCTTGGTATCGTGTCTTTTCAATGAAGTTACACCTTGGATTTACTGACAGTGATTAATCTTTTCTGAAGCAAGGCTCTATTCGTGGCACTGTCATGCAAAATAAGATTAAAACACATTATTATACTAACGAAAACACAAAGTTCAAGTATCCCTATGATTCTAAAGACCTACCTTAAATTAACCCTGTACCAACTTTCAAAATTAAATACACATACATGACTTTTTTTTCATTTAAAAATAAGCCTAAAAAGTGTCACTTTGACGCACTCCCGCAGTAATCCGCTGATTAACTTTGCCACCGTGAGCCCGGCGGCTGTATGAAACCGTGAGATGTAGAACGTAGGCTGTTTGAAAGGTAAACAGACAGTTAATGACCCAAACGCAAATATTCATGTTAGACTTGAGGGCGTGTACACACTATCTGCTTTTTTTTTTTTTTAAGAAGAAGCAGTGGCTAGACCGGACGACAACGGTCAGACATCGGTTCAGCGCAGCGACTGATATTAGGCCTATCGTCATTGTTATTTTGTCAACCTTTTTGTTAAATAAAACGGCGGCATAATTGGGTACACCCCCTAATACCGCGGTATGGCGGTGATTCGGTTATTGTTGCAGCCCTATTAATAACATCAATGTAACCTATTGACCCAACGTGTATGCCTCACATTAACCATTAGAAGGTAAACAGATTTTTTAATCCTGCTCCCCCGCAAGGTTTCATCCCATTTCCTGTACTAAACTGATCCCTCTCCCACCCGCTCTCGTATTAAACCGATCCTACTCTGGTCCACTCCTGCACTAAAATAATCCTGTTCCCATCTACTCCAGTACTAAACTGACCCTACTCCCACCCGCTCCCATACTAAACCGATCCTACTCCCACCTGCTCTTGTACTAAAATGATCCTACTCCCACCCGCTCCCATACTAAACTGATCCTACTCCTGCCCGCTACCATACTAAACTGATCCTACTCCCGCCCGCTCCCATACTAAACTGATCCTACTCCTGCCCGCTACCATACTAAACTGATCCTACTCCCGCCCGCTACCATACTAAACTGATCCTACTCCTGCCCACTCTTGTACTAAACTGACCCCACTCCCACCCATTTCTGTGCTGACACTGAACTGATCCCACTCTCGCCCACAGTCCCACATTGTCATATTTCTCACCATACTGAGGCTTTGATACAGGGTAAAGAGTCATTAACACACTGGGTAAAACAGTGAATTTATTTTCATTAGTAATGTTGACTAGTTATATGTGGCTTTGTTCTGTTTCAAAGAATAAAAAAACTTGTTTCATAATACTCTAAAATAAATTCATATCCTATAGGAAATAAATGAAAAAAGCTCAATAAAATAACTTCACAAATCAAATTCAGTTTGCTTGCTTCAGCCAATTCAACTTCAAATGTAAATGCCAGTTCACTTCCTATAAATGTACTTCATGCTTCCATGAAGAATGTCTTTAATGGATGAGGGTCTCAACATGCTGCATTTCTGCTCTAAAATCCAGCCACAGACACTGAAGGCTCCCATGGAGTGCAAATTTATGGACTGCCAAGAACTGAAACCTGTGAGACTGCCACCACTGAGGGACATTGTGGGGTTATGATGAATTATATGGGTCAAGCTTGATTGCCAATACTCCATAACCAAAGGCCTTAGTCCATTACTGTCCTCTGTGTCCTCCTCCCAATCAGGGAACTCACAGACAGTCACTTACGGCCTCTTGGTAGGTGGGTGCCCATCATCAACAGCGAAGGATCTGAGGCTACAGGATATGATATCCTGTGATAGTTTTAGATCCAAATGCCCCTTGTCACTGCACACCCATATTTATTGGTGTGATTTTATGCACAACTGCCCTTTTTTAGACATTCCACCTACACACCGTGATATTTTTGTTGGATGTGGGAATGTCCCATCCAACGAATGTGTTAACTTGTGTTTACAGGTGCACAGTAGAACCTAGGCTGAACACCATGTACTATGGGCAAATATCCTGACAAACAAAAGTGAATAACTGCTAAATTTTTTATAGTGAGCAACTGCTAAATGTTCGATTTTCCCCTACCACTTTTAGTGACTTTATATTCTCCACGTGTTTTCTACTGCGTTTTCCACAGTAGTGGCATTTATTTCAGTGGTTACCTCTGCCATGATGAGGGTTTACATAAACAACCAACCATCAATAGTGTTGATTAATGAATAGAAGCACTTTTTCACATCAGCATACCTAAAATGGGTGGAGTTTGCACTGGTACAAACCATTGACTGGCAAAGAGCTGAAAACTCTGCGAAACCGAGTTTCAAAAGCGAGTATGCCATCATGTAAAACAAGATGATTTGCTGTTGAGATGAAAACAACATGGGGGGCGTCATGGGGGGCACCAGTGTAGCATAGTGGTAAGGAGCAGGGCTTGTAAGGTTGCTGGCTTGATTCCCTGCTGGGGCACTGCTGCTGTATCCTTGAGTACTTAACCCATAATTGCCTCAATAAATATCCAGCTGTATAAATGTGCAACATGTACAAATTTTAACCTATGTAAGTCACTCTGGATAAGAGCAACTGCTAAATGACAATAATGTAATGTAATGTAACAGTGAGTCACTGTACTCTGTTCACTCTACTATTACAAATTAAAGACAGAATAAAAGACAAAAGTAGTAAGATTTTTATTTAGCCAAAATAATTTTAGTCCCACAGCATCCTGTTCCATGACTGCCCACAACTGCCCACAGTAATGAAAATCAGTCCCATGATGCCAGGTATTACGTTGGGTCATGCAGGTTCCGTGAGATTCTGACAGACAAGCAGTTGAAGGCTACTTGCTTTAAAGCTGCCTACAGGGCCTAATTTGCTAAGGGCACTGAATAAGCTACATTTGTGCATAAAACACATTCACTATTCCACATATTTTAAGGTTGTCTTTAATAGACGCTGAAGGTAAAATGCCATGGCATATAAAGCAAGAGTGCATATGACTTTGTTGAAGTGTTTAATTGTAAGGATTTTTTAATATGCATCTTTTTTTTCTTCAGAAAAAATGCTTTAGCAGTACTTGTCAGTGAAAATATATGCACTGTCGTGGATGATGCATTCAAGACCATATACCCAAAACTGGCCAAATGGCCACATTTTTAAAAACGTTTCAGAAATGTCATGGAATGTAGGTCCACGGAACAATCCTGCATTATTAATCAAATTATTCCGTACATAGAGCCCATTGTTAATGAAATATGTTCATGGTAATACATTTTTTATAGGATTTCAAGGATAAAAAATTAAACTATCACAAGATCAAGAAACAACAAAAAATATAAAACAACAAAACCCAGAACCAATGAAACCTTCTTGATTTATTTTTTCCAATACTATCATTTTAGCACTTCTTTGTGCATTTCACAAGTTAACACAAAGTCTGTCATTGTACTTCAGCAGAGGAAGCCCTATCAGAAGAAGCCTAACAGGACGCAAAACTGATGAACTTTATTTAGCAAAATAAGGTGTTTATTTTTTCAAATAAATTCCAACATATCACCACTGTATTTATTTAACAAAATAAGGTGTTCTCAAAATAAGAAATTCTCCACAACCCTGTCTCCGCAAAGGGAGCTTGGTCAAATACAGATGGAATCCAATTATCTGTAATTGAAAATGCTGGTTTTCATGTATTTTGTATATTTCCAAATACACTCACCCAAACAAATGCTTTCCTGAGCAACAAAATACTTATTTAAAATACTATTTTCAAATGCTTAAAAATACAGTTCAAATACTCAGTGTGTTTGCAAGACCATGTCTGGCAATATTCTCAGCGACCTTAAAATCAAGATGGAGAGTAGCACGTCCCCTCTATAGATCTGAAGGTCTTACTCTCCAGTCATCACATGAATGCAATAGAAGATTAGAAATTCATACATGTCTGACACAATATTTACCTATTATGTATTGTTAAGTTTGTCTTAAATAGCTTGTTCTTTCAAATGGTCAAAGCAAGAACTTACCCCAGGTACGAAGGTAAAGATGTTGTACTTCTGATTTTTGATTATATTCCTAGGGTGCTTTTCCTCGCATTTCTCTGGACAGCCCAGCCACACTGTTCGGGCCTTTAGCTCTTTCTTGCGGCAACATGTATGTGTCAACCACTCACAGCAGCTAAAGGAGGGGAGGCAGTGTTAGAAAAATAGAAAATATGGGTTAGCAGAGTTAAAGCTTCTTTGCGTTTGGCAAAGTGACTTCACTGCAACCAGTGTGCAAGTGTGCATCGGGGTGCATGTACAGCACACTGATGCCAAAACCACACTTGGCTGATCTTAACATTAAATGGAGCAACTTTAATGCAATCTTTATCGCTTGCAAAAAAAGTTGTACCTTTATTGTGTTATAATGTAAAGATACCCCCTGCAACTAACTAGCATCTCAACTGTAACCAAGTTGCACAAAGTTGACAGCGATCCAAATTGAAACTAATTTCATGCAACAGGCAATCCGCACACTAATGATATTTATGCTTCAATGGAGAAGCTTGTATTCATTCGTAATAATTTGTTTTTATACAAACTAAATTAGCTTGGCATTTCATTCAGACAATCCAAGTTCCTAAAATTAATTTCTATTCAGCTGTTGACAGGCACAGAGGAAAAAATACACCTGAGTAAACTAGAGTAAAAAGGAAGAAATCATGCTCCTTGAGTTTTATGAAGATTTGTACAAGTAGTAAAGCAGCAAATAAAATGTGAGCATGATACACCTATGTTCAAAAACACCTTGTTAGCATATGAGGAAACCAGCTGTTTTGCTGTATGTGACTCAGTTAGCTCAGTAGTTCAGGGTTTGAAATGCTCAAAGGGTCAATACAACTTGTTCCAAGCAATACTGTAACCGGTAAAAACAAACGCCACATAATGAGTTCAGAATGTACACATGTTGACATACACAGTATCAAATAAAATTACATACAAGAAATGCATTGGACATAAAAGTGTAATTTGAATTGCATCTGAATTGCTTCAGAATTGCTTTGTGTAACCATAAATTTGCATATAATGACATCACATGCTCATAGTGTATGCAACAAGCCGGCATGTAGCTAACGTTAGCTTATGGAAGGTACATTTTCTAGTAAGGTAGTTATTCTTTCAGACACATATTGCCAATGATTTTATATGTTGTAAATACAAAGCTGCAGAGCTGAAGCCGTCATAACACTAACTAGCAGCACCTGTGAGCCCAGGCTGTATATGAATTCAAGTCAGTTAAACTTTACTTGCTGAAAGTCACCTTCTGCAATATTAAAATAATTTGCTAGCTATAACACACAGTGATACACTAATTAGCTAGCTGGCAACATTAAGAGTTTAAAATTAACAGTTGAGCTACCTAAATTATAATAAGAAGCTAGCCACAAAACTAACCAGACTCTCCTTACACCTGTAACTTTCTGTAAGTCAATCGACCTGAATGTCAATAACTCCTGCGAAGCAACAGTACATGTCAAAGCTCCTCAATCACTTGGTTAAAAATTTTACTTCCTGCTACTTTGCTAACATTAACAGGGTGTGTTTCTTCTCATATAACACAGCAGAGAAAGGGGGAATTATGTAAGCCACTGTGAAAAGTACACAAGGCAGAAAAAAACTGCATGCCATTCACTATTGGTCAAGGTATAGTTACAGGACCCAACAAGACCCACCTCAATCCATCAACTACTCATGTGCTTACCTATTGGGAGGCATACAGAAACTGGGGATTTTACCAAAATGTTAAATTTGCCTTGAAATGTCACTTACTCAATGGGGAAAGCCACTAGCAGGTTTTAGTGACCACCGATGTTGAACCCTAAGGCCAGATGACTGATGGGATGGGATGAATTGAGTGCTCCCTCATGACTATGCACATTCTTCACTTTTGCTCCCGTAGTTATGCTGCTATAGCTTAAATATGGTGGGGGATTTATGTCCATGTTGTTGCCTCATCCTTCTTTGCTTTCACAAACTTCAGCGGCTGTTTGCAGCTGTCTACTCCCATCCCATCTTCTCCTAAAGGTTGTCTGCACCAAGATGCCTGTCTGTCCTGAGACCCTGCTGTAGTGCCAAGCTGGCCAGCTGTCAGCATGCCGTGGCACTTTACCTGCAGCATAGGATCTTCCAGCCCCCCAGCAGGAGCCAGCCCAGACCCCGTTGCCTCTGGTTGATCCGAGCCCTAGGAAGGGTGTGATAGTCGCTCTCGTCATTTTGAAAACCCTCCTCTGACATCATCAGCGGCATTTCGTCCAGGTGGGAGGCCTCGTCCTCTGCCTGGTACCTGTTGAATCACGAAACAGTTACAATCCACCAACAGAGCAACTGCACAGCACAGCCCTGTACAAACACAACATCGCACATTACAAACCTACAACACAGCACACTACACACAACACAGCCCACAGCAAATACACAATGTAGCACTCTACAAACACACACCACAGTACACTGCAAGCACACTACAGTGAGCAGTTCCACCAATATATTAAGAACAAACACAGTTTAAGCACAAGCACCTCACAACTGAGTGTGCAGCATGTTTTGCAAGCTAGCTACCAAAGCTATATGGATCATTCACAGCTATTTCAGCTAGACATAACAGTTTACTCTTCTACCCGCCTCTTTTCACACCTCCTACACACAGAAGTGAAGCATGCAATCCTCATACTCACCCCTGGTTAAGAACTATTTTAAACACTACAAATCCTAGAGTGCACGCCAGGAAAGTCAAGGTCCAATGGGATTGATGCACCTCCCACTGACAACACACAACCACTTGACAAGTAGCTAAGAACTGCCCATTTAGCAATGTTTTAAGGAATCCTGGCTTACAGCCATCAGACTCCAGTGGGACATTTCTGATATTTCAGATGATAGTTTGCCAAGTTGTTTGTAAAATACCTAACTAGACATGCAGCTTTAGCAACATCCAATCAACAGCATGAATGGAGCCCATAAAATTGTGGCTTTCTGAACTGTTGGTTGATGGTATGACACTGGTCCCTCAGCATGCCCTTTCAAACTGGCTATCTAGCTAGCAGTAGAGCTAACTGTATGGACACATGGGCTTATGTCTACAAAAGTAACTTCATTCTTAACTCAGACCTTTACAGAATGTTCAGACCATTAAAGTTGTATAAGTGAGCATTTCTGCCTTTGATTTACACAACAAAAATATGATTCTTGGAATCATATTCCAGCCCCTTTATCTATCTCCATACATTCCCTACATAATTGTGTTTCTGCAATGTGGTCTTCTAAGAAATAATTAGAATTTCTCAAATAACTAATTTAAACGCTAACCATAAGGGTATTCCTTCAAAACATCAGTTACAACTGGAAACATTTCCATTCACTCCACCTTAGCCTCAACCAAGACAAACACACACTGAACATGCTGTAAAAACCATTAGCCATTATGGAGTGCTGCTGGCATGTTGCTGATAAACAACAGAATATATACAGCAACCCCTTCCAAAATGTATATTTAACATCCATGGACTCAATGTATCTGCGGTTTCCTGTCTGTATGTGTACCATTTTACCAGCTGCAGTTATTTTATGTACATGCTGTTTAGATCTCCTGCAGAATCCAAGACTGTCTGACTGCTTGGCAGGCTCACATGTAGGAAGAATGCAGAGCTTGACATGGTTGCTGACCCCATTATGGTTACACACCAGAAGTTGGCTATGTGAAGTAGCTAGCTACTGTATAGTGAGGTAGTCCTATCCACCTTCAATAGGGGCAATCACAACAACTAATTAAATAGGATAAATAAGGAATTGATTCAACTCAATAAATACACATATACATGTAATGTGGGGGTCCTGAGTGTCTCAGTTGTTAAGGAATTCACTTTAAGAGCAGGCTGAGCCCTATGGACCTGGTTTGAAACTAGCTGTGTTGCTTGCCAACAATTAGCAGGGTATTCCAGGGATAAGGTTGTGCTTCCTCGTCTCACTGCTCTCAAGCACCCTGCAATTCATCAGGCCCCTGTGGGTTTCTCAAATAACATCAGTGACTACTCTCCAAAGAGGACCCATTCCACTGAAGTGCACTGTATGGACTTGCTGTGTGAAAAAAGCTGTTGGTTGCCTGCAAGTGTATCAGACGATTGCATTCATGTCACCTCAGCACTCCTACACGAGTGCAGAAGTGGTCACACTGAGAAGAGCCTAGTATAAAGTTAAGGCTGAACCCTAACATTGGAGGCTCACACTACTTTATGGTGTTATAATGCTTTTAGGGTATTCATCACGCAACAACCTGAAGATTTACAGCTGCTTGTATACTGACTATTAACAACCGTACAAATTGTTCACTCTTTTTTCCGTTTGGAAATCTGCCATAAAACCTTTTGTGATTAAATGAATTCTGGAACAGGAAACACGAAACACTTTCTTGACTGTGTACAGCTGAAGCATCTTTATTTTTTCAGCAACTGCGACATCCAGGTACTTTTATACTACACTATCCATGCGTGAACATACTGGATAGTTAAGCGTACTTACTAAAAATAATGCATGGTATGCTAGTGTGCAATTTGGGACACAGTCCAAGTGAAGTCACTCACTCCCACAGCCTACTCTCTCTCACTATCTCTGTACCACTAGCTGCTGTGTGTATGTGCTGCTACATGTTGTGCTAGCTGGTCACTACCAATCAGCCAATCACAGAAGTACACAAGTTCTGTCAATTAGAAAAAAATTGACAAACGAGAAATAATTCAAACAAAAACCTCCAAGAACATTGAAAGTGTGGAAAGCATTCGCTTGTATACAGCAACACTATTCTGTATTTTGTTTCAGCTACGACAGACACTTCACATTTATCAATATGACAATAATTTTGTTAGGCTAGGAGAACCGTGTCTCAATTCCTGTTTTATCAGAACAATATCCTTAAATTGGCTACTCATACTACATACAGATGAAATTTTTTGGCCCTCAAATGGCCCTCAAATTTGCAGTGGAAAAGCGTGTGCTCACTACACAATAGGCTATTATAGGCAGATTAATTGTGCCTGGGTCCATCTAGGGGTGGAACTGTGTTGAGTGGGGTTCATTTGGGTCAGGTCTTTTTTTTTCCTGGGGGATGGGAGGGGGGTCAGGTATGTGTCCAGGTCCAGGAGCAATCAGGTCCATTTCAGACCAGTGATGCATTTTATTTACTTAGGTCCCGGGTTGGTTTCAGGCATGTAGTTCCTGGGTCCACTTCAGATTGGGTATGAAATTTTAGATCTGTGAAGAAAATCAGAATCTACAGCGCTGCCTTGTTTAAGCTGTGAAATTGAACAAGTTCTTTGTAAATAATTTCTCAGGAACTACATCCATGTCTGAGTCAATTTTTTGACTGTATGCCACAACTGTAGTATTTTTGGAGTTATTTTCAAATGAGGAGATAGGCCACTGATTGGTGAAAAATATTCAAAAACATCCAAAAAGGACGCCTGTGGAAACGGCAAGCCATTAGAGGCCCAAAGTACGTGAAGGCAGGGTCAAATGCACGTTAGTGAAATGCACACCAATACACTGGGTTGCAGCTGAACGCCAAGCATACAGTGAAGTTTGTCCATGGAAATGTGACTTATGCGGTTCTCATCAATTAGCCATATAAGACTTGACAGTTTTGGGTTTCCCCAAGTTTGTTCCTTGATATTATTTAATTACGTTTATTTGACTTTTTTGCTTCCGGCTGTCTTGGTGCCCCATCCTGCCTTCGCAAGCTGTTAGGCATCAAACACCCCCCTATACAAAGACAACCCTTTCACGAATCCCAGTAGTACCAGTACTGGCAAGTAACGTTAGTTAAGTTATTCAAGTTGTATTTAAAATTATCTAGCCCGACTAGTTACTTATTTTCATGGGAAAACTTCCACCATTTCACGGAATTAGCCTATTAGACTATTAGACTTGCTTACTGAAGTTATGTTGGGATGTGTGTGAAATCTCCGCTCATTTTGCGGAATAACTAGCTAGCCAGCAAACTACCACGTGACTTCATATTTTAACCAAATAATAACCCGAGGCTATTATAAAGATAACTAACGTTAGCTTGCCCACAAATGAATTAAGACTCGGGTACCAGCTACAGCCAGCTAACGCCTAAGCACGGTACAGCATTGTAGCTAGGTATCCCATTGCTGGGTTGTCTTCCAGGCTTAGTCAGCTGGTTAGTTAGCCTGCTAGCTTCGTAAGCACACTTCTTCCCATACATCAATTTATACAAAATTGTCTCTTTCCTCGTTCTTAATTCTCAAGGTTCATACAGAATTATCAAGAAAACTGTAACTATTCCATACCTGGCAGCGCTGTAATAAGTACTTTTTTTCGAGTGCTTCCGCACCGTGTGTAATTGGATACTGTCGGCCATCTTGGTTGGGCTGGGCTGACGTCACGGTCCGTCACGTATTGGTGTTTTCATGTATACCATCTGGGGTGTATTCCAGAAAGGAGGTTCAACAATCTCTGAGATAAACCCTGACCTATGGGTTAACAAACCCCGAGACAGGAAACTCTGAGTTTACGGTTCCAATACAGCTGTTCTGGGTTAGTTCAATGAACTCTGAGTAGGTTTACCTCGAGTTACGTGCGTGCCCGACAACTATAAAAAGCCGTCATCAATAGAGCTCCGATTCATTGATTCACCATGGCAACAGGCGAACGCAACCGTTCATCGTATTTCACGCCACTGGAACTAGAGATACTCCTAAAAGCTTACGGCGACTACGAACACATTATCAGAAAAAAAACGTAACACAGCAGCTTCCGCAAAGGCAAGACAGGCAGCATGGGAGTCCATTGCTGCCCGAGTCAATGCGTACGTAACTTTGATAATGTAGATTGCTAAGCCTTTTCTCGTCTCTTAATAGCGTGTGATCCTATTCAATAATTAGGCCCTACGAATAGGCTGGTGAATACCGTTAAGTGCTATTTCGGTTATTTGACACTTATAAAATAGCAAGAGGCTTTGCATGACCTAGACCAACCTGCACGACTTTTCTTTTTGAAACTTGCAAAAGTGATACATTGTGAAGACAATCAAACTGGCCCTTACAAAAATAACTGCAGTTATGGGACTGAAAAACAACATTTTTTCGTGTAATAAATATATTGCATTTCCTGCATATTAACTGCAAATAATCCTTCAAATACTGCAGTTTCAATGCAGTTTTGATATGCAGAAAACTGCAGTTTCACAGTACTGCAGTAGGGCAGTTATTTCTGTCTAAGGAGAATATCTATAGTTGCAGTTCCACTGGCGTGAAGCACACATGGCAGCAGTTAAAAAATGAAATATAAAAACATCGTGCAAACAGGTAAGGCATATGACTTTGGTTTAAATCATGTGTGTGTATATAGTGTGAAATTTAGGCTATGTATGTACAGCTAAGTGTCGGTTTTAACATATAGGCCTAAGTGTTCCTTGAGATAGTAGGTAACTTTTTTTTTTTAAATTTTGCCTCTTTCCAGCTGATGGCGGAGGCCCGCAAAACGGGTGGAGGACCACCACCATCACCTCTGACTGAGGCCGAGCAACTGGCTCTGAGCCAAAACACGGGGCGACCAATGGTCGAAGGCATCCCAGGAGGGAGCTCTTCTGAGCCCAGTGCCCCCCACAACACAAGTGGCTACATAAAATGTCAGTGTATATGTGTTAGAAGACTGTGTGCAGTATGTGTAGGTGTGATGGGTGCACAAATACATCCGTGGCTTTTTTTGTTTTTTACTATTGTCTTCATCCACTTCATCCACCTTCAAGAGCCTCCAGGAACCCCAACAGAAGCCCCTGCAGTTGTAAGCAATCTGAATTCCAGACATTTGGTTAAATGTACTCCCAATTGTACTGCTAACAGCTTGTTGTCTACAGCATGGTGATGATGACTGCAGTGATGATGACCATGGTGCTGGTTGTGGTTATCTTGATGAGGACACTGCCACAGCTGTCAAAGAGGAGCCTTCTGCAAGGCCTACAGAGGTATACATCAACCTAATTTGTCTTGCATAACTGAGGATTTGACGGGTTGAAATGTATAGAAGTGATGTGACGAAGGTGAGTGAATTTTAAAGAGCTCTTTGTATTAAATTCTTTTTCACAGAGCATGCCAGGCCTATGCCAGGACCAGCCATCAACGAGCACAGCACATATGAACACTGTGAGATGTTAATTATGTTCCTGGTTCCAGTTATGCAAGTACAATGGAACTGTAAACTTAATACTATCCCTGTTTTTCTGCAGTTACCTGTAAAGGACTTGTATAAAGTGCACCTTTTGAAACGGATAGAAAAAACAGAAATTGAAAAGACTTATCTGTCAAAGCTTATTAAAAAGACAGATTTGGAAATTCAGCTACTGGAACACCAACTGGAGGTGGGTGTATGGTCATGGTTACATTGTGTGAAATGATGGAACAATATGTAATAAATGTTCCATTTCTGTTTTAGGAAATAAAGAAGAACAGATGATGGCTAGTTTTCTTGTCTTTTTTTCTGACCGGGGTGATTTATGCAAAATGATTTCGGCAAATGGGGCCCCGGACAGCCCTGCCATCCAGGACATCTGCCAGAGGGATGGGGTCATCATTTTCAATTTGTATGGCAGGGTGCTGCTCTCCTCTAATTGTAGCAATATTATGAAGAACAACACATGCCACAACGATGTCGCATGCTCTTTCAGGGGTTACTCTGAGTTTACGCAGACACTGAAACCTTGCTTTGAGCACGCCAATTGTCATGTCAACCCGTGCTCTGGTCCTGCTGTGGGCTATGTTGAAGCGTTGTTGTGGGCCTGGTTCTGGGTCTGGGTAAGGGGTCATCAGATGAGGTAGACAAGGATATCCTCTGTCTCCCAGAAGGTGGCCTACAAACTCTCCTGAAATGACAGTGAATATATTTTGAGAGCCAGAAGAGACAGAGAGCAAAACTCTATCCAAAGCCTTTTTTACCATTTCCTAGTCTGGTGCTCACAGTGGACTCCTGAAAAATTCTGGAGTCATGAACAGAACCTGGCCATTTTGCTTCTACATTTGTTATCAAATGTGCAGCATCACATATGATCTTCACAGTGCAGACAATGAGAGATGGCCTATGAGTTACAGTGTACTGTGATGTAGCCTGATATAGTATGCTACTGTAACACAACATGCAATATACCTGCACATTAATGCTATGAAAAGACTTCCTATTCACATAGTCTCCTTCATTTACTGAAGGAGCTGTGATGGGAATCTGGGTTCCATCAATGCAGCCAATTACATTAGGAAACCCTGCAAAATAGCGTCATGAGTTAAATCCATGCAGAGGTTGCAGCAGAATGAGTAATACAATTGACAAAATTGATATTAATTGAATGGATGACAAACTCTGTCAGGCACCTGCAATCCTGTAGAATTCCTCCTTAATGGCATTGACAGGTTTGTGCCCGGGGAAAACTACAAAATTGTGCAGCAGACGTTTAAGTGCAAGACACACTTTTCTAACGGCTCTGCAAACTTGCTTTGCCTACGTTTTCTGCATCAACGATGTTGTATAGGAAACTTCCATTGGCAAAAAAGCGTAGAGCAATGCACAAAATTTGTTCTGATTTCAGCGCATGCCCGCGGTGAGCGATATTGCCGATGAAAGGCCGTAGGATATTGTTGAGGTATGTACGTGACTGTGAAGAAAACCGATATCTTTCTATTAGGTATTCATCTGGGAATGACAGTATGTCTACACGGGGTCGCAAAACCCTCTCCCGACGTAAAGCTGCGCGAATCAGCTCTGCCTCGATATCAATGGGATTTCTCATGAAAGGACACCCCATGTTCTTAAATTAAGTAGCCTACGAAAAAGTCTGTAAGGACTTCGCAGAAACTCGAACCAGCTTCTTCTTCCTACATGGCCTAATGCAAATTAACTTGGTTTTAACAGCAACGGGAAGGCGACGACATCACAGCTCATGTCCAATAGCTGGTCAGCAGGAGGGAGGAGATACGCAGAAACTCGGGGTTTGTTTCAACAAAACCTGCTAGAGAGTAGGTTATGTTCACAGAGTATGTTACTATGGTAACTTACCCAGAGGTTTAGTTTTGTCTTTTATTGGAACCGAAAACCCCGAGTTTCTCTATTCTGGGGTTAACAAACGGAGTTTTCAGCAAAACCCGCTTTCTGGAATACACCCCTGACCCGCGTCCGACTCCGATTATTATAAGGTAGATTTGAGGCGGGTCGAACACCATCTTGAAGGTGTATACCGCCACCAAGTGTTGTTCTTGATTCCTAATCGGAAAATAAAGATAAACATCCTAAAAAAAATATGCCTCACACCCCTGTGTAAATAGGGACCTCGATATCAGTTCTTACAATTCCCTACAATCCCATGCTCATTCCAACAACCCACCTAGTGTCAAGTCTGTGTTACTCCAAGCAAGAAAACATTCCCTCACACATACTCCCCCATTTCAGACACTAAACAAACTTAACAGAAAGTGGGACGTGTTAGGAATGGGTCATAACACATCACCTCCGCACGCTTTGGCTGCGTCCCGATCCGCATGCAAGCGAGTCTGTACTTCACGTGACATCACAGGAGTGCATACTTAAGGAGAAAGGGGAATGGTGTTACTTGGGAGACCATATTATGAATGAATCTGTCATCAGGGGGATATTCCAGAAAGCAGGTTTAACAAACTCCGAGCCTAACCCTGAACTCTGAGTTGATGAAACCTGAGATGGGAAACTCCGAGTTTTCGGTTCCAGAACAGCTGATCTGAGTTAGTTCAATCAACTATAAGTATGTTCACTCTGAGTTAAGCGCGTGCGTGACTACTATAAAAAGCCATCATCAATGGAGCCCCGGCGAGGGAAAAAAGGGTCGTCCTACTTCACCCCACTGGAGTTAGAAACTCTGATACGTGCTTATGGCGAGTATGAGCACATTTTCAGAAAAAAGCAATACAGTTGCAGCGGCAAAGGAGAGACAATTGGCGTGGGAGAGAATTGCTGCCCGAGTCTGAATGCAGTAGTCTATTCATTTAACCACACTTCTTTTTAATGTTCGAGTCACGCTAGGCTCACACACAGCCAAGCACCTTGTGAATTTCGCCCGATGAATTTTCGCTCTGGGGGCGTGGTCGCGAAAGCAGCAAGTATGTTTCGCTATCCTGTTAGTAGCAAGTGTAGTTGTGGTGCGGTGACGTAGCCGGTTGGCAAGCTAGCTAGCAAGCTAAATTAGCCAGCAAGCTAGCTATTGTTTTTTCTAAGGCTCTGGCTATTGTAGCAAGCTTGTGAAGTCAACCAGTCAACTGTGACGAAATGGCATAGACATGTTTTCATGCCAACGTTACCCTGGCTATCCTAGCAATCTCCGTAGTATATAAGTGGTGTCCGAAAATGTTAGCAGTTAGCTTGTCACCTATCTTAGGGTGTTTAAATGATTATCTACAGGGGTCTATTTGTCTCAGCTAAGTTAATGTAACATATAAACAACAACCCGTCTTGATGTTGACACAAATGTTTGTCCATACATCTTTTAATCATACATGTTTTCATGCTACATGTAGCCTTTAGCCTCCGCCATCTTGGTCAGACTTTTTTTGTTACTCCCGCCTCTCTAGAGAAGGTCACGTACCAAACACATCACACAATGAACTGATTGGTTCTCACGTGGTTCTCATTTGCATAAAGTTGGGATTTCGCCATTTCAATTTCGCTTGCCTCAAGCAAGCTAGCATTGTCAGGACAATCGTGGTTTGAGCAGAATATCAGAGCGAGGGTTATTATCGTATACTAAAACTAAGACGACAACTAATGGTTTTGAGACATTTTCATAAACTGAAATAAAATAATTTACCCGAAGAAAATGTAAAACTAAAGGAAACTAATAATTGCTAAAAAACTAACAAAAATAAAATTAAAAAAATTGTCGTTACCGTTTCAAGACGGAGGGTGTCTCACTCAGGGGCGGTTTGTTCCTTAGGGTGATCGGGCGACGCACCACCAAAGGGGGAAAGGGAGGGAATTTTTCTATCACAGTGTTACACAAGCTGTGACTGTTCTAGACCGTTTGCCCTGCCTCTGAATATCATAGTCCAATCAGCGTCAAGTCGTATAACCGGGGATTTTCGCGGAGCTGGTACGAGCGGAAAACGTGGTTAGCAGGCTGCGAGTTGGCTAACGTTTTGTTCTGCTGGCCCTGCTCAATGCAATGTGATAATGTCAAGTTAGCTAGCTGTTAATTTACCCATTGAACGGGTGACGGGTCACCTTAGCCATCATGGCAACAATTCGCGCCCCCATTTGGCAGGAGCCGCCACTGGTCACGCTCCCAAAATTCTGTGTAGTTTGAAACAAATGTATCGCATATGTTAAATTTAGTCTTGAAATGTTGATATCTTCAACGATAAACAGATTATTGTTATTATACGCTGCACTAATCCTAGACAATTTTTGTCCTTAACTAAATTTACTAAAACTGAAACTATAATAAACTAAAACGAAATAGAAATGAGTCCATGAAATAAAAACTAAACTGAAACTAATGAAACCACTGGTGAAACAAACTAAACGGAAATCCAGATTGAACACAAACATATTATCAAAATAAAAATGAATGTGAAAATGGAAAACTATTATAACCTTGATCAGAGCAACTCAAATTACACCATGGCTAGGTAATGCAGGCTAGTTTGACCATTTCCTAGCTATAACATTAATTAATGAAAAGGAACTAGCTTGCGGTCTTTTTCTTGCCTCTGATAGGAACAAGGCTTCATTTGATTTTAGTTGGAGCCTTTTTACACTCCTATTTTCACTTATTGTGTGTATGTTGAATAAATTTATTTCCTTTCAATTTTGAAGTTTCAGGGGTGAAAGTTGCGTGTAGAAATGAGTGAAGCAAAGAGGAGGAAGCTTACAGACTTCTTCAAAAGGTAGCCTACGTCAGATGTCACTACTGATCTAGCTTAGCTAGGCACATGTGCCAAAGCCATTCGTATCTTTTGGTAGCAATATATTCACTAGGTAATTCAATCATGATTTCATTTCTTGATATAAAAGTACCAAACTGAATGGCCAAGCTAGTTAAAGTTTATTGTCCCTTGGTGCATTTTCAATCTGTAAGATTTATCATTGTCATGCCATCAGTGTTTTCACTAATGTTCATTAAAATGGTTGGACCTCCTCTTACCTCTTGGGACCCCACAAAATATGTCAGGAAGTGGGCAGCTACCAGGTCTGCAGACCATTTAGCATGTAGACAAAGATGCACTATCACACAGGCTTGCCCATATCAGCCCATCTGGGATCTGAACTAACTGGTCTTACTGATACTTTTACAGTAAGACATTGTGCACAAAATTTTTAGAAAGTCATGGAATTTGATTGTGATCTCTGTAATGGAATTAACTGTAATATTAGCCTACTGTTTCCACTGTGTGTATTGATGTGGAAGTTAAAATTCTAGTTAGTTGGGATGATGTGTCTTCAGCGAGTACACATGTAGTTGCTTCTCCATTTTTTCCACTTTTCTATCTTACGGTTAGTAAGATTGTGAGGAAATGGTGATTGAAATTTTATGGGACTTAGGCCATGTCCACACGTACACAGGTATTTTTGAAAACGGGGGTTTTCCCTCCTTCGTTCTTAAAAAAATCTCCATATTCATATTAGTTTGTATTGTTGTTCTCTCCTTTAGTGGTAACACCATTCCTATATTTGATACAGATACACAGAGTGCACTTGCAGAAAGATTTTATTGTCAGCTGTAGTTTTGCACCAACAGTACCTAGAATGACTTTGATTAGCGTTTTAGTGTTCAGAGCAGAGGGTTGTGTCACCTTGTTATAGTTTGTCAAATGATATCAGATTTTGCAGTCCATGCACACACACGTGTGCACCCATGGCAATCCTGAAACCACAGAGCCCCCCCACATAACAAATCCCAATTTAACCCCTGGCTATGAAGGGGTGTACCTGGTCTGCAACAATGGTTAGGTAGGTGGCACGTGTCAAATTGAACGGTCGGACCCAGGGTTTCCCAGCAGAACATTGCCCAGAGCATCACACTCCCTCTACCAGCTTGTCTTCCCACAGTGCATCCTGGTGCCATCAGTTCCCCAGGTAAACAGCGCACACGTATACGGCCATCCACTTGATCGAAAAGAGAACGGCACTCATCGGACCAGACCACCTTCTTCCACTGCTCCAAAGTCCAGTTCCAACGCTCGCGTGCCCATTCTAGGCGCTTTCAACGGTGGACAGGGGTCATCATGGCCACTCTGACCGGTCTGCGGCTATGCAGCCTCATACGCAGCAGGGTGCGATGCACTGTGTGTTGTGACCCATTCCTCCCGTAACCATCATTTAAATTTTGTGACTTGTGCCACAGTAGACCTTCTGTCGGTTCAGACCAGACAGGATAGTCTTTGTTGCCCTCACACATCGATGAGCCTTGGGAGCCCAACACCCTGTCGTCGGTTTGTGGTTTGTCCCTCCTCGGACCACTGTGGGTAGGTACTCGCCACTGCTGAACGGGAGCACCCCACAAGCCTTGCCATTCAGAGATGCTCTGACCCAGTCATCTTGCCATAACAATTTGGCCCTTGTCAAAGTCACTCAGGTGTTTACTCCTGCCCATTTCTCCTGCATCCAACACATTGACTACGAGAACTGATTGTTCGCTTACCATCTAATCTACCCAGACTGTGACATGTGCCCTTGTTTGGAGATGATCAACGTTATTCGGTTCACCTGTGAGTGGTCATAATGTTTTGGCTCATCAGTGTGTGTGTGTATATATATATATATATAGATGTGTGTGTATATATATCATATATGTGTGTATATATGTACTGTATATGTATATATATGTATATATACATACACACACACATATGTGTGTGTATTCCTTTTTTGGGTTTTTCATTTCTCCCAAGTCACTGATGGTGTCATCTGCCTTGGTGAGCCTCCTGCCACAACAGAACTCCTTGCAGTTGTAAGTACTCAATATTCCAGAGATTATAGTAGTTTAATGTATACTGAAACAGAATGTTCTTCATCACATGATGATGATGACGAAGACACGTTATCTGCTGCCACAGAGCAGGATTCAGAAAGGCCTACAGTTGAATGCACAGGAAATTTGTGAACGCATAGCTGTGTAAAGTCTGCAGGGTTCGTTAAGTCACATTTTTATAGAGGGCTTCCATTCCACTGCAATAATCAGGCAGCTGTGATATTTAATGCAGTGTGAATTGTTCACATTCGTGACTGTACTCACCTAATTTCTTGTTCCTGCTCATTCCCTTGCAGGAAACCACACACACACACACACACACACTGTCAACTAAGCATAACTAGGGCTGCAACAATAACTGCATCACCGCCATACCATGGTATTAGGAGGTATACCGCGGTGTTGAGCCCGTCACAGCCATTACCATCATAACAGCTTTTTTTCCCCCCTTCAGAGTGCTGCCATCCTCATGTAGCTTTTGGCTTGGTCTGTGGCCTTGTCTACATGTATCCGGATATTTTCGAAAACTCACTTTTTTCTATCAGTTTTGAAAAGGATCACGTCCACAGTACACTTTTTTTTTTTTTTTAAATAAAATTCAAGCCTGAATTAGCCTATTTACAATAACACAGAAATAATTGTAGGCAGTTTGTCCTGTCTTTGTTGGTTCTTTTTCCAATGCTTTTAGGTCTATAGTGGTAGTGATAGTAGCAATAGTGGTAGCGATACGCGATCGTACATTAAGGGACAAGTAACGTCAAACGAATGAATAATTAAGCACGGGGGGTTTGGTTGCGCAATTACCATAAACCGTAAGGTGGCATTCTTCGAATACCGCAGTAAGGAAATTTCTATACTGCTGCAGCCCTACGCACACCCCTCAACAAAGCTCTGAACCAGAAATCTGACTCCTGTGTTCTGACCGACACCACTGCGACAGCAACCTGAACCCAGTGCACGGGTGAAACTGCCCCCTCAGTTTCACCCACCTCCTAATACCTGCTACTTGTATTACTACATGTAAAATAAACAGCAAGTATCACAATGTGTTTTGGATTCTCTGACCTTGTGACTGGGATTTATGGTAGTATCCTTGGCTTCCCTTGTCTAGTCAGGTTGCACAAGTTAACTTCTGGTAGGGCTTGCATAGTGTTATGCTCATGTAGCGGCCTCAGTCTAGCCACGCTCCAGCTGCTCTGCGTTGTGTTCGGTGATGTGTGACGTCTTCAAATAAAACCACTGGACACCAGGAATGTAGCCAACCGCATGTATCTCTTTCTCTGCGTGTAATTTCTGCGTGTAATTTCAATAAGAGCAAAGCAAAAAGTTGTGAGCTTCCTCATTTATACACCTCTCTCAGCCAAGTTCAATGCAGACTGACGCAAATGTATGACAATGAATGACAATATAAGTACACAATATTCTTCTGGATATACATATTGTTTTAGATATATAATATTGTCCTTAATAATATTTATCAAGTATCTCATACATACAAAAATAAGCCCTAATGACATGTAACATAAGTGAATAAATTGGGTGTATCTATATTAATAAGATATATATACTTGACAATGCATTATAACTATTACTTTCATACCTATATTAATATAACTCTATATTACATTCATTAACACATTCACTTTACAGTAGCTCACTTGTTAAAATGTAGCTTCCTGAACATTTTTCCAATGAATAGCAATAGCGCGATATGACTCATACCATTTTGGATAATATACATGCTACGGTTAGCTTTAGCAAAAGAAATAACAGAAAACAGTAGCGTCCGCCATCTTGGGTTACATGCACGCCATTAGCTTTAACAGAAAAAGTGTAATACAAAATTGGCGCGTCTGCCATTTTAAGCTACATGCCCGCCACTGCTAGTTTTACAACGGACTAATGCATCCGCACGTTTAAGAGAACATGGTTACGGGAGTACATACCTGCGTGTAATTTCAATAATAAGAGCAAAGCAAAAGGTTTATACACCTAAACATGTAGAAAACATGTAGAAAAAGAAATAATGAATGGGGAGCACGTTACAAGCTGAAATGGAGATCGCTAGCTAGCAGTAACATAGTGAAAGCTAGCTGGCTAAACAGCTCGATCGCTAAGCTCTATAAAAACTCGGTTTTAAAATGAAATACATCACCAAAAAACACGTATTTTACATCGCTGCATTGGCAGTGTGTAACAGTAATCATTTTCATACACGTAAATCATCATATAAGATTTCTAATCTTTATATTCATCAGCACGCTATAAACACGTACCTCTCTCAGCCAAGTTCAATGCAGACTGAGGAAAGATACGCAAGTTACGTCACTACATTGCTAGACTTACGGGTGATGTGTTAGGACAATTTACAATCGCAAGTACTCCCAATAACCATAAAACAGAGGAATTAACACATGTAAATGGAGGAGTGAAGGATTTCCTTGTGAAATTAAATACAGAATACCAGATATGTAAATAAAAACATTTTCTCATCTGCTACACTCACACTTAGGCCTACTGGTTTGGGAGTGTTTTCAGCCTGGTCTGACACTGTTGCTCATTCAGTGAATGGAATACACTACTGTTCGTTTGTGCTGGAAGTCGCTCTGGACAAGAGCGTCTGCTAAATGAATGTAATGATGCTCAGTAAATTATGATTTTGACATGGTTGAGTTAAAATGTGTGAAATGAATGGCACCCACACAGTGAGGAGAGGGAAACTACAGGGGAAGCAACACAAGAAAGAAACAGCAGCAGCTTACAGGTAGAAAAGAAGGATCCTTCAGGTATCAGCCTGGATGCCTGCACAATACATTTAACAAGAATGTATATCAACCTCCTCTCTCTACAGACATTGGAACATAACCAGTTTTACAGAAGGCAAGACACTTACGTTGGCATAGACGCATACAACAATCTGTCCCCAAGAGTTTGGTGTCCCCAGTTCTTGACCCCACTGGAATTGGTGCAGCACACATGTTGACTCTGTGCTTTTTTTGATAGTTTGCCAGTTTATCTGAAAACCCCTGACCCGCTTTATCTACTACTGTCTGGTTAAATCGGACAGTAGCGTAAATCTGATTTTCATGAAATCTGATAACATTAAATTCCATTATATTTTAAAAAGCCATCAATATGAATTCATTTTAAGATCAAAAGTCAGATTGTCATATAAGTGACAGAATGTCTGCCTTATCATTCTCAAAAAACATTTCATTTTTCCGCAAACCTACTATGCGCTTTGATAGGATAAGCAATTTTAACAATAACAACATGCTCACTATGATAATGTCATACCAATCAAATCCATTATCTAATGTCCAGCACACATTCAGCAACAACACAATAACAATTTTTGTGATTGGCTTGCAAAACTGGCACAGTACAGTAGCCACAACCTTAATTGGTCCACTTAACCTGATATGCCAATCCAGCTGTCACCTTATGTTTCTCATTCAGTTTGTCTAGTCCTTTCAATGTGATTCCTTATCTCAAAAGAACCTTTCACTGTTTAGGGTGCTTTCAAGGAACCATTCCTTAAAAATAGGTTCCATGGTTGTATGTGATGTTTATTTTTTGATTTTTACTTATTTTGAATGTTTTTTTTACTTGTTACATTTGTTATATGCCTTGTTATATGTGTTATGTTTTGTTGTGTGTGAAGAGTAGCTGCTACCTTAGTGGCAGCTAATGGGGATCCATATAAAGAATAAGAATGTCAATGTTATATTGTAAAATGACACTAATGTATGTATCAAGCATAGCAGTGCAAAGAACCTCTTTTTTGCTGATTACTTTACAAATTTTAGGCTAAACAGGCATATGTTACAACTTACAAAGATGCTTCACCAGAACAGAAGACTGCAAAATTCCAGACTACTTCTGTGATCTTTTTTTATCAAAAGTGGGATAATTAAATTGGCTGTTACACCATGGTGTATGATTTGATTGCTCCCATAGAGGCACACAGCTTCATAATTACCAAGACAATGAGAACACAGCTGGCCATTTTCCAAAGATCTTCACTGTAAGGTGGGTGAAAAATGCAGTCCTGTGTGTCACACATTTTCTCAACGAAGAACTACTGTCGTTCATACCTCTTGATGGAATTGAAAGTTAACTAGATAAGGTTAGTTAACTTTCATAGTCATAGACACTTAATGTAGGATAGCTAGCTAGCTCACGCAACTAATTGGCCTGTGACATTAACCCAATAGTAACCCAAGGAGAGGATAACAGACTTGTTTCAGAGGATATTTCTCTACTACGCGCAATTAAGTGGCCAAAGCTGTCAAGTAAATAAGGTTAGTTAGCTACCTGGTTTTTTGTTCCACACTAGATCACTTGAACGTGATAGGCTGTGTAACATTTGTGTGCTTTTTCAGACTGTTTATGTTGGGAAACATATATATTGAAACATACTGGCTTACAAGATGATTTTTATGATTCTCCAGAAACGGATGAAACCTGGTCCAAGGAGGACATGAAGAAGTAGCCAAAGGATGTCAACTCAATAGAGTTGGCCAACAATACCATGCAAAGAATGGTAGATGTGGGAGTTATACTAGTGCTCTTTTTGTGATGTCCTTAAGTACCAAATCACCAAAATTTTTGACTACAATTGTTTCATCACCACCAACCAAATTTTCAGATAACATGCAACGCTGAGGAGTACAAGAAGGCATACAGGAGTGTCCCTAACCTAGTAGTCATATATACAGAGCACATGTGTACCAGGTCCCATTGGCAACCAACTAAAAGAGAATGATAATGAAGAAGATCTAGACTCTGATGATAAGGTAGCACCCTCTGAAGATGAAAGTCAAGATTGTACAGTGACTAAAGCAGTTGAGGTAAACTCCTTAGTGGCCTGAAACATGTTGCTTTTTTTTATCTTAAACCTTTGAGAGAAACACCTAATCACCAAAGTGACACAAAACACTGTTGTTGCAAATATGCAGTTAATTTTTTTTTTCAACACAATTAGTCTGTCATAGCGCAGGTAGGTAATACGTGTGAGCACAGTTACATTGCCTACCTACACTATGACAGATTAATTGTATATCCTCCTTTGCAAACACCCAGGAGGAGAGATGGTACCTTTCCCTTGGCTACGGGTCAGTAGATTTACCCCAATATACACACATGCACATATGCCCTGTCACTCACACACACACAAATTTTGAGTTCCACATCCCATAATGAGATCCTATAATGTTTACTGTACTTGCTGTAAAAGATGCTTTCATAAGAAATATAAACCCATCAATCATCAACACTTCCTGGATCTGTAATCAGTGTGTCTTCTTGTTTCCTTATCCTTATTGATGATGACTGCTCAGCTGTATTTATATGTTGGGAAGACAAGTAATCCTTTGGACAAGAAAAGCTGTGCCAGAAAAGCCCTCATGCTTTTTATTGTCATCAGCAACATATGATCTAGATTTGCCAATTTGTCCAAACATTCCGTTTTTTATTAGTATGTGTGTTGTTTTTTTTCTGGAATGCTGTGAAGCTACTCTTTTATCATTAAGACATGTTTTATATTTCTTGTTTTGATTTACTGTACATTGTGTTGGAGCTTGAAGCAGATGTTGAGAAAGATAACTTAAGCTACCAGCAACGCATGTCTGCTATGGCCCAGTAGATGAAAAAACATCAACCAAACCTGGAGCTGCTGAAAGATTTGTTGAGGTGTACCCTCTTCAGAAGAGCTGCATAAATGAAGGATGGCACTGCTGATGTCATTGGTTTCCTTTTCTGAAGCTCCCAGATCTTGTGAATATAAGTAGTGTCTGTTCTTCTTTTCTTTCATTAACTTGCAGAACATGAGATTGAGCAAGTATGGGAAGTACATTTTCCATGTTTGGGCTCCATTTTTGTGTTTTGGGTTCTGATTCTGTAGGGAGTAGTGTTTGAGCTTCATTCACTCCAATGTCAATGTCACAATATGCTATTTTTTACTTGCGGACTCTTCATGAAATGAAAATGCACTTCGGAGTTAATTTTGCTGTTAGTCTCCTCTGATGGCTCCCAATATCTTGAGGATTGCAAACAGTGGCAAACTGATTACCACTGTCAGTAGTCTTATTGAGGATGCCTGGAAGACGTGCAGTTGTGCATAACATTGGATCAAAAAGATGACCATCTCATTAATACATACATGCGAACATGTTCTTTTTCCTGTTTTGTGTGAAAACTGTCAAATTGTTGTTACAGTGTATATTGACATTACTATACTATTAATAATTACATCTTGAGTTCATTGCACTCAACATCAAAGTAATTAGTGGTTACTAACAAAGTAATCATTATTAAATGTCATTTGTTGCTATAGACCTGGAGGTGAATGTTGTTCTCCTCCTGACAAACTTGTTCAAGAGAACCTCAGGCACTTCCTGTTTAAATAAGGTGAGTATCAGTACACACAAACACAAACAATCAAAACAAAAGCACAATGTCTTGAATGCCAAGACTGCTCAACAGTTCACAATGGCATAGTCCTTGTGATTTCATATTACTGTTTCAGCAATACAGTCTTTCTCAAGTTTTTTCACAGCAACCAATCATGAAACAATAGTTTTCGAAGGGAAGAGCTCAAACCCATTGAGGGCAGAAAGAAGGATTGTGATGATAGACAGTGTTTCAGTCTTAGAGGTAGACATGTACACCTGCAAGGCTACAGTATGGTTATTTACTGTCTATTTATTTGGTGTAAAATATCCAAAAGACTGCACTCACATACTGCATTATATGCACAATTTTCTTTTGTGAGATGCACAACCACACAAATCTAGTTATTATTATTATTCTAGTTCTGTGCCTAAACCGTTTGTTCTACAGACACCAAACCAACGCCAAATCGACCAGTTCATTCACCATTGGTGTGCTTGTATTTTTATAAATTCATAGTTTTACAGTTTTAACAATAGTTTAAAAACATTCTAATTTTACCTCCATTAAAAAGATAGGACTTTAGGGTGTGGGCTGAAGGCTCCCATATCTCCGCGAATTCTGGCTCTACATGCATAAATTATACATCAAAACAGCTACATTTGCAGATTCTCACAATGTCTTCGGTTCAGCGCTGTGATGAACGGTTTTTGAATTATGAACCTTTGTTCGGTGTTTGGTATCTCCTGGCCCTAACCAGATTAACATTCAATATTTAAATTGTTGCAGTGGAGCCAATCAGCGAGACGTGCTGTGAATTTATTGCTTTGTGTAAAGGTGCGTTTTAACCGAACACGACGCGAAATTTTCGCGTGACGTGAATGCATGAAAAGTCAAGGGCAGGAGGCGAATGGGCGGAGTTAATCGCGGCAAAACTGCGAGCGACGCGAAATGGGCGAAATGAGCATTCGCTTGAGTTAAAAAATGTTCAACTTGAGCGAAAATTTCGCCTGGCGAAAGCCAATCACCTTCAAGTAGGGCTAGAAGCCTCGCCCCCTTTCCAGAACTCTCAGGCTGATTGGTGTTGTCCGTTAGCTGACGTTTCAAAACGTGGACCCATCGTTGTGTTGACCGTTAGCTTTGAAACTTTAGAGGAACATTACTTCTTAAAAAAGAGAGTTCACAAGAAATGCTTGTGTGCCGTATTTATATATGCTAATTAACTAGCTAGCTAGCAACGCAAGATAACTTAGCTGTCTTCTATTGTGTCTAGCAAACTTGCTAGCAGTGTTGGTGTAATCAAAATGCTTGCTGTGACGTGACGCGAAATTCGCGTGTTCATTTTTCAGGCAAGCGATCAAACCCGTGGGAAGAAAGCGAAATTTCGCGTCGTGTTCGGTTAAAACGCAGCTTCAGGCTCCACCGCGAAAGACAGAACACATTTGAAGGGAGGGGGAGAGGGAAACATTACATAACATTACATTACATCATTTAGCAGATGTTCTTGCCCAGAGCGACTTCCAAATAAGTGCATCACTATGCTAAGGGTAGTTATCGCAAAGTATTACAAGAGGACAGTAAGATACAAAGTTAAGTGCTAAGCTAGTGTAGAGTGCCTTTTTTTGTGAAAATAGTGATCGATAGGATAAATAGACATAGATAGAGAGGAAGGTAGGCTAGAGGTACATCTTGAAAAGATGAGTTTTAGTTTTTTTCTTGAAGGCGTCCAGGGAGTCTGTTGTCCAAATCTCGTCAGGGAGCTCATTCCACCAGTGTGGAGCCAGTACTGAGAAGAGGTGGGTTTGAAAGATGCTGCCCTGTATTTCGGGTAGGGGTGCAACGGATCACAAAACTCACGGTTCGGATCGTACATGGTTTTTGAGTCACGGATCGGATCATTTTTCGGATCAGCAAAAAAAAGGGGCGGGGGGGTGGAAAAATATAACTTTGCTTTCCATTAATTACTTAAAGAACACTTAAAGCAAGGAACTTTTGCTTTTGCGGTAGCCATGATTTCCATTGCGGTGTAGTAACCACCGGCCTCATGAGTCCGTAATATTGCGACAGCTTTGACCGCGACGTAAATTCCGAGCGCTTGTTCTGCTGTTCTTCAGCTGTGTCTGAAATCGCTTCCTATTCACTATATAGTGTATATAAATACATTTTACACTTGATCGATGGACTTAACTGCCAGCTAGCTAGCTAACGTTAGTTTCAACTAATTTGAACAGTTGAAGCTGGGTGCTAGTTCTTTCATTAAGTTAGCTAGTGATAGCTAGATAGGTAGCGGTATTATCTAGCTAGCAGGTTAATGTCAGTTGCAACTGGCTAGTCACTTAGCTAGCTAGCTTACACAGTTAAACACAAAGATGTTCATACAGATGTTCGAATAAACTTGCAAACATAAAACTATATCCAAAAATGATTAATTTATTGTATGACTGTGAATAGTGAGTGAGTGAACGAGTGAGCCATTTCAGACGTAGCCTTCGTCTTCGCAACACTTCTGCTAAGAAAGTTTGCTGGTTTTTAAAATGGTGTTTGTATCTTTTCACTGCAACTCTGCAGCGAGATTTAGGGAATTATTACTTTAAAAAGTAACAGTGGCAGTAAAACTGTATTTCACACTATTATGGTTAAACTTTGCAATTAATCCGTGGTTCACATGCGTGCCGAACCGTGGGGGGTGAGCCGAACGAATCACGGATCAACTACGATCCGTTACACCACTAATTTCGGGACACAGAGTTGACCCGAGGTAGCAGAGCGCAGCACTCTTGCAGGCTTGTAGGCCTTGGTCATGTCCTGTATGTATTGGGGGGCTGATCCGTTAAGTCCCTTAAAGGTTAGTAGCAAGGTCTTGAACTTGATCCTCGCTGCAACTGGTAGCCAGAGGAGGGACTCAAGGAGAAGTGTCACCTGGGGAGGTTGAACGTCAATCGGGCTGCTGCATTCTGGATAAGTTACAGCGGTTGGATGACATATGCCAGGAGGCCAGCAAGCAGCAAGTTGCAGTAGTCCAGACGTGACAAGATGAGAGTCTGGATCACCACTTGGGCTGTGTATTCGGAGAGTTAGGGTCTGATCTTCCTGATGTTGAATAACAGGAATCTGCAGATCCTGGTTGTGGCTGCAATATGCTCTTTGAATGATAGATTGCTGTCCAAAGTAACCCCTAGGTTTTTGGCAGCTGTGGTTGCCATTACTTTTGCATTGTCGACGCAAATTGAGAGGTTCCTCGGAGGGGCCATGTATGCTGGAATGTAGACTATCTCAGTCTTGTCAATGTTCAGTTTGAGCTGTTTGTTCATCCAGCCCAAGATGTCAGTGAGACATGCTGATACTTTGGGGGTGATGTCCATCTTGGGAGGGAAGGCATCTGCACGCATTTTGTAGCAGAGCTGAAATGAGTAGCTTGTGTGACCCCTGCGTAAAGCCAGTAGGGTAGCTGGTAGCCTGGGCGTAATTTATGGTAGGGAGGGTGGGGATATGTCCCTACCACTTTCCTGATTACTTAAAATTGTCTCCACCACTATTTTGATATCAATTGCATATGCGTTTACATCAAATATAATTTCCATTGGCTCTACAAAGGGTTAACTCCCTCATATTCCCACTGGATGAGAAATAGAGTTTCTATTTGTGTTTGTTCGCTTTGTTCCCGCCTCCTTTACATGCAGCGATGTGATTGCTGGAGTGCATTTTGGATGAAAACAGCGCAGTGCAGTCTGCACTTAGTCAGAGGAGAGAGCTCGCTAGACCACATTCCAGGCTGTCTGTCGCAGGTGCTTTGCCTTCTGTGATCATAACGTTATGGTACTGGTATCAAATTAAACATGTAACGTTGATTGTTCATTGATATGAAAAACAGTCAGCTGTCCTGGGCATACAGACCAGGAATTGTAATAGTCTTGCTAACATTAGCACTGTACAAACAAAAATAGTTAGGCATATTAATGTTATACTAGTAGCTACTATACTTAGCTAACATTAACAGATAACATAGTTAGCTAGCAAACTAAATGTTGTTGTGACAGGGTGAGTTGTAGGGTGATTTTGTGCTATTACTTTTGACTTGGGTAACATTAACTGTTCTTATTCTTCTCATGTTGGCATTATACCTGTTGGCCAAACAAGAGGAGCATTAGTAATTCTTCCAGGATTGCTAGTTTGCTATTCTGTCTTCTCCAGCTTCAAATCCCATCTGTGTGGCTACAGCCTAGGGTTACTGTAGTTAACATTACAATCAAGAGTGTCTAAACCATGCTGCAGTCTGCCATGTACATAGGAACATGATGGACAAACTGGATCTCAAGGCAATGTAGACAATTTGTGTCTATCAGTGAGAGGCGAAGACATGTTTTTGGGTCATACACATGGACTTGTGAGTGCATGTAATAATATGGGAGGAGAAAGAAGACAGAGACATGAGGCCATGTTGAGGTAGACAAAGAATTATGTGTTGATTTAAAGCTGCTGTATAGAGTAAAACTTCATTTATTGTGCTGTTGCTTTTCCATCTGGTAGAAAAAAATAATAAAATGGCCATGACACAAAATTTATGTGCATAATATTAATTAAAGTGATGTGCATGTTTGTATCAACACCAGTTATATTATGAATTTAATTGTTTAAAAGTTAAAATGCTGTGATTGGACTGATAATTTCTCACCTTTTATTGTGTTCAAGAAAGTACTATATAGTCATTACATTTACATTTACATTTAGCAGATGCTTTTATCCAAGGCGTCGTACAAAAGTGCAAATAGTAGGCAAACAACAGGCACAAGAGCAAGATGTGTACAGATCAAACAATGCAGATAGTGCTGAAGCTGAGCATAAGGTCAGTGTAGTGAGACAGAGCTAATCTGATCTGAGGTTGCATACATCAAATACAGTCACTGTGACAATAAAGTGCTGCTATACTACCTAGGCAAAGGCGTGCTACAAATACAACATGCTACAAAATACAAAATACAACACGAGCCGACAGAATCTTAGAGTTCACAAGGTCAAATGGCAATGGTGTCAGTCCAGGTATAGTCTGAAGAGGTGTGTCTTTAGCCCACATCTGAAAGGTTGGATTAAAGGAGTTGTTCTCAGGGGGGTGGGGAGTTCATTCCACCACTGGGGGGCAATGATGGAAAAACAATGATGAGAGGAGCGTGGGCCCTCTCATCGTTCTGTTGGTGCGAGGGGTGAGGCATCCGGATGTAGCAGAGCGAAGTTGTCGAGCGGGTGTGTAGGGTAGGATGAGGTCCTGGAGGTAGGTCGGGGCGGACTTTTTTGCAGCAGAAAAAGTGAGGGACAGGGTTTTGAACCGGATCCTGGCTGCAACCGGGAACCAGTGGAGGAATCTCAGTAAAGGGGTGATTTAGCAGCTGCGTTTTGGATGAGCTTCAGCGGCTGAATGGTGCAGGGTGGGAGGCCTGCAAGGAGGGTGTTGCAATAGTCCAGGCGGGAGAGCACGGTGGCCTGGACAAGCACCTGGGTGGAGTAGGTGGTCAGGAAAGGGCGGATCCTCCTGATGTTGAAGAAAAGGAATCAACAGGAGCATGTTGTCTGCGAGATGTAGTCGTTGAAGTCCAGCCTGTTGTTGAGGGTGACACCCAGGCTCTTCACAGATGTGGGGAAAGTTACTGTGGTGCTGTCAACAGTAACTGAGAGCTCTTGAAGAGGAGAGAGCTTGGCCAGGATAAACAGAAGATCGGTCATGTCCAGGTTCAGCTTTAGGTGGTTGGAGGCCAGCCATTTGGAGATGTCAGCCAGGCATGCATATTCTTTTCATTGAACTGGGGGGGTGGAGGGAGGAAAAGAGAAGATTAGTTGCGTGTCATCAGCATAGCAGTGGTAGGAGAAACCATGTGAGTTAATAACTGAACCAAGACAGTTATTGTACATTGAGAAAAGGAGGGGTCCCAATACAGAGCCCTGGGTGACACCTGTAGTGAGGGGAGTGGGTGTGGAGGTGGAGCCTTTTGTAGGGCAATTTGCAGGACCACATCTCCTGCAAACCCCCCAAAAGAGTGCAAGTATTTACTTTTGGGCTCGCAGGAGGCCAGGAGGGTGCAATCGATACCTGGATACCTCAGTTACCTTGCAACACCCATCAAACGTGACTATTAAGCAACTCAACCGGGGGGCAGCGGCAATCCAACCCATGTTGCTAATCTCTGGTCAGCAGGTCACGCTAAGGGCAGCTGCATCCGGGACTCTGGACTCTGTCTGCTGCCAGGCAACCTACAGCACAGCCATACTCAGGACTCTGTTCATCTCTTGGCAAAAGTATAGAAGATGGCCATTCTCATGTGCAACATAATCATGTTTGGTGTCATTTGAAAGCTAATTTCACATGCATGTCAATGATGTATGTAGCAGGGAGGTATGACGGGTTCATAATAAAGATTGTGATAGGTGGCACAAAAGTGGACAGTGAGGAATGCACTTATCTTCGCATTCCTCACCCGCTGACACCCCTCGTACCCCCCTGGTTACGACGGTATTTGTAATTGCTGAATCGTGACTACACTGTTGTTTTCAGAACTTATCATATTTGGTCATGGCGCCAAAGTCCAAATACCACATTTAATGTTCAGGCATATAGGGGGGAAACTGGCATAGTTCGGGGAGACTCGTTAGCACGACCTCCTGTGCACTTTTGCATTTAGCCAATTCATTATTCTCTGCCTCTCCTTTACTCTGTTTTTTCCATTGCATTGTCTACTGTTTATATATTATTGCTTATATTATTTTGGATAACCATACATTGTAACAATAAATTCATTTATCGTAATTCGATGCTCATCGTCCGTCTTACTCGCTGCAGCTGATCACTGTACGGTAAGATAACTGCTAATTACGCGCTCGTAGAATCATTATGCTGTTGGTATACTCCGTAGTCCCTCGCCTATACAACTAGTGCCACTTTAGGTCAAGCGCAGGCCACAGGCATGTATGCATCTCCATGAGAGAGACTGCAACCCGTATAGAGCAACACTACGCAAGACCAGAGGCTACAGTCCCTCGGTTGCATATATAAGCATTCTATCTTAGCGATTAGCAGAGAGGCATTTGAGTAGTCCGGTTACTAAATTAAAATACGTTAGCAATAACAAAATTGGAGTCAGATGTGTCAAAACAGTTATATTTAATAAATTCTGTTCCCGAACCACCAAAGGTAAGACGGCACGTCATCCTTCACCACTCGCTCACTTCTGTCGTTGGTGTGTTCGAGTGAGAGCTCTACAGGCAGCTCTACACTTTCCAGTAGACCTGGGAAGATCTACCGGTCAGGTAGGACCTGAACCAAGAAAGGGCAGTCCCAGAGATGCCAATCTCCGAGAGCTTGGCGATGAGCAGCTGGTGATTGACGGTGTCAAATGCAGCGGAGAGGTCGAGGAGGATTAGGACCAAGGACAGGTTGGAGGCTCTAGCTGTGTGGAGGGCCTCTGTCACTGCCAGGAGTGCCGTTTCAGTTGAGTGCCCAGCTCTGAACCCGGACTGGTGGGGATCCAGGAGGTTGTGCTTGTGGAGAAAGGGAGACAGTTGGTTAAGTACAGCAAGTTCAAGGCATTTGGATACAAATGACAGGAGGGATACTGGACGGTAATTGTTGACGTCAGACGGGTCAGAGGTAGGTTTTTTTAGCAGGGGGGTAACCAGAGCGTTTTTAAGATCTGTGGGAACAATGCCATTAGTTAGAGATGAGTTGATGATGGAGGAGAGATATGGGGTGATCTCACTGGATACAGACTGGAGAAGGGTGGAAGGAATGGGGTCGAGAGGGCAGGTTGTAGCTCGGTGGGTTGTGATGAGTCGAAGAACTTCTGAATCATTGAGTGTAGAGAAGAAAGACAGGTGGTGACTGGATGCCTTTCCGGTGTTTGAGGGTGTAGCTGGAGGAGTGAGGGAGTCCCGGATGCTGGACACCTTCTTTTCGAAGTGAACCCTAAAGTCCTCAGCAGAGAGAAGAGAAGGGGAAGGGGGAGGAGGAGGGGAGAGAAGAGTGGAAAAGGTAGAGAAGAGATTGCGGGGGTTAGTGATATTAGTATTGATTTTGTTTTGGAAAAATGAGGACTTAGCTGCTGTTGTTGCACCTGTAAATGCTGTCAGGAGGGAGTGGTAGGACGCCAGATCGTCAGTGGATCTAGATCTCCTCCACTTCCTCTCGGCAGCCCGCAGTGCAGCTCTATCGGAGCGGAGGGAGTCAGTCAACCACAGAGAGGAGGGTGACAGCCGTGATGTCCTGGAGATAAGGGGACAGAGAGCATCTAGAGATTGAGACAGGCATGTATTAAAAACAGTTGTAGAATTTCAGGAAATGCAATGAAAAATTCCTAAATTTTCTGGAGTAGGACCCCCAGACCCCCTGCCAAATTTATGTCCCCACCACTTTCCAAATCAAACCTACACCCTTGCAAGTAGCTGAGCAGTTTCTGTGGTTACGTCACTCCCTGAGACTTAAATAAATACCATTGTTTCTGAGCGACCTAGGGGCAAATTGCCTTTAGCTCAACTGGTAACGACATTGGCCGTAAGGCTTTAGCTGAGCAGCAAGAACATTGGTTCAAAACTTGCTTGTAGGCTGATCATAAATTATACATCAAAACAGAGGATAACTTGTGCACATTCTAACCATGTCTTCAGTGCAGTGATGATGATTTTAAAAATCGCTAATTTTACCCCCATTCAATCAAAACTATAGGCAAGAACAGCGGGAGTATTTCACTTATGCGTTTGAAATATGTTTTTAAACAGCCGTATCTCCGTCAATTCTGGTTCTATGGGCATAAATTATACATCAAAACAGAGCTACCCTTCTACAGACGCGATGTTTTCGGTTCAGTGCTGTGATTTACGGTTTTTGAATTATGAGCCAAAATAGTCGCTGAATTCAGTGTCCGCTCTAAGTCATGAACACATTCAAAGGGAGCTCCCAGTGTCAGATACAGAGAGGGGAGGGAGACGGCACACGGCAACTCCAATAGTGCATATGCTCAATAATGCACACAGGCAACCACACCTCACATTTTCTTCAGAAAATGCACACCATCTAATTATGGTAGGTGTATGGTAAGTGTATGAACTGTTGATTACAATAATTTATTTAAATGTCTTTATTCATTCATTTATCAGTAGTCAGTTCATGTAGGAATACAAGTATGAATGAATATAAGTATATATGATTATACATATGTATGGTTTCTCTAAGAGATTATTCATACACATCTGCATATTACAGCGCTCAATATAAAGAGCTTTTCAAATACTACTACTAATAATAATAATAATAATAATAATAAGAAGAAGAATATTGGAACATTAATCATCACAAACAGCACTAGTTTATAATGTAACAGTTAAATCGCGACATTAGCTTCCCGCCGAATGAATACATAGTTTCTATTACATCCACACAGTGTAATTATAAACTAAATATAAATACATCCAAGATTTGGCGTATAAATCAAACACTTTAATGTGGTGACTGCTCTTTATATAGTTCTTATAGCAGTGTAAATAAACTCACATTGTCATTAAACAGTAAACAGTACTGGATGTTATAGAATGTAAACAAGTCAGAGGCAGCTCCGCTTGCTGTTTTCCTGCAACTGCCCCACGCTAAGTATCCATGCAGCTTGCGTAGCGGGTTTATAGGCCTTTTTCACAGCGGAATCGGTTACTGGAAGTGTTCGTCGAAGCAGTGTATCGTCATTTCCGGTTTTTGCTAGCTGCATGTTTAACATGGTATTGGGATATCGCTTCTCTAGTTCACGTTTGACTTTGCCGAAATTTGGCCAAGACAATGTGGTGCAATTAGTGAAGGAGCATTCACAAGTCAAGGGTGCCAAGCTGGACAAAGGCTACAAGTTGTTCTTCGAGCAGTTTATTTTTAACTGTAATTTAACTGTATTTAACTGTGAATTGCAAACTTAACCTAGTCTGATAGCTGGTTAGCTTGTAACAACTCTGCTCGCTAATGCTAATCATAGCCAGTGACTATTGACTATTTATCTAATATTAATTATAGCCAACATAAATACAGTATAATAGGAAGCTGTTTTTGAGTTTTAAAGTCTAATAGAGTATGCCGATTTGCAGTATTTGGGTAGATAAATGAGTTAATATTATGTCTGCAGCAAGCTGCTTCCATTTAGTGTGCGCAACGTGAGACACTCATTTCATATTATCAGTTGTCAGAACCTAAGACTAACTTTTTAGCTTTCAGCAGGCTAAGTTGTAAGTTATCAGTTGTCAGTAGGCTGTGATACCCCCCCCTTTATATGCAGTGTCAGATTTAGTGAACAAGGAAGTGGTAGTACAGGCAAGCTGCTACCGGTCAATGAGAAAGAATGAGGAGCCCCATACACTACAGGTTGCATATAATGTTCAGGAAGTCTAGCCCTGAGTCTGAAATGATGCCGTAGTCCCTATTCCTTAAAAACATCAACATGCATTATAGGTATTCTGTGCTCTCTGATGTACATCATTTGGACACTAATCCATCGCAGTGCATTGTTGGATTTCAAAAGTTCTCCATTATAGTTTCAGAGATGGCTACAAAATGGCAAACCCCCCCCAAAAAAAAAACAAAAAAAAACCAGCGTGGTGCAGCACCGGTTTTCAGTCTTTTTCTGCCACTCTTGAGACATCTTCACTTTGGAAGTGCATGCCGCATATGAACGTGCTCCCACGGACTACACCTCTCCTTATTAACTTCACCCAGGTGCTCCGCATTTCTTTGTCTTTCGAGAAATAGTGAAAACGAAGGTAAGGATGCCTCTGTTTTGAGTTAGAGCAGCCAGGTACATTGCAATAACACCGGCGAGAGGGTTCCGCCATTGCTTCTCGATGAACCAGAATGACAGATACACTGCTTCACTGAATTCCAACTAGAGCTGGTTGATTCCTGAATCACCTGGGTTATTAACTCAAATCCTCGTACTAACTCAGGATTCATGAGTCTGAGGTCTCCATTAACCAGATCCTATAGTCCTATGGCTGCTGCTAACACCAGGCGACGCACATCGAAACAATAATCTGTATCACTCTTATTATGACCTGTATAACATACTCTGCCCATCTACCTAGCGTTTAGCAGGTAACCCAACTGTGCGATGTTCAAATAACTTAATAAATTATCAAATATGCGCCTCTGAATGTAGTTGAGTTGACTGAGAACGGATCAGAGTAACTTCCTACATATTCGGAAACACAGCGGACCCAGAAGACTCAGATTCACTGACTTGAGTTGAGTGGATCCTGTTTCCGCCACAACTCAACAACTGAGTTGAGTGGATCCTGTTTCCGCCACAACTCAAACACTGACTCAAGTGACTCAAAGGACTCGACACACCCGGATCAGTTTAGTGAGTGACTCAGAGGAACCCGAGTCCATAAAAGGAGCCAAGTTTACCACCACTAATTCCAACCTTCCGGCAATAGGAAGTGTGATAAAGGCCTATTGGCGTGTGACTTGAATTCAGAACAGTTAGTGTGTAGCTATACGAATGCCAATAAGTCCAATGATGGAGTAAAGTAAACACTTCAATCATTTTAATCAAATCTACAGTCCCTACCATTATTCAGTTAGGAAAAGGCACTGGTACTAGTCATGGTATTTCAATTTCAAAATTTAAGTGTTTGGTATTTGAGAGCAGTGCTGGAAATACTATTTGTGTTACCTTATTCACGAACACTACTGATTTTTGAAAATGTTGGTTGCTTTTGCAAAACTTGTTGCTTGTCATGGTCAGAGTTGGTGTGTAAAGTCTCAGCAGAGATTATGATGAAATGGCTGACGTACTGTATTTGATGTTGAATTTCGCCAGTTTGCATTGAGAGCTGGCTCAAAGTTATCTTCCTTTTTTCCATGGCATTTTATATTCAGCTCAAAGGTGTATTATGGCAGAACGCGAAAGCTCCAGGAAAGAGAAATCAGGACTACTGGCGTGCATTATATTATTTTAGTTACCCAGAGTGGTTAACATGTGAGCTTACACTAGTCAGTGTAATTTAACATGCGAATCCCGTTTACACTGACGTATTTCTGAATAAGCAATGGTTACAGGTCCGGTTCATTTACACCAAGAGCATAGCCTCAACTGTATATGTTGGAATGGGTTTCAATGTTCAGGATTCACTCCCACACCACTGAATCCAAAGTCAGTGTTTTTTGCATGCTTCGTTACTTCTTTTTATTGGATTAAAGACCGACTTTCACACCAATACGCATTCTTCATTGGTGATCTAGCCAACTAGACGGCACGTGTGATAAAATTGATGGGGGTATATTTTATATTAAGAATGATGGGGTTGAATTATTGTGCTGAATGGTGTTTTTATTTTTTCCTGGGCATTAACGCTGAAGCTAGTTCTGTTGTAGGGTCCTGGCATTCGATTGGGATTGGAGTCACAGTTTCTCTCACGTTGACAGATTCTGGGTAACTATACAGACTATGACAGTATGCGGTGTCTGCTGGGGATGTACTTTGAAGTAGTGTGCAATATTTTGGGACACTGTGCAACATTTAGAGGTGTCTGTTTACGTCCTGTTAATGTTGAGCTTTAGGTGAGAATGAACCAATTGGTTAATTCACATTGTTTATCAAACACAAAGGACAGGTGGTTATCAAGTGGTATAAAGTGGTTTCATGTGTAGAAGTGGCTTCATATGTAAGTAGTTCATGTAAATGGTAGTTTTTGAAACTGTATGTTTCTATATATGACTTAAGTGCATCATCTGAATGATTTGTGTGCTTCCAAACCAAGAGGAACAAACACAAATATCAATTTCTAAATTGTCTTCCATTTTATAATTGTATATGTTATAATACTGCAGTCAGTGCTACTTCTGCTGCCTACAACAGCCAAATAAACAGATACAATTATGCTGATTACTGTGTCCTATAAAGTTATGCTCTGTGATTTCTCTGTGAACCCATTTATCAGATTGTAGTGTTTCCAGCAGTGTAACATTGTTAAAAAGAATACAAATCCACACAGTTCTAAGTGTTGTGTTACAACACTCCATATACATTCTCAAACCCACATTACATTTCATTAATTCAAGAGCATTTCATTGATTCTGGAGCATTTTACTGACACTATGGTGACACCCAAGGTTGACATGTTAGCACTCAAGCTAAAGACATCTATTCATCATTTGTGGTGCACACTAGTGGAACGAGAAGTTAAAAAGTGTCATGTCACAGCGAAAGATGATACTGCTCCTTAGTCTGCTGTTTTACAGGCACTGACGTGGGACCAGAAGTTCAAATGTGTCATGACAACCCAAAGGCTTTTTGTCATTTAATATAAACTATGGTTTCACTGACGATGCAGCAAGGCAATTATTTAAACCTATATACACCAAACCCTCACTTAGCATGAAACTCATTGACATCATGTCATGGTATGTTTGGGGACTGATAGCTCACTAGGTTTGTTGTGTGGATGGACAGGCACTTAGAGTGTTAGAGAGCAGGCCTGACACAGCCATACATACACTCTATTGTAGGTGAAGTGTTTAGCCTAGCTGGGCTGAATAGCCAGTATTTCACTAGTACTTGTCAAGGTACTTGAGCTTTTGAGGTCAGTGTTATGCATCTCTCTTACTAATATGAGAACAACCTATACAACACGCACAGCACATGCATAATCCCATAAATCTAAGAATATCTAAAAATCTGGACAAAGAAAATGCTGTAAGTATTATCTTGTCTGTAAGGTTTAATAAAACTTACCTAATCAATCAATCAATCATTTTTATTTGCTAAAGCACATTTTTTTCGGTTGGCACAAAGAGATGTACATACAACATAGTGCATTTTCCAGAGGGAATTTAAAAACAAAAACAGAAAACCCAGGCCAGTTGGGAAAAACTTGAAAATCATTCCATAACCCCAGGAAAAGGCAGCCAAGAGACTCCTGGAAAATAGTAATAGAAAAGATAACATTGACATAACACAGAAGAACGAAACAGAAGAACACAGAAGAACAGAATAACGAACATGGTTAGAATGATGCTGAAAATGCTGAAACACAATGCCACATTTTTCCCAATGAGTTTAGAACTAATGAATGGTATTGAATATTTGTATTAAGATCCTTTGCAGCAATAACTGTAGTATACTGTTACATTTTGTGGGCTTTGCTTTTATTTTCGAGTTTTAAATTATATGCTGCCACTCATGACAAAAAATACATATAGGAAATGTGTTTATGTACCCTTGGATCATAACTTGACCCATGGCCACAACTCATGAGAAATGTAACTGGTGATCTCATATTTCTCGATTCACTCAGTTAAGATTTATTTCAATTTTTGCTTACAGTATGTTTGTATTTATTACTGCTTGATTATACTATTGTAATGCCTCCCTAAATCATGCTACTTGTTCAAAATGCTGCCACAAGAATTTTGACAAGAACAAAAAGAAATGTGCCTATATTAATCCAGTTTTAGCATCACTTCTGTGGTTGCCACTTAAATATCTGATTGATTTCATAGTAGTGCTCCTTACCTATAAATGGACTTTTACCTCAGATTACTTCATTCACAAGAGGCTGGATTGTTGCTGGTTTGAAAAGTAGAAAAAACAATCTGGTGGTAGAGCGTTTTCACACAGAATTCCTCTATTATGGAATAGCCTAACTAATTATGTTTGGAAATTAGGCACAATCTCAATTTTTAAAGCTAGATTGAAAACGTATCTTCACATGAAGGTAACAGTCACATTTGGTGTTGAGGAGGCGCGTGACCTGTGGCTAAAGAACTTCTGTTGTTGTGAGGTCTCTTTCTGTCCTTTCATTTCCAAGTTGGACCTACTCTAAACGGTCCCATTACCACTACATTCTCTCCCTCTCTTCATCTCTCCTCTGCTCTGATCAGCAAGCCATTCTGTGGCACGACCAACTCCTATATTAACTGGTCACAATAAACACAATGCCTGCCATTGCCGCACCATCCATTCGCAGAAGGAGGGTCCCCATGCCACCACCCTGTCTACCCCATCTGGGGTCAGGAAATAATCATACCTTTTTTTTTCAATTGACCAGGGTTCTTTTTTTATTCCCTCAGGAAAATCCACTATATTACTATGTACAGCGTTTGTGTCAATCTCAGTGTAAAAACATTTGATTTGATTGATCCTGTCTGTGTAAGGCACAAGTAGATGAGTAGTTCCTTCAGAAGTAACAAGCATAGATACATATAGGTAGCACCACATTTAACCCATACACAACTCCCTTCTCGAATTTTTAATGAACTTTTTTCTTTTTTTGAGGAGCGGATACAATAAAATAGGTTGAGGCATACTGGCACAAAATCCCCCTAAGGCATTTTGGTCTGTATAGAAATTTATTTTGGACTATTGAAATTGTTTGCATAGCACTGTAACTGTGTGCAGTTTGCCAAAATATGACACATTAAAAATACACTTTATTTTTTTATTACTTTCATTTTGTGACAAGCACAATGAATTTAGGGTTTTAATATTCATTTACAAATACTATGGACATAAAAGAGGAAGGGGTGGAATACAATACAGTATTTATGTTCATTTTACACACATGGTAAAACATTACTAAACATTTGCAATAGTGCAGTTAGCTCACAGAAATCACCACTGGGGTTTTCTCTTCCTCTGGACTCTCAGCAACTTTCTGTTGTACCCTCTTAATTGCACCATGCCATGCATCAAGATAATTTTAGATACAAAAGGAGTAACATCAGGATAAGTACCTGTGGTTAGGCAGTTAATAAAACAACACATATAAGCAGGTGTTTAAAGTCTGATATCTTAGATATCACTAGTTGAAATCTGGGCTGTCCCCGGGGCAGAACATCATTGGTTTTATAGGAAGGGTATAGCGATCTGATTCCTTGGCTCACAGCCTCACCAGCTCCTCCATGGAACCCCTTACACACCTATGAGTTGCTAAGTTGTGAGAGAGATATATACCAATCCTCTAATTTGAGTTGACTGTCAATAATGCAGCAGAGAATTGCTCACATCTGCCTTCAGTGCTATTATGTGAGTGTAGCAGGTGTTGTGGTGAGGTGAGGTTAATGCTCAATTGAAGGTGACAACTGACAGGACAGTGTTTATCACAGGTGGCATTACATCAGCTTTCCATTTTCACTTGAGTTTCATAATTATTGACATGCATAAATAGAAAGCAAAATATGAATGATTAGCTAAAACTACAGTAAAGAACCAAAGAGGAAAAAAAAAAATTGTGCTACAATAACATGCATACAGCAATTTTAAAAAGAAAAACTGTGCACTTAAGGGCACTAACTCTTTGAATATGGTTTGGAAACTGCCAACATCATTCCAGTTATAAATGTTGTCAAAATTCAATTAGTTACTTTAAATAGTGTAAACACTAAACATAATCATGATAACATCATTAGAACTTGACAGACATTTGCATAGCATGTTTTTTTAAGCTTAGAACCGATAACATTCATGAGTAGCTGAATACTTTTTGTCCATTCATTTTCAAATGTATTAGCCCCTCTCCACATAGAAACACTTCACACAAGACCCCTTTTGTTACCAAATAAATAAAACACATTTTACACTGACTCTGACAAACATTTTTGCAACATCACCAATGAGCCATGGTAGGATAAATATTCCTCATAGGAGCATATAATGATCAGGAAACAAATCAGATAAAGAGTGTTACATGTAAAGTGTGTTACCTGTCAGGTCTGCCATGGTAGGGGAAGACAACAACAATTAAGACGTGAACAGCTCCTGATTTCTCAAGTGGCCAAGCTGTGTATAAAATGCTGGCCTGATTCATCCTCTACTGCACAAATTCCTGATGTTTTTAAGGCATAAATAAGCACAGTAGAAAAGAAAGGATCCCTCGTGGCAGAGACTGTGAGAAAACTTCATATCCATCCATTCTTCATATCCGTTCCCACCAATGATGTAACCACAGCAGGCAGGGGATTAGATACAATGATTGTGTTGCTACCTAGGACACAGGGCCACTAAGTATTAGTGTGTTAAATGGGGCAAAGTGTAAGTATGTCAAGAAGGTGTCTTCCTTTGATCATGCTTTTCTGTTTCCCTTACATCCACCCTTGTCTCAACTAAAACATGAGACTTCAGCGCTTAGAGGGTGACCCAGATCGGCTTCTTCCCTAAGAACAGAAAGGAGAGAATCTGTTATCGGCAGTTCATAATATTATATTACTTCACCACTGACATCCACAAATTACATTTCTTGAAATATTTCCAATGACCTATTTGCATAACTGTATTAACATAGGCTTTATAATAATTTGTCTGAATTGAACAGTTTTCAGCATAGTGGTGGGTGTGTCTAAATAAAGTTAGTCATGCTACACCACCACAGAAAACCACAGATCCAGTAATTAAAATTCATCACCCATTTGTGCCAGTAAAAGGTCAAATCAAGAGGGACAAAGGAAGCTTTGTAATTAATCTTGTTAATCACACAGACTGTCAAGTTCTGTTAATTTTGTTGGAAACTGAGGAATGTGCAGGACTAAATAGGTTTCAAGGACAGATTCTCCATCTTCTCCTTTAGTAAAAAGAAAGTGATAATTGAAAGAGCATCCTGTAAATGAAAAGATCTGTTCTTTAAAAGCGCCTCATATACTAACCCTCAAACCTGTTCATCCCTTTTCAGGGTAATTAAAATCATTACAGAAAATGATTGTTCAAATAAATGTATGCCTTTTAAAACCATTGAGACTTTTCATTGTGATTTCTAGATATTTCATTATTTGAGTGTATATACATTTGTATATACTGTGTATTTTTTGTGTATGGAAACACTGTATGCAAGGCCATGCACAGACTTTATGGAGGGCAGTGGCTCAGTAAAAACAGGCATGGCTTGGCAATGTCAGAACTGTGTGTTTGTCAAGGAAATGACTGCCAAAAGTTACAGAACTGTCACTGTGTAATTGCTGAAAATCATGGAGCAGTCACTGCATTTTTGCATGGAAAATCATGGAAATCTGAAAAAGCCACAGAGAGGAAAACAAAACAAAAGTTAATACCACGGTGGTATCTCATCCACAGAACTGTAAGTTGGTAACATATACTCAAAAATGCGCAAGGTAATTATTTTATATTCTCAGGGATTACTCGGGTCGCATTGAACACTTAACTTAGAAACAGCACACATTATCAATGTCCTTGGACAAATAAAAAGTGGAGGAGTGACAACATCTGTATTCACCTGTTATGTGGCTGCAGTAATGTTTACTTATTTTACAACTTATTATGATACACAATTTGTACATTGCCAGGTTTATTAGCCTGTTGTTGTGTGCCTCACAACAACATGTGTGCAAAACCTAGCTTTGTATACTGGATAGGCTGAATAGGTGTCCCATGCCTTGGTTATGTAGGTTTCAGTGACATCTGCTGTGATGCATTGAAAGAGGGCCTCAGATTTTGTGTGAATTTACCTCTGTTGAGAGTGAATGTCCACCCAACTTCTGTGTGTTGGGGAAACCAGGGGAAGTTATCCCATGGGTAAGCTGTCACACAGCTCATCCAAACTAGGAGGTGCTAGTGCAAAAATGTAGTCCTAAAAGGTGCACCATATTGAACTGAGTTCATCTAAGTTGTAGCCAAGGCCACAAAACTGAGACAATTCAAACATAGTTTATACATAAAACACAATATTGCCCCTTACTTTTTGAAAGTTTCCTAATGACAAAACCTTTATCTCAAGCTTTAATGTGTGTGTTGAAAAGAGAGAGGCTACATCCCTGTGACGGAGTGCCGTCACTACGGTTGAGTATGTGCTTTGACTGCCATACCAACGAGCCTGGCTCTTTGGCATCGCGGTCAAAGTCACATGTTTGGTACCCCGTAGACCCGGGTTCAAGGCCGGGTGGGGTGACTGCTCTCGCCCTTTGCTACAAATGGTGTCAGAGTGGGATGGCTGGCTATGAGGCCATCGGAGGCGTGCCCGGTATATGAGCCGTATGAGGGACCCCCAGGTTAGGTTGACCCCGGTGTGAGGGACCCCAGAGATGGGTGAAGCACAGTGTGAGGGACCCCAGAGATGGGTGAAGCACGAGTGAGTGGGGCACCCTGGGATGGGAGAAGTACGGGGGGAATGTGTGAGGGACGCCATGGCGCGTGAAGCGCAAGGGCACGCTTCCGGAAGGGAAGGGCAGTATGATGGAGTGCCGTCACTACGGTTGAGTATGTGCTTTGACTGCCATACCAACGAGCCTGGCTCTTTGGCATTGCGGTCAAAGTCACATGTTTGGTACCCCGTAGACCCGGGTTCAAGGCCGGGTGGGGTGACTGCTCTCGCCCTTCGCTACAATCCCAATCCACATTTTTGCTCACTTGCCCTATGCACTTCCCCTCAAAATGGCATGAATCTCATGATTAAGGGTATCCATGAGTCATTTCAATGGTTCATGCAATTTGTTTGGACTTGCTCTTGTTTTCTTCTATGTGCATAACAGATTTTTGTCAAAATTTCATTTCATTATTATTGTTATCCTCTTACAAAGAGCTGTCCAGTCTGTCATTCAGATCAGTTGAACAGCTCAATTAAGTTCTGTGTTAAAGAAGGGAAGATAAAATAATTGTTCAGGTTCTGAAAATTTTAATAGTAATACTTTTTCCAGGTGTGTTTTAATAGAAATATAAAGAAAATATAAAGTCATAGAAATAAAAATATAAAGAAATAGAAATAAAAAGGATTTTCTATATTTCATATGGTTTGAACAATGCAGCCTGCCTATTATTAAAAATATAATTAAGTTCTTATTAAAAATATAACCTGACTTCCGGGTGGCCCTATGATTGGGATGCATGTGTAATCGCTAGCTCCATCCCAAAGCCCATTTTTCTACATTAATCTGTGCATTTTGACTGCTAAAACTAAAAGTCGTGATGGCTTCTGGAGAGAGGAAAACAAATACAGCAACACAGATGAACTTAAAATCATACACTAGGCAGAAAAACACCCAAATGTCAGCTAAAGCCCCATTTGAGGAACAAGCTGATTTGGCCATATTGCTAGTGCTAAAACAACAAGAAGCATCTATTTGTGAAATGGTAAAAGAGGCAGTGAAGGAAACGATTCAAGAACTGTTGTCAACTGTTCACACAGATGAGGGCTATGATTGAGACATCTACTTCAGCTGTCGCACAACTTACTAAGGATGTGGCAGTACACTGGGCAAACAGCACGTTTCCATAGCAGTGTCAGTTCATACGATCAAAGGAGACCTGGCAAGCTGCAGTGAAGAACTGGCCCAGCTACATGAAAAGCTCATTAGCCAAGAAGACAGGGTGAGACACCTTAACCTTAGACTTGTCATCTTACCAGAGGATGCCGAAGGCTCTGACCTGATGGGGTTTCTCCAAGAAAATCTCCCAAAATGGTTTCTAGCACTTTGGGGGCCTAAAATTGAGAGTGCACCGAATCTGTGGCTCCCGTGATAACTGCCCGTGCACTCTGATCTTCTGTCTACTGAGGTACAGGGACCGGGTGAAAATACTCTGATAGGCCAAGGCTCACAAGACCCCACCAACCCATGACAGATCCAACTTGTTCTTCTTTGCTGACTACAGCACTGAGACAACTTCACGAAGAAAGGCATTTGATGTGGTTAAGAAGCAGCTCTACACGAAAGGCTATAGCCCCTTCCTGATGTATCTGGCCATCCTGAAGATCAAGACAAGAGATGGAAAAACACTCAAATTTCACTTCTGAAACTGAGGATTTTCTTGCTAACAAGCGGAATGGTGATCACTCGGTCTCCAATTTCATCAGCAGGTTTGCTGCTCTCGCTGCAATGGAGGATGTGCAGGAAATACCAAACTAAGCTTTGACCTCCTTCAAACCCTCCAGACACAGTAAGCTAACACTAATGTATGTTAGTTTGTATTTTTGTATGGGTGAGAAATTTGAGTTTAGGAAATTAGTGGTCAATGTTAAGATCTATGCTTATTGACACTAGACCATTCGTTTGAAAGTGACTGTTATTCTGGTTTTGATAAATAGAAGTGTGATACAGTTGGCCTTGAGATGCGTGCATCACTGTCACGGAGTTAATATTATTTGAGTTAACCTAACCGGAGACGCGGCAAGCGTAGCCTATTAAGCTTCCTGCGTGGCAAGCAGTTAATAGTGTTTGTTTTATGTTCTAAATGTTGTCCTAATGTTCGTATGTTTTGTGTCAGAGCTGATTCCATATTTTATTCAACAATTTAAGTCAAATAACTCTCGCTGGTCCTGCTGTATGAAATCTCCTGTTTACATGTATGTACAAGACTATTTGATATTTCTGTTACAAAGAGAGTCAGTATGTTACAGGATTTAGTCGTGATCTCTTGGAATGCCTGAGGTCTAAACTCAAAAGTAAAATGAGTCAAATGTCTACATCTCAAGCAGAATAAGGTAACTATTGCTTTGATACAAGAAACACACTTGAGACAGAATGACGTTCATCAGCTCCAGAATAGGCTTTATAGATGTGTTGCATATTCCTCTGCCAGAAATAAAACGAAAGGGGTAATTATTTTGTTCAGTAGGAAACTGACGGGACACATAGAGTACGTTGGGAGCAACAAAGACGGCCATATTGCCTATGTCTGTGCTGTCATTAACAATACTAAGCTTGGGGGATCCAACATGGCGGCAAGCAAGTAGGACACGTTAGAAGGTGCTCTCACTGCAAACAGCCCAAATCCTGTATTTATCTATTCAAAACTCAAACACTATGTTAAACAGAAATATACAGAGTCAAAGACGACACAGAGGACAACATAAATGGCCAACAGAAGGACGGCAACAAAAACAATCCAGACAAACAGGGAGAAACGCCTGAAGAAGCTAATATGCTGCAGTTAGGAGCAGAAGCTAATGCAAACAACAAAGGAAATGAGGTGATGAGAGCTATTTCGGACATGAAAAATGTTTTCACGTTGAAATTCAATGGAGTCTTGTCCACTATTCAAGACATTAAGAAGGAAATTCATGACTTTGCAAGCACGCTGTCCGAAGTGGAACACCGAATAAGCAACACAGAAGATAGCATTGAGGGTACACAGAAAACGGTGCAAACCCTCGAGAACCAGATAGGGATGCTCAGCTCCAGACTTGATGACTTGGAGAACCCAAATAGGCGATGCAACCTACGTCTAGTAAACCTCCCTGAAAAAGCAGAAGGGGCAGATGCCATGAGATTTTTGGAAGAGTGGCTACCTGATGTGTTTGGAGCATCGCTACCAAAAACAGTAATAATTGAATGAGCGCATCGAATTGGCAAACCACCGACAACTGAGCAGAGGTATCCCCGAGTGCTAATCATGAAGTTCCTGAACTTCATGATCGGCAAAGAGTAATGGAGGCTGCCAGAGAGTTGAAAACAGTGATATACCAATAGCACAAAGTGATGTTCTTCCCAGATTTCTTCATGGAGGTACACAGACAACGGAAGCAGTTTGATGGGGGTGAAGAAACATCTACAGTCGCTGAACATTGAATACAGATTCAGATACCCAGCAAAATTGACCGTCACGTACGGAGGACTGAAGAAGACCTGCAACTCCCCAGAGGAAGTGGAGAAATTTATTGAAACACCCAATGAGCCAGATGGACAACGAGAAGACATTGAACAGTAGGATAAACTGAATGACTATGGTCTAAATTTTTGCTAGGTAACAAAATCACAGAATGATGAATGAATCGCAGATAACATTCATATCCTGGAATGTAAGGGGTTAGGTAAATTATCGAAACTGAAACAGGTCATGCACAGACTTAACTTAAAGCATCTATTGTCTTTTTACAAGAAACCCACCTACTAACTAGTGAACTACAGAAAATACAAAGAAGATGGCCAGATGTATTCAGCATCATTTGCCTCTAATGCGAGAGGGGTAATAACACTAATTCATAAATCTATCCCATTTAAAGTATTAAAGGTTATACCTGATAAGGCAGGCAGATATTTAATTCTTCAAGGAGTGCTTATTGATGTGAATATAAATCTTGTAAATCTGTATGGACCAAATTCTGATAACCCAAAGTTTTTTGAAGAGCTATTTTTACTTTTAGCTCATATGTCGGCCCATCTTCTTGTTGGAGAAGACTTTAATACAACCCCGTCGACAGACCTTGACAGACTCAAAGGTATAGATCAGTGTTTCTCAACCCTACTCCTGGCGGCACCCTGTCCTGCATATCTTCTATCTATCCTTGCTCTATCTACCTGACTGAACTCATCAGTGGCACGTTTTATTAGCTGAGCACACCTGATTTAATCAAGCAGCAAGGATAGATAGAAGATATGCAGGACAGGGTGCCGCCAGGAGTAGGATTGAGAAACGCTGGTATAGATAATACCCATGCACAAAGTAGGAAAATATTACACACTTTTATGCAAGACCTGGACTTGTGTGATCCATGGAGGAGAAAATACCCAATCAAATCAGAATTCTCATGCTTTTCCCCATCAAAAAAATCATACTCACGTATAGATTATTTCTTGATTTCAAATAAATGATTTCCACAGATACATAACATTACCTATGAGTCCATTGTGATCTCAGATCATGGCCCAGTTAAGCTAATATATAACATGTCCAAACTCATTCAAGGTCCCAGGGGTGGGCAACTCCAGTCCTGGAGGGCCATGGTCCTGCTGTTTTTCTTGTTGACCAACTAAATACAATCTCTGATTGGCTGAAGAGCAAGCACACCTGTTTTCAAGGTGAAAATCAACAGGTAACTAAGAGATGAAAACAAAAACCAGCAGGACACTGGCCCTCCAGGACCGGAGTTGCCCACCCCTGTAAGATGGAGGCTACACCCGAAATGGTTACATGACACAAAACTCATGAAGTTTGTTGGGACAAGTATTGATGTATTTTTCAATACAAATACAAATGAAACGACTGCTTCTGTGAGATGGGAGGCTTTTAAAGCCTATCTGAGAGGACAAATGATTAGCTACACAAGCTTTGTTACCATTTAAGTTAATTTAGAACTGCAATCGCTTGACGAAAGAATCAGGAAACTAGAGAAAGAAACATATGAAGACGACACAAATATAGAGCCCCGTCAGCAGGAATTACTTCTCCTAAGAACACAATATAACAAACTTTCACTCTCAAAAGCTGAAAACAACTTAATTCGTCTGAAACAAACATTCTGTGAACAGGGAGAAAAATCTGGCAAACTGCTGGCTTGGCAAATCAAGAAACTGCAGTCTAGTAAGGCCATCAATATTATTTTAACAAACTCAGGGACTTTATCATCAGATCCACTGGATATCAATGGAGCTTTTCCCAATTTCTTTCAGTCATTTTATAGAGCAGAATCCTTGGGGGTTACCAGTCACCAAACTGCATTTTTAGATGGTCTCCAAATTCCTAGTTCTCCAATGAAGTCAAACAGCAACTAAACTCCCCACTGTCCACAGAAGAATTATTGAAGGCTATAGCTATTATGAAAAATGGGAAAACGGCTGGACCGGATGGTCTACCCATAGGCGGAGTTTGACATTTGTGCTGGGGGGGGCAAACATTTTTTAACTGACGTCAGTACACAGTCCAACTATTGTGTGGCTTGTTACGCATATATATATACGGTAACAGAAGACAATAATGCCAAGCTTGCCATAAAGCCAAACAACACAGCACATCAAATCAGTTTCTGACCACTTTGTACTATATCACACATAGGCTTATGTAGGGTATTTTAGGGTAAGTTAAAGTCTGTTAAAAGTGAAATATCAATTTGTTTATATTATACTGTTAGGCTTTCATTTTCCATGTACCCTTTTAAAACATTAGTGTACCCATGAACTAATTTTGTGTTAAATTGAAAACAATGAAATATGCATACTCACTCATATCCAACTTATAGGGCGCACACGCACACAATTAACAGTGTCGTCTGTTGTTACAGTAGGCTTGTAAAACATATATATTAAATAACCAGTGAAATTGGACATTTTAGAAATCGCCGAATGGCCATAACTGCTCATTGTATAACAGAAAGATGAAGATGAGCTGAATCACTGAATGCACAAAAGAGAGGAACTCGCATCTAACATCGCATGTCACAACGTGCCATGTCACATGACATGAGTGCTCCAAAATGAATTTATTACAAAACCAAACTTAATAGAATTCAGATTTATTTCTTACATCATTTTATTTTATTGCATTACTTAAATATATATATAATGATATATATTTATATATATTATAAATATATATATATAAGAAATATTTATTTATTTTAGACTCAATGTAGTGACATATTTCAGCTATGGGCTGCCTCCCTACAAACTCCACGTATGGGTCTGCCCATTGATTATATATAAAGCCTTCAAAGAAAAATTAATGCACCCTCTTATGGGCATGTATGAGGAATGCTTGGAAACTGGCATTCTCCCCCCATCACTAAGGAAGGCATTGATTACACTTATACCTAAACCAGCCACAAACTAAATGTGAATCGTATAGACCGGTGTACTTAATAAACACTGATGCTAAAATTTTGGCCAAGGTGCTAGCTTTAAGATTAGAAGACCATCTACCAGCAATCATTAATAATGACCAAAATGGATTTGTGAAAAACAGACGAGCCTTCCATAATATACGGCGAGTACTGAATATTATCCACGAAAAGAAATGATAAAGACAACTGCATTCTATTGTTGCTGAAAAGGCATTCGATAGAGTTGAATGGCGTTATTTATTTGATGTACTCTGTCGATACGGATGTGGTCCTAAATTCTGTCAGTGGATTAAATTACTCTATTGTGAACCATCAGATGAAGTTATTACAAATAATTTAACTTCAGAGCCCTTCAGTCTGTCGCAGGGCGCTCGTCAGGGTTGTCCACTGTCTCCATTGTAATTTGTGTTGACTCTTGAACCCCTGGCAATAGCAATCAGATATCATCCAGGGATAAAGGGAATTAATATTTCAGGCCAAGAACATCAGATTTATTTATTTGCTGATGATATACTGTTATATCTTTCAGATCTAAAAAACACAATATCTACTCTGATTAATATGATTGATCAATTTGGAACATTTTCAGGTTATAAGGTCAATCAGTCTAAATCATCAATACTTTTTTGCAATGAGCAAGAAAGAAATAATCCAATAATCCAGCCCCCTTTTACAGTATCTAGAGATGGGTTCAAGTATTTGGGGATTACTATTACACCTAAAATCAAAAACATGATCCCATGTAATTATGACCCTATTGTTGCTCACATAAATGACAGCTTGGATAGATGGATGACTCTCCCCCTCACATTAATTGGCAGAATCAATGTTATTAAAATGAATATTCTCCCCAAATTTTTATATTTATTTCAATCAATTCCTCTTATACCCCCGTCAGCCTTTTTCTCCAGCATGAAGAAAGCATTCACAAACTTCATCTGGAATAAAAGACGATCAAGACTTTGCTTAACACTACTATACCTACCATATTATAGGGGTAGGCTCCAGCTACCCAACCAACCTTTTATGGTAGTTTAGGGCAGCTCAGCTTAGATCAGCCTTCTTCCGGTTCTCTAACCCTTCCAATCTACCATGGGTTCAGATAGAGAAAGACAGTGCCAGAGGACTAACTCTGGATACATATCTCTACTCTGACTCTCTCAGAAGACTTAAGCAGAACACAGCTAATCCATTTGTTAAAACCAAAATTACAGCTTGGTATGAATCACAAGCCATGTTTAGGGAACCAGCAGGGTTATCACAATTTTCTCCCATTTGGGGTAACACAATGTTTACACCAGGTAAATCAGATCCTGGATTCAGGCTCTGGGCTCAGATGGGATTACAGAAGATCTCAGACCTTTATAGAGATAACACCCTTATGTCCTTTGAAAATCTTAAAGAAAAATTTGGGATCCCTCAAGCTCATTTGTTCAAATATTTTCAAATATGGAGTTGCATTTAGTCATATCAATGCCCTGCTTTAAGTATCATTGAAGAACTGGCAACGTTAGACCCCTATGCTAAAGGAAAGATCTCAATAATATACAGGAAATTAGTAAGGGCATCTACAGAATCCTCAAATTATAAAAGAATGGCATGGATAGAGGATCTTCAGATAGATATTACAGAGCAGAAATGGGAAAAGGCTTGTTATCAAGCACAAATGTTATCTATTAATAGTAGATTTAAATTGATCCAATATACTTGGCTTTGTGAGAACCTGTGTAACTCCTGAAAAACTAAATAAATTCAATTCTAATATCCCAGACAGTTGTATAAAATGTAGAACAGAGAGAGGAACCCTATTTCATTGCATGTGGTATATGTGTATATGTATACAATATATTTTCATTATTATTATTTCATTATTATTATCATTTCGTAAACTATCATTATTGTTTTTATCTACACTGATGGCTCAGAGTTCATGGGTGGGCGGGTGGGTGGGAGGGAGGGAAGATGTTTTGAGGGAGGCTTGAATGATGCAACCAACCCATTTTGGAAAAGTGAGGTATCATGTTCAAAATCAATAAAGATATGTGACACAAAAAAAACAATACTAAGCTTTGCATTGCATGTGTCTATGCTCCAAATGAGTTCAACCCTAGTTTTCTTCCATCTGTGACAAAAATGTTGCTAGACTTTAAAGACTATTACCTAATTGTTGGGGGTGATTTCAATCAAGTGTGTAATCCTGTTCTTGATAAATCTATAAATAAGACCACGACAGGCATAAGCGCATCCATTAAAGAATTGAATGTAACTGATGCTTGGCAGATGAGAAATTTGACCACTAAAGATTATTCCTACTCATATCACCTTATGTACATGACTGCATCATATCTACGCAGATATTGCCCATACTAATTTCTGACCATGGAGGTATACTTTACATTTCTCACAGGTGACAAAGTAAAGTCAAAGACTAAAAGATGGAGGTTTAATACCACTCTTTTGAAAAATAGTAACAACATCTCACAACATAAATATAACCTTGCTGAGTTTCTCCTATTAAACAGTGAGTCATCCACTACTCCACAGTCTCTTTGGGAAGTTACCAAGTGTTTCTTACAGGGTAATGCCACTTCCTTCTCATCATCACTTCATTCTTCCAGAAACAAAAAACTATCTGAGCTATTACAATGAAAGATCAAGCAGACTTTTGGCACTCAAAATGAAAGAAAATGAGTCATTTTCATGCGTAAATAGTATTTATATCAGTACTGCCGCATCTTAGCCAGTTTGTTTTTGTTTCCCTGTCCACGTGCTCTTGTTTACTGTTTCCTTGTGTTCCAGCCCTGCCCCGCTCTCCGCCCGGTCCCCACCCACCTGATTACCTGATTGCCTCCACCTGCCTGCTGGCTCACCTGCTTCCCATCTCCTCATCAGCTCAGCCCTATATCTGCCCTGTTTGTCTCTGTCTTGTTGCCAGTTTTTCTCAGTTAATCTGTTGTGCTACCAGCTGTTTTTTTCCCCCTGTTCTGCCTGCTTGCCTGTTTTGCCGATCTTGCCTGTTTCTCTCGGCCGTGTTTTCTGGATCGGTTTTTGGTAGCGTTTGCTGTGTTTTTCCTGGTATTCAACTTCGCCTGTTTTGACATCGTTTTTGGATTCCGATTTGGACTCAATAAATCCATTGTGCATCCTCCCTCACTGTTTGTGCCTGAGTCCCTGCCTGAGCCTTGACAGTTCAAACCTCTTCAGGGTTAATTTCTCACAACCAGCAAGAAATAAATAACACATTTAGAGAATTCTACTATGCTCTGTATACTTCAGAAGCAGACTCAAATGAGCATATCAAGAATGATTTCTTATCCAACTTAGACCTCCCTACATTGTCTTCCACTGAAGCAGAGGTGCTAGGCTCTCCTATAAAAACTGAAGAATTAACCATAGCTCTTAAATCTATGAACAGGGGCAAATCACCAGGCTTAGATGGACTCCCATCTGAATTATTTCAAGAACTATAGGACCAAGTGGGACCACTTATCCTGGGTTCAATAAATTACATCATAGAGATCAAAACACATCTCTAATTATGGTGCTGTTGAAAAAAGACAAACCCCCTTATTGCCCTAAAAGCTACAGGCCAATATCATTGATATCCATGGAGATGAAACTTTTTGCAAAAGTACTGGTGAATGAAATAGAACCACTGATTGGAAAACTAATTAAAGAAGACCAGACAGGTTTCATTAAAGGCTGCCAAGCTTCCGATAACATGAGACACCTCCTCCATATATTAAACATCTCTGGAACCTCAAACATTCCTGCAGCACTTTTTAGTGTGGACACAGAAAAAGCTTTTGATAGACTCGAATGGAAGTACTTATGGACAGTTCTTAATGCCTTTGGCTTTGGTCACAATTTTATTCAAATGATAAAAACATTATATACTAATTCTTAAGCAGTGGTTCAAACAGGCAATATAATCTCAGATCCCTTTCCACTCCATAGAGGACCCTGTCAAGGCTGTCCTCTATCACCAATTCTTTTTGCGTTATCTCTTGAACCCTTGGCTCAAGAAATAAGTCAGGACCCCATGATTACGCCTATAGTAATCAGAAATGCATACCACAAAATCTCACTAAATGCAGATGACATACTCCTCTACTTCTCTGATATTCCGTGTTCTCTTTGCCAGATCATGAAAGTTTTTACTGGTTTTAGCTCCTTTTCCAGATACAAGAATAACTGGGGGAAATCCCTGTTAGTCCCTTTGATGATACAGCAAAAAATATCCCTCTTCCCAGTAGTTTACCCTTGCAGTGGCATATGTCAAAATTTACTTATCTTGGAATATGTATCCCCCCATCTTTCTCAAAGATCAGCTATGAGAATTATGTTACAGTTAAAATTAAGTCAAGTTTATTTATAAAGCACATTTAAAAACAACAGCAGTTGACCAAAGTGCTGTACAGAAAATAATAAATAAATAAATAGACAAAAGACAACAAATAAAAGCAATAAGACCATAGCAATAAAATGAAAGAGGAAGCAAAAGCAACTCTCATACTGAGTTAAAAGCCAAGGAATAAAAATGAGTTTTAAGACGCGATTTAAAAGTCAGGGTAGGGGCCAGCCTTACATGCAGAGGCAACACATTCCAGAGTTTAGGTGCTATAACTGCGAAGGGACGATCTCCCCTAAGCTTCAACCTTGATTTAGGAACAGCTAAAAGGGACTGGTTAGCAGACCTGAGTGATCTTGAAGGGACGTGGGGTTGTAATAGGGCCGAAAGATAAGTTGGAGCAAGCCTATTTAACGATTTGAAGACAAACAATAAAATCTTGAATTTAATCCTAAAATGTACAGGGAGCCAATGAAGGGAGGCGAGTACAGGGGTGATGTGCTCTCGTTTGCATGTTCCTGTTAGTGTCAGTACTCCGCCCCCCTGGCTGTGTGTTTGTGTTCTTCCCCTGTCCATGTGCTTTTGTTTTTCCTTGTGTTCCAGCCCTGCCCCACTCTCCGCCCTGTCTCCGCCTACCTGATCATCTCCACCTGCCTGCCTGCACACCTGCTTCCCATCACCTCATCAGCCCTACCCTATATTTGCCCTGCTTTTCTCTGTCTTGTGGCCAGTTCGTCTCAGCATTCTGCTTCGTCCTTGCCATTTGTTACCAGTTTTCTCAGCGGTCTTCTTTCTCCCGCCCTGGGTCTCTGTATTGTCCCGTTGTTCTGTCACGTAAGTTCTGTCAGACTGTTTTCTGTTTCGTCCTGTCTTTGTGTTTCCCTGTCTGTGTTGGTCTGCTCCTGTCTCCTTGGCACCCGCCTGCCTTTCTGCTCCGGCGGCCTGGGCCGCCTGCTGTTCTGCCTCCGCTCCCTGTTGCCGGCCTGCCCGGTTCTGCCCCTGTCCAGACCCTGCTTCCCGCCTGCTCAGCCCCGGTCCAGCCTGCCGTTCTGCTTCGGCTGCCTGGGTTGCCCGTGGTTCTGCCCCAGCTCCCTGTTGCCGGTCTCCCTGGTTCTGCCCCTTCCCAGACTTCACTCCCCGCTTCTCATCTGCCCTGCTCCGGACCTGCCTGCCCAGTTTGTGACCCCTGCCTGGCCTTCGGATCTCATCTCTGCCTGCCGCTCTGTTCTGGTTGCCCCGCTGCCTGCCTGCCCGTTGCTGACCCTCGCCTGTCCAGACCATGTGCCTTGCTCTTTGTTTGTTTTTGGACTGGCTTCCCCGGTATCGATTCCTGCCTGTTTTTGACTCTGCCTTTGTCTGCTCCTTTGGTGGTCTGTAATAAAGTCACTCCGCCATTCACCTCCGGGTCTGCGTGTGAGTCCTCACCCCGCATCCCTGACAGTTAGGAGACGAGCTGCAGCATTTTGGACCAACTGTAAGCACGAGAGGGAGGCCTGGCCTACACCAACATACAGAGCATTACAGTAGTCGAGTCGGGACGAGATAAAAGCATGTATAACCCTTTCAAAGTCATTAAATGATAAAAAGGGCTTGACCTTAGATAATAGCCTAAGTTGGAAGAAGCTAGATTTAACTACAGAGTTTATTTGTTTGTCCAATTTAAAATCACTGTCCATTATCACACCCAGATTTTTAACAGTGGGTTTTACATATGGTTCCAGGGAGAATAGGTCTATATGAGGGGCATCACAGGCACCACTGGGTCCAAATATCATGATTTCAGTTTTGTTCTCATTAAAATTCAAAAAATTTAAGGCCATCCAAACTTTGATGTCCTCAAGGCAGTCCAACAGTGGTTTTAACGAGAAGTTGTCTTTCCGTTTCAAAGGCAGATAGATTTGGGTGTCATCTGCATAGCAGTGGAAAGAGATGCCATATTTTCTTAGAATGGACCCCAAGGGAAGCATATACAGGGAAAAAAGGATTGGCCCAAGAATAGAACCCTGGGGGACTCCACAAGGGAGAGACGCTGTGGAGGATACATGGTCACCAAGGCAGACAGAAAAACTTCTGTCAGACAGGTAGGATCTAAACCACTCCAGAGCAGTATCTTTAATGCCGACACCATACTCAAGGCGGGTTATAAGGGTACTATGGTCCACTGTGTCGAACGCAGTCAGATTTATAGAGATGGTCCACATTGAAACTGATATTACATGGTAAAATTGCAATAATCAAAATGAATGTGCTTGGATGCCTTAATTTTTTGTTCTAAATGTTGCCGCTCCCACCCCCCAGAGATTATTTTATAGAATTGCAGAGGATGACAACCAAGTTTATCTGGGAACACAAAAGGCCTCGTATCAAATCTGAAACTCTAAAACGTCCCAAAGCTATGGGTGTCTGTTGCTCCCAGACTTTAAAATGTACTACTGGTCCTTCCAAATTAAACAACTGAGCACATGGTTTGATACGCGATCCTCCCTTGTCCTGCTGTGATGATTGATTGAGGAGTCATTAGTTGCTCCACATAGATTAAAAGATGTTCTGATTTCAGGAATTAAAAAAGAGCTTTTAAAGAATTTGGTCCAATTATTGCCAACTTACTATGTGTCTGGTATATGGTAGAAAAACATATTAAGTATAGCTCAAAATTTTGTACACAGTCTCCAATCTGGAATAATTATTGTCTGCTAAAAGATATGAAACCGTACATTTACCCACTGTGGTAAAAACAAGGGCGTCAACACTCTGGAAGATATGTATAATGATAAAGGACTATGGGCATTCCAAGATCTAAAACATTGGTATAACTTACCTGGATTTTCAAGATATCTATATCTGCAACTCAGATCTTCACTCAAAGCCTTTGGAGTCCCTTGGGACAAACCCGTAATACCCCATCCCATGATTCAGTGGATTAAAAACCAGAGAGCTTGCATGGTGGCCATCATTTATGGTTTTCTTATTAATGCTAAGTGTAATACCCTTGGTCTTACACAAGTTTGGGACAGAGAATTGGGGAAACAAAACCTTGACTGGGATTCTATTTGGGAAAACATATTTGCAAGCTCTAAAAATCCTTCCCACCAACTCATAAATTATAAACTTATTCAAAGAGTATATCATACACCCTTAAAACACTTTCAGATGAAACTTCTTGCATTCTTCTGTGTGTGACAAATGTAATATTGGTGCTGTCGGCAAATATTTGCATATATTCTGGGAGTGTCCACTGGTTTCTGGTTTCTAGTCTAGTGTTTCTGCCACAATTTCACAACTCTTGGGTCTATCACTGAGTGCAGATCCCTGCCTATTCCTCCTGAATGATGATTCCTCTGTAACATTAACCCTAAATCAAAGAACTCTGGATTCACAGCTGCATAGAAAACTATCATTAGTTCATGGTTCCTGCCCCAACTCCCTATCAAAAAAGCAGTGGCTGTCTTACTTTATAGACATTGTACTTCTTGAACGATCTACTGCTTTAATCAACAATGCTAAAATAACAACTATTGAACACTGGAACCAAATTCATGAGGACTTGATGGATGCTCTCAGAAGGCAGTAAAATGCTGGGGGTATGGTGCTGCGGAAATGTCACAATGTGAAATGAGGGAAAACAGAGTTGTATTTACCTTTTGTTTATTTATGTTGTTGTTATTATTTTTAAAACAAATATGTAATCTTCTTATTTATGTGCTCTGTTCTCTTTACAATTCTGACAGTTCTGACAGTTGTATATAGTTCAGTTCATTTGGGGTCTCATGACCTTTTTGCTGCTTTTTTTCCTTCTTTTTTGTTCCACTTGCATATTAATGCAAGTACATTGTAAAGGCAAAATTATAATAAAATATTGATCACAAAAAAAACCTATATTGTTTTCAAAAATTGTTTTGTTATTTTTTTAACTAAAGCAATAGATACCATTGTGACAACATACCCCACATCATGTGACAACTTACCTGTTGGCGGGGTGAGTTGCTACAAGAGCAGTGAAGGTTTAAGCAGTATCCATTAGTACATAAATTTTATTTCTTTCATTTGGTATTGAATATAGCTAGATATGCTGTATTGGGATTGAGAAATATAAGTCAGAATAAAAAGTGTAACAGTATGTCTTTGTATCACACCCACTCCCAGTCAGCCAGCTCAGCCACGCCCCGCTCAGCCCGCTCAGCCAAGCCCCGCTCAGCAAGCTCAGCCATGCCCCGCTCAGCCTGGCTCCACCACACCTGTGGTTCATTCCATCAATCAAGCCCTGCCTTTATAAGGACTCAGTTTTGTTACCTCGTTGTGAGGTATTGACTCTTTGATTCTTTACTGAGCCTGCTCTTTGTCACTCCATCGTATTGTTCCTGTGTTTTTTGACCTCTCGCTTGTTTTTGCACCTTGCTCGTGTGTTTTTGGATTCTGGTTTTGTTGTACTTCTGATTCCCGTTGACGACCTGTTTTGTCCCTGACCATGCCTTTTGGATTCTGGCATTAAACCTGTTTACCGCACTTGGATCCCAGTCTGTTTCATTATACTTTGTCTCCCCTACTGTGTCAAACCACCTTACATAGCAACGGTATAAAATAACTGAATATGCTAAGGCATCTTCACAAAACAATACTGAAAGAAGTCAGTGGATAGAAGACCAAGCTCACAATAAACAGAACTTTGCTGAAAAGCAAGCCCCAATGTGTTAGCTGGTTGTATTTATGACATAATAAATACTTCAGCCTTTGTAACTAATGATAATATTGTTGAAAGTGTATTTCCATGCGCAATATTACGCCTTTTCTGTACTTATAAAACAATAAACAAACACTATGCCTAAAAATACAGACTGGGTACATGGGTATGTGATTAAAAGTTCACTGGGTAGGTAGCCTCAGGCAGCTAGATACAGAATTAGAGAAAATGACACAAATGGATTTTTCTGTGACAGAGAGAGCACAGGGACCCTGTTTACCAGCCTCCAGATCAACCATGATAAGACAACGGATGTCAGCCACAAACTGTTGGGACGGATACAATTTAAGGCAACAAGTTTGAGGAAAGAGAATTTGGGTGGATACACTGTTGCCAATTTTGCCTGTGATGGCACATCAGGACATCAGCTATTACACAGCAATACTCATGATAATGTAGAATTATGTAAAGGTTTGCAGAACAGATGAAGATTAAAATGGCAGCACACATTCTGTAACTGGCATTACAATGGATGAGCAAAAAAAAAAACTCCACAAAAGCGCCTTGTGCCATGAATTTTGCATTGCAAATGTTACAATGTAATATGTGGACCACACCATCCTTTACGTTAGTTATCCCCTCTCCTCTTACACACCGCATCCACTATGATTTTGGAAAAGGAAATGACCAGCTTGGCACAATTTATTGAACAGCACCTGTTTTTTTGCTGAAGGAATTTTGCAACTTGCTTACACATTACAAATGTGCTTGTGTTTGCCAACATGAAATTAGGGCCCATAGACTCCAAATGTGGAAAAAAAGAGGTTTAAAAAAATCATTTTTTTGACTTAACACAACTATATGTTCTGTATATATGCAAATTAATTAAAGTTGGCATTACATTTGTTTATGTTTATTCAGTGTCACCATTTAAATGATTTTTATTTTACTTGATTTGTTGTAAATACACATATATAAACATATAGGCATACATGTTTATTAATAGTTTACCATTATTGTTGTGCTCTTTGACCACTGAATGATAGAAAGCATGTGCAATTCAATGATTAGAAAGAACATGTGCTTACGGGGTGTTATGCAACTCAGATCAAAAAGATCTTTCAGCTAAACTGACACATATTCACTGCATGCAACATGGCTGCCAGTAGCTTAATGGTGACTTAATAGTGCTGAGCATTTTTTTGTTTTGGGATTCCGACTGAATTTACACACTGGCATATCTTTTAAAATGGGTGGTACAAAGTTAGGTGCTGTGCTTAAATGTAAATTGCATTGGAAACCTATACCTTCTGTAGCAAGTGAACAGGAGTAAGCAGACTCTGAAAAAAAAACCCACCAGGATTAGTGCACAGGAAAAATACACAAAACAGGGCAGCTCAAGACTGAGCAGGGAACCAAGGAACTGGCAGGGTTTATATAAGTTTGTATAAGGCACCAAACAAACAAAGAGCCTGACTACACACAGGTGAAAACGATTAACTAGTTTAGGCAAGACACAAACAGGAAAACAGGCCTTCTGGTGGAAGTTCAAGTAAGCAGCAGGCAACAGGGCCAGACAAGCTGTTATGAGGATGCCTGGTGGGTCTTGTGCGAAGCAGTCTCTGAAACCTTGATACTTCCCTGCCCCAAGCTTGGTTGCCAATAGATTTTATCACTGAGTTATTAGTGCTCATTGCAGAACGTAGTCACCAGACACTCACTGTAATTATGAAAGCTCAGCAGATACAGAGGAAGTAAAGCAGTTTTGGAAAGGGAGACGAACCCTACTTCAGCATGAAATGGTAGAGTGTGAAATATTTTAAAAGGAAACCACTACAGGGCGCTTTGTTCAAAATTGTTTTTATTTTCACTTTATTCATCGGGTAACGTTAGATCAATAATGCAGCAAAAGAAAAGCAGCTATGAGGATAACAATATTCAAACATAGTGATTAAGGTGTGGAAGGATGTTATCCTGTTTGCATCCTGCATGGAAACTGGTTGAAACACATGGACACTGATGGCTAGGAGGTTGTCTGTGGTTTGAACTAATTGCTAAGACAATTGTGTCAGCTCTCTCCTGGCACTGTGCTCTTACTCTGTTTGCAGTGATATTTATACAATAGTTCTGTTATGGTCATCTGTAGGAATAGGTCTGTAGCGCTATTTTAATGCATCCTGAGACTGCAGTGTGGATTATAGGTAGTTGGATAAGAGCCGATATAACTCTTTATTCAACCAAAACTGCAGTACACCCTATCTGTTATCATGTCCCTTTGTGCCTAACACTCAAGCTCTGTGCAGGCTTTGTCTTGATCATCTTCGCCACGTTTGCTATTGCCAGGGACCGGAGAAAAATTTTGCTCTCAAGACTAGCTAGCTTGCTAGGTGGCAAAGTGGTAGGAGACCGGTGGCTGGCCTCTCTCCTTCCCTATCCGTCTAAAATGCTTCAATGAGCTGTGGCTAACCAGGTGTCCTCCTTTCTCTCCCGGAACAACCTTCTTGATCCTTTTCAGTCTGGCTTCAGGGCTGGTCATTCCACAGAGAATGCCCTATTCACCTTTACTGAGGCTCTTCAGTTACCCCAAGCTTCCTCCCACTCCTCAGTCTTGATTCTTCTAAACCCTTCTGCAGCCTTTGACACAGTGGACCACACTCTATTTCTATCTACCCTGGCTACTTTGTGGATCACTGACACCGCTCTCCTTTGGGTTGCCTGCCTTTCTGGATGCTCTTTCAGGGTGTCCTGGAATGGTGGGTTGTTGAAACCCCACAGCCTGTCTACGGGTGTCCCTCAAGGCTCAGTTCTCAGCCCCCTCCTCTTCTCTCTTTACATGCAATCTCTCGGCTCTGTCATCTCTGACAACTTGCAACTCTTCCTTTTGTTTTCGGCCATCTGACACACAAGTTTCTGCATGTATTTTAGCTTGCCTGAAAGAAATTTTACAGTGGATGGTGGACCACTGCCTAAAGCTGACCCTGGCTAAAACTGAGATGCTTTTCTTCCCATCCAAGTCCTCATTTCAAGACCTCTCCCTCCTAGACTCTATAAGCCTTGCCACCAATAGCACTGTCAAAAGCCTTATTGTAATGCTTAATAGCCAACTGTCCTTCTCTCAGGTCGCAGCGGTGAGTCGGGTGTGCAGTTTCTTCTTGTACAACATCCAAAGGATCCGCCCCTGTCTCTCTACATATTCAACACAGATCCTAGTTCAGGCCCTGATCCTCTCACACCTGGACTACTGTAACTCCCTCCTTGCTTGCCTTCCTGCCTGTGCAATCAAACTTCTACAACTAATCCAGAATACAGCTGCACAACTTGTCTACAATCTCCCTAAACATAGTTAAGTTACTCCCCTCCTCATCTAACTTAATTGGCTTCCTGTTATCGTTTGCATCAGGTTCAAAACCTTGGTGCTGGCATACAGGACAATGAATGGGACATCCCCCTCATACCTACGACCCCTCTTCAAACACTATGTTCCCTCAAGATTGCTGCACTCTACATCTACAGGGAAACCGACTGTCCTGACCCAACGGGGTCGCTCTTCTCAGACACGATCCCTTTCTCTACTGGTCCCTCAGTGGTGGAATGAACTCCCCACGGAGGTTACGACAGCGGAATCGCTGGCAATCTTCCGACACAGACTGGCGACCTACCTCTTCAGACTGCATCTTGGTTCCACTTCTATCCCCACCCCCTAACACCTGATACCTCTAGTATTTGATGGCAATTTTCCATGTAGTATTGTGATGTATTTTGGATTCTGTGTCCTAGGGACTGTTGTATCATAGAATACTTGGCTTCTGTCAGAGTGCACAAGTTAACTTAGGGTAAGGCTCGAATTGTGTTATGCTCATACTCACTGGTCTGGGAGTGTTGTTAACCTGGTCTGACACTGTTGCTTGTTCAAACTGAATGGATACACTTATGTTCTATTGTGCTGGAAGTTGCTCTGGATAAGAGTGTCTGCTAAATGCATGTAATGTAATGTGTTCTTAAACAAGCCTCATGTAAACTTAAACGCAAATACCTTGTTGTCTGAAAAGATAGTATTCAAAGATACAAGCATGTTGTCTCTGTGGCTAGTTCATCATATTTCTCTACCCTAATAGAAGAAAATAAACATAATGACAGATACCTGTTCAACACTGTTGCCAGACCAACAGAGTCACATATCAGCTAACCCCTGCTTTCCAGTAATATGAAGCAGGAATTAATTTATGAATTTCTTTGGCAGCAAAATTCTAGATTTGATAAGGATGTTTTTATGTTTGACTCAAAGTTGGTTAAAAGGTTGGCTAATTATCTATATATTTATTTAGCCCCATACCTACAAACAGGGTGCGAAATACGGGGGGGCTCGGGAGGTCCGAGACCCCTTGATTGATACTTGAGACCCCCTGAAAGCCTCAACAGCAGAATTTTGAGCGGTCTCTGGAAAAATCTTTAAAAGAATTATTTGTCACTTGCAACTTTCACTAAAAATGTCTTTTAACCCTTAAAGCCCGACAGACGCAGCCTGCTTCCAAATTCACATCCCTTCTTCTTGGTTGAATTGTTCACGAAGTATTCATCGCTAATGATGCTAGTTGCTTGTCTATGCGATGAAGTGTTGGCGAGAAAAATAACTTTAATCATAGTTACAATCTGCATACAGCTCTGCGTCCACACCCATTACTCTTTGAATTACTCATGAACTCGTCATTGCAAAGACATGGAACACAAATCACAAGAAAGAGTGGAACCGGAGCTTTGTAATGATGCTAGTCACATATTTGTATATACCGAAATAATCACGTTATGAAGACAGATCAAACTTCTGCAAAGTAATATCATTACTAATTTCTTCACCTATTTTCACACTCCTGCTTCTTGGTTGAATAAGTCACAAAGTCCCTATCGCTTCACATACTACATGTCAAAATAAACAGCAGAATTTACCCTTTCCGATGATACTAGCTGTTTCTCTGTGTGATAAAGCGTTGTCGAGTAATCCGGTTTTGAAATCACAGCAAATTTCTGCATTGTCTCCAACATAGGGCTGACATTACATCCCACTTTGGATGAAAAATAAATATGAACTCCCATAATATGCATGGCAAACTTTATCATGAATAATTGTCATACACAGATCTATAAGTTTTGTGTGTTTGTCTGATGTTACCCAAGTTGCCAGATCGTCTATGAAACAGTCTACACACACAATCCACACACTACATACAATTATTTGTTTACTTATTTATTTACAATCCACAACCCCCCAGGTGGCAGTACTGCACCCCACTCTGACTGTCATGGCATCTGTGGTCTGGTGGCTGCAGAGTTCCGTGAAATGCAGTTGTAACACACTTGTACCAACTAAGCTGGGTTCCAGTCTTTCAGGTCTTTATATCTGTTTTGTTTTAGTTCTTGGTTAGGCAGGTGTGGGAAATTTCAGGTCTGCTTCCCATTGTGGGGAGGCCTGGGCTCCTGCCTTTTTTTCTTTTGTTTCTGTGGTTGCTGCTCGGCCATGATTTTCTCACTGTAAGTAAAATGCATCATTGTAAATAATGTCATTGGCTGTGGTAAGCACAGCACTTGATTCCCTTTTATACTGGGTTTTTCAGTCTACCTGATAACTTGCACACTATGTTACAGGTAAGGGTTAATCCTGTAATTATCATAGTTTAGAGTGTGATTGGCCATACCATATTGGCAGATCGTCTTGAGTGTTTGTGGTGCTACTATCACATTCTTTTGTCTCGTGATTCATTGTTGTGTGCCAAATGGATTTCAGTTCAGATGAGTTTGTTGAGGAACGCTGGAGCGGTTTAATCGGATCTACTGCTAATAGCTGAACATTATTGCTGAACATAATTGTTCCTTGTTGTAGCACTGAAAAAGAGGGCATTGCGAAAATTATAGAGGTACTGGCTGAACAACATGCTGCATGTAGCATAACCGACGTATGAAGGAAGTCAGCTACTGAGTATGAATTAAGGAGAAAGGAACCTGAGGCACAAACTAATACAGGTTTGCTTTTGAAGGAGATGGAGCTTAAGGCTTTTAGAATGGATGGTATCCATTGAGTTGGGCTTGACACAGTAAGCACATTTAAATGGTTTCTCTGTTTAATGAAAAGCAGATGGACAAATATTTTTGTCTTTATGAATGGGCTGCCACTACATTGGGTTAGCCTAAGGAGGCCTGGATTTTGCTTCTGCCAAGTTTATAAACTGGTAAGGCTGCTTTGTCTGGAGAAGAGGGCTCTGATTTTGAGGTAGTAAAAGCAGCTATTCTGAGGACTTGGAACTGGTTCCTGAAGCCTATTGCCAGAAATTTAGGCCCCATGGGAAAACTAAGAATGAAATGTATGTGGAGTTTGCTCTCTTCTGGGTGAGTGCACTCCTGAGATTAAAGACTGTGTTCTCAAGGATTATAAACCTTTTGTAATGGATGAGTTGTTGTCACTGTGTGAGGAATTGCATGTCCAAAAATCTATGAAAATGTTGAGATACTGGTACTGCTCAATCTCATATTTTGGCCCATGTGTTAGCATTTTCAGAAAAATCCTCTGTTGGCTCTAGTGCCTTAGTTCAGGGATGCACAATGGGTTATGTTGAAGTGCCACTTCATGACGTTGAGTTGAAGTCAGCCCTGGCGTCAGGACACATTGTGGTGGGTGTGTGGCCTAGATTTCAGGTGGAAGGCATGTCTTATTTTGGGGAATGACAGATAGCAATGAGAGTCACTCAAATGGTGGTGATAGGTTCCCAGTTTTATATATATATATATATACATTATATGTAGTGTATTGTGTAACCTACCATTACTATGTCTGTAAAACACCTCTGTAGTGTCTGCAGCAAGGATGTCACACATCCTTGCTGAATGGCTTTGCCAGGGTTCCCATGACACAAGACCATTTGTCTCCGGCCCGCCACCTAACTCAATCCTTTGATATGTATGACCATGGACTGTATATCAACACACCACACAACCTGATTCTTTAGAGATTCTCTCGGTACAGACAGCCCGAATGTCCTGAGATTGTCTCTCCCTTGCGCATTGAAATAAACATCTATTCCCTTAAGAGAAGTCATCAGCGTGTTCTTCATCGTCCTGCATTGAGTTCCACGGAGAAGGGCAAAATATCCTAACAGTGATTAAAGCTTTGGTTCAGTTTTTCTCATTTGTGAGCTTTCCTAAAATTGTTCAATCTGACCAGGGATTCAATGTTATCTGGAATTTTTAAGCAGGTTTTACAACAGCTTGGAGTTCTGCATCCATTTCGGTCTAACTGAGTCCTAACTACTCACTATAGTACAGCCAAGGGTTAATTATGTAATTATCATTTAGAACATTAGGCCATAACAATATGCACCTCAGTCCTTCAAAACTGCAGTCATTGAACCTCTCCTCAAAACGTCCAACCTCAACCCCAATGAATTACATAACTACAGGCTCATCATAAACATGCAATTCCTCTCAAAAGTATTGCAGAAAGCTGTTGGTCAACATCTTTATTCCTGTATACCAGCAATCTTTAAAGGTTTTCATTCAGATTTTAGAGCACATCACAATACTGAAGCAGCTCTGGTCAAAGTGCTTAACCACCTATTCCTATCCACTGACAATAATTGTGTCTCTGTACTTGTGCTGTTACACTTAAGAACAGCCTTTAACACTATTGGTCATCCTACAAACTTGAAATCCTTGCTGGCCCCAGTGGACAGGCTCTGTCTGTCAGGGTTTCAGAGACTGCTTCTCGCAACAACCAGCAGACGTCCCTGTGACAGCCTGTCTGGCCTGGTTGCCTGCTGCTTCCCTGAGCTTCCACCAGAGGGACTGTCTTCCTGTTTGTGCCTGAACCGTGTGTGCCTAATCTAGTTGAATTGTATTCACCTCTGTATAATTAGTTTCTATGTGTTTTGCTGCCCTATTTAAACACTGCCTGTGGTTTGGTTCCCTGCTCAGTCTTGAGCTACTCTGTGGTGTGTGTGTGTGTGTGTGTGTGTGTGTGTGTGTGTGTGTGTGTGTGTGTGTGTGTGTGTGTGTGTGTGTGTGTGTGTGTGTGTGTGTGTGTGTGTGCGCGCGCGCGCGCGCGTGTGCGTGCGTGCCTGCGTGCGCGTGTGTGTGTTCCTGTGCCCAAATTTGCTTGCTCTAGTGAATATTCTTTGTCTTTTGAAACTCTTCCATGTTTTGTATGATCTCTGCATCTGGGTCCCTCCTGCTCAACTGTTACACTGTCATGGTTCAGATCCTACCCTTCAGCTCAATATCAGTTTGTCCATATTAACAATGACTCTTCTAAACACTCAAGGGTAAGATATGGAAAACTGTAAGGATTGGTGCTTGGACCTCAGCTTTTCTCCCTTTATATGCCAGGGCATGTTATGTAGAAACATACCTGGAGGAATAAGTATGGCCACTGCTAGAGGACCCTGTTCCATTCTATATAGTTATGGCTATGTTACACCCTCTTTGGTCAGTTGAGGTCACTGTTATGTGACAACTTTATTTTGATTTTGAAAGGAAGTGCAAATCACCTTCTCCTTGAAATCATTTTCATGGCTTGAATAATGTCACCCATCCATGTAATATGTTAACCAAATATGAAAGATATGATTTATTTTGTAAATTTCATAATACTCATGATTGTTTTTGGTTGATTTTTATAGTTGTGTTTTTTTATTGTTTGTTTTGCTGCGAACATGATTAGTGTACCAGCCACTAGCAGTCTCAGTTATATTGAATGAAACACTGCAAAAGTCCTGTAGTCATTTTCTTATCACTTATATTTTTGCATGTCCACCATGTTACAAGTTTAACTGCTTGAGCAGAAATGGCTGCTATTTTCTTCATATGCATTTATGCATTTGATTTGTTTGTAACTTTTGATTTTTAAAGGGTTCCTGTAACTACATGGTTATTCTGCCACTATGAGGCTTATGAGGAGTGCAGAAAAAGACTGCTGTGTTTTAGCCTCCATACTAAGGAGGACACAGCACGGTCTTTGGGGACATAGTCAATGAGGATTACAGAAACATGATGTTAACCTCCATTGCTATGCAGATGACAGTTTAATTGTATAGTATAAATCGGTAGAACCTGATAAAGCTGTGCAGCTTTCTAAGATGGGAGCATATCTTATATGTTGACTCACAACTTACTCAAGAACTGAGGTCTTGTTAGTTAGCCCCAAGTCCCTTGAAAGTCAATTATCTAATTATGTCTTAAACAAAGATAGTATTTCACAGGCTTCTTGTGCTACCATCGAAGATCTAGGTGTAACCATCATTATGCATCAATCACCTCCCACACTTAAAATACGTATAAAAACGCCCACAATATCTTTGGTTCAGTGCTGTGATGAACAGATTTTTAATTATGAGCCAAAATGGTCGCCAAATTCAGCCACCGCTGTAAGTCACGTGTACACATTCCTGCTCGCATTCCGACATTTACATATCTTCAATGGAGCCAAGCAGACACAGCTGGTGTGAAGTTACTGCTCTAGCACCAGACACAGAGGGAGAAACTAAAATCTGCTAAATCTGTGGTGAACATAAGGAAAAAATGGACCAGTGAGGCCAAAAACACTCTACAGGCCTGCTTTGACTGCACTTATTGGAGTGTGTTTGAACTAACAGCCACTGATCTGGATGAGCTTACTGACACTGTGGCATCATACATCAGTTTCTGTGAGGACATCTGCATTCCCAAAAGGACTCATATTAGTTACAACGACAAACCTTGTTTCACCACCAAACTCAAACAACTTCAAGCCAAGGAGGAGGCCTACAGGAGTGGGGACAGGACCCTGTATAACCAGGCAAGGAACACACTGACAGAGGACATCAGGGTAGCCAAAAGGTTTTCAGCACATGACCCAGCATCAGTGTGGAAAGGCCTGCAGGACATCACCAGCTACAGGAAATCATCCCCCCACACCATAGAGAATTGTCAGCTGGCTGAAGAACTAAATGTGTTCTACTGCCAGTTCGAAGAGACAATGGCCACAGCCCTCCCCCGCTCCAATTCACACCTGGCAGTAACAACTCTGCCCCCACCAGCACCAATTCTCACACTGCCCATACAACAATACCCCCTAATGCTCTTGCCACCCGACCTACACTCAGAATCTGTGAAAAGGAAGTTCACAGACCGTTTCAACAACAAAAGATCAGAAAAGCACCCGGCCCAGATGGAGTTTCACCCTGCAGTCTGAAAGTCTGTTCTGACCAACTGGCTCCGGTCTTCACATTTCACATTCACCAAGATCTTCAACAGGTCACTGGAGCTATGTGAAGTTCCCTCCTGCTTCAAACACTCCACAATTATACCAGTTCCCAAAAAATCCTGTATCACAGGACTTAATGACTACAGGACTTAATGACTACAGGCCTGTTGCACTCACCTCTGTAGTCACAAAGTCCTTTGAGAGGTTGGCCCAACTGTAAGACATCACAGACCCCCTGCTGGACCCCCTACAGTTTGCCTACTGGGCCAACAGGTGATGACGCAGAAGATGCAGTCAACATGGGTTTACACCACATTGCCCAACACATTGACTGCTTAGGGACCTATGCAAGGATCTTGTTTGTGGACTTCAGCTCGGTGTTCAACACTATCAAACCAGAACTACTCCACTCCAGACAGGAAGCAGCAAGTGAGGCTGAGGAAACTCACATCCACTACCCGGACAATCAGCACTGCTGCCCCACAGGGTTGTGTGCTGTCCCCACTGCTCTTCTCCCTGTACACAAATGACTGCACCTCCAAGGACTCCTCGGTCAAGCTCTCGAAGTTTGCAGATGACATAACAGTCATAGGTCTCATCCGAGATGGTGATGAGTCTGCATACAGACGGGAGGTTGAACAGCTGGCCCTCTGGTGCACTACAGCGCACCATCAGGACTACAGAAAAGAGGAGTCATTGGAGTTAACCTGCCCACACTCCGAGATCTTTTCAATACCAGAGCCAGAAAACAGGCAGGCAAAATCATTGCTGACCCCTCACATCCTGGCCAGGACATAACTGAACTCCTTCCTTCTGGTAGGCACTCCAGATCACTACCCATCAAAACAAGCCAACACCGGAATAGCTTCTTCCCACATGCCATCACACTCTTGAATTGTTAAACTAATGACTCCCAGTGCGATAGGTGTACAACTATAGTTGCACATATCCATACCCTGCACTCAGGTACACTTTATCTCATGCTCATTGTGCAATAGCTGTCTATGACTAATTGTTCAGATCTACAGCGTGTACTCCTGTACACTTTAACTTATTGTACAGTATCTGTTCATATTTATTTTTTATATACTTCATTCATTCCATCCTTATGCCATTCCACATATGTGTCCTGCACTTCTCTTGTTGTTTGTTGTTCCACTACTGTTGGATGGTTTTTGTTGTTATCACCTTGTAAATCATTGTGTGAATGCACTACGAGAGACATTGGAACTGAAGTCGAAGATTTTACTTACTTTGCTTTATAAGTAAAAACAGTAAGTTTTTCCACACAGCCGTATCTCCTTGAATTCTGGCTATAGAAGCATGAGTTATGAGCCTAATTAGTCATGGACTTCAGCTGTGTCAGACACAAAGGAATGGGGAAGGGGGGAGCAGGCCAAAAGACAAACACATACAAAAGCTTTGGAGACATGCTTACACACATACACGCAAATATGCGCATATATGGACAGTTAGAGAGATAAGAAGGCAGACAACAACTCCAACAGTGATATTAACCCTTTTGCCCGTAAGTTATAAAATATTTCCAACTGCCCCCCAGGGTGACTATTCTGGCGTTTTAATCCCAATTACAAGAATTCTGGCATCAGCCCAATTAGTTATACTAGCTAACCGGGCATGGAAGTCGGTTAATATCTGAACTAATATCCTTTGCTAAAACTGTTTTAGTACATATTAAGGATGGTAAGATTCACCGATTCACATCGGTGGACCGGCATAAAGTTTACGATGTGATTGCCCCGATTAAAAAATGTGCACCGGATACAATTTGGGATGAACTCAGGATGCATTGTTTCTAACATCTTTGCATTGGTAAAATCCGATTTATTTATATATAATTATTAGTAGAGGCCCTATGCATTTATTAGTTAGAAATGTGACCAATAATTTTATATTTAGATTTTTTCCTCCCTCACTGTTTCTCATCGCGCTCTCTCATCTCCACTGCTGTCAGTGGCCAATTCTCGTCAAGTTTCTTGGCCAAGTCTCGCGCGAGGTGGAGGCGTGTCGGGCGAGTCACAGATTATCATGGAGGAGAAAAAGCTACACGTTCCACCGAATTGCTACAAATCAAATGTTTGGCGACACTTTGGATTTTTCAAGAGACACGGACAATTTGACAAGACGCATGCAATTTGCAAAATATGCCGTGCGGCTATGAAGAAAAGAAACAGCATAAATGAGATGGTTACTGAGTTGCAGTATTACAGAAACAAATATGTGAAGTAAAAATGGCACTTTTTTAGTTAATTTATGATTTGCTGTCTGCGTAAGAAGAACCAAAGAAATAAAATCAAACTATCTGTACCATACTGAATTCATCATATTCTTTTGTTTCGCATCGTATCGCGTTGAATCGCATTGTGTTGAATCAAATCGTGTCGAATCGCACTGCATCGCAATAGGGGTGAATCGTATTGTATGGCATTAGTAGTTGCTTCATATGTATCTTTAATGTATGGGATCGTTGGCAATGCATCGAGATGTCTATCGCATCGGCCTCAGTGATGGAGATGCACATCCCTAGTACATATAGAATTGCAGCAGACAAATACCCAAGCCTGGTATTCTCTATGTGCACACTGTTCTTTGTAGCGGATGTGGGTACACTTCGTGGTAGTCCATATAGATACATAAATGTGAACTGCCTTATTTCGAAATATAATTTTAAGAATACATGATATCATATAAATTGCCTATAGCAAATATTTGTATACTTTATTTTTGAGATGGATAACCTTGCTTTATCCGTGGATGCATCAGTGCAACGGCGCTCCTCGGTTGATTCAAACAGCATAATGAAAAAAAGGAATACCACCTTATTTGATGTATTAAAATATTTAATCACACCCAGAAACACAGGATTTCAGTATTTTAATAACTCACGTGTTATTAAACTTCTCATAGTTTTCACCACTGCATTTGCTAAACTTTCAAATGTTAAATCACTGTTTCCTCAAAGCTCATGTTAGCTAGAATTTTTCTGATTTGAGAGTCAGAACTGTGTAATGCCAATATTTGCACTAGAACAAATGATGCTTTGTTGCGTCACATGTAAATAGGCATTCTAATCTAGTGTTCTAATCACTGGTTTGACCCTACGCTGTAGGGACCACTCTAGAATGACCACACCCATTTGACCATATGCGCAAAAAGGGTTAAGAACAGCAGTAATGCAGACACACATTTGAGGCATTATTTCTGCATTTATTTTGAAGCTAGTCATCTATAGCAATGAATGACTGTCATACTAAGGCACAGGACTAAAAAGTGACTGCTTTAAGATTTCTAAATGTACTTGTAAGCCTTCATGTAAGCCTTCCTAAAGGAAGATGACTATTTAGGTTTACAAAAAAAAAAAGTACAGTACAATAAGCACACCTATACATACTCTAGCTTGATTTACCAAATTTAGATCAGTTTGACATGAATCTCCTCAGTCCTAACTTGAATTAATTCTTTTGTAGTTTAGTAAAGCTCTTCAGATCTAAGGTCACATAGTATGTACTTCAGGATAGTAAGGTACACATCAATGTTTCTTTTTAGAATCATTCCTTTGCACCATAAAACACAATTCCTTATGTGAATGTTGCTCCCATAGATCATTATTTGCTTCTACATTCATTTTAGTATAATGTACATAAATTATGTTTCTCTTGAGGATAATCGTGAAGCACTATGCTTGTGTGGTTGTATTTTTATTTTTGCGCTGTTGTTCACCTTCATATCTATTGAGTGTATTTAATGTATCATGTAATGTTGGCCTTGTGAGTCATTCAGGACAAGAGTGTTTGCCAAATAAACACACAGTACAGAATAGTAGGTCATTGGCATTGTATTTTAGTAATGAGCAATACAGAAGTGTTATATTCAAAATCTTTATATTATCAGATTGGATGAATGCAAGTTAAAAAACAAGCTTTTCCAGAGAAACAGTTACATAACAGCTTGGTTCTCTGATCAAGAAACTGATTAAAAAACTGTCAATGACCCATATGCATATAATATATGTGAATAGAACTAAGACACCAGAATGTGGGACAGATACTTTGTAGGACACACTAGCTTCTGTGTCACATGTTCAGGGATTATGACCTTCAGATATATAAGCCTCTGAATTCTGCAAAATGTCTTCCATTTGAGTGACCCTTGGGCAAACAGACAGTCCTTATAGCTTCAGTTCAGTGCTGTGATGAACAGTTTTTGAGTTATGAGCTTAATTAGTCGCTTCAGACTTCAGCCGCTGCTCTAAGTCACATGTACAGATTTGTGTACGTGTGCACATGACCACACTGCTTTGTCTCAGGCTGCCCAGTAGCGTCAGGCACAGGAAGGCCCACACTCTTATGTTACAAACTGGCTCTACATGCATAAATTATACATCAAAACAGAGCTACACTTGTTCAGATTCTCACAATTTTGTTGGTTCAGTGCTATGATTACGACGGAGTATTAGGGCCACATTGAGGAAAAAAAATTCTGAGATTTCGAGAATAAAGTCATAATATTACGAGAATAAAGTCAGAAATGAGAAAAAAGTCATAATATTACGAGAATAAAGTTGTAATTTAATGAGAATAAAGTCATAATATTTCAACAAAAAGGGAAATTCTGTTTAATAATCTGGGGAAATTAACTCCCTGGATTAAATCCGAGGTTACAAGTCTTGGTGTTATTTTAGAGTCTGATCTAAGCTTCAAGTTACATTAACAAGGTGATGAAAACATCATTTTTTCCCACCTTAGGAACATAGCTAAAGTACGACCATTTATAAATCAAAAAGATGCTGAAAAACTGATTCATGCTTTTATTTCAAGCCGACCCGATTACTGTAATGCACTTTTTACTGGCCTCCCAAAAAAAACTACTGAGAGACTTCAGCTCATTGAAAACTGCAGCTCGGCTATTAACCAGAACCAAGAGGAGAGAGCACATTAGTCCAGTTTTAGCTGCTCTGCACTGGCTTCCTGTAAAGGTGCGTTTTAACCGAACGCGACGCGAAATTTTCACGCGACGTGAATGCATGAAAAGTCAACGGCAGGAGGCGAATGGGCGGAGTTAATTGTGGCGAAACTGCGAGCGACGCGAAATGGGCGAAATGAGCGAAATGAGCGTTCGCTTGAGTTAAAAAATGTTCAACCTGAGCGAAAATTTCGCCTGGCGAAAGCCAATCACCTTCAAGTAGGGCTAGAAGCCTCGCCCCCTTTCCAGAACTCTCAGGCTGATTGGTGTTGTCCATTAGCTGACGTTTCAAAACGTGGACCCATCGTTGTGTTGACCGTTAGCTTTGAAACTTTAGAGGAACATTACTTCTTAAAAAAGAAATTCACAAGAAATGACAAAGTGCTTGTGTGCTGTATTTATATATGCTAATTAACCAGCTAGCTAGCAACGCAAGATAACTTAGCTGTCTTCTATTGTGTCTAGCAAACCTGCTAGCAGCGTTGGTGTAATCAAAATGCTTGACGTGACGTGACACGAAATTCACGTGTTCATTTTTCAGGCAAGCGATCAAACCCGTGCGAGGAAAGCGAAGCGAAATTTCGCGTCGCGTTCGGTTAAAACGCAGCTTAACATTTCGGATGGATTTCAAGGTCCTCCTCCTTATATACAAAGCCCTAAATGAGCTAGGACCAAGCTACATTGCTAACTCCCTTGTCAACTATTTGCCATCAAGAACACTGCGATCACCTGCTGCTGCTGGTTTATTGACTGTTTTCAGCAACAGCCGAAAGAAAATTGGGGATGCAGCCTTTGTCAATTACGCCCCAAAGCTATGGAACACACTACCTATAGATATCAGGGAAGCCAGTTTGTTAAATATTTTTAAAAGGAAGCTAAAAACATATCTCTTCACATTAGCCTTTAACTAGCTATAACTTTTTTTATGCAATACTGTACTTCTTTTATAATGCTGTATTTCAATTGACTTTATGTACTCTATGTATTCTATCTTTTAACTTTTTATTTTATTATGCAACTATGTATTATAATTTCACTTTTATTATCTTTTTATTATTATTATTATTTTTTTTTATTTTCTTACTTTACCTTACTTTACTTTATCTTACTTTACATTAATTATGGCATTTATTCCCTGTTTTATGTTCATTCGGTGTGAAGCACTCGGTGCATGTAACTTCTTTATTGAGCTGCAATTCTTGTATGAAGGGTGCTACATAAATAAAGTTTATTATTATTATTATAAGAAAAAAGTTGTAATATTACAAGAATAAAGTCGTAATTTTAGGATACATGTGTTATTATGTAATTATTATGTAATAATATTACATATTATTATTATTATTATTATTATTATGTAATAATAATAATAATTCTTCCAGCTCTAACTTCTTCAAGCTTTAATGCAGCCTTGTCAGTACTGCGGCATCTTAGCCGGTTTTTTTGTTTTTCCCCGTCCATGTGCTCTTGTTTACTGTTTCCCTGTGTTACAGCCCTGCCCTGCTCTCCGCGCTGTCTCCGCCCACCTGATTACCCGACCGTCTCCACCTGCCTCCCCGCGCACCTGCATCCCATCCCCTCATCAGCCCAGCCCTATATCTTCCCTGCTTGTTTCTTGTCTCGTTGCCAGTTCGTTGCAGTTCTGTTTCGCTACTTGCCGCCTTGTTTGGTGCCTGCCTGCCTGCCTGCCTGCCTGCCTGCCTGCCAGCCAGCCAGCTCTGTTGCCTTGCCTATTTTTTCTTGACTTCGTCTCTTCGGATCTGCCCTTTTGATTTTGGTTGCCGTGCCTTTTCTGGTTTTGGACTTTGCCTGTTTTCACTATGTTTTTGGATTACCCTTTCTTGGATTACCCTTTCTTTCCTACACCTGTCTTGCGTTTGATATAAGGCCTCCTCTCCTTCCAAAACACTGGGCCAACCTTGTAAAAGGAAAGTCTTGACTTGGGACTTTACAGGTGTCTCTGACAGCCTCTCCAATGAAAACACCATCTCTGGAGGCACATACGTAGTAGCAGGTGTCTCAAGTAAAGGTAGATGACTCAGCGCATCAATGTTTGCATTATCCTTACCCGCTTTGTACACTATAGTGTACTGGTAGGCTGATAATGTAAGAGCCCACCGCTGTATCCGGGCTGAGGCTAGAAGTGGGATGCATCTTGTCTCACTGAACAGGCTCATCAGAGGCCTGTGGTCTGTATAAATTGTAAAAGCACGGCTATAGAGGTACTGATGAAAGCGCTTGACAGCAAAAACAATGGCCAGACCTTCTTTGTCTAACTGTGCATATCCCTTCTGAGCTGCCGTCAGGGTACGTGAAGCAAAGCCAATAAGCTTCTCTGAACAATCCTCTATTACATGGGAGAGAACAGCCCCGACTCCTTAGGGCGAGGCGTCACATGAAAGGGTGATCTCCTTGTCTGGGTCATAGTGAACCAGCAACTTCGCTGAGTGGAGGAGTTCTTTCACTTCCTTGAAAGCTTCCTCCTGCTCTTCACCCCACTGCCACTTAGTGACACTGTGAAGCAGCTTGTACAGTGGGGCCAAAACCTTTGAGAGGTCAGGAAGAAACTTGCCGTAATAATTCACCATGCCCAAAAATGATCTGAGTTCCGTGATGTTCTTGGGACTTGGGGCCTCCTTGACAGCTCTCACTTTGTCCTCCACTGGGCAGAGCCCCTCCGCTGTGATCTTGTGTCCCAGGTAGGTCACACTCGGTGCCAGGAACACACACTTGCCGCGTTTCAATTGCAGCCCTGCATCTGAGAGCCTCTTCAGCACCAGTTCTAAGTTAGCCAGATGCTCCCCCTCCGTGGCCCCCGTGATCAAAATATCATCAAGATACACTGCTATGTGTGGAATCCCCTACAGCTAAGTATCCATCGTCCTTTGGAAAATGGCGGGGCTGGATGCCACTCCAAACACCAGGCGATTACATTTGAATAACCCCTTGTGACTGTTAATTGTGACATACTCTTTTGAATCCTTGTCGAGCAGCAGCTGTTGGTAAGCGTGGCTCATGTCCAGCTACCCCCTGACAAGGCTGCAAACAGGTCATCCACCCATGGCAATGGGTACTCCTCCAGCTTAGAGACCTGTGTTGAGTGTTTTGGTTCATTTTGTGTAATTTATTGCTTCACACTAGTACATTTAGCAAGAGCGTAATTATGGATGTGCACTTGGCGACAATCGTAGTTTGTCTCTTGTTCTTCTACGGACTTTTGGACACGGCGTCAGGGGAACCATTCAACCACGGCTCCATTGTTTACACTCGTGATCAGCTGTTAGCCCTGAGCCACACACGACTTCTCTGCGCGGAGAGACCAGTGATCCCCGCGGAGATACGGAGAAGGAGGAGAGGCTGCAAAGCTGGAATTAAGCGTTGGGAGCGGAAAAGACGATATAAACCATGTATACCGTCTGTCATTATGGGGAACGTAGGATCTCTCCCTAACAAGATTGAGGAGCTAACGCGGCTGCAGAGGGAGTACCGTGAGTGCAGTCTCATGTGCTTCACCGAGACGTGGTTGAACGAACTTTCTCCCGACTCTCTGATCGCCCTGGATGACTTTCATCTTTCATCCAATGCTGCACTAGAGACATTGAACTGCTTGCTGTTAGCATTCGACCATATTATCTCCCGAGGGAATTCTCGCATATCATCATGATAACTGTGTACATCCCCCCCTCCGCCGATGCTGCTGCAGCCTGTGAGCTCATTTACTCTGTCGTCTCTCAGCTTCAGACAAGGCATCCCCAATCTCTCCTTCTCATCTCCGGTGATTTTAACCACACTTCTCTGTCCTCAACTCTCCCAAACTTCACCCAGTACGTGAAATGCCATACCAGGGACAATAAAACTTTGGACTTACTGTATGCAAATATCAAGGATGCATACACCTCAACCCCCCTGCCCCCGCTGTGTCGCTCAGACACAATCTTGTCTATCTGCTTCCTGACTACACCCCCCTAGTGAGTAAACAACAACCTGTGAAAAGGTCTGTGAGGGAGTGGTCTGATGAGACAAGGGAAAGACTGAGGGACTGTTTTGCAACAACAGACTGGGAAGCACTCTGCAGTCCTCATGGGGAGGACATTGACAGCCTGACTCACTGTATCACGGACTATATCAGTTTCTGTGTGGAGAACGCTGTGCCTTTCAAGAAGATGCGGTGTTTTCCCAACAATAAACCCTGGGTGACCTCTGAGATAAAGGCTCTACTGAATGAAAAGAAGAGAGCTTTTAGATCGGGTGACAGAGAGCAGCTGAGGAGGGTCCAGAAGGAGCTCAGGCAGGTCATCAGGAAGGGGAAGGACAGCTACAGGAGGAAACTGGAGGAGCGGCTGGAACAAAACAACATCAGGGACGTTTGGAGAGGACTGAAAAACATATCTGGGCATGGAAAAGGAGAGAGGAGTGACCAGTCCAGTGGATTTAAGGACTGGGCAAATGAACTGAATCTGTTCTTCAACAGATTTGATTCTGCCCCCACTGTCTCAACCACCTACCCTGCCCCCTCCTCACACCGCCCCGGGTCATCCTCCACCACCCCCCTGGACCTGTCCCCCCAAACCAGGCCACACCGGCATTCACCTGCCCCTACTCTTTGCCCCTCACCACTCCTCACCCCCACCTCCTCTCCCCCCTCCTCCCCCCTCTCCCTAACAGCTGACCAGGTGAGAAGGGAACTGGCAAAGATCAAGGCAAGAAAGGCCGCGGGCCCAGACGGAATCAGCCCCAGACTGCTCAAAGACTGTGCGGACCAACTCTGTGGTGTGGTCAGGTACATGTTCAACTTGAGCCTTAGTCTGGAGAAAGTCCCGGCCCTGTGGAAGACCTCCTGTGTGGTTCCAGTGCCTAAGGTGGCGCGCCCTAAGGAGCTGAACCACTTCAGACCTGTTGCCCTGACCTCCCACCTGATGAAGACATTGGAGAGGATCATCCTGCATCACCTGCGACCTCTGGTGAACTCGGCGCTGGACCCCCTACAGTTTGCCTACCGGCCGGGTATCGGGGTAGAGGATGCAGTTATCTACCTCCTCCACAGATCACTGCTTCACCTGGAGCATGCTGGGAGCACTGTGAGAGTCATGTTTTTTGACTTCTCCAGTGCTTTCAACACCATTCAGCCTGCACTACTGAGGGCGAAGCTGGAGGGAGCAGGAGTTGATCGTCACCTGACAACACGGACCATTGACTACCTCACCAACAGACCACAGTATGTGAGACTCCGTGACTGTGTGTCTGATGTGGTGACCTGTAGCACAGGGGCCCCTCAGGGTACGGTGCTCTCTCCCTTCCTCTTCACACTCTACACTTCAGACTTCTGCCACAAAACCAGCAACTGCTACATCCAGAAGTTCTCGGATGATACAGCCATCCTTGGATGTGTGTCTGAGGGGAATGAACTGGAATACAGGGAGGTCATCAAGGACTTTGTCAGTTGGTGTGAGCTTAAGCAGCTCTACATCAACACCAGCAAGAGAAAGGAGATGATTGTGGATTTTAGGAAGAGGACACCACACATCACGCCTGTGAACATCCAGGGTATGGACATTGCGGTAGTGGAGAACTACAAATACCTGGGTGTTCACCTTAATAACAAATTGGACTGGAGAGACAACACTCATGCCCTGTACAAGAAGGGTCAAAGCCGCCTTCACCTGCTGAGGAGGCTGAGGTCCTTCGGAGTGTGCAGGGCTCTCCTCAGGACCTTCTACGACACGGTGGTGGCCTCAGCCATCTTTTACACCGTGGTCTGCTGGGGAGGGGGCTGTACGGACAGGGACAGGAAGAGACTGGACAAGCTGATCAGGAGAGCAAGCTCTGTCCTGGACTCTCCACTGGACTCTGTGGAGGAGGTGGGTGAGAGGAGGATGCTAGCCAAACTGGCTTCCATCATGGACAACACCTCCCACCCCCTGTGTGAGTCTGTGGTGGCCCTGAGCAGCTCCTTCAGTGAGAGACTGCTTTACCCACGGTGTAAGAAGGAGCGCTACCGCAGGTCATTCATCCCAACTGTGGTCAGACTGTTTAACAATAAATAAACCCCACCACTCTGTAAATACACTTGGTTTTGCACATCTCTAGTTTTTGCACATCTGTGGTTTTTCTTATTTTTCTGTATGTTTTTTTCTGTTTATATATATATATATATATATATATATATGTATATATTTTTGTTTGTTTTCTTCTTCTGTATTCCTTTGTGTTTTTGTATTTTTTACGTTATTGCACTTTTGCACTTTGCCACTCTTTCTACCTCTGTCTAAATGCTGCTGTGACATGTGAATTTCCCCGCTGTGGGATCAATAAAGTTCTATCTTATCTTATCTGATTCACCGTAAGCTTATAGTCCCCACATATCCTTACCATTTTGTCCTCCTTCAAAACTGGAACAATGGGAGCCACCCACCTTGAAAACTGGACAGGCTAAATGATGCCCTGCCCCTGTAAACGATCCAGCTCCTCCTCGACTTTACATTATTGGCATTTAGCATTACATTACATTATTGGCATTTAGCAGACACTCTTATCCAGAGCGACTTACAATGTTATCCATTTATACAGCTGGATATTTTACTGAGGTAATTGTGGGTTAGGTACCTTGCCCAAGGGTACAGCAGGGTTTCCCCAGTGGGGAATCGAACCAGCAACTTTTCGGTCATGAGTCCTGCTCTTTAACCACTGTGCTACACTGCCGCCCGACTTTCCCTTCACAGCATAGGGCACCGACCTGGCCTTAAAAAACCATGGCGTGGCCTCAGGGTCGACATGGAGTCTCACTGTCACACCCTTCAAAGTGCCCAGCTCGTCCCTGAAAACATCACTGTACCGCTGCAGAATGTCCTCTGTCGTGTGTGCATACTTAATTTCGTGCCAGTTGAGCTGGAGTTTGCGAAGCCAATCGCAGCCCAAAAGACTGGGCCCACTGCCCTTAGCTATCACCAGCCTGGCTTCAGCCTTCTGACCCTCAGCCGAAATGTCTACATATAGCACCCCTAAATGAGGTATGGGCTGCCCCGTATAGGTCCTGAGTTTGAGCTTTGACGGGCTGATGCGAGGCAGGTTAGACTCCCATGTCCTCCTATAGGTCTCCTTACTGATGACCGATGCAGCCGCCCCTGAATCAATCTCAAACTTAATGTCCTGCCCCTTGACAGTGACTGTGGCATAATAGGGCTCAGGTGGTTCCTCATCCATTCCCACTCCAAACATGTTGTAGGCACATGCTGCCTCTTCGACTGCTTCTTCCAGGTGGTGTGTGGCTGCCTGAGGCGGCTGAGTTTTCCCCTGCCCTGGCTTACCCTTACGCTTGGAACTCCTGCACTTTTTAGCTAAGTGTCCTTTTTTGCTACAAGCATGGCAGACAGTGTCTTTGAATTTGCAATCATTTGCATAATGTGTCCCTCCAGACTGTAAACATTCTACCCCTTTTGCCCGGTTACCCGTCTCTCTCCTGACTTGGTGCACTGCCGCCAACTGCGGCCCCACATGACCTTTCTGGATATCTTTAGCATCATTAGCAGCCATCTCCACGCCTTGGGAAATCTCGAGGGCTTTCTTGAAAGTCAATGGTGGGGTTTCCCCCAGCAGGCAGTGTTGTATGGCGTCATTATTAATGCCACATACAAATCTGTCATGGAGCATGTCATCCAACACTGCCCCAAACTCACAATGCTCTGACAGCTGCCTAAGCCCTGCTACAAAATTGGCCAGACTGACCTGACTTGCTGAAATAGCTGTGAAACTTAAATTGTTGGACTATCACAGACGGTTTTGGATTGTGGTGGTTTCCCATGAGCCTGACCAGTTCGTGATATGGAATTTCCCCCGGTTTCTGCGGTGTGGCTAAGTTCCTTATCAGCCTGTAGGTCTTTGCCCCACATGCACTCAGGAGAATAGAGTGCTTCTTAGCCTCCTCAGTAATTCTATTAACACAGAAAAAGTGTCCCAACCTTTCCTCATACTCTGTTGAGTCCTCGTCCCCCTCCACAAATTCACTGATAGTCCCAAACGTCGCAGTCTGAACGCAAGGCTCCCTGTCCCCTGTCCCCCGCAGCTCCTCTGCAGCCACCGGCACCCTTTTTTTTCTCTCGTCCCTGTGCTGCTCCTCCACGGCACTGCTGCTAATACGTAGCCGCCTAGCTAGCTAGCATACTACAGCCTAGTTCAAGCTAGCAATAAAAACAAGAACGGTGTGACACGACCAAAAAACCAGTTCACCTCATCGCCAAAAATATGTGGTAACTTCTACTTTGGAAAAGGACCACTCGACAACTTTGTGCCTAAAAATCAACTTTCTCTAGGACGGCAAAAACTAATCTTTACATACAGAGGCTAACGCTACACCCTGCTGTATAGCGGAGTTGCTGACACACACAAGTCCCCAGAAACAACCCGGAAATAATACGTCACGACCCGGGAATGAAAACAGCCTCTCTTTACAACCAGCTTCCCCTAACGGGAGTATGGCTATTTTACCCTTATCCTAATTAGTATTAACTTATGCTAACAATGCTCACATTACAATAGTAGCAAAGATTGATAGATACGAACTATCGATCCAGGCTATGGTAGAACATTTCAATAAAGTAGGACAAATCGACAGAACACCGGCACCGTGATTTAACCCAACCCCCCCGGTCCACACAGACAGTGGGGCGCACCCTGCCACACACACTATAATTCCAGTGTCTCTGCTATAACGTAGAAAAATATATTTATTATTTATTTGCGGGGATTTCCCCGGGGATCAACTTGACTCGTAGAACTGATGAATATGTATTTCAAGGAGTGTCAGCCAGACAGCGCAACAATGAAGGATGGGTTTATTCTAATTATTATATTAGCTCCTTGCGCCTGATTTAAAGGAAAAACAGCTTATTTAATTAGACTATACCACCCAGTGAAAGTCTGTTTTAATTTAGGCGCAAACATAAAAATGATTTTTAAATCTACCTGGTTTGCACCTACCTCAGTAAATCAGGGGGCAAGTCTTTATTTGTATCACAAAACTGAGGATTAAAACTTACCTGCAGAGTGAACTCTCCCGTTCTCTGGTATACCTGTCTTAAACAAATAATTCCTAATCGTTATATTGTTATCAACCCTTTTTCACCATGTCTCGCCCAGCACATTTAACTATATTTCATGTTTAGGAAAAATATAATCAGTGAATTATTAATATTGTAATGACTAGAGGAAAGTCTTGCTGATTTATGTTTTCATTAGTGTTATTAAGCTTCTCATAGTTTTCAGTTAGTATTTGCTATATTTTTAACGTTAAATCACTGTTTCCTCAAAGCTAAAATTAGCTAGAATTTTTCCAATCTAGTGTTCTAATCGCACCGGTTTTAGCATACACGCCAAACAGTAAATCACACGGGTGTGACTGTACGTGCGAAAGGGTTAAAAAAACTGTAGACATCATCATATGCCAATTTGATAGACATCACCCAACCCTAATTAGGGTGATTGCTTTGCAAACACACTATAGACCAGAGCAATCATCCAGGAACTTTCATGCCGCGGTGTGGTTACCGCCCCTTCTTGGGGGAAACCAAGCCTTTGAATTTGAATGGCGGCTAATGGAGTTCGCAGGTGTTTGACAAGGAAATACATGAAAATTTAAAAAACGGTACAAGTATAGTTGCAATGACATATCAGGAGAGTTACATTAGTACTTTTGCGGCTGATGACAGGTGCCGGTATTTAGATATACTTTGCGGTATTGGTGGTCAGTATCCTTTTAGCCGAACGGGGCTATCTGGGGTCCCATAGGTTTCCCTTGGGGTTTTCCCTCTGAATAGCCTGGAGCCATAAAATCCGTCTTTTCCCCTCCCTTTCCCTACTTGGTAGCAAGGAGAAATGAATGTGTGGATGTGTTTTACTGTTGATGGTGCAGGACACAACACAGCAACTTTTAGGCTTGGTGACAACCTCTATCTGCTATTTGCCACCAGTCAATTTTACCACTTTGTTTTTCCCCAAAACGAGGTGTGTCCACCAAAACTACTTCAAGCTGACGTCACATTGCTCTGGTCTATTGCAATAGCAAAGCAATCTTCTTCTTCTTCTTCTTCATCTTATTCCACCAAATTTGGGGATGCTTCTCCTCCCACAGTTTTCGAGATATCCACCCCAAACCAACTGTAACCCGTCCAGTCTGACCCCGATCGGGTTGCTTGTATACAGCTAAGCCGTACCCGCACTCATTCTCCGGTTTTTGTCGTTTTTTCATCCCTTTTTTCCCATAGACTCCCATTCATTTTCAAAATCACCCCCCCTCACCCTTCATGGCCTTCCTACTCGCTCACTTTTCACCCCAGAGACACCATACCTCACATGTTGCCTCGGGACAAATCATCCAACACTCATCCAAGACCGTCTTGAACCGTACTCGTCTTTTTTCGTTGACTCATCCCTCCATCCTCCCATTGACTTCAATTCATTTTTCAAAGTCTTACCGCGCAGTCACCTTTTGGCCTACGGTCACAGTACCTCATATGCTGGCTCAGGTCTTGCCACCCAACACTCATTGAAACCCATACTGACCCGCACTTATCTTTTACTCATTTATTCATCCCTCTATCCTCCCTTTCACTTCATTTCATTTTTAAGGTCTTACCGCTCGGTCACCTTTGGCCCAACAGCCACCTTACCACATATGTTGCCTCAGTTCAAATCACCCAACACTCACTGAAAGCCATACTGACTCGCACTTGTCTTTTTGTCGTTCACTCACCCCTCCATCCTCCCATTCACTTCAATTTATTTTTCAGTCTTACCAGTTGGTCACCATTTGACAAATAGCCACGGGACCTGATATGCTGCTTTGGGTCATGTAACCAACACTCACCAAAGATGGGTGTGTCCCTGGCAACCATTGTTTACCCTAGCAACTGCCTAGCAGCACCCTAGCAACCACTTATCACCACCCTGGCAACCACCCAATGACACCCTAGCAACCACCTCATATACCTTAGTAACCATCTGGCAATGCCCTAGCAACCACCTAGCAACAGCCTGGCAACCACCCAACAACGTCCTAGCAACCACCTCATATACCTTAGTAACCATCTAGCAACGCTCTAGCAACCACCTAGCAACACTTTAGCAACCACCTTATATACCTTTGCAACCACCTAGTAACGCCCTGGCAACCACCTAGCAACAAGCTAGAAACCACTTAGCAACATTTTAGCAACCACGTAGCAACTCCCTAGCAACCACTTAGGAACTAGCAACCACTTAGCAACCACTTATCAACACTTTGGCAACCACCCACCAACACCCTAGCAATGCCCCAGAAACCAAATTGTTTACCCTAGCAACCACCCAGCAACACCCTAGCAACCACTTAGCCACATCCTAGCGATCGTCTCATATACATTAGCACATTTTCGCTGCTGGGTTGCAATCACACTCTGCATTTTCTTCAGGAAATGCACTTCTCTAGTTCTTCTTCTTCTTCTTCTCATTCCACCAAATGTTGCTGCGCTTCTCCTCCCACAGTTTTCAAGACCCCAAACCAATTGTAACCCGTCTGGTCTGACCCCGATCGGTGTGCTTGTATACAGCTAAGCCGTACCCGCACTCATTCTCTGGTTTTTGTCATTTTTTCATCCCTTTTTCCCATACAATCTCATTCTTTTTCAAAATCACCCCCCTCACACTTCATGGCGTTCCCACTCAGTCCCTTTTCACCCCATAGCCACCATACCTCACATGTTGCCTTGAGACAAATCACCCAACACTCATCCAAGACCGTCTCGACCCGCACTCATCTTTTTGTCATTCACTCATCCCTCCATCCTCCCATTGACTTCAGTTCATTTTTCAAAGCCCTATCACGCAGTCACACTTAAGCCATCAGCAAACGTACCTCATATGCTGGCTCAGGTCATGCCATCCAACACTCATTGAAACCCATACTGACCCGCACTTGTCTTTAACTCATTTATTCATCCCTCTATCCTCCCATTGACTTCAATTCATTTTTCAAAGTTTTACCGCACAGTCACCTTTTGGCCTACGGTCACAGTACCTCATATGCTGGCTCAGGTCAAATCACCCAACACTCATTGAAACCCATACTCAGCCGCACTCATCTTTTACTCATTTATTCATCCCTCCATCCTCCCATTCACCTCAGTTCATTTTTCAAAGTCTTACCACTCGGTCACCATTTGACCAATAGCCATGGGACCTGATATGCTGCTTTGGGTCATCTAACCAACACTCACCAAAGGTGGGTCTGTCCCTAACAACCATATTGTTTACCCTAGCAACCACTTAGCAACACCCTGGCAACCACCCAGCAATGTCCTAGCAATGCCCGAGCGACCATGTTGTTTACCCTAGCAACCACCTAGCCACACCCTAGCAACCACTTAGCCACATCCTTGCGATCGTCTCATATACATTAGCACGTTTTTGCTGCCGGGTCGCAATCACACTCGGCAGTTTCTTCAGGAAATACACCTTTCTAGTTGAATTTGACATAGTAATATTTAATTAAACCTAGTTAATGTAATGATGGCTATTTTATTCATTATTGCTGAAGTAACAGCAAGAAGATATAGCCCAGTAACAGCTGATAAGACAGCAAAAATACATCACTGTTTGCTAGCAAAGTAACCAAATGTGATTCATTTGGATTGAAGCTATTTAGGTAATAATTAGCTAAGTAGTTAGATGCTACATTGCATGTTTAACTACAAATAAGCAAATTAATGGAAACAATGTGCATTTTTGCTTATTAGCCTATTAAATGAACATGGGAGAAAATGGGAATGTCAGTAGTTTTTACTTTTAAATGTATTTATTGCCTGCATATCTGCCCTGTAAAACAAAATGTAGATGCCAACATCACTGTTTCCTATTGTTTATTCCTTGTAATAACACATATAAAGTATTTTTTTTGTATGTGAAATGCTAATAATGGACTGGCAAGGATAACAGGTTATCTCTGTTTCTCATTGGTAGCTGATGACATCACTGTGGGAAAAGTAAAAACAGAAAAGTAAGACAGGCCTTATCCAGGAAACTTGACATTTAACCCAAGACAGTGTGGAATGTTGCCTCACTGTAAAAGAGGGTGTGTGGTTTACCAGTCTGAAGATTTTGGAGAGAGTTCCTGGGGCATTTCCTCGCCTGTCCCTTTGGCTTTTGTGGGGAGTTTTTGCACTGTCATAGAAGAGAGCTGACAAGGGCCGTTCTTTCCGCTCTCCCTGGAAAAAGAGACACTTCATCAGAGCAGGTGACAAGAGGCGGTTTAGCCGGGGCCTGGAGTCTGCTCCAGAGGAGGAACAGAGAGAGGTCACAGCAGAGGATCGGACCTTGAGACTTACAATACCCATGTGTACATACAGTGCCCTCCATATTTGTTCATAACCCTGATAACCCCTTGAAACAGAAAAAATGGGCATCCTTCATATTTTTTCTGCTTAACATTTTCTTTTCATAAATGTATTTAATGTGTTCACATTGCACATAGCACACTGTTGATGAGTAAAGTATTCTATGATAGAAAAGACAATGGTCATATTTATTCATACCTCTGTAGTTAGTATTTTGTAAATCTGCCACTGGCATGAAAGCACCAGCTATACTGTTGTTCTGCTCTGACATGGCCATTTCAGCCAAATGTAAATGGAAAACAAAAGAAGATTTTGGTGGATTTTAAGTACTATGTTTCCTGCGCAGTCCAAGTGGCTCAGTCATTAAAATGTTTTCTTTGAGCACACTGAGTGTTACAACCTGGGTTTGAAACTGGCCTTGTCATTTGCTGACAACCAGAATCCCACAGTGGCAGAACCATTTTTCTTCATTCTGCTGAGGACAGGGGTGTGTAGGTTGGTCTTGCAGTGTGAAAAATAGCTATTGCCTGTGAGTGAACTTATTGGAGAATTGAATTTGTTTTGCTTCAGCATCCCTGTGCAGCAGTTGATGCAGTGAGATGAGCCTGTGTGCAGCAGCTGATTTCAAATAGGATGGCGTAAAGAAGACAAACTTTAAAAAGTATTCTTCTGTCTCATATTAAATGCGATGTTAAACTTAATTAAAGGTAGCTAACATGACTCATTTGTATCCTAAACAAATACAAAAAGACTTCATCTAAATGAAATGAAATATTTTGGTGTAAATCAGACCAAGGATAGACCCATCAATAACAATTTCTACTACAAATAGTGATGCTCGGATATGAGACACCCTGCTACCAGATGTAACTGCTGAGTAATGTAGGGGAAGAGAGACATGAATAAGGAAAGGAGAGAAATTTTCAATGATGAATAAAATTGAACTTGAGTTGCTAGAATGGCAAAGATTAAAAGTATATGTTAATATACACTGAGGGCATTTAATTACTGGTATAACATACTAATATAAAACACAGTTGCATCTGCGATAAAGAATAATAATCACAGGCTTGCTCCTGCCCTTTTTCCATTACAAAACTGGCAGAGCTAGGGGTAATGGCCCACTGACTTTTCCTCTGTCTTTTTCAAGGCTTAGCAGGGCCATCTATTAGGCTTAAAGGCTCACTCTTCGGCTCAATCATTTCCATGAGCCAAGAGGGTGACAACAGGACAAAGGGAGGGGATATCCACTACCTAACACTAATGCACTGTTACTTGCCAGTGTTTTAAACAGAATTGGGAAGCGTAGATGGTTAGGGAAGTGGTTAAAAGTTGTGCATACTAGCTATCATTAGCAGAAGTAAAGCAAAAATTACAAATAGCAAAATCCAAGAACACAGCTAAAGACTTAATAAAGATAAACAAGTGGTTGACCCTTATTGTAGCACACCTGTTCTTAAACTGAATTAATATGTTTTATGATGTGTTTGATAGCTAAATTAGCTCACTTAGCTGTAGAGCTTACATTTTATAAATGACATGGTGGGCCCAGGTAACACTAGCATCACTGCTATTTTTTAGTTTAGTTTAGCATTTTCATATGTCATCATATGTGATCATTGAAATCTGGTAATTCAAGCTCTTATGACTAACAGTTAGCTAACAAAGTGAGTAAATTGCAATGTCACAAAATGTCACAAAATGCTGAATGGATTTCTCGAATACAAGTAGATTCATAAAAATGAACATATTTCAACTTCTTCATTTTCTGCTGATGCAAGATAGTATACTGATATGTAGTATACTTACATAAGAGGCTATTGTGTGCAGTATGTAAGGGGTTAACGTACTGGATGGGGGAAAAAATGTTGGTGTGAAGAACATTGGTACCTTCAGTCTGAATCAAACTCCCAGAAAATATATAATACTGAAAATAGTCCCTGTAAAAGTTCACAGGAAACATGATGGAACAAAACCCACTCAGAAACTGTTCTGTGGAAAAAGAAACAGCTAGATATGCCATGCAGCTTCACCTCTCCATGTGTTTTCTGTGCTTGAAGATAAACATGCTTTGATTTGACATGCTTCCTTCACCATGAACCTTGTAGTGTTCATGTACAATATTAGTGTTATAGAAACCTTTGAAATATATCGCACTGCAAAGCCAATGACCCAGCAAGACACCAAAAGGTAAAGTAACTAATCATGGCTTGTGTTAACAGTGAGTAATTTAATGTTTTAGAAATTTTGAACCTGTCATTGCATGTTTAAATTTAAACATAAATGTAACCATGTCATATCCCATATCGTAGATATCAGAATTACGAGAAACAAGAAAAGGGAAGGGTGTACAACAGCCACATAAACACACTCCTGAGATCATTATGCATCAATCAGTGAGTGACCTGGTTAGTTTATTCACTGAGATAATTATGAATTATTAAAAGAGTGTTTTAATTAGTTTTTTGTTCAGATGATTTGGTTAGTTAAGAAGAAATATTAATTCCTTTATTCCTCTGCATGTTTAGAACACCTACCCAACCAAGTCTGGTGAGGGAGAGTCCTCTCCACTGCCCATGAAAGACATAGAGAGGTTCATTTCAACATGCATCTCTGGGAAACACTGTCTTTAACTTTAAAATGGTGTGCTTGTACATTACAGTGCATGACTGAAAAAATCACCATGCACTGAAGATGTAAAATGTGGTAAAAGACAGCAGAATATGATTTCTGATGCTGCCCACGGTGATTCTGATGGGGTTTGAATCAATGAGTGTTTTTTGTTTTTTTGTTGGAAGTGAGATACTGGTATTTTTTTTTCTAAAATGAAACATCCAGCATTTTCATGGCTTTTCTTTGAATGGGCTGTAATCAGAAAGCTGAGTCCTTCATGGTGTCCTTGAAAAACAGCGGCTACTTGGAGACTGTGGGAGACACTCACCCTGGACTTTGGACGAGGAGGAGACACCTGCGGAAAAAATTAGTCAAGAGAATTATCTGGCATGTTCTTGTTACACCAGAATTATTTACTGTGGTCCCTCCACAGATTATTTACTGATTATTACTTAATAAGTAAAACTAAGTAACTAATATATCACTTTGGCTAAGGTCAAACTAGTGTAGACACCAATGCCTTCTCCTTCACAGGACCTGAATATAAAGGTAAAACATAAAGGTAAACTGATTAAAATAAGGTGATGAATACTGGCAGATACTCACAATGCTTTTAAAAAAGTGCACCACAGCATTGTCATTTCTGCGGCGACTGGTAGAGAAGTGCAGGGGTCTCTGGGGAGAGGACGACAGGTGACCCCGGAATGACCCCTGAAGGGAAACAAAAACACAGTCCTTTTCTTTACACTTTGTATGACTCCTGAGATTTAGCCATATTTTGGTAGCTTACAACAAAAAAGCCAGACCAACTTTCCCTTCAGTTCATTGAACCGTAATTAAAGTTCTTCCAACAAGTTAAATAAATCTATTATGAATCAGCCAATCAAATTTTATTGTTGTACCATATTTTACAATGGAAATTTTACTGTGGTATGCAGTGCCCTCCATACTTCTTCATATCCCTGTTTTAAAAGGAACAAAATATATACAAAATGCAAAGTACTTTCTCACAATGTGAATGCACTGATGGCACCATGCAGCAAAAGCTCCAAGAAAAAACTGATCTGTGTCAGGCTGTTCAATGTATGCTGTCTTTTCACACATTTTGTCTTTACAGTGCTTCAAAAGCAAATCTAAGCTGAATTCATAAAAGGAAGCTAATAACATGGCATGTCCAACAGAAGATGGTAAAAATGACAATAGAATAGAAAATAGAATGCATAGTAGGTAGATAAAAATACAAAACACAATATTTGTGGAAATTCAGTATATAGATAAAATGCAGTAAAAGGTAAAGTGAAAAAATTGTTGTGGTAGGAATGCGTGTATCAACACTTTGCATTTACCTTGTCACACACTCATAAGCTTAAATGAGCTTAAACTGGTGGTTACTACAGCTGGGTGTAAAAAACAGTAAATGAAAATGTAATTTATGAACATGATCAAACATCACATAAATGTGAATAAATGCCAACAAATTAGCACAGATGGTTTCCAATCTTCAGCAACATGAAAGTAAGAAATATAATTATTTGAAATTGGTTTTGTTAATAATAATATGTTTGTCAAGATTATATGATTTATTTTTTTCCTCATGATAAATATTGCCCAATTTCCCTGAAATCCCATTTCAGCCATTTATGAGTTTCATAAACTGCCATATATTGCATTTACATTTGCATTTATTCATTTAGCAGACACTTTTATCCAAAGTGACATACAAAAGTGCAAATAGTAGGCAAACAACAGGCAAGGGCAAGATGTGTACAGATCATACAATGCAGATAGTGCTGAAGCTGAGCACAAGGTCAGTGTAGCGAGACAGAGCTAATCTGACCTGTGGTTACATACATCAAATACAGTCACTGTGACAATAAAGTGCTGCTACACTACCTAGGCAAAGGCGTGCTACAAATACAACATGCTACAAAATACATGCTACAAAATACAAAATACAACACGAGCCGACAGAATCTTAGAGTTCACAAGGTCAAATGCCAATGGTGTCAGTCCAGGTATAGTCTGAAGAGGTGTGTCTTCAGCCCACGTCTGAAAGGTTGGATTGAAGGAGTTGTTCTCAGGGGGGTGGGGAGTTCATTCCACCACTGGGGGGCGATGATGGAAAAACGACGATGAGAGGAGCGTGGGCCTTTCGTTCTGTTGGTGGGAGGAGCGAGGCTTCCAGATGTAGCAGAGCGAAGTTGTTGAGCGGGTGTGTAGGGTAGGATGAGGTCCTGGAGGTAGGTTGGTAAATCTTGACTGCTTTTACTGTGATGACTAAGAGTAGGACCAAGTGGAAGTCACTCACAGAATTTTCAAGCACTTAGGACCCATTTCCTACTCTGAGACTCCTGATGAGTAAGGGGCCAAATGTTTAATATGTAACTTAGAAAAGACAACTATGGATATCGAGAGGCTGTCTGGATATTTCTGTCTTGCTATAGCTGTCTTGCTATAGCTAGACAAATAGCTATATACCATTTGTGGAAATTAAATATCTTAAAGGTATTTATGTAGTTTTAAGAACATTCACTGAAGCTCTTGACAGACAGCAGCGTTATGACCAGGTTTGATTATGCACAATGTGTGTCATTATTGCAAATATGAATGGTATTTTAGTGTATTTTATCATTATCATCCAAAGGGAAAATAACAGGAAAAATAGATCTTTTTGTGACACAACATGTAATGGCTTGACCTTGTAGACACAGAATCAAGTTGAGCAACAACAGATTAATTGTTAAATATGATTGAAACCATTATACGCCAGGTGGAATTTGACCTGATACCAGGTAGGAACAGTAATAATCCATGTTGGTACAAATGGTAAAATAGAAGTGGGTTCAAATTTGTGTATGCACAAAACACAGGCAACACATGCACAAGTTTACTACCCCCCTGAAACATTGCCCCACCAGGATAATTTCAGTATGGCTCTCTTGAATATTAGATCGCATTACAAGCAATGCAAACGATCTTATTTCTGAACGCAGACTAGATTTGGTATTTCTCACAGAGATGAGGCTTTGCTCAATTGGTGCAATCTCACTAATTGAGGCCTTTCCCCCAAATAACATTTTTTAAAAATAAATTTCAGTTCACCAGGTAAGGTAAAATTGGAGGCAGAATAGTCACTTTTTCCTTAGCTGTGCTGAAACCACTTTTATAAAGTTTTCCTCTTTCTGCATCTGGCCTCGGTTCTTAAATTGCAGCCACTGGTGCTCAGTAGTTAACTATTTATTGCCCTCCTAAGCAACACACCATCTTTTTACCTGAATTCTCTGATATCATGTCAACCACCCAATCTAGTTACAATAAGCTTCTTTTAATTGGTTAATTTAGTTTCCATTTTAATAGAGGGAATCCCTAAGCCATGGAATTAATGATCTTTCAAACAGTTTCAGTTTTATTCAAGGTGTTAGGGAGCTTACCCATCACCACAGCCACACGCTTGATTTAGTGATCTCACGTGGGATAAGCAATATTTCATCAACTTTTGATGTCATAGATTCAGACTGTCACGGTCTAACACCGCGACGAGAGACATACACTGTTACAGACGCGCAAAACACGAACATCGCAACACAACACTTTTCACATATTGCCGGCAAACTCAACATCAGTTGTGTTAAGTGTGTGTTTGTATCGCGTGTAATTTCTGTATAGTGTGTTAACTAGCTGTGTTTTGTTGCTGATGTAGCCACTTAAAGAGCCTGCTACCCTGTTCTGAATAAGGCCTGTTAGGACAGCGGTGATAGCGGTGTTAAATAATGATGCGCTTATATTCTAACAGCAGCTGACGGTTATAAAAGACAACAGAGCAAACACAGTGTTTTTAGGAATATTGGAAAATTTATTACTTAAAATTTTGCAAAGCAAATAGAAATATGTTTACCTGGTGTTTGTTTCATCCACTGCCAAACAGGAAGTGGGGGGAACCAGGTATTATTTCTGCAGGGGGAGTAGTGGGTACTACCACCTGTTTGTTTGTTTCAAGGGGGGAAAATATAAAGATACTTAAATGTAGTTATTATTTGTATTTAGTACCTCCTTTGTTATTCTTTTGTTCTGGATTGTTTGTTATTCGCTACATGGCCATGTTTGTTAAGTATTGTTTTATTATTTTCTGTTTTGTTGTGTTAATTGATTTTGAGGAGATTGAAGGTGCCTAGTGGGAGGAGCTACGCCCATATAGCCAGAGGGGTTTAGAGCTCTGGGTTGTGTTGTTGAGGAAGGCAGATGCTAGACTTGGGTCTGATTCTCAGACATAGCCAAGCAAGCCTAGTTTTTTTTGTCTGTTTATTTTTGTACAGTTTTTGTTTTGTAAATAATTTAACACTGTATATTCCTGCACTGCCACCGTTCTCCACCTTTCGCCACCTGTAAATAAAGTCCACCATCAGCACCTCATCGCTGTTTCAACGTCTTCTGTGTCCTCCACCCTTGGCACACCCTAACACAGACCATTTCTGTCTTTTCTTAAATGCAATGTTATGTAGGCCTACAACCACAACTATTGTGATACTTATGGTTAAGAATTTAGATGCCTCAAAAGTTGCTGAGCTTTCTGTCTTATCAGCATCTGTGTCTACCACAAACTGTTCAGTACACAAACTTGTTGGTAGTTCCAAAAGTAGATTAAAAACCACTCCTCATACCGCTGCTCTGGAGAGAATTAGAAAAAAAGCATTGGAGCCTGTGACAGAGGGCTCTGTCCCAGGCTGCAAGCAGTACTTATCATACCCCCACACCAGCCTTATCAAATAGGTATACAGTAGTGCTGGGCGGTATACCAGTTCTTCTGGTATACCGGTTTTAATTTTCTGTACGATATGAATTTTTCATATACCGCCATACCGTAGCATAACTGAAACAACAGCTGTAACGCTTCAGTAGGCAGAAAATTATATAATATTGTTCGCCGCTAGAAGCGCTACGGAGCTCTGTGCAGAGTGTATTGAGAGGGACCCCTATTAACTGTACATACCCTTCTTACTAACGGTTATAACTTTATAACACAACAATTAATTACCCGCAACTTACTCTCTTTATCAGGGCAAAACACCATGGCACACAACAATTTGTGACACACAGGGGTGTACTGGGAAAGAAAAAAGCTAACATTGAACTTGTCTCGTTTTATTTAGCGTTAATTAAAAAAAAAAAAAAAAAAAAAAACAGTGATGACAATGCAATATTTTACTTAGGTTGGATGAGCGTGTTGTTGGTAAGCTTATGCAACTAAGCTCTGTTTGAACTATTCGTGACGTGACTTTGTCAGTGTAAAGGATACATAAGAACGTGTGTCATTGAAAGCTGCTGTGCAACATGCACTCATGAAATTTGTGTTTGTGTGCTTGCAAAAGCTACAACGTGAGATTGTTTAATTAACAAGGATGGCATTTATTGATTTAAATTACGTTAAATGCTCATGACACATCACAGCTTTTGTGAGGTCTGTGTTCTAAACATCATTGTTCATTGCACTCAACCTAACCTGAAAGTTAATTCTCTGTAATTTAAATCGATTTAACTAAATTTAGCTTCGTTTTGTAATTTGAATTTTGTAAGACAAGAAAGCTATGATGTGAAACATTTAAGAGAAAGCTTTGGGATTACTTGCCACTTAATTATTCAAATTGCCATCCTTGTTAAACAATCTCATGCTGTAACTTTCGCAATAGCACACAAATTTCAGACAATCTGATGTGTTTCGCGAGCATAATCATTTATTCTAATTATGTGATTGGTGTAGATTATTCTGTGAATTATTTGTTTTATTGTTAATCAAGGAGGATAAAGGTTGAAACAGGTTGACAGTAATGATAGATTTAAAGGTAGTGTTTCCGCTTCCCCTGTTTCCAGCTCACCAGCCGCCACTAGAGCTGGTTGATTCCTGAATCACCCGGGTTATTAACTCAAATCCTCGTACTAACTCAGGATTCATGAGTCTGAGGTCTCTATTAACCCGGATCCTATCCTATGGCTGCTGCTAACACCAGGCGACGCACCTGTATAACATACTCTGCCCATCTACCTAGCGTTTAGCAGGTAACCCAACTGTGCGACGTTCAAATAACTTAATAAATTATCAAATATGTGCCTCTGAATGTAGTTGAGTTGACTGAGAACGGATCAGAGTAACTTTCCTACATAGTCAGAAACACAGCGGACCCAGAAGACTCAGATTCACTGACTTGAGTTGAGTGGATCCTCCCTCCACTGCACTCAGAAACACAGCGGACCCAGAAGACTCAGATTCACTGACTTGAGTTGAGTAGATCCTCCCTCCACCGCAGCGAAGCTGCAGACTCACGTCTAGTCAGTGGATGTCAGGCTTGCGCTTCGTTAGCATACTAATCACACTGCACAGATTAATTGACGATTCATCCAGACAAGAATAAGAATATTGCAATAAACAAACGGTTACACACACTGTTGTTCATTTTGTGGCTGATATATTTCATGCACATGTAAGGCTTATCATGCTAATTGGCTCAGTTAGCCTAGAGTTGACTGAAACATCATGGACTCAGCCTCGCGCAGTTAACCAAGTTGAGTGGATCCTTTCCTTTCCTCCACAACTCAAAACTGAACGGAACTGAGTTGAGTGGATCCCGTTTCCTCCACAACTCACCAACTGAGCTGAGGGGATCCTGTTTCCTCCACAACTCAAACACTGACTCAAGTGACTCAAAGGACTCGACACACCAGGATCAGATTAGTGAGTGACTCAGAGGAACCCGAGTCCATAGAAGGAGCCGAGTTTACCGCCACTAGCCGCCACTGCCTAACACTAATAATTTTACGTTTACAAAATTACACCGTAGAACGGCATACTGGGTACAGCTCACTAGCTAGCCAGGTAGCATAACAGTCTGTTAACAGCTGGGAGAAGCTCCGTGGCTACAGTAGATTAAAGAACAGAAAACAGAGATGGACGATGAAGAAAGTGAGACCGGAGATGCACCAGAAGAACTTGTACTCAAGAGAGGAGCTGTGTCTGCAGTTATAGTTTATAGAACTATCTTAAAATATTTTGTTTTGAGAAGGAAGCAATGTTAAAGTTGTTGGCACATCTATTTTTAAGTTCTGTTTTTACTACGTTGCAGTTTGCACAATAACAATTGTTTATGCTTCATTCTGCAACTGTTTCATGCATGCTGATTCCTTCATATATTGTGTCATTTTGCGGGGCCAAGCAAACCCTACAGTAATCAAAGCCTTCGTTATATACATGATGAAATTAAAATGTTTTTATATTCTAAGTACACCTGACAGTAGAATAAGCCACAAACCTATATAAAGGTCCAGTCATGCAAAAAAAAAAAAAACCTTGACATACCGTGAAACCGCCAGGATCTTAAAAAATATCGTGATACAAATTTTTGGTCATACCGCCCAGCACTAGTATACAGTGCTTGTTTGTTTGTGCTCAGTTACGTATACATTTCTCATACATCCCACGACCGCACCCCTATTGCTAAAATAGCGCGTTAGCTTCAGGGGTGCACACCCGGAGGAAGCAGCAGGCTACCCGGTTACATACACACAAAAATCTCCAATCCGAATTCACTATCCAACAGTATAAAACACTTGCTAGCATCCAAACACATCCAGCTACACATAAATGTTTGTAAGAGCGCTTTTTGTGTGTTGCAATGTCCCGTATTTTTAGTTGTCGCCGTCTCTCTCCGTCTTCTCTGTTCGTTTCTTTGTTTGAATGTGCCGCAAGGAGGTAACACTTCCGGAGTAGGGGAGGGAGAACCAAACAGAGGTTTTTAATTTTTTATTTATTTTTTTTTCTTACCAACTTTATTTACAAAATGCATTTCACAACAGGTTTTAAGGACCAAACAGAGCTGCAATAAAACGGGCTAGCTTATCTGTGCCAGACCCGAGTTGCACGGGTGGTGCGGCATGGGAACGGGCCACACCACTGGCAAATGGGTTTCAGGTCGAAATGACAAGAATTGTGGAGACTACGGGGAAATGAAGAATAATGATTGCATAAATATGGAGAATGTATATTTATTTGTGATCGTGTCTGTCTATCTAAGTTATTGCGCACTTAGTAATGTTGTAGATTTCCAGAGAGCAGCTGGTATGTGCCGGGGGTTTCCAGTTCTTGTGTGGGGAAGAGAGAGTAGACAGTTGTGTTCAAAACGATTCTTTTTAGTAAGTCGGTTCCTTTCGTTCAGTACAATCTTTGACTTCGAATCTTTGACTCACTGATTCGTTACACGAATTTGGCATACACGAATCTGTAAATAGTTTTATTGCATTTTAAAAATTACCCTACACTGTTCCAAACATCATGTCCATTATTAGTCTGCTCTGCGGCAAAACAGCAGGTGTGAAACCAAGGGAAAAAAGCCACGCTTATATCCGAAGCGAAAAACTTCGTTTTACAAGTTTTGAACTAACTGAGCACAATTATTTTAATATGTAGTCTGTGGGACTAGCTGGTGCAGGGCTTCCTTAAAGTCTGTTTCTCTCTTTCTTTTTTCTCTCGCTACGGTACGTCACTAATTGTGCCGGGAATGGGCATCGATTAAACCAGCTGGGGTCGTCGTAGGAGCAGGCATATGTATAGACACCTGGGGTCCTGAGACCGGTAGCTTTTCACTGCTGCTAGCTCAGTGCGTGTGTGTAGCAGTGTCTTAGGTGCCGAGTCCGGTGTTGGGCCTTTGTTGTGGAAAGGTAGGTCTGAAACGTTGACTTTGACTCTACTACTAGTGTTTAGCACACTAGTGGGTTTCTGTTTGGATAGCGCGTGGGTACACAGACGCCGGTTAAGCCGCTTTGAGCAGTCTTCACCAGCGGCGTTTTGAGCAGTGCAAGTGAGCTACGGCATAGTGGTACGGAGTTCTAGGGAGAGGCAGTTAGTGACGCCTTCTTTAATTCCAAAAATAATAATAAATGTTCAGGTCATAGTTTTAAAACCATTGTTATGTGTCCAAACGTGTCCAAGCTGATTAAAGTATCAGTTGTTTTAAAAATGTCCTTAAAATGTTGTTTAAAATGTTTTGTTCATGACAATCCTAAAGCTGTTGAATTAAAATCATTGTGTCCAAAATGTCATGAATTACAGTGTGTCTTGTTTATGGCCACGGATCTGATGTGATAAAAGTGACGTCTCCAAAATATTAACTTTTAATCAATATGTCTTGTTCACAAACATGAAGTTTTTTTGTTCAAATTCATATACTGAGAACCAAGATTATAATGAGATTTTAATATTTTGTCCACAAATGAATTTCATTGTTTTAAAGGCACTTAATAAATTTTTAATAGATAAATTTGTCCTCTGGTGTGACATCACTTCAAATAAAATTAAATGGCTTTTATGAAGGTTCAGTTAAGATAAGATAAGATAAAAGATAGAACTTTATTGATCCCACAGCGGGGAAATTCACATGTCACAGCAGCATTTATCCAATCCTCATGTGTTTCTTTAAAAACACTGCATAATTTGACTATAAAAAGAAAACAGCATTTTCATCAGAATGTTATTTTATAAGAGTTCCACTAGTGTGAGCAATAAGAGGCTACAAGTAAAGAATGGAATTGAAAAACAGTTATGAATAATATACATATGCAGAGTATTAATGATGGTTTGCAGAAAGGGATCCTTAAACTTTGAATACAACTGATCTACACTTAAAATTATTTTTATTTGTATTTTACTGTAGTGTGATGACACACTGCAGGACAATTTATGCCTGGGGCTGTGAGAAATGCTTGTAAAATGGTGGAAAAAGAAAAAATATCCGGCAAACACTTGCAGTTAAGGAAAATTCAGACTTTGAACATTAGAATTTCATAAAATCCTTATGAAAATGAGAACTTTGTTAAAAAAAAATAGTGTTTCACCTCCATTTGTCAAGTACCCATACATCATTAACAAGTTAGACAGACAAAACATGGCAGTCTTTCTAAAACCGAAGTCCTCACATCATGTATTTAAACTAACGTTCATTTACCTTGCATTGGCTGTAAAGCTGTGGATGATGGTCACGGAGATGGGCCAGTAGATTTGTAGTGTTGCTGCCTTTGGCAGCAACTTTCTTCCTGCATGCTCTGCAGATAGGATAATTGTCTTCAACCAGCCGTCCCTTGGCATTCTTGTAAAACCCAAAATACGCCCATACTTCGGACCTAGTCCTCTTAGAGGGCTGAAAAAGGTCCTGAACACTGCTATCTCCTCCTTCCGCCATGCTTTCAAACAAGAAGTCTACTTTAAAAGCTACGCATGTGCACCTGCTTCGGGAGACTTGGATGAGGCCGTTTTTTCACATCGCGATAATCCACTGAGATAGTTTGATTAATTTAAACATAAACGGTAATTCTTATCATATAAAATTTCATCGAGATTTATCGTAACACCGATAATCGTTACATCCCTATGTCAGACGTTACAATCAGTCTTGACAACCAACACTGCTTGCAGTGCACCACACATCAAAATTGGGGGAAAGAAAATTTCTCACTCAGGTGCAATACTACTGTTTATTGTCTATAATCCACCCATGTGCAATATTACTGTTTAATGTCTATAACTCACTCCTGCAATATTACTGTTTACTGTTTTTACTCCTGTTTATCTTGTTTGATTATTTATTTCTTTATCTTCTTCTGTTGTGCCATTTCCCCTACTCTGCTGTAGCACTGCAAATTTCCCCACCGTGGGACTAATAAAGGATTATCTTACCTTTTCTTGCTTTTTTTTTTCTTTTCCCTTCTCTCCTGTAGCCAGCCTCGGTATTGGTCGAGCCAGGGTAGTGTGTGGGAGACTACTGGATAGCGGGTTTCCTTAAAACCATCTTCACCGAGTGACAGGGGTTTGCAGTGGTGTGTAGTGTGAACTTTTAACACCCTTAAACCATGCTTACTAGAGTGACCAGAGGTTTGCAGAGCTGTGTAGTTTGAACAATTGGCGTGTATTGCTCAAAGGGTTGTTTGAATTCATTCATGTGTGGTATTGAGACCTTAGCCTCTTGTTAGTGTTTCATCTCTCAGTGGCTCAACCAGTTCAAGCACCGATGGCTTTGTAATTCCCTTTTCTTATTTATTGACCAACCAAAGCAACCCAACTTCTAAGCTATTTAATAAAGATTGTATTTTTATACTTTTCTAAAACCTGCGCTTGTACATTTCTTTGGGACAGAGCTCCCTTTGCTCTGACAATTACACTACACTAATCTAGTTTAAGGGGTGACGTAGTTTGCTATACACTAGGGGGTGCTACATTCATACTTGTAGTCACCGCTCAAATCATGTGAGAGTGAAGGCATGTCACTGCCCCCGCTATCTGTCACACATACAGTAGTTCATTAAACACACCGAACAAACACATGGGAGCAACTGCTCTGTCAGCTAGCTTAGCGGCGCTTTAGAACCGTACTACTTAAAACGGAAGTATCATGAGTTTAACGCGCAGCTGAGTGTTAAGCTGAATGTGATTGCTGTGTAACAACATGCACCGTTTCAGCTGATTTGCAGTTAAACTCTCTGGAAACCGGAAGTTGGAGATCTACCCCAAACCAGAGCCCGTTTATACAGATATTCTCTGCCAAAACGAAGAGTTAACAAGAATGCCACTTAATGACATTATTTAGGATTCTTTGCGAGTTGGATCTTCAATGTAATGAAAATGTTACGATATTGTAATTGTTATTAGGCTTATATATTTCTTATACAATTGACTTCACATCCACCAAAAATAAAGTTTATTTCCCTGCAATAAATAAGACCCTTCCTGGATCCTGTCATCATTGAAGTGTCTGAAAGGGAACTAAAGTTACGACTTTATTGTAACCTTCTATTTATAAGCATTTTGGTCTGGATCGTGTTTGAATTATCATTACTCAGGGCGCGCATAGACATTTGTTTTGGATAAGAGTGGCTGTTCAATAAATGTGTTCGCTAAATCGCTAAATTGTTTGTTGTGTGTATATATAGTGTGTGTGTGTGTGTGTGTAGGAATTGTAGGAAAGTAGAGACGGACAATTTCTATTTTTAGCACACACCGCGAGCAAGCCCAAAAATCGAGCCGCTCAAACAATAACCAGCAAACAGCCCCGTTACTCAGAAAGCACTTTTTCTTATAGGGACCGTCTTTTTGTTGAAAATTGACGGTGCCGCACGGTGCAAAAATCCTGGTGATTAATAAAGAATGCACTATTTACATTAAGCATGTTTGTCTGTCTTTGTGATTAGAAAAAAAACAGCCTAAAATTTTTTTGAAGATGTAGAAAGTTATCTCTGCAAGCTGTGTGTAGGATGATGATATGATGTAGGCCTCATTCTGCAGAAAAAATGGTTTAGTCTCTCCTTAAACCACTTCAGTATTAGGTTTAAGCAAATACGCACAAAAAGTGACCTCTAGTGGCTGATATGAGATTTCTTGACGACACAGCAACTGAGATCAAGCTAAACCTCAGCAATAGGTTAAACCACAGGTACCGATGACACAGCAATGGGTTTTAAGAAGCCATGTGACTTTTTCCACAACATGCGCTTTTAAAACCGTGTTAAACTCTAAACCGCAGCTAAGCTAACGACAGAGCAATTGCCCCATGGGGTCTCACGCACACACACACACACACACACACAACCTAACATAACCTTGTAACAAAGTAACATAGCCTACATAACAAAGTCTTAAAGGAAGAACATTAATCATAAAGAAAAGCTAACGACAAAAAAAGAATCATGGGAACACACACTTCCTTAGTAGCAGTGGCTATCAACCGTGACAATATATTATGTAGTCTAAGCATCATAATTAAAATAATCCACAAAACCACTGTAGTTTACTGAACTCGTCAACAGTGATTCAGGTCAGTAGAGGGCGTTTCACACTGTACTCTTTGGAGTCGTACGGAACCATTGTACTGAGAACATTTCGGGTCTCATTGTCAACATAGAGAATCTTTCGAGTCTGAACGAACCATTGTACTGAGAACTTGTCAACAGTCCATCAGGTCATTCAGTACACAGTACACAGTGGGGGCGTTTCGAGTCTTCCAGAGTCAGTCACATGCTGTAGTCACCATGGTCAGCATAGTCACTGAGCCGCTGTGCCGAGATGGCCAGTGGGAGGTGCTTCGAGTGTTTTAGCATTTCAGCCATTGGCTAGTTGTCATGAATGTACTGCTGATACAGTTTTGTGATAGGCTGCTTCATGGTCAGACTGCATAGTTAATATCCACTGGAGGGAGAGTTATAGCTGCTATGCCAGCTAATCAGCGTGCATGTTTGCAAGAGGAAGGATCTTTTAGACTAGCGATTCAGTACACTCAATACACCGCAAAGATTTGTTCAAAAAAGATTTGTTCGTTCATGTACTGCACATCACTAGTAGAGAGAGTTATTGACAGAGTGTAGCTGTGAGGTTTGAGGGTAGTTGTGGTTGGTTCTTTTCTTTGTTGTTCTTTTTTTTTTCTTTTTTTCAGTTGTTGTGATTTTTGTTTTTGTACTGTTTGTTTTGTAAATACTTATTGCACTATATACATATATATATATATATATATATATATATATATATATATATATATATATATATATATATATATATATATATATATATATACATACAGTGCTGCTTGTAAGTTTGTGAACCCTCCAGACATGGTCATTGTTTTTGTTAAAAAAAAAATTAAAATAACCTTATTAAATGTACATCCAAACCCTAATTTGTAAAGCAGGCTTTCCAAATGATGGACACAAACAAAGAAAAGATATATTTTCATTATTTATTCAACAAAAGTGCATGGTTTATCTCACAAAAACTGAAAATTTGACTTGTGCAAAAGTGAACCCTTTTATTTAGTAGCTTGTGGCACCTCCTTTTGCAGCAATTACTTCAACCAAACGTCTTCTGTAACCACTGACTAGTCTCTCACATCTGCCTTTGGGGATTTTTGCCCACTCCTCCTTGCAGAACTCAGCCAGTTGAGAGAGGTTGGAGGGACATCTGGCATGTACCGCCCGCTTCAGGTCTAGCCACAACATTTTGATTGGATTGAGGTCCGGACTTTGAGTACGCCAATCCAGAGTACGAATCTTCTTTCTTTTAAGCCATTCCTTGGTGGTTTTGCTTGAATGCTTTGAGTCGTTGTTTTGTTGCATCACCCATTTTCGGCCCAGCTTCAGCTCCCTGACTGATGGCAGGAGATTCTCATCAAGAATTTGTTGATAGGCCTGAGACATCAAGTTTCCCTGGATAAAATGGAGTCGTCCAGGCCCGGAGGCAGAAAAGCAGCCCCAGACCTTCACATTTCCACCACCATGCTTCATTGTTGGGAGGAGGTTCTTTTCTTGGAATTCAGTGTTGGCTTTTCTCCAAACATGGCGGTTTTGATTATGACCAAATAATTCTATTTTGGACTCATCTCTCCAGAGAATGGACTTCCAAAAGGTCTCTGGTTTGTCCAAATGCTCTCTGGCAAAGTTGAAACGGGCAGCTTTGTTCTTTTTTGAGAGCAGAGGCTTCCTTCTAGCAACCCTCCCATGAATGTCATGTCTGTTCAATTTTCGTCTGATTGTAGACGCATGTACATTTACCCCAGATGCTGCCAGAGAGGTCTGCAACTCTCTAGAGGTGATGTGTGGGTTGGCCTTTACCTCATTTATTATTTTTCTGGTGCTTCTTGACGATAGTTTTGATGGGCGTCCACTTCTAGGCAGAGTTGTGGTCATGTTGAATGCCCTCCATTTGTAGATGATTTGTCTTACAGTGGATGGATGGAGCTGCAATCTTTTGGAGATGGTCTTATAGCCTTCCCCAGACTGATGGGCTGTCACCACCTTCTTCCTGATGTCCTTGGATATCTCCTTTCCTCTTGGCATTGTTGGTCTTTGTGGGTACACCTTGGCACTACAGTGGTTTGGTTGGTTTCCTCTCTCTTTTAATCAGTGTTGCCCAACCTCTTTCCTAAGGATGTCTAATTTGATTGGTCTGCTTAACTGATTAATTAAGCACCCAAATGTGTATCACCTGAATCTGTTACCCACTTGACTTTACCAATGCAGCTGAGGGTTCACTTACTTTTGCACGTACACTAATTCCATCTTTCATGTAGTTTTTTGGCTACTCACACAATTCCCTCTAAACAAACACATGCAATTGATAAACATACATCTGACATTTAATATATAAAAAACTGGTGATATATATATATATATATATATATATAAATATATATATTACGATTTGACAGCTTTTTTTTTTTTTTTAACTTTTTCTGCACTTTGGCTGGGATTGTGGATTTTGGCACCGTAAATAAAACATTGTGTACTAAAGTGCTATTTGCTGCGGAGGCAGTTTTGTGTTTCCGGGGTAACCTGAACCCCTTGACGGCCTATTTTAGACCACAGAGCCAAACAATCCCATTGAGAATAGCAACTTAAGAGAGACTGCCAAAAAGCTGAATGCAGATGGAGAAAAACAAAAATTACAAGATCATTATGATATTCCCAAGGGACGCTGTTATCTACAGTAAGGTAGTACCAGCAGAGAGACAAGCACATTTCTTAAACATCATTCCCAAGAACAAACCCTGGAATACTCATTTCAATCACTGCTTGCCTAGTTGCCTATGCAATTGATGATTGAGCGAATCTATTTTGAAACAATTTGTTCATTGTAAATATCATCAGGTAGATAAATTCTTCAACCATGACCAGAACACTGCTTTATACATTTAGACATGACTCTCCTTAATTAGGAATGCCACCATACGGGGCACCGGGGGGGGCAATTGCTGCGATGATGGCTAAGGTGACCCGTTCAATGGGTAAATTACCAGCTAGCTACCTAGACATTGTCACATTGCATTGTGCAAATGTCAGCTAGCAAACTTGACATTGGACATTGTAACATTGCAAACAAAGCGTTAGCTACCTCGCAGCCTGCGAGCCACGTTGTCCGCTCATACCAGCTCCGCGAAAATCCCTGGTTGTACAATTCCCCCCCCCCCAAGATACTTACTTGATGTTTAAATTTGGTCTGGGTGGTCCTAATTCTTTAGTTGCCAATTTATCCTGACTACTGCAACGACTGAACGATATTTCTCTTAAGGACACGATCGAGTTGCTCTGAGTTGAGGTAACATTAGCCACCTTAAATGTGACAAGATCGCTGGCTGCCCCTGCGATCCCTACACCAGGTTATGTATGACGATAGCACATTAGTGCAAGCCCACCCGGAACCCATACAGATTGCATTGCAATGCCTGCAGTTCGAAAAATGTTAAGGCAATTTGAGAGTCTGTCAGAGCGATCTGGGTGTTATTCAACCAGACTGAAATCACCCAAAAGGGGTGGTACTCCACGGAACACGACTTGACACTGATTGGACTATGATATACAGAGGCAGGACAAACTGTCTAGAACAGTCACAGCTAGCGTAACACTGTGGTAGAATGTGATAGAAAAATTCCCTCCCTTTCCCCCTTTGTTGGTGCGTCGCCCGACTGCCCTAAGGAACAAACTGCCCCTGTTGCAAAGTCTCTCTCCTTTGAGCCAATCCATCATTGGTCAGTGTGGATCAAGTCACCAGCAGTGTTCTTAATTTGGCAAACAGTTCCCTGCTGAGAGGGTATGGGTGGAGGAGGGATTCAAATAGACAGAGATAGCTACTGTATATTTATTCAATGGGCAATACTGTGTTTTTAGAATATGATGAAATTTATGATGTCTTTTTACACTTCATTTTGAAAATAAATATTTTCTCTTCGTTTTAATGGGCCAGGCTTCTGCCACTTTTTACAGATTAATCGATAGTTGAGTGGCAAAAAATACTTAAGCTTTTCACTTTATTTGAAATGTGAATCAAATATTTGTACAAGAAATTTACATGAGTTTTACAGCCATAAAGTCTAGGATGTCAGTGAAACACCAGGTTTTCAACCATGCCTCTATAGTGTGTACTATGCTGGATAATAAATAGATGAATAAATGTGCTTGCTTGTTTTGCAGTAGTGAAAAACTCAAATTTATTAAAGCATCTCCATCATTACCATTGTGCTCATTATGCAAATGTGAGTGTGTGGATGATTGGCTCCAAACTGGAGAGCATTACGGTGTCTGCATTAGGGTTGGGTATCAAGAAGCGGTACTAAATTGGTACCGGTTCCTGACTGGTCAGTACCGAAATATTGATAAGCTCCTGGACAAATGGTGCTGCTATCGGTATTTATGTAACGTTAATTCATTCTAACATTGCTGGCATTGTCAAATTGAATCTAGGGTCCATTATAGTGGCCTCCTTGAATTTTATTTTCAAGTATAATTTTGGCTTCCAACAATTATGAAAACAAGATAATCGAGATAAAACGATTATTGTGCCGCATTATTTATTGACATGTATATAATATATATGTTTATTATCTCATTTCCTTTTTTACTTTTTTAAATTTGTTTTTCAGTTGAATTATACTTAAAGTTCAAGAAAATCCACTGTTAATCCTTTTGCGCATACGGTGGATTTGCCGTTTAGTGCGTATGCTAAACACATCAATCTCTGCATTTCACTCAGATTTACCTGGGATCCTTAATGTGCTAATTCGACGAATTAAAGGTGTGTCTCGGTCTATATAAGAACAATTGTGGGAGTGGACGTTAAGAGCGTTCATGTGCACATAATCTCAAGATTATTTGATTTACACTCAGATTTTATGAAGATAATTAGGCGTGTCATTACCCGATCCGTGCCCGCTGCCCGATCCGTTCTGCACATGGCGGACATGCGTACTCGGAAGCAAAACATATTCCGATCCGTGCTTGCTGCCCGATCCGTTCTGCACATGCGTGTGCTTGCGCACTGGAAAACACAACGTATTCCTCCCCGGTTTGTACCACGCATGTGTGCGAACATTTTACGGTGTTGAAACACTGGACGGCCGCCAGCGAGTTTACGTAACTGGAAACAACTGGCAGTTCACAGCCAGAGTCTGTTTAATGCTTGTTATTGACGATCTGAAACCGCTTCGCGTCGTCTATGCATTACCACTTATGTTTTTAATTTTTTGTGACGTGGCCGATATCAGCCAACACAAAAGCACAGATAGGTTGCACGACTGCTCTTGTTTTATTAACATTGATTGTGAAAAGATGTTTTACTAAAATTACGTTGTGATCAATACAGAAATAAAAGGATTATGATGACACAAGGGCTGTTTATCAATCCGCGTTTTTGTCCGTTCTTGTGTTCTCGTGAACTCGTTTGACGTGATCTTTCATGGCCCAAGTACGGTTCCAATACCGAAGAACGCAAGAACGCTTAAAATGCCCGGATGTGTTCTTGATCCGCCCCTTTTATCGAGGATGCATCGGTTGGTGACTTGGCCAGCGAGAACGCATCTGATATCGCAGAAGTCATCGCCAGAATGATGGCAGGAGAGTGGAGTGAGAAACTACACAACTGTAAGTTTTTACTTTTCTTATATCAAGTAAACGGTACCTGTAAATCAGCCTCTGAAAAAATGTGACGGGAAATGGGCAGTATAGTTGCTGAATATTTGCTTATTTTGTATAAGGAAAGGCTAATTTGTAAGTTTGCTCCGACATTCATGGGGAGGAGGCTTCGGTTAGGTAGCGTTCTTCAGTTCAGTGGAGACAGTAATCATATACTTTATTGATCCCTCATGGGGAAATTCATCCTCTGCATTTGACCCATCCTACACACACAGTGAGCTGTGAGCACACACACACACACACCAGGAGCCAGGAGCAGTGGGCAGCCACAGTGCAGCGCCCAGGGACCACCTCCAGTTCTTTTTGCCAGTGCCTTGGTCAGGGGCACTGACAGGAGTATTGACCCCTTACATGCATGTCTTTTGATGGTGGGAGGAAACCGGAGCGCCCGGAGGAAACCCACGCAAACACGGGGAGAACATGCAAACTCCACACAGAAAGGACCTGGGACAGCCAGGATTCGAACCCAGGACCTTCTTGCTGTGAGGCAACAGTGCTAACCACTGAGCCACCGTGTAGTTAACGTTAGCTTGAGGGACGGTTTTTTAGCTTTGTAGTTGATCGCACTTTTCAAATGTCATATCGATCATATGAATATGAATAAGGCTATAGTCTCCATACAGCCTTCTACCAGTTATTTTCACATAAATATTTTAATCAGGGACTGCTGAGGAGATTTTTTTTTCAGAGGTTGATTTACAGGTACCGTTTACTAGAAATAAGAAAAGTAAAAACTTGATATCATGTCCTCTCATAATTTAGTACAAAGAGGTATTCCATTTTTGATGCAATAACCTCTAAGTGGAGCTAAAAGGATTTGTGGGCTGTTATAGTTGCTGTAATGGCATCCTCTTTAGATTGTCTAACTCCGAGTTGAGAAAAAAAAAGGTACATCATTTGTATGAACTGCCTGCATGTTTTGCGTGTAAAACGTTTTACTAAAAGTAACTAGCATTTGCAGCTGTTATAGAGTAACGTAGTGGAATAAAAAGTGGAATATTTGCTTTGAAATGTAGCGGAATAAATGTACAAAGTCCCCTAAATTGGAAATACTCATGCCAAGAACAAGTACGTCAAAACTGTACTTAAAACAATTAACATTAAGTTACTTTACATCCTTATACAGCCAACCCCATCCCTTGGTCAATCAACCACTTAGCTAGCAAGATACTTTGTTCATTTTAAAGGTCATTCACGCGACTGTTTGGCTTAGGGCAGGGGCATCATTACACTTGTAATGTTATTTAACATTTTAGTACTCATCCTACCATATGAGTGAAATGACTAGCCCGAGTTTTGAGTTCGTCTTTACCTTTATTATATGAGCAAAGTAGCAGCCTATACTATGGCAAAACACGAATGTAATACACAACAAAAATTTACCAAATATTGCGCTGATAATGCCAGTGTTGTCATATCACTGCTTAAATGATTGGATGTTACTTTCCTGCATTCACTTGGTACTTTGTAGTTTTTTAGTCTTATCTCTTCTGTGTTGCACAGTCTAAGGAGTTGGACCACTTTTACATTTCACTACAAGTTGTATAACTGTGTATGTGGCAAATAAAGTTCTTGAATTGAACGAGCTGCGCCCCGGGTATTGCGCAATCCGCTGGTTGCACAATCACTTCCGCGTTCCACTTATTACTGCTAGGTTGTTTACGGTTCAACTTTGCGACGTTCTACACCCGCTGTCTACAAAGGGCTACCAAAGTTGAACATCACCGATGTTCATCGGATTTGCAGGACGACTAAAGCCCCAACCAGCAAATTAGACAAAGGATTTATATTATATGCTGCGTCATATACACACAGCTGCGAAGATAAGAAAACAACTAACACCAGCGAACGTCAAATGCTAGCTTTCGTAGTACAAGTTCGCTAACATTAACTATGTTAGCAGTGTACCTGTTAAAGCAGAAAGACATAGGGACTGTATGGCTAATGTGTACACTTAAGTATTTGTTTATTTATCGCAAGTCATATCGTAATCGCAATAGATTTTCCTCATATCGTGCAGGCTTATTCCTAAAGGCCCACCAACTTGGATGTTTCCCGTGTCTCCCTGCTTTATCACACCTACTTTGATTGGTCACATAATTTGATCAAGTTAATAGGGATAAGATGGAAACGTGTGTGTTTGGGTGATCAGAAACAAATTTACATTAAGGTAACACTGCTAATATACACCATCTAAGGCATTATAGTTATCAAGGAAGGTTAATCATGTTTGTCTTAGTAGGGAGAGAAGGTAACGCTAAGCATTCAGGAGGGTAGGCTTCTTCTAGGAGCATGGTTCAATAATAACACACTGGTCTTACAATAACCTACTAGCTCTTTTCCATGAAGCAGAGGTTATATTTCTAATTTTGACCATCAAGGGTTGTTGGCTCTATGACCTGATCAAGTGTCTGCTGCAGACCTTAGTGTGAGAGGAGATGGTGAAATTATCCCTGCGTATGTTTACCAGCCATTGTCTTCTCAGGTCGGGATGGGTCGGAGAGCCATGGAAACTTAGTATGCCGTTAAATTTGGATGATGCCGAACAAAGAGGCACACAGCTAGGTGTTCAACAGATCACAAAACTCACGGTTCGGATCGTATCACGGTTTTTGTGTCACGGATCGGATCATTTTTCGTATCAGCAAAAAGGGGAGACAAATATAACTTTGCTTTCCATTTATTAAAGAACATCACCGATGGTCAATAATATATACATTTTACACTTGATCGTTGGACTTAACTGCCAGCTAGCTAACTTTAGTTTCAAGTAATTTGAACAGATGAAGCTGGGTGCTAGTTCTTTCATTAAATTAGGTAGTGATAGCTAGATTGGTAGCGGTATTATCTAGCTAGCAGGTTAATGTCAGTTGCAACTAGCTAGTCACTTAGCTAGCTAGCTGGCACGGTTAGACACAAAGATGTTCATACAAATGTTCGAAAAAACTTGCAAACATAAAACTGTATCCAGAAAATTATTAACTTATTGTATGACTGAATAGTGAGTGAGCGATTTCGGACGCAGCCTTTGTCTTCGCAACGCTTCTGCTAAGTAAGGTTGCTGGTTTTTAAAATGACGCTTGTATCTTTTCACTGCAACTCTGCATCGAGATTCAGGAAATTATTACTTTAAAAAGTAACAGTGGCAGTAAAACTGTATTTCACACTATTATGGTTAAACTTTGCAATTAATCCAAGGTTCACATGCGTGTCGAACCGTGGGCGGGGATCCATACAGATCACCGATCAACTACGGTCCGTTACAACGGTTACACCACTAGACACAGCAACGCTCGGAGTATTTCTTCTCCTGTTTTTGAAAATGTTCCGTCTTGAGCATTTTCTAGCGTACACTCATTGTGAAATAGCCTAAACATTAACGCTATCAAGAGCTCTCTAGCTAGCTAGCTCCAAATAAACAAATAGACCGGAAATAACCGAGCAGTATGATTTTGAATCGGAAGTACGTCACAAAGCCTAGTGCATGTACTTGCGTAGCATCTCAATCTCTGATAGGTGCGTTCTCCGTCCTCGCGATCTTGCAAGACCGTTCTCGTGAAGGACACTTGGCAAGAACGTTCTTCTCAAGAACACAAGTATGTTCTTAGCGGTCTTGGTATTGGTAAACAGCCAAGGCCACTGAAAGGATCGTTTTTTGTTTGTCCATCTCACATCTGGATATTGCCGGAGGGCTACGTAGAGCTCAGTGTCAGACATATTTCTTGTACAGCGTACACATACAGCTAATTTGACCACCGATACCAACTCCTACTGAGTATTAAAGCCACGTAAAAAACCCCGCATGCGTGGAACGGATCGGACAGTGTCGTAAAAGAGGTTAAATTCTGCGCATGCGCTGACTTTTGCGCATGTGCAGAACTGATCGGGCAGCGGCCACGGATCGGGTAATGACAAGGCGTACGTGGTGTTTGATAACTCTGACGAAAAACCTCAGTACACAAATCGTGAGATTGTGTGTACACATGGTCCTACAGCAAGTTGTACACAAAGATTGATACATATGGCCCATGGTACTATATAAATGACCTCAGATTTCCCCTGTCAAGTGGTGTACCACAAACACAATTTGCTTTCTGCCCTACACTACAGTTCACAGGGGCATAAAACCCAAACAGATTTGCAGGCATTGCTTTGATGTTCTGGGGTTGACGGACAGAAACTGAGTGGTCTGCAACCTCTAGTGACATCATCTGTGGTGTTCTTGGACCATGAACTACAAAAAGTTACAGCCCCTTCAGCATCAGAGGCCAAGTGCTTCAGCCAAATCATGTGAAGGATGCTACAGCACACACATTCTATGACACACTGATAAAATTAAATATCAAATGTAGTTTTCATATAGAGAATTCAACAATTCATACGCACATCATATGGTGCATATGGTTGGTAACAAAAGTTAGAGAAAACTTTGAACTGAACAAACTATCCTTTTTTCTCTCAATTCAAACATTTAATGTTTACAATTGTAACTTTTACCATTTTCAACTGAAACTTCAATTTCAGTTTCTTGAGTGTTTTCCCCCTATTGAGCAGTCTGAATTAGAGAGACTAATTAGGTCATCAGCATAAACTACCTGTTGGCTTGATCCAATTTCAACCAAACTAATGAAAGACCTCCTGCCTCTACTTTGTAAGGCTATGCCAAATATTGTTCACACATCTTTATCATCAGGTTATATCGCTAAGCCTTTAAAATGGACTATAGTCAAGCCCCCTCTGAAGAAGCCACTAGGGGGAATACGATAACGTAAATCAAATAAAAAGCCCTGCAATAAGATTCACAAACATGAATATGTACATCAAATATATAAAGGGTATATCAGTATCAAATTGTAGGCGCAGGCTCAGTTTATGGATCCTTACTGTACTCACTTTCTAGGTTACCACTTGAAGATCCATAAAACTCTCATTTTATTCTGATGACACAGCTTTATGTCTCAGTGAAATCTAGTGAACATGTCCAGATCTGTAGACTTGAAGTATAAGTAAAGACATAAAGCTTTGGATGTCAAGTGTTGCCTCTTAATTCAAGTAAAATCAAATTATAGTCCTGGGCCCAAAAAACTCCAGCACTCCAGGTTCTGGCAAATCAGTTAAATATCAGATTGATTTCAAAGTACTGCTCCTTACTTATAAGCCTTTACATGGACTAGCAGGATATATTAATCCCCAAATACCCCACCTAGATGCTGGCTGGCCTTACTTTTTTCCAAAAGTAGAAAAAAATTTTAAAAATTAGAAAATTATAGAGCGTTTTCACACAGAGCTCCTCTATTGTGGAACAGCCCACCTAATTATGTTTGGGAACTAGGCACAATCTCAAATTTTAAGTCAACTTACAGTCACAGTAAAATTAGTAATCATATTGGGTGCTGAGGAGGAGGGTGGCCTGTGACTATAGAAAACTTCAGGTGCTATTGTCAGGAGGTAAACTGACAGTTGCCGCCGTAGTTGAGCTCCTCAATCAGGTAAATCAATTGGGTACCGCGGGTGCGTGCTTGAGGTGGGGATATTGAATTATTGCCGCCGCCGAACCGGCGGGGTCCGTGGCTGTTCTGAATTGTCATTATTAGCAGGAGTACAGGTATAAAAACGTGACAAATCAGGCAGTCGGGGGACGGACGGCTCAGGAAGGAAACACTCTGTACAGTGGGGTTTACTGGGGGAGTTATTTTTTTGGTTTGGTTTATTTTTCTTTTTTGTTGCTTTCGGTTAGGTTTGGTTTTGATTTTGTGTTACGTTTTTCAGCCGGGTTTCGTTTTGTTTTCCTTTGTTTCTTTTTGGTTTGATTTGGGGGAGAGATTCCGGGAGGGGATCTCTTTTTAGCAGCTGCCGGAGTGCGGAGCGAATGACTGCAGAGCGCTGCAGATCTGGAACACTTCCAGGAGTGACGCCCGGGACAGGCAAGGTAGCGGAAGCCGGCTGGGGAAGAAGGGAAGCAAGGCTGGTGAACAGCGGAGTGACAACGCCCCAGGCTGGGCAGGAGGCGAATCGGGGCGGTGCCCCTGTGCAGTAAGGGACATGACTGGCGGTGTTGCTGTTTGTGTGTGTGCGTGCCCTTTTGCAGTCTGCCCAGCCTAGCAGAGTGGGTGATTTGTGTCGCTGTGTTCTTTCCCCCCCAGCGCGGCCATAGCGCCTGCTCCAGAGCCGCGTCAGGAGGACGAGCAGCCAACAGCAGCGTCGGAAGGCAGCGGTCCGGACCAAGGGCATCAGCAGCACTCCGTCTTTGTTTTTTTTTGTTTGAGTTTGGTTTTTTATTTTGAGACGCAAGCGAGGTCCGGCATAGAGGCACGGGCTGAGTTGCGTCCCACCATCACGGTGTGCTGTGTGGGGGAGGGCAATCTCACTCTGGGCGCATCTCTCTGGGGAGAGAGCAGGACGAGGGAAGGGCCGCCATAGAGGAGGGGGGGGTCAGCAGAGTGTGAGCCGTCCCTGTAAGAATTGGTTTTTTAATTTAATAAAGTCTTTGTACCTGTACTCCTGTGTCCTGGTTGTCTGTGGCGGGTGGATCTATTGGGGGGAACCTGTGCGGGGGAACGTTGGCGTGCATGGCTCCTGACACCATGAGCTGTCTTTGCTGTCCCCTCATTTCCAGTTTGACTTTACCTTGCTTTTAGCTGGTTCCTGATCTAAATATGGCTGGACAGTCTCAGATCACCTCTGTGGCCATGGTCACAACTCTTCTGCTCAGTGCCTCTTTGTATGCTGCCATTGTTTATCTCTGCTGAGCTTACCCAATGTAGCACAAGCTCATTACGTACTGCACCAGGATTTCTAACCACTACATTCTCTCCCTCTCTCCTTCTCCCTGTGTCTTCCTCTCTCCATGTCTCCTCCCATTTGAGCAACAAGTGCCCCTGCAGCACCGTTACCAGGTATAGAATATTAACCAGTCACTACCATCAAGATGCCTGGACCATGCTGGCAACATGGAGGGTTCCTACTCACAATCTGCCCAAGGCCAACATTCAATCATTTGTGCAACTTACTGGTTGTGTCAGGGAACTGTTGTGATGATGACTTATGCCAATGTTATTGTTTCCATTATTTTCCAGGAGCTTCTTGACTGCCTTTTCTCAGGTTCAGGGAATAATTTTCTGTTTTTTTCCCAAGTAGCATTTTTTGTTCCCTCTGGTTGTTAAATGTTATTATTTGTTATCATTGCAGTAATTTTTATTTGCTGACAACTACTTAATGTTACCTCTATATATGCAGCATATATTATACTTATTTTAAGTTACACATTAGCCTAAATTGTTACTTGCCAAATTCAGCAAGTTATACTGTTTAACAGAAACAAACTGGCAGCATTATTCTCATTTTTGGACATTTAAAGAAAGCTTCTGAAACTATAGGGCATCCAGAGGCTTCTGTTTCCTGTTTCCTGTTTGTGAATGGTATTACTTTGCTCGGGCAATATAAGCATAAAAATATTAAATACAACAATTTCCTGCAATATAATTTTTGTTCCTGGTTAATCAGGGATATGAATAAATATGGAGGTCACTGTGTGTGCATGTGTGCATAGTATATATGTAAACCTTATTATATTACATAAAACAAACACTGTTTCGGGAAAAAAAACATTAAAAGTTGATGAACGACAAAAGACAAAAAAAAATGAGAGTTTAGATCTCATGACTCACCTTAGCCTTCCTTCTCCTGTCACCTCCAAAGAACCATCCAAGCTGGTCCAGCAAGCCAGGGCTCCTCCTTCTCCTGCCAAGGCTGAACTGCCTTTGTCCTGGGCTGCTTGCTGTTGCCATGTTGGGTGTTAGGCTGGTGGTTCCTCTGCTTCTTGCTCTGTACAATCCAAGCTGCACACTGTGCTCTGTCTACTAGCCTCCTGGATGGTCTGATGCTGGTCTGACTGGGAAGGCAGGCCTTTGAAGGTGTCTTTCTCACACCCTGGGGCATGTTGGGAAAGGAGGCGGATCGGGTAAGAGCGAGTGGCATTGGGGTCAGCTGTGTTGGTGTCGTTCCAGGCATTCTTTGACCCTCTGCGCCCATGGAGTCAGTCACCACTGTCTTCTCCAAGGGGCTCCCATTGTTCTGGTTTACATCTGCCTCTCCCTGGACTGCAGAATAACAAGAGTTATCTATGAACTCAGGGGACGGTGCAAGACAACCCTCTTTACAATGAGAGTCTTTGTTAAAACTATTATTATTTATCTACTAAATTGTTGTGAGATTCAGTTACTGACATTGTGACTATAACTTTTTATCTGTGTCATTTTTGATGATCTGTTAATATAGCATTTGCCAACTGAAGCTGTTGATCCTCAATTTTGAATAATTTTTGTTTAGCCTAACAAGATAATATCAAACAGGTCTTCCAAAGAAAGTCAAAATAATACAAATCATGTAAAATGTTTGTTAAGAGGTATGAGTAAACAAATATTAATGGATTTTTTGGTCGATGTCCAATTATCTAATTGGTCTCATCTTGTTTCAGCATATACAGTATATGTATTATAGATATTATTATTATGTTACAGTATTGTATTTACTATTAACATTTATATTTGATTTGTTATTAAGACTGTTAAATCACATCTCGCCATGATGCATGAAGGCCCATGAGGCTGCGTCCTGTACAGAGAGTTACTAACCAGTTCCATGGAACAATGCAGATAGTGTCCTGGGAAAAGCAGTATGGCAAAACACCAAAGCATCTGCATGCTAATGATTTCTAACAGTCACTCTTTGTTTTTTATGTTAAACAAAGGAAGCTATGTCATAAAAATGATGAAAGTATGGATTTTGACCTGCATGCACAGCGACACTTCACTGATCTCAAAATAACAAGTGGGCGTAGCACACCGAAATACAAATTTGTTCTATGGTTATGTTTCAAGCAGTCACGTTCAAACGATTACAACAAAAGGTGTTGTTCCTTATGGTTAAATGTGCATCATAAACATCAGCTTTGTTCATATTTTGCTTCTAATGGAAGTCTCTTGGTAAATGCATAACATAATATTTTATAGATTTCAACCTTGTTTTCATTCAGCCAATTAGCTCATGAACATGTGAAGGCTATCATCAGCATAAACTATCACAGGCATTAACATACCATCAGTAAAGCGCATCAGTACCAGTCTATGGAAGGTGTGATGGACAGGCTATGGGTGGGGACCCTCCGTCCAGTAGCAGACACTGATGATCAAGGCATTTTGTTCATTACAGCCAGTAAATCAGCAGGGATCAGGGTGCAGAAACACTTGTTCAAATGGGAGGACAGATAGGGAGAAGTAAAGAGAGAAATGGAGAGAGGATATTGGTTAGAGTGGGAAGTACAGGCAATTTGGATGCTGTGAGCTATCAGCAGTGCTACAACTACAGAGTGATGTATAACTATGGCAGAGCAGTAAAGGAGATGAGCAGGAAAGTTAGGACCCATAGCCTTGAAGACAATATGAGACTGTCTGTCCCTATTCACAGCAGGAATCAGTTTAAAGTAAGGAACAGTCTCAATTAGGCCAAGCAAGACACTTCTTTTCTAAATTTTCTGTTGTCACAGGCCACCCTCATCCTCAGCACCTTATGTGAATGTGGTGGTACTGGCTGATGTACCATACATTAAAGCAGGAGAAAATGTGCAACAAACGAATGAAATATTATAGCCACACACCTGTATTTTATTAGCCTTCAATCAGATAGGTGTGGTTAGTTAACCACTGGCTAGGGCAGACAGACGATTGTCACATGCACAGTGTGGGAGCCACTGTTATGTGTTGTGTGTACAGTTTCTTTTGGGATATCACTCTTCCAGTACCCTAGGTGGTAGTTACATTTGTATGCCAGTTTGGTCGTGGTTTATGTTTTAAATAGACAGGTGCAGGAAGTCAGGTATGCTTGGGTCCAAGGAACTTTCACTGTTTCTGATCACAGCCATGCAGTCACAATCGCAGCTGCAGACCTTCATACTTTTCAGACCTAATCTGAATTTCATCTGAAAACTTAACTACTATATTATTAAGACATAATAATAACCCTCTAACCTTTATTAATTTTGTAAATTTTGCAAATTCCTACTTAATGTACAAAATAATTCATGATCTTGGTCCTCTGCCACTAAAATAATTTTTGTCTCTGTGCTCAGACAGTGTAAGACAAACAAAAAACTCCTAGAGGAAATTCTGTAATACAATACAGATCCACTGAATTTGGCCTATCAGCTTTTATGAGTAAAGTAAGTCTTCTTTGGAATGCAACACATAGCTCCATAAGCAAATGCAGTAGTTTTACCTGTTTTATGTCACAATCATGGTTAAAATCAATTCAACCATGTTACCATTTGTTACGGCCCGGTCTAGGGTGAGACCGTAACAGGGAAAAAAGGAGAGACCCAAGTCGCGATACGGAAGGTGTAACAAAATTTAAAAAAAAAAATATTACATAACATAAACACAATATAACATAAATAAAGGGGGTGACAGGGAACACAAACTCAGGAGTCGATAAGCCAAAATAATAAACAAACCGGCACACAACCGGAACGAAAATAAAATACATCGGGAAAACGAATAAATACACAAACACAAACGACCCTGGTTGAAACGACCCTCGTAAACACCATTAACTGTGATATTAACTTTTATAATTCATTAAGAAAAATACTTGTACATTCAAGCTGAATATTTCCATAAGCCACAAAAGATGGGGAATTCATGGAATTACCTCCGCATTAAACTCACCCTATTTACTGCTAAGGCTTCTCAGCACACTGGTTTGATACATGCGATGGTACTTTAGGTATATTAGATTACCGCACACAACATGTACTCACCACCGTATTTCTATAGGCTGAAACTTTATCTCAAACAGCAAAATATCTAGTCCTCACAGGAATGAAAGAAGTAACGATGTATTTGGTTACTATATGCACTTAGACATTAGTTGCTACATAAAATTTATTAATTATGTGTATTGCTACTTCCATGTGCCAGTCATCTGTTAAATTCACAGCAATGGGGTTTAAGAAGCCACGTGACTTTTTCCGCAACATGCGCGTTTAAAACCGTGTTAAACTCTAAACCGCAGCTAAGCTAACGACAGAGCAATCAGCATTCAGCGCTTATCATTCCATTTTACAATTAATTTCCCACTTTCCACAAGAAATTCAGATTTGCCCTTAGGATTTTTTCTTGAAGCTCTTAACTGGTGTCACTGGGACACTAAAGAGGACTAAAGAGCTCTGCCTACTAAAATACTCCACCATCATTTCATCCACTGACAAAATTTTCTCAGTTGTCACAGTCTTGGTCAGCTCCTCAAAAAAATTGAAGAACCTTAGGAAAGGGTCAATAGTGATCTTTATGTTGTCCACAGTATGTATGGCAGTAGTGATCTTATCAAATCTGTTGTAAGAAAACAGTACTTACTTTGACTAACAACCTTATTTTATTCATTTATTGGAACAGTATACACCATTATCTCAATGGTTAAGTACTTACAAGGTATGTGCCTGCCAGCAACATTGGTTACCACTTCTATTTCTATTAACCAGTAAATGAATGCAAATAAACCAACAAAAGATCAAAAAACTTTCTAAATATTACTTTTCATCTGGGAGCTTTGAATCAGCCATGCCTCCTAGAAATGGTGACAGGGAGTTGACAGCACCAATTGACATGAAGTAAGTTAACATGCCTGATTTTTTTTTACCCTTTCAATAGTTTTCTACCTTTTATCTTAATTTTATGCAAACAAATTTGGTACAGATGTCCTAGTATTAACTTTGCCTACTGTCATCTTTAATAGATGTAGCTTTGTAGCTAGCATCACAGTCATTTCAATGCAGGTCCTATCTGCAGTTATTTCTTTTGATAATTTAGAAAAGCATTTTTTGGGTGTGTCTGCACTGAAGCAGACGTGGAAACCTCAGCCTCATCTCTCAGCCTTGTCGTACAAAGGCTCAATCATAAAAAGACAAGGAACTCTCTCTGTGGAAGTCCATCTAGGGAGGCCACCAAAGTATTTTTTACTATATGTCACATTATCATACCATTACATTAATATTTAACCAAGGGAGATCCTCATCCAGCAAAGCCAGTTCTCTTTTCTGTCCACAGAGTATGCGATAGCTAGCCTTCAACGCAGTTGCCATTTTTCAAATTCTGAATGTAAATGTAATGTTTTATATATAAATATAATGTCTTGTACCTATAATCTTATACATTACTCTGGAAAAGAGCAATGTTACTGGTAAATGTAATGTTATACGTACTCACCTTGTACATCCTTCTGAAAAAGAACATCTTCTGGATATCAACAGTCCAAATGTGTTGTTAAATTTACCCATCTTAAACTTACTCATTGTTCTGGATAAGAGTGTCTGCTCAGTGACAAAACGTAAATATAATTTTATGTAGTGGATGTAGCCCTCCATAGCATCCTGCTGATGCTTTTGGCGACAGTTATCTGAAATTAAACTGCTGTTTTTAATACTTAATACACTGTCCATTTTCCCTGTTAAATCATTAAATAGGTTAATGTATCTTTTTTCTCATAATAGTCTCTTATCAAAGCCATTTGCAGCAGTCTTAAAGTCAACCACAAGACACCTTCATTTTTTTAGATTTCTTTTTCATTTTTAAGACAATGCAATGTCATTATTTATCTTTCTCCAGTCAGATCTTCTGTTCATTTAGAATATAGTTTACATGAAGTTTAAACAGATTGTTCAAACTATAGAAAAATCTTACCCCTCAATGCCTTTAAAATTGAAACACTGTCTTTGACAGGGGACCTTTCCAGCTTCTGTGAACACTTACAGTACCAGTCAAAAGTTTGGACACACCTGCTCATGGAAGGATTTTTCTTTATTTTTACTATTTTCCACATTTTAGAATAATAGTAAAGACATCAAAACTATGAAATAACACAAATGGAATTATGCGATCACAAAAAAGTGTTAAAAAATCAAAATTATGTTATGTTTTAGATTCTTCAAAGTAGCCAAAAATATTTTTTTAAATTAAAATTTTTGTTTTGGAAAGAAATTAATACATAGGCATCAACTTTGCTATTTATGTGTCTATGAAACAATTTTCAAATTTAATCTTAAGTCTTTAGAGCGAAATGTCTTTAAGATAATGAAAAACATGCATTCAATCAGGTGTGTCCTAACTTTTGACTGGTACTGTACGTGTGACCATTACACTGCTCAGGTGTAGCATAAATAGTAAGAATGTTTTTGTGGTGTTCAGGTGAACTATAAACTGATTTTAAAGAGCATGGACAGTCATTGCAAGGCATGCATTGTGTGATTGTTTGTGCTGAGAGTTCAGCAGCACCCACAGCGTGAACAGACATGGCAGGAATCTTGGGAGTGGGTTTACTGTACAGTATGTACCCTTGTCTGAAAATATTTGCCTATGTGGCTCAACATGTTCAAGGGGTTCACAGTGACAACAGCCATGAACAGAAGTCGTGGGACACAAACATGGGAGATATTCTCAAAGAATTTTAAGTATGTGGCATTAGACCAAGGCACCCACCTACCAGTTAACGATATTTTGAAAGGGCAGAAGCACTCTGAGGCTCCCACAGGCCTGGAACACTGCATTCCTCTGTTTCACCAAACTCATATTTTATTCATGACAATACCTCAACAGATCATTTGGCAGATCTTCTTAGCTGAGTGACTGCATAATATTTTGCATAGTATTTATATTTGGAATGTTATTAAAGGACTCTTAGATTTCTACAACCAGTCTAAAGACCAGCATAGTTGCAACAGAAACTGATGGGGCACTGACAAGGCAACACACCCAAAGCAGTACCATCTGAGATGCTACATTTCATGTGGAAAACTCTTTGCCTAGACTGTAAACTTAGCAACTTCTTTGTTTCTTCATGCAAATACACTGAACTAAAAAGATGCATATAGTGTAATACAGCTTGCTTAACAGGCTGGTAATGCTTAAGGCATAACACAAAGGCCTTAAGGCATTCTGTACTCATTCTGTACTCTGTATGTATAAAAGTGATACACCAATGTGTTATTCTTCACAAAGCACTGTGTTCTCTGCTGAAATGTCAAGGATGACGTATCTTTCCTGAGCAGAGCTGAAACGGCCTTGAGTGGTTCCTGCTCTGTGTGGGTCTAAGGAGTACACAGCCCGTGTGTGGTCAGCATTAGATTTGCTTTCACCTTGCTGAAGTCTAAAACAATGCTTTAAGGAGTTGTGAGAATGTGTCAAAGCACAATTATACCTTTTCTGCCTGAATATTGCCGTGAAATGACGTGTGAGCCTTTTTGGAGAGCTGAACACCCTGTCATCCTATAAAAAGTGTGATGTACTCTAATTCAAGTAGGAATTGCTCTGACTCCTCTACATGAGTTGCTGGATGACTTTTCCCCAGGCAGCTCCCAGAATAACACACAGAATTGTCTCATTGCACTCTCACACAGGCTCATCACTGAAGTTTCTTTCTAGAAGGTGAAATTCTAAGACAGGTCTCAATTACATCTGAGCTTGCCTTTAATTTAGATTAATTGAGCTGTTCTTAACCATGAACTGATCTGTATTAGGCTTTTCAAACATTTGTGGAAATTTCAAATTTTGAATATCTCCTGATGGCATTTCAACTACATACCTCATAAAACCAAAGCCTTCACCATTTGATCATCAAATGTATAAAGCTATTCATGCAATGAGGAGCTGATGTTCAAGCATATACTGCAGAGAGTTCTGAAGAAAAGGCTGACAATTTACAAATATCTTCTGTCCCAAGTGTAACCCACATGAAATGTTAGGCTACCAAAGGATTAAAAAGAAAGCAGAGCACATTATGGGTGATGCCCAGTAGAGAGTGCATGCATGCTCTAATTAAGGGAGAGACAAAGGCTTCTTGCAGTGCAAACTAGTGGTGTTCAAAATGATTCTTTTTAGTGATTCGGTTCCTTTCGTTCAGTTCAATAAAATGATTAGAATCTTTGACTCACTGATTCGTTCATTTCCATGTCGGGCAGCATACAAGAATCTGTAAATAGTTTTATTACATTTTAAAAGTTACTCTGTCATGTCCATTATTAGCCTGCTCTGTGGCAAAACAGCACGTGTAAAACCAAATGTCAATGAAATTAATAATAATTAAATTGTAATATTCATTACGTGAAACTGCACCATGCTACTCAAAGAATCATGCAGCTGCAAAATATAGCCTACTTCGTCTTTAGGAAGGTAATAGAACATTTTAACGTGTAGGCCTATAATAGCCTAAATACATGTCATTTGCAAAAACTAAAAAAAACAGCACTGAGGAAAAAAGAGCCACGCTTATATCGAAGCGAATAACTTTGTTTTACAAGTTTTGAACTAACCAAGCCCAAACATTTAAATATACTTGTAGACCTATAGTCAGTGATGTCATATTTTTATTTGTTGTTAATGTAGACATAGTACGCTACAAATGTGATGCATAGGCTTATGCATCACAGTTCTGTTTTGTTTTGTAGCCTACTATGTTGATTTGGCAGTATTTATTAATAAGGACTTTATTCACGTTAAAAGGAAATGTGATGTCAACATTAAACTAGAGAATGTAATTCCAGGGAATTACGAGTGCATGAAAATGCAAACAGTCTAATTTTACATAGATAAAAGTATATAGGCCTACATCAAACAGATGTAGGTGGTCAGAACAGCTGCCACAAGATTCTAATTGCTTAATGGCTCTATTGTGATGTCATAAAGGCCAATGTTAAGTCTATGGGGACATTTTTGATAGTTTTTAATTAATAGTTTAAAAAGTATAAATGTTACAAAAATAAAAAATACATAGCATAAGTGTCCTTTGTAAGACCTACGCAACACAGTTTGAATGAAGTTTCTACGTTAAACGGTTGAAGCTGTATTAAACGCACAAAATTGGTTAGAAAAAGAAAAAGAAGAATAAGAAAAATTCGGGTAACAATAGAGTGCATTTTCATGCACTCTAATAAATCGTAGCCCACGTAAAATTGCAGTTGTGATAAACAAGAACTGCGATACATTGTGCGCACCTAAAATATACTGCTGCTAAAAATATAAATATAAAGTAATATTCCAGGTAGATGAGCAAAATAATATTTAATAATATTTTTAATTCCTAAAATAATGTCACGGAAGCGCTCTGATTCCTTTTGCATCGTCACAGTCAATGGCGGATGTAGCCCAAGCCTGCTATACTGAGAACTAGCAATTCTGGCAACACGTAGTCACCAGGTCTTCATAGTCAGTGAATCTTGGGAGTCCGAAGGAACTGGTGAACTGAGGAACTTGTCAACAGTTCATCGTGTCAGTAGGGGGAGTTTAGAGTCTTCGTAGTCACCGGATCTTTGGTATTGTCCCACATCGTCAGCTGTGCCGAGATGGCCAGTGGGAGGTGCTTTGAGAGTTTTAGCATTTCAGCCATTGGCTAGTGTCGTCATGAACGTACTGCTGATACAGTTTTGTGATTTAGCAACTTTGCTCATCTACCTGGAATATTGCATCAGTAATGCAAACTACCTGTGGAAAACCTTGATGAGAAATGTTAAAAAAATTAGAGATGCACGATAACTATCGGCACCGATAATTATTGGCCCGATATTGAAAAAAATTACGTCATTCAGATAACTCCGATAATAAAATTTTCGCCGGTAAATAGAACCGATATAAGAAACCTAAATTCCTTGGATAATAAACCTAAATTAATGGATAATAATAATAATAATAATAATAATAAATGTTCATTTGAAAAATTGGAACTGTTCTTGTTTTTATTGTGATTACAACAGTAGTGATATCATTTAGATTTGGTTAGGACAGAGGCAGAGCTATAATGTTAAATTCATCTTTGCTCACTACATCTTAGCCTTTCTTACACTCAAGTAGGGATGCACGATATAGCCATCGCAGTGTATCACACAGCTATTTTTAGCGCAATAACATCTATCCCTGGTATGTGGCGTTAGGTTTTTCCCCGTATGTTTTTCAGTGGCTGCGATATAAATTACTTTAAATGCTCAAAATGACAAGGATGGCAATTTGAATAATTGAGTGGCAAGTAATCCCAAAGCTTTCTCTTAAATGTTTCAAATGATAGCTTTCTTGTGTTAAACAATTCAAATTACAAAACGGAGCTAAATTTAGTTAAATCGATTTAAATTGAGAGTAAACTGAGAATAAACTTTCAGGTTAGGTTGAGTGCAATGAACAATAACGTTTAGAACACAGACCTCACAAAAGCTGTGATACGTCATGAGCATTTAACGTAATTTACATCGATAAATGCCATCCTTGTTAATTATACAATCTCACGTTGTCGCTTTTGCAAGCACACTAACTACAGACAATCTGCGCTGTTTCGCCAGCACATTTATTTACGATTGGTGTCAATTATTCTGTGAATTATTTGTTTTATTGTTAATCAAGGAGGATAAAGGGGAACAGGCTGAAAGTAATGATAGATTTAAAGGTAGTGTTTCCGCTTCCCCTGTTTCCAGCTCACCCGCAGCCACTGAAAAACATAAGGGAAAAAACCTAACGCCACATACCGGGGATAGCTGTTGTTGCGCTAAAAATAGCTGTGCGATACATCGCGATGGCTATATCGTGCATCCCTACACTGAAGTGTGTATATAAACTATAAAAAATGTTATCGGTTATCGGTATGGGTATTGGTCATGAGAAGCAAGAATTTATCGGTTATGGATATCGGTTGTAAAAAACAGTTATCGTGCATCCCTAAAAAAATAGTTGCAAAACATGAAAATATTCGGTTGATGTATGTCAATCCTTGCTAATAAGGTACTCTTCTGTTAGCGACCAAATTATTGACGAGAGGAGCCAGTTTTATCTAATCGTTTTTCCACTTTTCTACCGGGAACTCCGGTAAGTCAATATGAAGCACATGTTCTAGCTAAAGCTTCAGCGTTGCTAGCTACAGCCTATAGTGATTGCCAGCTTGAAAAACGAGAGCGTTCTACAGCAAATTCTGTTGTTGGAATCACATACTGTAACAAAAAAACAGTCGGGTTAATAAGGAATTGTATATTATCATTGTATATTGTATATTATGTTAAGCTAGACAGCTAGCTAGCTTTATTGTTTTTGTTACCTGCTTATCTTGTATCCTCGTATATTGTACTAAGGTAATGTACTGGCTAATTTTGTTTTTATTAGCGGTACCTTTTGTATTGTCATATTTTATTTTAACGAGCAGCCAGTCAACATTGTTTACACTAAAGGTGCGTTGCACTAAATTCATGGAATTCTCTGGTAAACGGAGAATTTAGCTAAATCCATGATGGTTTGTACCAAAGCATTTATAAGTTTAATACTAATGTTTAGCAAGCTAAAATTGCATTTAATGTTACAGTTAAGGATAAATATTATTCACAATATTAACATCCAGTTCATAATTATGGACAAATTAAACTGTGTTTCTAAAAGAAATAAGAAAATGTGGAAATATTTCATTCTGCTATGGTAAATCATCGTCTTGTAAAAAACAAGCTATTGGTAATACATGCTGTAAAATTATATACAGTTTTTTTCCATGATTTATGGTTTTATGCTACTGCATTACATAAAAAATAGAAATTAATGAGGTCTCATGTTAAGATATAAGAAAGCGAACATCTTAATAGTTTCTGTACTATATGTGCAGATTGTTTTTTTTTTTTTTTTTTTGATCCTGGAATTAGCTTGTGTTCAAGCCATGTCTGAGTTTGATTGCGAGCCTGCCCAGTGAGAAACTCCAAGCAGGGAACGTTTGGGACCAGTGTGGCCAACCGGTTCGGATTCCTTTCTTCCTTTCTGGGTGGTTGACATGACGCCTGATTTTACTGTAATCAAATAAAAATATCTATTAAGATGTGTTTTTCCTCTGAAAAACTTAGGTCAGTAATGCAAAATAGAATGTTTTATATAACTGTTTTACTTTTAGATGAAAGATATGTTTTGTTTTTATTTTAAGGTAAACATACAAAAAGTCCTGCGGTGTGACGGTAACATAAATGAAGTATGAAATATAAACATTTATAAAATAAATCAGTAACACCTGGAACTGTTTATAAAGGCTTTTGGCATTGTTTTATACATATTTACTTTACCAATGTAAGGTTTTAAAATGCACAAGACTCTTACAATAATAATCACAGTTAATACTATTTTGTAATGGAAATGCTGTCCTGCCGCGTGACATGGAAGATCAGGTTTTTTAAACGGGAGTTTCATGGACAACAGTAGGGGTCCTTTTGTCAAGCGTTAACCTGAAGTTCCCCAGATATTTGACTGTGATGTGAAGGTTGGAAGGTGAATGTCAATCTCTTAATTTAACAAATTATATACTTTCTGTCAAACGATTAGCGTGTTCATTTTTGTTAGTCCTGTGGTGTGACGGCTCTACTTTGAGAAAATTAAAATATCTTAAAAATCACTTAATAATTCTATACATACTATACATATGCAGAGTATTAATGATGGTTTGCAGAAAGGGATCCTTAAACTTTGAATACAACTGATCTATACTTAAAATTATTTATTTTTTAAAATTTTACTGTAGTGTGATGTCACACTGCAGGACAATTTATGCCTGGGGCTCTGAGTAATGCTTGTAAAATGGTGGAAAAAGAAAAAATATCTGGCAAACACTTGCAGTTAAGGAAAATTCAGACTTTGAACATTAGAATTTCATAAAATCCTCATGAAAATGTGTACTTTGTTAAAAAAAAAATACTGTTTCACCTCCATTTGTCAAGTACCTATATATATATATATATATATATATATATATATATATATATATATATATATATATATATATATTTTTTTTTCAAGTAAACAATCTCTTCACATCTCATTTTGAAATTATACAGAAATAAATATGTGTAGAGTCTTTAATACCCACAAATGTGGAATAGTTAGTTCAGAAGTTCCATTTCTCCACATAGTATATGGACCAGCAATTAGGTCCAATACCATGGCTGCCAGAGAAGTGTGATTATTTATAAGACATATAATTTTACATGCTAGTAACATACTCCTACTCAGCAACCAATTTGTCTATACAACCTATTATAAAAGGTTTTCAGTCTTGACATAAAAACTGAGGTTATGCCATATTTACAGACAAACTTTTCCTTATTAGTAACTAAGTTTTCTATAGTTTCTACAGAATGAATAGGTATTGTCTTTTTTCTCAAACTTTTAAATTAAATTTAATTCTGAACCAGCTTTCAATGCAAACTGATGAAATTCAACATCAAATATCTCAGTCATTTTGTCATAATTTCTGATGAGATTTCACACACCAATTCTGCACACAGTTGCAAACAGGTATTTTCTTTTTTCTTTACCATAACCACTGGGCTGGCCAAAAGTACAGTCATGTGAGCATTGCCTAAACTTCAAAGAAAGATATTAACACATGCTGAAGCCTTTTCTGTTGTACATTAGTGAGGGCTAGACAGATAAGGTAGAACAGGTGGGTGAAGCAACTGTTTAAATGAGTACATTACTGATAGCAATGTCTGACTAGGAGTAGTGTCTGACTGCCTGACATCCATTCAGTGGTTAAAGATAATCCTACCCTACGCACCCGCTCGTCAACTTCGCTCTGCTACATCCGGACGCCTCGCTCCACCCACCAACAGAACGAAAGGCCCACGCTCCTCACAACGACGCTTTTCCATCATCGCCCCCCAGTGGTGGAATGAACTCCCAACCCCCCTGAGAACAACTCCTTTACCCCAACCCTTCAGACGTGCGCTGAAGACACACCTCTTCAGACTCTACCTGGACTGATACCTCTGCTACTTTGACCCTGTAACTTTGACGTTGTAAACCTGACTCCTCTCTTGTACTTTTTGCTCACTTACCTAGGTAGCATAGCGGTACTTTATTGTTCCTGTAATTGTATTTGATATGCAATTTCCTAGTTCAGATTAGTTGGCTCGCGACACTGACCTTGCGCTCAGCTTCAGCACTATTTGCATTGTATGACCTGTACACATCTTGCTCTTGTGCCTGTCGTTTGCCCACTATTTGCACTTTTGTACGTCGCTTTGGATAAACGCGTCTGCCAAATGAATAAATGTAAATGTAAATGTGAATTTAAAAAAAACAGAAAAAGGGGGTAAAATCAATAACAATTACATAAAAGAAGTATGTTTGATCATGCATTAGTTTTTTTTTTTTTGCAACAGCCTGTGACCTATGGAGGACGATAGCCGACTTTAAGAATAAATAAATGTTGAGAACACATGTATATATGAATAAATATTTAAATGTTGTTCACTTAATTCTAAATTTATACATTTAGTTATTTATGTATCTCTATACTTCTACATTCGTTTATATATTTCTACATTTCTAAATTTATTTATGTATTTCTGCCTTCTATATGATAATAAGGTAAGTTGGTCTTACATGCCATTTGTTTTATCATAGACTCAACACTCTGCTTGACTGCTCTTGACTTGCTTTGTAGATACAATAAGCTGCATATTGTGCAAGAATCGCTAGAAATGGACAAACCAGCGAATGGGTCCTATTTCACCTGGAAGGTTTCAGTTGTTGAGATCGATGTGGATGGCATAAAATATGCTACCCATAGAGGCTGCAAAAAAGCAAAGTTTACATGTTGCACATCTTTTTCAAGCTTCGCATAATAAACTGATCTTTCGCTTGCTCACCAACAGGTGCGACCCGTTCATATGGGCAGGTGGGGCAGAGCCCCACTAAAAAAATCATCCACCCAAAAACATAGTTCCTCCTCATAAACTACATACATCATAATACATCATAAGCAATAAATATTACCTAGTTTCTGTGCAATCAATGAATCAAACTAGCCAACAACTTTTGATCTTTGAAAGTTAAAATAGTCATTTCAGTGATTCGCTCTCAATTTAGTGCGTCATGCAATATTGGGGCAGGAGACCTCAGCTACCTGCTTTCGCTGGCAGATTTATTATAGCGCCTTGTGGTGAAAGATGGGAACTGCAATAAGTGCCAACAAAGACTCATTGGGGCAGCAGTGAGTTTGCCCTACTCCCCCACTCTGTAGCCCTCTACTGTTTTCTTGAGTTAGTCCGCACGTTTAGATGACTGCAGAAATGGCGATCAGCATTCCTGCGCCTGCTGTGTCTAACAGTGTAGAGTTTATTTTAAAAACCCCATTTGAACGACTACAATTACAAGACAAGTTAGTAATTAAGCAGCTTGGCCCTGATAGACCAGACATTAACGTTACTCAGCAAACAAAGGACAAAGGGAAAACCTACAACAGGACATTTTCGCGAACGTGGTATGACAAAAAACATGGCTGTTTTGTTCCGATCATCTGTAGCAGGGTCAGGACAAGGGGATATATGGATTAACACAGGGCTGAGTGATTTGAAGCACTTTTCTGAACGGACTGAGAAACACGAGTCAAGCAAAGCACATTTAAATTGTGCTAATGAAACTAGCCATGCTTGGCCAAGTGTGACCCCTCGTTCCCGACCGACGCTACTCTCGCAGGAACCACAGGCAGACAGGATGGGTTGGGTTCACAGCGCGTGTTTTATTAGCACACACTCGTCGCTGGCAAATAAACAGCACAAGTAGGTTGTCAGTAATGTCAGTAACGTGTCTCCGGTTTCACACTCGTCGCTTACGTAAGAAGAAAGAACGAGATGTGACCAAATTGTTACACAGTACATACGGAGCTTGTGATCGTATAGGATTAATGTTACACAGTACAGCCACACGTATCGCTAGAACCCATTTTGTCTTTGTAACAATATCAAATTACCTGGCAAATAAACAGCACAAGTAGGTTGTCAATAATGTCAGTAACGTGTCTCCGGTTTCTGTGCATCAAAAAATAGAACACAATCATTGTATTGTCTACTTTCTCGCAATGGTCATTTTACGCTTCATTAGCTATCAAGGCTAACATTCTATGGCTATCCGTCATAGCGTTTCAAGTAGCTAGCATTACTACATTCGACAAATGAAGCAAGACAAATACTTTACGTAGCTTGATCTTCACTTAATGTAATACCTACATGTTTATAGAGTTGTTGATACAGTTAGACAATGATTATAAAGACAATGATTTAGACATCTTTTATATGACAGTGACCGGAGCTCTTACTTCAACGTACCACACTCGTCGCTAACGTAAGAAGAAGAAACGAGACGTGAAGTAACCAATGAACTTGACAACCAACTCGCTGGTAACCAGCTCGTGCCAGGAGAGGACATTACAACACAAACAGATTAGAAAATAACAGTAAAACATTTGAGAATGGATACTCAGGGGAATGGGAACCTGATATTTTGATGAACTTCAAATAATTCGAGCACATCAAAACTACTCCCGCTACACAAGCCTACATAGCAGCACAGCTTGACGAGAGCTACCATGTGAGTGTGTGGAATCACAATAAGGAGGTGGACAAAAACTGGCACATTCTGTCAAATCTCATAGACTGCATAAAATTCTGTGGAGCATTTCAACTAGCCCTTAGAGGACACGACAAGACCGAATTATCCGATAACCCTGGTGTCTTCTGTGGCCTTGTGAATTTAGTTTCGTCCTTGGCCACTAGGGCTGGGCGATTAATCAAATTTTATTTTCAATTACAATTTTGGCTTCCAACGATTATGAAAACAAGATAATCGACATAAAATGATTAGGGTGAAGACTGGTAAAGTGGGACAGTTTTGGAAATTTCATGTTCATGTTCTCTTCAGATTTTCTGTCACTTTTTACTATAATCTTAATGCCATATATAACAACACAATATAATTTAAAAAAGCCTAGGTTGTCTTTTACACAATTTAAAAATTAAAATGAAAAAATACCAAACACAGATGAAATGATGCCTCTTCAAACCTCAACTGACCAAACCCCAAATCTTTTTAGAGGATATTGGTAAAGTGGGACACGCAATTTTTGCTTTAAACAAACAGATTGGGGCAGGGGCTGAAATGACCTAATGTAAATTATTTATTTTTCTTATAGATTTAAACATTGAAACATACAGCATGTCTTATTTATCATGACATATAACCGCAATAACAAGAATGAACAAAAATAAACTTCAAATTTGATCTCTTGTAGCAGGTGTTGAAATGAACTCATAAATGATCTAATTTGCCTATAGATTTAAGCATCTATAGATTTATAGATTTAAAACATCTATCATACTTATCATAACACATAACCTCAATAACAAGAATGATTTAAAACAAACTTGAAATGTCATCTCATAAAAATGTCAAATGTCTTTAACCAATACATGTTAATTAAAAATATTAATTAATTAAAAAACATATGTCTCTCAAACTGATAAAAAGACTGGTTGTCAGAGCTACTTAATCAACTAATCGAATTCATGGTTCCCCCCCAAAAAGGCAATCTCTACAATTGATGCTCCCTGAATCATCAATTATTCCATTATCTTCTGCGCATGTCTGATGGAACCATCCTTCACATATCTCACACTTCACCCACTCCTCTGTCTTCTTGGGATCCTCTTCCCCTCCATATCTAAACTTGCAAACTTTGTAGATGTCATCCCCCTCTCTGCTTGTGCTTGGCTCGTTACCAGATGTGTTTGCTTTGTTTTTCTTCTTGGATTTTTTGCTTGTTGGTTTTCTTTTCACTGTGTATGAAAAATGTTCATCACTTGTAAGGTGAAATGAAGGTGGTTTGGACCACTTTCTTCTCTGGCCTCTTTGCCTGATGGGAATGGAGACCAGATCAGAGAGGACACAGACATGGGCACCCCTTCCCTTTGCTCTTCTGTGTCTGTAGGCCTATCTGTAGGTGTGACAAAGGCTTCTTCCTCCTTTGGACCTGTGTGGGTGTTCTCCTCTGCTATGATCATTTCTGCCCCAACCCACTCTGTCAGCAAAGGGGACGGAGGCTCTTGCAGAGCCTGTGCCCTTTCTGTTGTCAGGCTTGGCTCAAACACACTTGACTGCAGGGCCATCACATTAACAGGGAACATACCTGTGCCTCTGAAACCAGCCTGCGCAGTTTGGACAGTAGTTGATCTTGACCACACCCTCCTAAAGAGTGAGAAGAACTTTGCCTTCTGGAGCTTCCCTTCCCCTGTCTGTTGGATGAAATGTCATCCTTCCTCATTCTAGTGATGTTTTAAGGATTTGAAGAGGGACTTGTCAGCTGGTTGGAGACAGTGGGTTATATGTGATGGATAGCACATCACGTGGACATTGGATGATTTCATAAACTGCAGGAACTCTAGGTTGTACACATGACTGCTGTGGCAGCAGCATGTGTGGTCTAGGGTTCTCCTTGTTAAGCATTCTCACAAACTGCTTCCCCCAATCCAGGAGAAGCTCAGCTGAGATCCATCCATTTTCTGATACCCGCAGAATGGTGTTGGGGGGAATATTGTAAAGCCATTCCCTTTTCACTCTTTTGGCCTTGAAAATGACCAGCAGTGGCCCATAGTCCCCAGCAGCAGCCCATAGTCCCCAGTAGCAGCCCATAGTCCCCAGTAGCACTGAAGAATGCAAGGGCAGTAGTGGTCTCACCTTTATCTCCTATTGTGATCTCAACACAAGGTTTACCCACCTCTGCGATAACTTTTGAGGACAAGAAGTGGTCTTGCACTCCAGTCTCATCCAAATTCCAGATATGACCTGGAACATCTTTTATGCCTAAATCATGAAGAAGGCTCTCATAAACCTCAAACCTCTTCCTCACTGTTATAGAGTTCACACAGGCTGCCCTTGCAGCTGACAGGGCCTCTGGCTTCCTCAAGCCAATGTTTGCATGTCTACAAATGAAATTGTCTGTCCAAAACTGGCCAGTTTGTTTTGTCGTCTGAGAGAAGCCATGTAAGGCATTTGCCTCTGCAAACTCGTACATAAGTTTCTGTATATCTTTGCAGCGGAGTAGGAAACCCCTGCTGGCCAGGGTTTTGATCAATGCCACCAGTTCCTCCTCCCTGTCCTCTGATAAAACAGGCTTCTTACCTGATGCGTGTTTAAACCCTTTGACCTGACCGTTGACCCTGCGCTGTAGGATGCTCTTTGGCACATTCCATGCCCTGGCTATCAGCCTTAAGTTTAGGCTGTTCCCTTCCTCTTCCTGTTGCCTGTACTCCTCTATAGCACCCCTCATTCTGTCATCACACCATTCATTCAGGACTCTCCTTCTCCTGCTCTTCATTCTCTGTTTTGCCTTTGGTCTCTGAAACACATTTTTTTCCACAGACTTAACTACAGGATAATGCTGATATAACAGAAAAGCATAACTAGTCAGTAGCCTAGGTAAAATACTCCACCCTTAATATGATCTGACCACATTTGATGAACTACTACTGTGCCCCCTATCAAGTAATTGGTTAGGTTAGGGTTGACCCTGTCCAAGGTACGAAAACATCAAAAGATTCAAAGTTTTTTAGCTAGCCAGCAAGCTATCTGGTTATCATGTTGGCTACTAAAATATCTTAAATAAAGTATACTTAAATAAAGAATTGCTTAAGAACTGTCTAAATGACTTCATTTACACAATATATGGACAAAGGTCAAAGTCAAATTTTGGAAGGAGTAATACCCCTTAATTTGCTGTCCCACTTTAACAATAACACCCTGTCCCACTTTACAAATATGCTACTGGTAAAGTGGGACACAAGAGAATCTGATACAGTTCTGGGACAGTTTCTGGTACAGTTCACAATCATCTTTCATATGTATAAAATTTAGAAACCGTAGATCAAGCTTTAGCTTTTTATACCCTTAACATCATTTACCTCAGAGTGTTATGTCATTTCGCTTCCCATTGTTTCTCGTGCTGCTGATTTTGAAGTTGGCTGGGTCACACCCCCAGAAATTACATCACATCTACACAGCTTTAAACATTTAACCCCTTACATCCCAAAGATTAACTAAACAATAGGTTTTGATCAGTGGAGCACAACTACATGAAGATACTGAGGATCAAGCTTAAGTGTCCCACTTTACCCATTGTCCCACTTTACCAATGTTCACCCTATTGTGCCGCATTATTTATTGAAATATATATATAATTTATCGATTTTTTTTACATTTATTTTTAAATTTGTTTTGCAGTTGAATTATATTCAAAGTTCAAGCAAACCCACAGTTAAAAAGACAAGTTTTTTTTTTTTTTTTTTAACCCTTTCACGCGTATGGTCACACTGGTGTGATTTGCCGTTTAGCGCATATGCTAAAACCAGTGCAATTAGAACAATTAGAGCAATTAGAACTTGGAAAAGTTCTAGCTAATTTTAGCTTTCAGGAAACAGCGATTTAATGTTAAAAAATATAGCAAATGCTAACTGAAAACTATGAGAAGCTTAATAATGCTAATGAAAATATAACAAACCACATAACGTAACACGCACGCTACATAGCATAAAAATAAGTTATGTGCGAGAGGGTTAATTCTCAGAAATAAGAACACATGGATGCGTTCTTTTACCTGCCCGGCACATGAGCCGCTTATGCCATTGTGGCATAGTTTCTACTCTATTTAATAGCGCTATGTCAAAAGCAGCAACCTGGCTCATGCACATGCAACACAGTTAAGCTTTTCTAAAAGCCTGGCTTTCATGCAAAGGCTGAGAAGAGAGCAGTGAAGGTGGTCATCAAGAGGCTGTGATGGCTGTCAATCAAACTTTGCAGACATGGGGCCAGTGAACTCCTCTGCTACGTCACAAAACCCAAACTTACACAAACTTTGCAGATATGAAGGTAAAAGCTACCAGGCAACATCATGACCACAAAGAAAAGAAAATGTTATTTTAGTGTAGAATGGGCTGTGACATATTCCTGGGTGAGGCCGGTGGACAGGGATTCCCAAAGAGCGTTCTGCAGTCTTTGTCAAAACAGTTTTTCCGTTTCACATGGAGGCGAATATGATGTGAAGTGACACAGCACATGTGAGTCTCACAAGAAAAGGGTACTACAAAAAGAAACATCAAAATCTATAGATTCATTTCTACTGAATCCCGAAGAAGATAGCCTGCTAGATAAGATCACTGTAGCTGAACTGTAGCCTGTATCTTTTATGGCCTAACTGGTGCGCTGTGGAATTGACTAGAGGACAAAGTATAGGTGTTTACGAGCTGAAAAGCAGAATACAAATGTTTCTTATTCAGTTAAATAGACATTATATCAAAGTTTTAGGTTACCTCTCAGCATTGGTAACATGTCCCACATTGTCCCAGACAAACTTACTACTCGTCCCACATTTGGTCTGTTTGCATCTGGTCACCCTAGTGACACAGTAATTGCCAACGTGAGGGATAGGTTTGCTTTTACTGGGCACTTGGCTGTGGCTATCCTGTTTGACAGTGACCATTTTCCTGAATACTCAAAAGAGTATACTCAATGTTAAGCAAACCACGTCTGCAAACAGAACTTTCACTCATATATGAGAACCCTGACTTCAGGACATATAGCACCGCAATGGCATTGTTTAATTTTTTTAATAATAACAACTTACATGATGTGTTTTCTGAATCTTTGAAACTACTTCACATTCTGATCACTACACCAATGACGACTGTGGAGTCTGAGTGATGCTTTTCCACACTCAAACGAAAAAAGATATTTCTTACAAATACCATGTCACAGGACAGACTAAATGCATTGGCAATGTTGTCAATTGAAAAGTGACTGACACATGACATCCCTGATTTCAATAAAGCTGTGATCAATAAATTTGCGCATCTGAAAAATTGGCATGCCAAGTTCCTGTATAGGTGAGATGACAGGATGGGACTGTGACATGACAGCATATATAGTAGGCTTATTTTATTTACTTCTGTATATCAGTGTCATATGCTCATGCACTTGATGATTTTTTTTTTATAAGTTTGTTTCAGCTCCCAACAAACATGTCATTTTCATTTTATTTTCTGTGTTCATCAACCCAGGTTAAGAATAAACTGAAAAGAGGAAGCAACCGTCTGGCTCCTGATCCTATTTCTTATCAGTTTTGAAACTGTCATGTCCTTCTCATAATTGTGAAAAATTGGAGTAAGTTATTTTTAGACATTGCTTTAGTTTATCGTGGGTGGTTCTTTGTTGCGCACACTCAGGTTATAGGATAGCCTCTTTGAAATGTGTTGGCTACTGCGGCGTTATGTGGGCTGCTGGCTGGTATGTTATGTACTATCTATTCTCTAATATGGTAATTATTATACTTAATTAGTATAATAAGTATTTAATATACTTAATTATTAAAATAATGATATCAAAATTGGGCATGGCTAGCGATTCAGGAGCTGGAGCCAGTGTCCGCCCCACTAGTATTTATAGCCACGGGCCACTACTGCTAACTAATGACTCAGTAACTGGACTGTATTCTGTCATAAATGTTTTTTTTCTGCTCCAAATCAACTTTTCCAAAGCCTTCGTTTTTGCATTATAATCTGTCTGCTGTCGCTAAAAAAGTTACCGTTCACTGGGTTTCTGGGCAACATCATCCTAGGGGATAGTTCAGGCAGTCTTGCTAAATTTGCGGTCTCTGCATCTGCCGAGAAAACGAAAGCGAAATCAGGGACTGGTAACCTGCAGCCCAGGAGTGGCATGTGGCTCTTTGGCTCTGAAGTGAGCAATTAGCAGTCCTACAAAATTGCCTATTATCAGACTTGTAAAAAAGGATTTAGACTCACACTTGAACAACTAAATTAATATAACAACAACAGAAGAATGATCACTGGCTACATAGTCCTCATTCACATGTACTAGTGAGATCGTAATTTATACTTGTCAGCATGTACACACCACCTTTTCCATCCTATGGGTCCAAGAAGCTCAGTTACAAACCAACAATCATCACCAACAATCAAACACATTTTAGCAAACTTTAGTGTCAGGATTAACTTGCACACCTTGTTAAAATCAACGTAGCTAGCTTTCTAATGTTTTCTGATAATGTTATATGACTGTCTAATCACCTGTTATGGTTTACACAAAATATTTTTGTGAGCTGTGTGGGTGGATATGGGTGTTAATGTAAAAGAAGACATCCATGTCAGGTAAACTGTATGTGCTAGCATGTCAGCCAGCAAGTCAAAGTAATTTTAGCTAACTTGCAACAAAATAATGATCGATCTAGCTTGCAGACCAACTTGTGAATGAGTTGCACAATCACAAACAACAATAAAATTTTACCATAGGCCTACATATTCTGGCACACTAAAACAACCATTTTAGCCACTAACTACTAAACGAATTGCATAATCACAAACATCAGTAATGTTAGCCATTATCTCACTATCTTGTAGTAGCCTGTATCTTTTGGGTGTAGTATTAACTGACATTCAACTTGGTAACAGCCTGCTGATTTGGAGTGGGTTTTGGATTTAATATCATTCATGTGGAAACATGCTAACATTTCACAGCCTGAGGTCCTGCAGTGTCAACCAAATGAACAGATGAAGCCACCCTTTCTGTCAGATGCTGACCTCCAGCTAATTCCACCATCTTGCTGGGCTGTAGCACCCCACTCACAGCACCACCACCAGAATCAATAGGCCCTGATTGCCCTGCCCACACCACTTTTTTCTCAGGAAGCCCAAAATTAAGCCCCCTCCCAAAGTATTCTCCCATGTATCCAACAGTGCAACAAGGGTCAACCCCATGCACCCTGAGCCAACGGGTCGTTCCAATTTAGATAACTGTTTACCTAAAACTAAGTTAGCAATTTTGATACATAAATAGGCAAGCATTAAGACAATTCACATATTACAATGGATAACGCATATACACATAGTATAACACATAACATAAAGCAACCCTGTGTAGCTAAAGTATCATAGAATGTATTACCTAAGTCTTATTACCAGAGGTAATTTCATCACCAAAGACAACAGAAAATGTTTTTCCTGTTAAATAAGATGAAAACCATTCTAATACTGTTAATCTAGACTAATACAGTATTCCAAACAATGTAAAAAAAAAATATGTTCAAGTGTTAAATGCAGCACTAAGACCTAATGAGATAAGGGGCCACATGTATCAACGGTGCGTACGCACTAAAATCCTGCTGAGCACTTTTCTACACATAAAACGGTATTTATGAAAAGATACTTCCCCGGAAAACATGCATACCTCTAGGCATGGTCTCGAAGTGGCGTAGCCTATGCATAAAATTTGTAATTTGCAGATTGGCGACACCAAGAGGAACTAACGGTGATGCAAGTGTCAATCATTGATGAGTGTCATCGCGCCAGGTCCCGGCGCCAGGATGAAGTGATTTAGGGGGCAGTTAAAAATGGCAAGAGGGCAAATATTTTTACAAAGTAAAACAGTAGATTATCATCCCGCTATTGCCTATTTCTGCATTTTTTCATCCTGCGGGTGGCAATATAGTGGCGTTTTTACTAGATGCGAACAATTCCCTACCTTACCTTTCCCATGTGTTTGTGCGTCATGGCCATAATATGAAATAGGAATATTTGGGGCAGATTGCCAGGTCACCACCTAAAATTGGTCTGGTGGTAGGTTTAATGAAATTCATTGATTTAACCATGAAATAGCCTCTGAAAGGCTAAATAACACAAGACTACTGTTTCAAAATCAAATACATTTATTTCACAGCAGTGGTGAAGCCAGTATTAAACCTGAGTATCCGTGCACAATTTAGGGAATCGGAGCACTCGGAACGTAGGTCTACAAGACGCAAAAGAGAACTTATGAACGATTCTAACCACTGAGAGATGACTGCTAAAATCAACAAAATAATAGCCAACAGTGTCAGGGTCATTAAGTTTAAAAAAAAAAAAAAAAAAAAAAAATCGTTTTGTCTCTTTCTGCTCATGCCATGCAGCTCTCTTGCGCGCTCTCTCTCTCTCTCTCTCTCTCTCTCTCTCTCTCACACATTGAATGAAACTTCATTTCCCTGTCATTTCCATTCTGTGGATTGCTACAACGGAAAAAATAGAATTAGGGACGAAAGTTCCATTTACAACCACGAAAAGCAAGCAAGGCTTGCCATGAAATAGCCTCTGAAAGGCTAAATAACAACACAAGACTACTGTTTCAAAATCAAATAATACATTTATTTCACAGCAGTGGTGAAGCTGCAGTAGCCTATTAAAAGAGAAGCCAAAAAACGAATAAGCGCACACAGGACCAGTGTGTCAGCACCCAGCGCCACGAGGGGGCAAGAGGGGGTTTAGGTTTAAGTTTAAGTTAGTTTAGGTTTTATGTACCCTATAGAGAAATAGCACAAACAACAAAAATATTGGAAACGTTGGAACACTCGTTGGAAACGACACAGGGAAGTAAAGTTTCGGTCAACGAGAGAGAGGGAGAGAGAAAGCGAGAGAGCTGCATGGCATGAGCAGAAAGACAGACAAAACAATCTGATTGTCTTTGGTTTTTTACTTAATGACCTTGACACTGTTGGCTATTATTTTGTTGATTTTAGCAGTCATCTCTCGGTGGTTAGAATCGTTCATAAATTCTATTATTTTGCGTCTTGTAGAGATACGTTCCGAGTGCTCCGATTCCCTAAATGGTGCGAAGACACTCAGGTTTAAAATCCGACCCCTTCTTTTTCTGCTCCTCCACCGTACGCACCTCTGGTGAAACTGCATTCATAGCAGTCACCACTTTGAGCCACTCCGCATTTTTCCGTCGATTTGAAATGCCGTACTCTGGCCTACAAAAAGGACATTTTTTCCTCCTCTTTCACATCTGTCTCCGTGTCCGAATAATTTCTTTTCTTACGTCCTGCCATTGATCCTCAACAGGAATCTCTGCACTCAGATTTCCCTGGGATCTTTAATATGCTAATTCGACGAATTAAAGGCGTGTCTTGGTCTATATAAGAACAATTGTGGGAGTGGACGTTAAGCGCGTTCATGTGCACATGATCTCATGATGATTTGATTTACGCTCAGATTTATGAAGACAATCAGGCGTGCGTGGTGCTTGATAACTCTGACGAAAACCCTCCGTACACAAATCGTGAGATTGTGCGTACGCATGGGTTTACGGCAAATTGTACACAAAGATTGATACATATGGCCCAAGGACAGATACATTCTAAGTGTCAATACTAAGTTGCAGATGTTCTCAGGAGCTGTGAGACATTCCACTTACCAAACAACCCCCCTCACAGGAATCCACCACCAGGCCACCAAGCAGTTTAAGGACTTAGAGGTAAGTAAAAAATTCACAATCTTTATTGAACAAGATGATCAAATGCTTGTGTATTCAACAGGATAGTGTTAAGCTCACGTGTTATTGCTGTTGTAGCCACCTCACCTGTACTGAAACTCTTCTTCCTACAGGACTCAAGCTCCCCGCTCCCAAGCTTATATGAACTCACAAGAGTAGAACTAACAGCTGGCCAGGGAACTGTCACATTCTGCACCCGGCACCACGAGGGGGCACCCCCTCAGTTGTATTTTCTGCCCCCCTTTAAGTTTTATGTACTCTGTAGAAAAATAGCAAAAACAACAAAAATATTGGCTGAGATACAAGTGTCAGAGACGACAGTAATGAAACACCTTCTTTGGTTCATCACTTCGGTTCAGCCTTGCTTGCTTTTCGTGGTTGTAAATGGAACTTTCGTCCCTAATTCTATTTTTTCCGTTGTAGCAATCCACAGAATGGAAATGAAGTTTCATTCAATGTGTGAGAGAGAGAGAGAGAGAGAGAGAGAGAGAGAGAGAGAGAGAGAGAGAGAGAGAGAGAGCGCGCAAGAGAGCTGCATGGCATGAGCAGAAAGAGACAAAACGATTTTTTTTTTTTTTTTTTTTTTTTTTTTTAAACTTAATGACCCTGACACTGTTGGCTATTATTTTGTTGATTTTAGCAGTCATCTCTCAGTGGTTAGAATCGTTCATAAGTTCTCTTTTGCGTCTTGTAGACCTACGTTCCGAGTGCTCCGATTCCCTAAATTGTGCACGGATACTCAGGTTTAATACTGGCTTCACCACTGCTGTGAAATAAATGTATTTGATTTTGAAACAGTAGTCTTGTGTTATTTAGCCTGTCAGAGGCTATTTCATGGTTAAATCAATGAATTTCATTAAACCTACCACCAGACCAATTTTAGGTGGTGACCTGGCAATCTGCCCCAAATATTCCTTTCATATTATGGCCATGACGCACAAACACATGGAAAAAGTAAGGTAGGGAATTGTTCACATCTAGTAAATACGCCACTATATTGCCACCCACAGGATGGGGAAAAAAAAAAAAAAAAATGCAAATAGGCATAGCAGGATGATAACCTACTATTTTACTATATAAAAAGATTTGCCCCCTGCCATTTTTAACTGCCCCCTCAGTCACTTCATCCTGGCGCCAGGCCTGTCTGCTTCATAGCAATGGGTAGGAAATATGGACAAAGGGAATATGTTAAATGTCAAGCATACAACGGTGATCAGTTTAGTGAATACATCAAGCTTTTCAGCCATTTCAAAAAAGACACACACCTCTTTTCTTACTTGGCTATCCTCAACTTTTTGTATAGGTTTTTTTCTTGGGGTTGTTGTCAGGGCTCAGGCACGGACTCAGACGCAGACCACAAGTGCTTCAGGTTCCAGGCGGCTTTATTAAGAATTGCTGGACAAGAACGCAATGACAGAACAGGCAGGGTCCAAACCAGGCAGGCACTCCAAAGGCAAACAGGGATCAATATCAGGAACAGGCAGGGTCAAACCGGGTAGGCAGGCGGATCAGGCAATCAGGGCAAGGCAGCAGGCAGAGACGAAGCTGGCATGGGAAACTCCAAGAAGAAACCGCAGGCGGAACCGAAACAGGCACAAAACACTGCAATGAACCTTGCAACAAGACAGAGACGAACAGGGTATATATAGGGCTGGGCTGATGAGGAGATGGGATGCAGGTGGGCAGGCAGACAGGTGGAGGTGATCAGGTAATCAGGTGGGCGGGGAAAGGGCGGAGAACAAGGCAGGGCTGGAACACAAGGAAAACAGTAAACAAAAGCACATGGACCACTTTGACAGATGGGGGGGAACACCAAAACAACAGCTAGGGGGCCAGAGTACTGACAGCTGCAATCAAGATCTGTCTGAATCATAATCATATTGTGCTTGGCTGCCTGTGTTTAAGCACTAGGTCAGTGAAGAATATTTTCTATATTGATTGGCTCAGTTAACTAACTGAGCCAATCAATACATTTTGTATATCAATTTGCTCAGTTAGGTAACTGATGATGACCAGGTGGTCATGGCAGCAGAACACACAGGATAGGATCCAGTGGCAGCAGCTCAGACGCGGCAAGGGAAGCTAAGCCTCCCCTAAAAATGAATGAAAACAGTTTTGTTAACATTCTTTTTTCTTGTCACATAATTGAACATGTGCAAATATAAAACAGCATTGCATTTGCTTGCAGCTGTCGTTTTGACTTGAAATATTTGTCAAAATAGCACAAACTACAAAATATTTTATGACGACAACATGATGACGAGAATACAGCCCTATCTGAAAGCCTGGCTTCATATCTACTTGTACAGAGTTCACCATGCAGGGCCATTATCGGACCCTATAATGACCAATGGATCTCTCCCAAATTCAGACACTTTACAGACCACCAATAATTATCTTTGATTAATGCTACACATCACTTCTCCTCCAGTGTAAGGCTTGTACATGCATAGTAAATTGAGGTGATTGCTTGATGATGGTGTCTCTTTCCAAAGGTCAGGGAATATTTTTTCCATTTTTTCCCAAATTGGTCCTGGGTTTTCTTTTTTTTTAAATTCCCTCTGGAAAATCCACTACGATACATGTACAGGGCTTTGTGACAACTGATTGTAAAAAAGCACTATAAAAAATAAAATCTGATTGATTGATGGAGAGTAATTTATTAGGACAGTGGAATTTAAATCTTTGTTTTATTCTTGCTAAATTGGAAGAATGACACATTTGTGTGTTGTCAAGAGTTTTTTCCCCAATCACAGCTTTATTTAAGCTGGCTAAACTGCTAGCTTCACTTACAGCTAGCCAGCTAACTATTTTGGCTAGCAGGTTAACCGTAATTAGTAAATTACCTACATGGTTGCAATGGAAAATACTGTGGATCTGATTTTTTCTTGTCAATTGATCACATTTTTTTTCAATCCATTAGTTATAAAGTAAAAGTCACATTAAATCAGAGTGTAGACCAAAACCTGCAACTGATTTTGTTCAAAATTTGACGTGTAGAATTCAGTCCTTCTGGTACGAGAAGGTAGAGTGGCTTACTGGTAGCATGGTTGCTGAGCAAAAGTACTGCTGGCCCAGAATGTACTACTGTAACTCAGAATGATCTTGGCTCAATTTTGGCAATGGTGCTCAATGAGATTAAGACTGAAGTTGATAGACCCCTGTTTTCGCGTAACAGATAGATGAAACTACTTATATACTGGCTGTCATGCCCAGCTCTCCGTTATCCTACTTGTAACCAATCAGGTGGATTTGGTTTAAGCCCAGATGGCTTGCTGTCCAGGATGAGATTTTATTACATGACCATTGCATTGCAGTGCAATGCTCTTCAGAACAAAGATAAGAATACCAGTAAAATAAAGATAAACAAAGGACAGTAAAAGAGGAATCCTAAAAATACCATAGTATAAAAAACAACAATACTAAAATGTATGTGGAATAAAAAGATAGCTGTCCCTAGTTAAAACCAAGACTAAAAAGGTATATTTTTGCCTTTTTTTAAAGAGTCAACTGTTTGAACTCTCTTCACATACTGAGGTAAGCTGTTCCAACCTTAGGGCCGTAAAAGCTAAAAGCTGTTTTTGCCTCTTAAAAGCATGTCAGAGATGTACTCTGGGGCAAGGCCATGTGGGGACTCAAGAAATAATAACAGAAGCTGAAAATCAGTTCAACACCTAGGTTTTCTGTATGAAGTTTGATGTTTTTGGACAGTATTTTAATTTGTTACATCACTCTCCTACTGTAAGGGTTTGCACCTAAGACTAGTTTTTCAGTCTTTGTTCAGCTGGAGGTAGTTTTTTTTACCATCCACCCTTTGACATCACTGATGCAGTTGATAAGAGCATCAATGGACCTGAGGTCATCTGTTCTGACCGAAATGTACAGCTGGGTATCATTCGTACAGATATGGAAACTTATGCCATGCCTGCGGGTGATACCTCCTAATGGCAGCATGTACAGGCTAGAGAGAGAAGACCCTGCAATTCAGCCCTGTGGCACACCACATAATGTATGCCACTGAGGAGTGGTCTCTCAGGGGGAAAAAAACAAATTCACAATTGGTTAGGTAGGTCCGAAACTAATTTGAAACTGTGCCTGAGAGGATGACCCATTTGTGCAGTTGGCCAAGAATTTTGTGGTCAGCAGTATCGAAGGCACACTGAGATCAAGAAGAACCAGGACACAAGGACAGAGTTTCTTGGCACCTAGGCTGACTCATTTACAACCTTTCTAAGTGGTATCTCTGTGCTAGGCATTAAACAAAAGCCAAACTGATGCTTTTCAAAAATTCTGTTTCTTTTAAAAACAATTGTGAAAATTTTGAAAAGACTTGTCCATTATTTTACCGAGAAAAGGCAAGTTTAAGATTGGTCTGCAATCGCTGAGAAATGAGGAATCTAGGGTGCTTTTCTTTAAGAGGGGTCTTACAATAGCAGTTTTGAGTGTAGCTCTTCTGGAGGGAGTGGTTGCCAATATTCAGTACTTTCCTTGATGAACAAAAAAAGGTTTGCCCCTTAAATTCACCAAAGTTCCAGAACCAGGAAATGGTGTGGCCTAAAATTTGGGGTGCCCAAAGTGAGAGTGGGAGTTTTCTTAAAAGTTTTCTGTCAAAAGAATCTTTGTTTTGACTGACGAATATTACAATATCCACCATGACTGACTCGTTAATAATATATACCACATAGACACACACAAAATATAGTTCAACAGCAATTAATGAAGTACTTCAGAAATGCAATGTCCTACTCAGCTTATGCAGGTATATTAAATCTCATTTCCTTTGAGCTATACAATATACAGACATAATACACAATAAAAGGCTCATATTTCAATTGAGCTGTATCATATACAAACATAATACACAACACCAGATTCAGCAACATGCATTCTCAATGTAGACAGCAACATACATTACCCTAATAAAAAAGGTTAACCTGCCATTGCTTATTTAGGCTGTGCATGAAGAGTTTCTCTGGACAGCAGTCATTTCGGTATTTCCATAGACAGCAGGTGTTCTGAGTGTTTCTGTTTAAATAACCTGTTAGCCAACATTGTACCACTCCAGTCTTTCTTTCCACAACTAAATCTCTCGTGGGTTCAAAGCCTGTCTTACTGGCAAGTGAAAACTACATCAGTGATGTAGAAGGCAGCAGCTGCAACAGTTGTTTATTGCTGAATTCAGTTGCAAATCACAAACATTTACAGTGCGCTGTTTTAATTTTCAAACAGTGGCAGCTGACTGATATAAAATGATGAACTATGTAAGTGGTTAAGTGGTTATGGCAGTTTCGGTGGGTAACGATGATGCTATCAGCCATCAAATGCAGTTAGCTACTGAATGGTTCTGTAACTACTCTTCACTGATCTTAGTATATGGCCCTGCTGATGTGATGTAAACCTTTCCCTGAAATTTCCAATTGTGTCATTTATTTCTTTTTTCAGCAACACAATGAACTAAGGCACATCATTTAGTCTTGCAAACAATTTTAATATAAAATTTATAATAAATTCAAAAATATTTCACATTAATTATGTATTTTAAAGTTAGTTTTATTTTTTTCCCCTTCCTGCATTCCTGCTTTGAAATTGCCCATTGTACATTACTCTCATCACCACAACCTGTGCAGTTGTTCTATATACTCAGCAGATGGATTTCTTTCACTAAAGGTCACACAATGCATGACTGTGAAGTGGGGGATCACTGGAGGACAGACAATACTGTATTTGTTGAGCTATTCACTAAAGAGCCGATTCATATTTGAGATATGCTTGCATAATCCCTGCTTAAGTGCTTCCGGAGAGAGTTGTGCACCTGTTACTTCTAAGCGCATTCAGACATGAGCTGCTTAAGCTCCTATGTGGGAGATTTGTGTCTGGGGTGGAGGTCACCCAAATTGGGGGTGCATTTTCAATGGTAAATTATTGGCAGTATTGTAGCCTCTCAAGAAACTTAGTTGGGCAAAGTTACTGATATTCTGATATTACTCATGAGTGGGCTTTTCATTCTCTTCACTGTTAAGCGTGTTACTGGTTGATATTATGTTCAGCTACTTACATCATGAACAATCACCTGGATCTTTTTGAGCCAAGTAGCTGGCTATCAGCCAAAGGTTAGCTAAATATCTTGCTGGCTAACTATTTAAGCCAACATCTAGCTGTGTTAAACAAGTCAGTTTGCTGGCTAGCCAGTTGCTAGCCAATGTCCTACTTCACACAAGATAGTTGCATGCCCATGCCATATACCTGACCAATCAGAGACTAGTGCACTGGTTCATTTAATATATTGGTTAAAACATATTTTTTTAAAATTATCATATTATTCTAAAATCAAACTAAGGAATATGTTCTTGTCTTAAGCATGACAGTGTATATACAACATTAACACTAGAGTGTTACTTGCATCATTAGATTCTTGCAGTTTTCTGTTAGCTTACAGATAAGACTTTTTGATGGAGGCACAGATTACCAATTTCTTTTCATATTTTACTGATTAATATGAAATGAGTGCAATTTCATTAAAATGGATTTTTACAGTGTACAACAGAACAGAGTGTATCACACAGGAAAAAAATGCATCTTTGGCTGCAAAGTGAGGTTCCTGTACCTAAAAAGTAATTTTATTCATTTTTTAAATACATAGTTGTTTCTCCTGGTGGTTTTGATTGAGCTCAAGAATAAGTACAACAGAGCAGCCAATCTATAGAGCACCATTATAAAAACATTTTGAATGAGTCATGGGCTTGTAATATTTTTTATTTCATTAATTAATACTATGCATCCTTGTTAAAATACATTTTGTAAAAATATCTTCATAACGTCAAAGAAAATACATTTACTTTTCTGTACTTGCTCCAAATAAAAAGAACATTTGAAATGACTTGATACTTGAAAATTCAAGTATTTCAGGGAATGTCAAATGGGAGCAGTTACTTGGAAAGGCTCTATGTACAAATAAAGCCTAGAAGGGGTAATACTGGATATGATGACATAGGAGTGTAGTGTAGTGGTAAGGAGCAAGTCTTGTAACCAAAAGGTTGCTGGTTTGATTCTCCACTCAGGTACTGCTGCAGTTCCCTTGGGCAGGGTACTAAATACTACTAAATACCCAGCTGTATAAATAGATAACATGTAAAAACTGTAATCTTATGTAAGTCACTCTGGATAAGTGTGTCTGCTAAATGACAATTATGTAATGTAATGTAATAGGATAGGGAACCATTAACACTTGCCTAACAATACCATTGAGCTAGTAGAGCTTTCTCCATGGGCCAAGGCCTGCATCTTTATAGATGCGTTTTGGAATTATAAACCAGATGTTTTCATAAAGAAGGTCTTCAATGCGTTGCCACAAGAAACATCACAAAACATGTGATAAAGGTATAGAAATTTTTGAAAAACTGCTTTTTTAATGTTGAAGAGTTGCACATCTCTTACATCTATGATATATCTATTAAACAGGTATTCTCTGGTACATTCCTTTTGGGCCTGTAGACACAGAGTGTACCTGCGTGCAGGACAGGGTAACAGGCATTCTTATGATCGGTGAAATGTATCATCACTGTAAAAGATGACAAGTAGAGTTAGAGAGTAGAGTTACATTAAACCTTTGATTCCCTCATATGACAGAGATACGCGTTTTGAACATATGTATTGTTCAACTACACATGAATACTAATTATGTCTGATTTAATTGCTGTTGAATTAATTATAATTTAAATATGAAGTGGTTATAAATAAACACATCCACCAGAACGCTGATGGTAATGATGTAGCTTGTCATTGTCAGTTTCCATTTTTCCTTGTTTTTCAGGGTATCTCCCTCAAGGCTGGCTGTATCCAAGCAGGAAAAAAATTCTCAACATTTACATCTACTCTATCTCTCTGTGTCACCTGCTATGTTGGGGTAGAATGAGGGTCAGCTAAACTTGCAGGGCACTGAAAGAGATCTGGAGACATGTACAGCTGAAATCCACCATTTTGAACTGCCCTGCACTGAAGCAGCACAGTCAACTTGCACCTGAGTGTGACCAGTGAGAACAAGACGTTACAAACAAAAAAGATGAGTTCATCTTGCTCATCTTCAACAATACAATCCTTAATGGCAAAAGACCTTGAACAAAATCTAATATATTTCTTCACAATGGCACAATTTATGCAGCTGCTGTGTATGGACTCCAACAGTGTTCCAATCAGATGAACTTCACTTGAATTTGAGTAAAAATCACCGTGGTCTAGTCACTGCAGTTGTTCACGCAGTCCTGTGCTCTATGGAAGATGTGATAGATGCTGACCAAAGGGAACATGGACAGAGCACCAACGAGTGAACCTGCCTGGATGAAGACCCCACACCACAGCAGGGCAGTGTGACCTGCTTCGTGCAGTAGGGATCCAATCACAACTTTCAGGTAAGAGAACAGGCCAACAAAGACGATCCATGAGATCACCTGAAGACAGACACATCAGCACACACATCAGCCCCCTCCATCCTTAACAATTCTTCTCTAATCCAGCATAAAAGACATGGCAAGCTATTTTAGAGACTCTACAGATTATGTCAAAATAATGTCTACTGTTGACTGGTATCCATTTATATTTAAGGTTTAGTAGTACTCACCACCAAGACTACTCCACCAATAGTCCCCAGGAGTGGAGGGCAGGGGCTTAGGGCAGCAAGAGCCAAGAGGTATGCTGCAAACGCTGCCCCTGCTACAGCCATCGCCCCTAGCCCCATACTAGATCTGTAAGATAGTAGGGCAGACTGCCATCTTAATTACATAGCAACAAAGAGTATTGCCTAGCTCAGTCTTGTTTGTAAAATCTCACAATGTATTGTTTTCTTCCCTTTGACTATCAAAAGCAAGCAAGCGGTTGTAGAAATGAACATAAAAATGTGTACACGTGTTACAAGTTCTAGGCAAGTTCCTAATTCTGACTAGATAGATAGTTCTTCTCTATTAATGTCATGTAAATATTTTCTAAAATGCACTACAGTGAGTTTTATATTTTATATTTACCTTAGTGCAAATGTCTAAATGTTTTGTACAGTATGCTGTATTTCTGGGGATCAGAAATACTATAGTATAAATACATATGTGGGGGGTAGACAACAAAATAAAAACACAGAATGAAAAAGGACTCACATTTTGAAGTAACTAAACTGAAATTATAAAGGAGAGGATAAAGCAAAATGAAAGATCTAAAAGATTTTGAAAGAGGTCAAATGGTTGGTGCCAAACTGCAGGTGTATCAGTCACAGAAATGGCAAAAGTATGTGTCAAGGGGCGCAGCGTCAAAAATCTCCATCTCTCAAAGAACTTCATCTGTCAAAGGCTTTTCATCTTGAATAATGGTGCAACACCCCCATAGAAACAGTTTAAAACTTGCACAATAGCATTCCAAGAAGGACTGAAGCTCTTCTGAAGGCAAAGTGTGGCCAAACTGTATTGTTTGTGTTTCCATTATTGTGTCTACTATTGTTCACCCCTCACATCACATGTGTTATATATATAAATATATATATATATATATATATATATATATATATATATATATATGTGTATATATATATATATATATATATATATATATATATATATATATATATATATATATATATATATATATATATATATATATATATATATATATATATATATATATATATATATATATATATATATATATATATATATATATGTATGTATGTATATATATTAGGGTTGTCAAAATAATGTGTTAATTTCAAATAATTAATTATAGAAAAAAATAACGCGTCAAAAAAATTAACGCAGATTAATCGCACTCTATGATGCCCCTTGACCCCATATGTCACTGTGCATTTAAGCATTTATCATACCCAACTGCAGGCTAGCTAGGTTCTTTTATATCATACACGAAACGTATCCACAGTTGCGCTGTCGGTAAATGCAAATTAAGTTCGCATTGGTGTAATCAACGATTGCATCGGAACATCTGTGAAGCGGAGTGATACATGTATAGTTAAAAGTGCCAGTGCTATTATACTGAATATCAGCACTCATGAAATGCCTCTTGCCCAGTAAAATTACTTGGTCAGAACTAACTGTTTTATAAAGTACAATTTGAACATAAAATGCTTCTCACGGCAAATACTGATATATGCGATTAATTTAGATTAATTAATTACAAAGCATGTAATTAATTAGATGAATTATATACACACACACACACACACACACAATCACAAATTACACCTACCTGCAGAGAATGAACATGGCTACAAAGCAGGCAAGAGGGTTGGAAATATTCCCAAGGACAACAGAGAGATGAAAGGTCATACTGCCATAGGGTAAACAGGAAAAGCTCTGCACTGAAGGCAGAACTCCATTGGTGAGAGCGTTTGAGATGCCCAGTAACACAAGCAGGTATATGTTGCGTGAAGTCCAAAAGGTTTCTGCAGGGAGGGACTTCACCACCTCCAGCTGCTCTTCAGAGACTGGTGCCCCCCCATTCTGCAGTGGGTTCCTCTCTTCTGTCTCCTCTGGAGTGGCGTCTACATCTGGAGCAGCTGGCTTAGGGGGTATGTGGAACGTTAAGGCCAGGAAGGAGATGCCTGAGATTGACAGCATAGCAAAGAGGAACCAGAAGAAGTTCTGGACAGGAAAGTTTTCCTTGAGGTAGTGTGGCTCCATTGTCTCATTTCCTGTGGTGCTATTCAGACACTCCAGCTTTCCTACACCCTGCCCCAATGCTACCACACAGGGAAAGAAAGCACTGAGACCCTGGCCCACAAAAAAGGTGCGGATATACTCCGGGGGGAACTGATACATGAAAGGCAGGAAGGTGACATTGGAGGTGCAGCAAACAAGGGCCAGTACAAATGCCAATAAAAGGTAAGGCACTGAGTGCATCTCCCCAGCCACACTGACCACCTGAGACCAGAAGATGGCTAAGAAAACAGATGCCACTACAGCAAGCCCTTGGATCACATGGATGAGTAATTGTTCGTTCAGGCTTCCTGGAGCAAAATGATGTGTCATAGCCACAGCCACTGGACCGAGATTTCCAAAGGCGATTAAAACAGAGAGATAGGCAGGCAGGTTCCAACCTGTAAAAAAGTACATATAAATGAATTACTGTACATATGAATTACCAAAGCACAAGAACCTATGGTGTATCGTGAACTTCACTGTTTCCTGCTCTCAAATGATGGTTCTTAGTAGCATGATCTTGAATATTGGCAAAGGTGGAAAACATGTCATTTATATTTTTAGGCACAAAGTGAGTAATATAGTCAATACAACTTTAATTCAGTCTCTCTATTTACTTTATGTAGCCAGCTAAGTAGCTAACTAAAACAATGTACAAATATTCAGTTCACCTGTGGTATATCAAGGAATATTGTGATGGCTGGAACTCAAACTGACCAGTGGAACAATAGGTCAGAATGAATAATTTATAATGTACATTGCACTATGATGTTCTAACAAAAATTAAAATATAATAATTATACTTTTCTAATTGTACAGATAAAGAAATTGACTAGTTTCTGTTTTGTGCATAATGTTCTGCATAGTTTCTTTTTACATTCACATGGCCAGGTATTTGGCGAGGCACAAATAAAAAAAAAATACTGAAAATATGTCTGACTTTATTTCATAATTGAATATGAATTAAGTACTGAAAACAGTACTACACTTTTTAGACAAAATATTGCATTCATACTGACCTTCAGGCAGAACAGTGACAACTACTGGCAGCTCAACCCATAGTGAATTCACAGAAATCCAGGAACCCATTCCAAACAGAGCAACAAGGACATGTGTAAAAACAGCTTTTTTCCACCAAGAATTTGCCATTTAACCCCTAGGAAGAAAAAGGAACACATGAAAGGTCTTATTCCATACGGAAACAAAACAACTCTCACAGTATGAACTAAACCTCATGCAAGAAAAAAAAAAAAAAACCTTAATTTCTAATGGTTGATTTAACTTTGGAAGTGCGGATAACATCAGCAATTGTCATGAATCCAACTATAAAGAACTGAATCATCAGTTTATTGACTGCAGCTGACACAATTCATCTCATGTCAAGGACCACCTCCTAAGTGAGCTAATAATGATTTCCTTAAGCAGAGAGAAACACTGTGGTATCTGGAACATATCCTTTTCAAGAGTGTTATCCAATTTCTTACTTCAGTGGAAGCACACTTTAAAGAAAGCAGGGAAAGTTAGATGGAGGGGATTGAAATCTGAAAATTGTAAATGACAAGCACACAAAACAGGAGCGAGCAATAACCAATGTATGAAAATTCACCATTCGTTGTGACTATGAAGGCTACATATGAACACCCTTGACAAGAATTACTGATACAGTTGTCACATTACACTATAGCTTGCTTCAGTCCCTCACTAATTACAGAAGTCACAATATACTCTAAGATTACCTAATTCACAGGTCATTTTTTGTTATGTTAAGGCTGAACAATGATGGATATCACATAATGCGGTATAGTCTGATCAAGATGCTTGCAAATGACTGATAAGTTCATACCCAATAATACAAACAGCTAGTCAGCATCAAGCCAAATAAATAAAAAATCTACTAAATCTTACCATACCTTGTATGCTTTTTAAACTATTAGTCAAATCTTACAACACCTGTCTTGCTCTGGCTGCAAGTAGTATCTGTGCACACCCATTGCCTTGCACACCCCCCTCTTCTTTATTCCACTTAAGGCTCTTGGCTCTGCTGTATTGCTAGTCTACAATCAAATAGAGTTCACATTAAATTCTATGTATTTTGTTGGCTGAATATGTGACATCTGTAGGAATCTGTAAGATTGTGTGAGAGAGGCAAGGAAGCACAGAACCCTTCACCCAGTTATATGAATTTATTGAATTTATATGAAATCCCAAAACCACATGACGATTTGAAACAAGCAACCACAGGGCCCTAATTTTGTGCTGACACATGTAAAGCACAAACAAGTTGCTAAATTCATACTGCAAAAAAGCACCGTGCAAGAAATGCCTAACATGTACCAAGTTGGTCGTCTCCTTATCCAAAAATCCTAGAGGGGATGTCAGGCACAAATAAGGGTGTGGTCTGATGAAAGGTAGAATCTTCATGCCAGTGTAGCACTAAGTACATAACGTAACAAGTAGAATACCTGCAGATGAAACTACATGTCTAATTAAGAATATTACAGTTAATCAAAATATGAAGTATTTATTTTTTCTTCAACAAACAAGCTAACACAGTGAGGACTGGGCTGCTTATCAGCAAAATGTTCTGCTTACTGTAAGGTCACACTCTCGTCCACATTCTTTTCCTTCCGCCCTGTTTGGTTACAATGCTGGAGCACATTGTTATTTAAAGCGGTTAAGCACAGTACATGCAGCAGATACTACCCCTCAGCAGAAATACCATATCTGATGTATGATGGGTGACATGCTCTAGTGAAATGTTTGTTTTCTCTTTTCAGAGTTCTGAACATTGGCCTTTGCTTATCAGCAATCAAAATGTAGCTGAAGAGGTTGTTGTACTTTGAGTGTGAGTTCGAACCTAAATGACTGAAATGTCCCCCAAAAATTTGTTCTCCCAGCCCCCACCCCATATACCCCCCTTTTTTTCTTCTTTCTTTCTTTTTCTCCTTTTCTTTAAGTGAGCACTTCTTGTTTGTACATTATATGTTGTTTTTGAACCCTTCGAAAATCACTAAAAACAATTCAAATACAAAAAAGAAGAGGTTGTTGTTTGGGGAGGGACATATTAGCTAATTGGCTGACTGTCTAAAGGTTGGGAGACGCACTGAAAATTGAATAATGGAGATCTGTAATTATTATCACTAGGGCCAAAGAAAATATTGACTACTAGTGAATTAAAGAATAAAACATGACTAGACAAAATGATCATTTACAATATCTGTAAATCAGTTTTGACTAGCCAAAATGTATTAAGGACTAGTCAAAATGCATGACTACTCAAAATTGTTTTAGAGATATTTTAAATGGTCAAGTATTCATAATGTAATTTTTAACTAACCAAAATGAAATTATGACCAGTAAGCTTGAGCATTTAAATGTTAAAATGGCTTGCCATCTTCTTCATGAATGTACAGTGAATTTAGCCTGCTTCTTCTAGCTACCTTCTCCATGAGTAACAATAATATATTCATAACTGTACAGTGACATTATCTCACTTTATTGTTTAGCTAAATAATGTAACTAGCTAGCTAACGTGGGACAAATAACTTTAAGATTGAAGTTAAATAATGCTAACTAGGTGATCCTTAATCTCCTGCCTTAGACTTGAGTTTGTTGCTCTATATTTCCTGTTCTATCATGCAGTGCTGGCCTCTTCTCAACCGGTCTGATCAATTTGTTCGCATTCTCTAAACCACCGCCAGAACTGAAGTTAAAGGGCGCCTTCTTTCTTTTCGTTGGTGAACAGGGAAGCGGGACCTCTCATTCTCATTGGTTGATTCTACATATTGGCTTCTTTAATGCTGCGTTCCAGACAACTCTGAGGTCGAGATTTTCCGACCTCCTAAAAGTACAATGCAACGCCACTCAAATGTCACTCAAAAAGTCGGAGTTCCTACTTGTAAACTCGGGGCAAATCCATGTACCCCCACTTCATGTAGAAGCAGTTGTCTGACGTCACACAACAATGGCAGCACCCATGGGGGCGCACAGTGTATATGGTAAACCATCAACTAAAAGGCAACGTAAAGTATATTTGCCTGTATTTAATTAAAGTAGTACATACTATCATATGGTAAAACTTGTTCTACATTCAAAATATGCCACCAATGTTATTAGATAGCAGGTTATGGTAAACAATCTCTGAAAGTTATCTTCTCTACACAAAAGTTAGCCTATTCGGGAAAACGTTAAAAACCAAAATACCCCCCTTAAAAAAAGTGAAAACATTAGGAAATTGATATGTTTTATTTCTGTTATGTGAAGCCTTAAATTTATGTTTGTCTAAAGTTAATATTTGTCCTTAATTTATTTCATTTTACATTTACTTTGTTTTCAACGTCATGTAATTTATTTCCTCTCTTGTACATTTCAATCAATAGGGAAGGGGAGTACGATGTAACTGTATTTGTATTAGGCTAGTGAATGGAATTTTTAGATACATTTCCAAGTATAAAAGTGCCGTAAAATAAAAGGTATAATGGTGTCTGTTACCTCATGCGTCGTTTTTCCTCCTGTTTCATTTATATATATATATAAGGAGGCTGCACTGCTGACAGTTCAATTATCTATACACTTGCCAAAAAAAAACACCAGTTTTTCACAGTCAGCCATGTTTTTTGCTTACGTTTGGCATTGTGCACCTGGAATGCTTGGAGGTTGGAAATTGGAAATTTCAACTGGGAAATTCCGACCACGGGCTTTGAATGGAAGGCAGCATGATAGGCCAGGTTCACACTACATGACTTTCAAAGTCGTCAGATCGCTGTACTGTTCACACTACACAACTTGCTGTCTTGTAATCGGGAATCTTGAAGTTGTTGTGGCTTGCACACTACATGACTGATCAGCGACAGGGGGGTCACACATTACAAGATCTTTCACCAGGAGGAATCTTCGACGAGTCTGTCTGGTCTCCAAACTACGTTTTGTCACGAAAACACACGCAAGAAGTGACACGAAGAATGACGCGATACCATGCCAGGGATTTTTTTCTTCCAAAAGTGGCTTCTGTAGACAATGTGCTCTGTAAGCAATATGGCCAAAATCTCATCTCACAATATTTGTATTTTGATGGGGTACTGCTATTATTGATATTGTTTATGTAATTAAATTGTAATGTAAGAGTCACAGTCTTAACTCATAAATTCATATTCACAGTACTGCAGAAATTTATTATTTTTTGGAAACATCAAAAAGGCATTGGTGTTCCTGCCAAAGTTCAACCAAAGTTTCCTCCATTTCTTGGGTCCAAGCAGACCGCGGCACTTTTGCTGTAGCCATGCTTGTTGATGCTGTACAACTCCTCCTCCGGGTTTCTCCTCAGCCCGTGTCTTGCACTCTCATTGGCTGTAGCTTGTCGCCGCACTCACTGCCAGTCACAACTGGGTCACAACACTTTTCACACTACAGGATTTGGACTCCCCAACGGGTCCAGATATTTAGCCTGCTAGTTTAGATATCTTTCGGGCGTCCGCGAGGCATCGGCAAGTCTCTCGGAGGCGTCTTTGAACAATTCACAAATAGCGATCGATAGCCAATTTGCGAGCCCCGAGCGAACGCCAATTTGCCTCTGATCTGGGGCTCTTCTCGGCGATCTCCAAAAACAGTCGGCGACTGGAAAATCAGGGGTAAAATCGTGTAGTGTGAACCTGGCCTAAGGGGGGTATTCTCCCATTCGTGCGTAAGTCCTTTTTTGCGCGCCTCCAGTTACGTTCATTCTCCACTACGTGCTCCGATCGCACCCAGAGCGCTTAACTTCAGAATGAAGACGGTCTCATGAAAGAGGCGTGATTTATTTAAAGCAGAAGTAGACTGAGGGTGTACTTACACTAGGCGATCCGTACCGTGACCGAGCACGTTTGACCCCCAAAGTCCAGTTCGTTTGACTAGTGTGATCGCTCCATACCATGCTCGAGCACGGTACGCTGAACCGTGCCCGGGCCCGCTTGAAGAGGTGGGCTCAGGCACGATTCAGTTGGACTCGGGCCGGTACGCATCAGTGTGATCTCTAACCGTGCCCGAGCACGGAACGCGAACATGACGTCAATGATGCGACTGTCCGATTTGACAAATACATCCGTTAGTAGTGTTCAAAACGATTCTTTTTAGTGATTCGGTTCCTTTCATTCAGTTCAATAAAATGATTCAAATCTTTGACTCACTGATTCGTTCATTTCCATATCCGGTTGGACGGCATACACAAATCTGTGAATAGTTTTATTGCATTTTAAAAGTTACTCTACATTGTTCCAAACATCATGTCCATTATTAGCCTGCTCTGCGGCAAAACAGCAGGTGTGAAACCAAATGTCAATGAAATTAATAATAATTAAATCGTAATATTCATTATGTGAAACTGCACCATGGTATTCAAACAATCATGCAGCCGCAAAGTATACTTCGTCTTTAGGAAGGTAATACATGCAGCCGCAAAGTATACTTCGTCTTTAGGAAGGTAATAGAACCCCACATTTTAACGCATATAATAGGCTAGCCTAAGTAAGTGTCATTTGCTAAAACTAAAAAAAAGCACTGAGGAAAAAAGAGCCATGCTTATATCCGAAGTGAAAAACTTCATTTTACAAGTTTTGAACTAACCAAGCCCAAATATTTTAATATACTTGTAGGCATATAGTCAGTGATGTCGTATTTTTATTTGTTAATGTAGACATAGTACGCTACAAATGTGATGCATAGGCTTATGCATCACATGTCTGTTTTGTTTTATAGCCTACTATGTTGATTTATCAGTATTTATTAATAAGGACTTTATTCACATTAAAGGGAAATGTGATGTCAACATTAAATAAATCGTAGCCCATGTAAAATTGCAGTTGTGATAAACAAGAACTGCGATACATTGTGCGCACCTAAAATATACTACTGCTGAAAATATAAATATAAAATAATATTCCAGGTAGATGAGCAAAATAATATTTGATCATATTTATAATTCCTATAATAATGTCATGGAAGTGCTCTGATTCCTTTTGCATCGTCACAGTCAATAGTGGATTTAGCCCAAGCCTGCTATACTGAGAACTAGCAATTCTGGCAACATGTAGTCACCAGGTCTTCATAGTCAGTGAATCTTTGGAGTCCAAAGGAACTGGTGAACTGAGGAACTTGTCAACAGTTCATCAGGTCAGTAGGGGGAGTTTAGAGTCTTCATAGTCACCGGATCTTTGGCATTGTCCCACATCGTCAGCTGTGCCGAGATGGCCAGTGGGAGGTGCTTCGAGAGTTTTAGCATTTCAGCCATTGGCTAGTTGTCGCCATGAACGTACTGCTGATACAGTTTTCTGATAGGCTGCTTCATGGACAGACCGCATATCTAATATCCACTGGAGGGAGAGTTAGCTGCTATGCCAACTAATCAGCATGCATGTTTGCAAAGAGGAAGGAACGAATCTTTTAGACTAGGGATTCAGTACACTCAGTTCACCTCAGATTCGTTCAGAAGGATTCGTTTGTTCTCGAACTGCACATCAGTAATATCCGTTATAGCAACAGTTAGCTGGATATCTGTTAGTTACACGCCCAGTCATAATAAATCCTTAAAACCTTCATTTGACTAGCTAGCTGACTTCCTTACATATAACAAGCTGGCTACCTCCAAAATGATGTTTGATTGGTTAGTTCTGTAGATCTATACCTAATAAATAACCATACTTTACGTGGTGATGTAAGCATTGCTGTTGTCAGGGGCTTAGTGAGAGTATCACAAATGAAGCAGCCAGCCTGTTTAAGTAGCTAGTCTTCAACAATTGTTCAGATAGCTAGTTAGCTAACAGGCTACGTATGTTTTGTCAAATCTATCGCTAGATAGCTAACGTTAGCTCCCCAGCCAGTTAGCATCGATTATGCAACGCAGCGATTTTGTTAATCGTTCTGCTCGTAAGAAGATTTTTACGGAGGTAGCTGACGTTAAGGGAGGAATTTGGAGCTTTACTCGCCGACTACAATTCACGTTCCTCAATAAGGTGAGAACCAGACCCGTTATTAACCCAAATATGAATTGAAAAGTGTACTGTCCAAGTAGTAATAGAAGATGTTTGTTGTTGTAATGATGACAGTAGCACACACACAAGTAATAACCCTAACTGGTTAACATTAGCTAACATTATTGTGATTAGGCTACTGTAATCTGACACAAAATATTGGTCTGTCCCTTAGCGTAATGACTGAAACGTCAGCTGCTTCTGAAAAAAATCTTCTTATACATGCAGTATGATTAACTGAAAATCGCTGCGTGGCATAATCGATAAATCTATAAGGAATGTGAGAGGGCCGTGTGTCACCGCGCCCAAAACGACCCCAAATATGCCACAAATTAAGAACAATCATGAACTCCATTGTGCTGTGGGAGAGCGCTTTCCCACAACGCAAAAAGTCGCATCGTGATGACGTAAGCATGCTCGGGCCCGAAACGTTGAGCGCAGGCAAGTGGGAGAGTGGGGAGGAGGGACAATCGTGCTCGGGCACGGTACAAGGCAACCGGGCCTAGTGTGAGTACGCCCTGAGTCACAACCTCGTTTATTTTGGCTGTCGGGAAAACGTGGAACGTGGACTTTACCATGCCGCATTTACCATGTGAATGTCATTGAAATCCGTTCAAACCATAAACCAGACTCTGATTTTGAAAGTAAATGCAAAGGGAGAGCTAAATTATGAATCACCTCAAAGGAAAGCATTTCTTTCTATGTATGACATAAACCCAAAAATAAAGTAAATATACCAAACAACATGTGCTGGGCCTATGTATAAAGACATGTTTGACGTGTGGAGATTCATTAACCCTTTCGCACGTAACTTTTTTTATGCTATGTAACGCACGTGTTACGTTAGGCTACATGGTTTGTTATGTTTTCATTAGCGTTATTAAGCTTCTCATAGTTTTCAGTTAGCATTTGCTATATTTTTAAATGTTAAATCGCTGTTTCATCAAAGCTAAAATTAGCTAGAGTTTTTCCAATCTGGTTTTTAGCATACGCGCTAAGTGGCTAATCAAACTGGTGTGACCGTATGCGCGAAACGGTTAATAAAAACGCAGTATTGAGGAAAAGGTGCGACAAAATGCATGTTCCAATGTCCACGCTTGAACTCATGCTGAGTAGGCTATTATTAAAAATTCAATGGTAATCACTCATCATGACTCTTCCAAAGTATTAGCTAAATTGATTAATGAATGGGTAACGCTCTGCTGTTTATACTCATCTTAATTGATATTTATGATTTATTCTAATTGAACTAATTATTTAGCAGGCTTCTTCACAACACCATGTGATGTATAACATTTTTTTCTGTTTAACAATGTAATATAGAGTTACAAGAAATGTTATTGTAGTTTAAAAATAATGACACACAAATATCGTAAATTTTGAACTTTATTTGTACATGTATATTAATGTTAACAGTAGGCCCACTGCTAACTTAAAGGGCAATATGGTGTTTCCCCATGTAGTGGCGCTCTACAGCCCTCAGAAGAGCGTAAGTCAAGGGCAGAATACCCGTAAATGGTGTTTACATAAGAAACACCCAGATTTAGGGGTTGCTCCGGCCAAAGCACGTAACTGCCTCCATGGCGCGCAAATCATAGACTTAAGTCAAGGGGAGAATATGCGTAGGCTGAAAAGTGCGTAGCTGCGTGCTTTTTTTTGACTTGCGTGCATAAGAGAATACGCCCCTAAGTGCGTAACACACTGTTGGCTACAGGCAATGGCCGTCCAACAACTAGTTGTCAAATATCACGTTATAATCTCAGTGTTCTTAGTCTTCTAAGTAAACTAGCACCTACTGCTTTGTTATTGGTCTTGCACTTGGTCAAGTGTGTTTAACTAGGGGCCTATGACCCCTGATTCTAGCAAAAACCTGTATTCCTGTATACCTGATTTCATTTACTTGTACAGCAGGGGCCTTTTACTCTAGAGGATAATTTATGATACCTATATATAGCTATATATAATGAATACCATTGTTAGACGTCAGAATGCTGTTCATTGACTTCAGCTCAGCATTCAACACTGTGTTCCCCTCCAGGCTGATCTCCAAGCTTAGCCAGCTTGGTATTAGCACCTCCCTCTGCAACTGGACTCTGGACTTTCTAACAGACTCCTCCTCCACTCTCACCCTGAACACCAGTGTGCCACAAGTCTGTGTGCTGAGCCCTCTTCTGTACTCCCTCTTCACCCACGACTGCACTCCTGTATATGGTCCTAACACCATAATCAAGTTTGCAGACGACACCACGGTGGTAGGTATGATCAGAGGGGACAACGAGACGGCCCACCCAGAAGACCAAGGAGATCACTGTGGACTTCAGGCGAACTAGGAGCCACGCACACACCCCCATCTACATCAACGGAGTTGTAGTGGAGCGTGTATCAAGCTTCAAATCCCTTGGCATCCACATTTCTGAAGATCTCACCTGGTCCCTGAACTCCTCCATTCTCATCAAAAAGGCGCAGCAGCGCCTTTACTTCCTGCGGAGCCTTAAGAAAGCTCACCTGTGTCCTAGGATACTGGTGGACTTTTACCGCTGTACCATTGAGAGTATACTCACCAACTGCATCTCAGTGTGGTACAGCAATTGCTCCGCAGCAGACTGCAAAGCACTCCAGCGGGTGGTGAAAACTGCCTAACGGATCACCGGCACCCAATCGCCCACCACTGAGAACATTTACAACAAACGCTGCCTGGGCAGGGCAAAAAGCATTATTAAGGATGCATCCCACCCTAACCAGGGACTTTTTACTCTCCTTCCATCAGGCAGGCGCTACAGGAGCCTCCACTCCCGCACCAGCAGGCTCAGGAAGAGCTTCTTCCCCGAGGCTGTGACCCTGCTGAACTCCACACCACAGCCCTAAGCATTATTGCAATAATTGACTGCACTGTCTCAGTACTTTTACTTTCATATTTGCACTGCTGTACATACAACCATCTGTACATATCTGTCAATACTGTACATACAACCATTATATATACTCTCCCCTTTCCAACCCTGTCCACTTCACCCCCCTGTGTATAACACATTAATATATTACATATTTATTATCTGTTAACACTGTACATACTGTAAAATATAACATTTCCTATACTGGAGTAATTACTCTTAACCACACTTTCTGTAAATAATACTAGTTTTTGCACTTCTGGTTAGATTCTAACTGCATTTCATTGTCATTGTGCAGAGTAGAGGTACAAAGCCAAAGTTGAATCTAGAAGCAATGGGACATGCATGATAAAACTGTATATTCATATGGTAAATCTGCAACAAGGAATAGCTATTCGTTATGACTTTCAGAAAATTCTAACAGAATGAACGCATGAGTCTAAAAAAATGTAGCTACTGTTATGTGTTTGGGTGCATTTAGTAACTGAGATGATTACAGACCTTTTTTAAATCGACCTACAATAAATAAATAATAAAAAAATGTCAGCTTTCTGCCTCACATACTGTATAACTTGTCTTCATTAACAGTCATCTGATCGCTCCCCTGAGAACACCATCCCTTTTGCTATATTACATTACACTACATTACATGCATTTAGCAGACGCTGTTATCCAGAACGACTTCCATCACAACAGAAGATAAGTGTACCCATTCAAATTCAAATGAGCAACAGTGTCAGACCAGGCTAACAACACTCCCAGTCCAGTGAGTGTGAGTTTAACGCTATTTAAGCCCTACCACAACTTAACTTGTGCAATCTGACAGATGCCTAGTATACTAAGATACAGCAGTCCTTAGAATATGGAATAAAAACACATCACAATACTACAAATAAAATAAAATACTAGAGGGAGCAGGTGTTAGGGGGTGGGGATTGAAGTGGGACCGAGATGCAGTCTGAAGAGGTGGGTCTTCAGTCTGCGTCAGAAGATGGCCAGCAATTCTACTGTCCCAAACTCCGTGGGGAGTTGGTTCCACCACTGAGGGACCAGTACAGACAGGGCTCGTGTCTGAGAAGAGCGACCCCGTTGGGTTGGGACACTCAGTTGCCCTGTAGATGCAGAGCACAGCGGTGTTCAGGGAATATAGGGTTTAAAGAGGGGTTGTAGGTATGAGGGGGCTGTCCCATTCACTGTCCTGTATGCCAGCACCAAGAAAATATATGAACTTGATGCAAGCAATAACAGGAACCCAATGAAGTGAGGTGAGGAGAGGAGTAACGGCTACATTTAGGGAGATTGTAGACAAGTCGTGCAGCTGTATTTTGGATTAGTTGTAGAGGTCTGATTGCACAGGCAGAAAGGCAAGTAAGGAGGGAGTTACAGTAGCCCAGGCATGAGAGGACCACGCATCCCTTTTTTTTTTTTTTTTTTTTTTTTACTGCTTTTGGTACAATATTTAGATCCAATAAAGTGCCATAAATTGTCTTTTCATATAGATCTGGACACAGCAGATACATTCTAGTGGACAGCTGTTTGTCTGGCTCTTAGCTTCAGCTAGCTGGTTACAGATGAGTATCTAGCAGCTGCCTCAGAACTACTCCATTTCAATTTTAATATTTAATGTTCCTAAAGCCCACAAAGTCAAATCTGCCCTATAAAACCTAGGCTAGCAATACAGCTGCAAATAATATTTCAATGCTCAAACATACTTAGTATACTGGTAGTGAGCCAAACAATCTCTCATTTCTGACCTTCATTTTATGAAAACAAGTTGCAAGAGAAAAAAATAACTTGACTATATTGACAATGTTAACAACCTGAAATAACAATGTCTTCGTAGCCAGTGACTAGAACAAATCATAGTCAAATTTTTAAAAAATAAATAAATAAAATTAGCTTGGGAGAAACGGAATAGAACAGCGGTGCATCCCAACTGGTGACACCCAACAAGGAAACAAGGAAGAGATCAGAGGATAAAATAAGGGATGATGGAGTGAAGGAATGGAACATCCTTGTTAAGTTGAACTTGTGGAATTTTGTATGATGTTTAGCAGCATGCTTTTTTGGACTATTTTAATATAAATTTCCATTTTTTGAATGAAACATTTTGTTATTTATTTATAGTGCTTTCAAGGGAGAATCAAAATATTATCACCTCTTTCCAACCTATTCAGGGTGAAAATGTAGAAATATTTATTTGCAATGTGATTTAACTTTGTACTTGCCTGTATGTGGCACAGATATTTTCTGTATTTCTATTAGTGACTGTTTATGTTAATGCAAGAATAAATGAAAATGCACAGAATGTGACAGAAGCATTCGATTAAAAAAAAAAAAAAAAAAACAATAATGCACCAATACTACTCGTATCGGGCCGATACAGCATGGTAAACACTCGTACTTGAATGTTGGAAAAATGAAAGATCCCTAAATCAAACGTCCAAGTCATTGTAAGCGATCATGATGGAAACCAGGCGCGGAGCCGATGGCTCATTGCAGAGGGGGCGAGGACCTGTAGTGGGCCCTTATACAGCACTATTTCAGCACACCTCATTGCGTGAGACCATTTTTAAATACCACGGCTCCGTCAGTAGTGACAGTGATGGGAAGTAAAACAAGACAGCCGGCAATCGCCTAGTTCCTACTTTGGGACTCGAACAGAGGGCGTAATTCTTCTGTTTGTACACTTACGCAAGGATACTGTACAGCAAATAAAGTTTTCTGTAACACTATTGTGTCTCTGCTCATTCAAAATAAATATTGCGGTGAGAAACTTAGCTAGGGCTCGGTCAAAACCATTATGCCCTCAGTCTGACTTTTTATTTATTATTTTTTGTCTTGCCGCAATCAAGACACACAAACTTTATTCAAAATATTCAACTAAACAACAAAAATGCACGTTCAGTCAGGCAGATTGGGCCCAAGGTGGGCCCCTTTGTAACTGGAAGACCCGTGGGCCCGGGCCAGCCGCACCGTCTGCACCCCCCTCCGCTACAGATGGCAACCTGTCAAAGGCATTTCAAGATATGGCGCTGTCTAGCTTATCCTGTGTAGGGCACACATTACAACTCGCTGTGCATGAGGGGCTACTTTCGCAGCGCAGTATCTGTGACATTGTAGCAATCGGGAGGAAAATTGTGGGCCATTTCAAACATTCCCCACTGGCCTACTTCGGCTCGAGGACATTCAAAGAGATATGAAATGTACCGTAAAGAGGCTGCAGCAAGACATCCAAACTCGTTGGAACAGCACATACTACATGCTACAGAGCCTCCTGGAGCAGAAGACACTGAGCGCATACACAGCCGATCACGTATTACCAGCGACGCTCAGCGTAAACCAGTGAGGGCCAATTGAGAGAGTACTGACCGTTCTTTAGCCGTTTGAAGAACTGTCTTGGCAGTTCAGCCTCTGTTCTGCCACAGCAGCTGACGTGATTCCAGCAATCACAGTCCTCAAACGTCTCCACAGCAGAGAAAGCGATTTTGACAGCGGAATCAAAATGATGAAGAGCGTCCTTTTGGATGTGGTAACACGGCAATTGGCTGATGCGGAGTCAGTGCCCCGTACACCGTGGCTACGCTTTGGATGCTAGGTGAGCGAGTATCTTTGGAGCTTAGCTACACTAAATGCACACTGAGCTATTGTATTTTATTCGCCAGCTGAGCTTTGCTCATAAACAACTTGCCTATAATGTAACAAATTTTAGCGGTTTAATTATTATACGGGCCGTTCTAGAATTGGGGGTACATTTTGCGTCTCCCAGATTTTAAAAAAAAGATTAAATCTTTATTGAATCAGCTTTGAATAATAATACTAATTAGATTGAACTTTCACTGATAATAATGCTTGATGTATATTTTAGGCACAATTTATACATAAAATATTAACTAAATGACTCCCACCCCACACATCATTGACTGTCTTCGGCTCCTGATTCATACATTCAACTTGAATTAACATGAAATAAGTCTAATTTTCAATTTTTTGTGCTTACTCTATTAACAGTTATAAAATCAATTGCATAGAATATCTATATTTTGTATAATATATAATTTCAGTAATAAAAAAAATATTTTGTGTCTGTCCCAATGTTCTGGTCAACTCTGTTACCTCTGTTATAAAACCGCATAGAAATCTGCAAAGAGTGCCTGCACCCAGTGATGTCACTTCCTCTGGAGGGAAACATCTGGAAGGCAGTGAGGTATGTCATGCTTCTTCTCTCATTCTGTACAAAATGTTGAGGATACACCAACAGTAGATTAATTATTTGTCAAATCTGTTATTGTTATATTGCAGTGAATCTCTCATTCAATTTTTAAAAAATGATAATATGATGAAAATCCATGAAATTCTGTTTTTAGACATGCCATGTGGTATCTGGTTTGAGGTTAGCACATGGAGTTAAGGCACAAAATGGTGGAAAATGTCAACTCTGTTACCATCAACTCTGTTAATGGTTTAAACAGTTTAGCGATAAGAGTTGACGATGAGTAACAGTCAAATGTTCCCAATTACATTTAAGCATTTTGCATTATTTTACATTTATTAAGGATTCTGGGTCATTTTAATGTAAAGGGTACATTTGTGGTATACCATTCCAGGTTAAGGAAATTGAGTAACTTCTGTTATAGGTAGATGAAGCTGTCAGCAGCAGAAAGGCAACGGCAATACAGGGCACGGCAAGATGCCGACCCTGTGAGGAGGGCAGAAAATTTGCAAAAAGACAGAAATAGGTGGCACAAAAGGAGAAATGCAGGCCAGACAAGCAGAGTGGTTCATCTGGGTGAAAGGGAGCAAAGGTACAAGCATAGGTATTGGAGAGAGGCGCAGCAGAGACAGCAACTTATAGAGATGACACCACCAAAGTCATGAACCAGACCCTGAACCACGGATATCCAGGTTAGATTAGTGCATAGTTAGATGAGTGCATAGGTCCATGAGTCCATAGTTATTTTATATAGAGTAACTATACTGTAAGTAATAGGTAGAGTGAGAAAAGTGTAGTTCTTTGTTAGGATTGTCAACATGATAGTATGTAACTGAACTGTTTCTTCCAAGGTGTTGTCTTAAAGGTACACTCCATAATTTATGCATGGTTTGTTTACACATTTTAATTAAAGGTGCACTATAACTTTTTTAGTAACAATTTTGCACATAATATAGTCCTATATTCTTGAACTGTAGGACTTCTAGATGGGCAATGTGCTCTTTTTGTTCACACCCCAGCATAACTCAAAATACAAGCCTGTTTTGCTCTAATGTTTACAAATACAAATGTAAACATATGGCTTTAAAGTACATCTAAAACTCATGTCAGCTCTTGTAAAGAGCTATTCCTTGTATCTAGAGCTCTGTCTCTTTGTTTATAGGCCTGTAAAAAAGTTGCATAGTGCACCTTTAATAATAAATACCAATTTTTAAAAAAATATAACTTATTGTTAAAGATTAAGGAGTGTGCCTTTAAGTTAACTGCCCATGTTCTAAGTAAGCTGAAAAATATTTAAATTAAAATAGGCTACTTTAAATTCAATTTGAATTTAAATTTGTTTTTATCATTTCAGACAAAGGAGATCAGGGCGAAGAAAAATACAACGGGAGAACTCAAAATTATACAGAGAAATTCAAAGATTAAACATTTTCCTGAAAAAGACAACCACTGTCCAAAAATACCAGAAACAGAGACTGATGTGTGTGTCTGAATCCCCTCAATCAAAAACGCAGAAACAGATAGGAAGACAAAGTCCCTTCAGAGGTTCAAAGAACTCTTTTTCATAATGTGCTGATAAAAAATATCAGACAAAAGTACGAAGACACTAAAGAAGAGAGTGCGTCAGATGATATCACAAATTGTGTCAGGAAAGATCATAAAACATTACAAACTACAGAAAACAACACAGACATCACTTGGTTTTTCAAGAAAGCGGTTTGGCAAGAGGAAGCAAAGTGAACTGTCTTTTCAAAGAAGAAAATATCGCTCAACACAAAGCACGTTCCAAAAGAAGGTACAGGAATTCTTTTTGAGAGACAATGTCAGCCGCTTGACTACAGGAAAAAAACAAACCATCAAGGGGAAAAACAAAAATGCAGAAAAGGTTACTAAATGATACAGTAAAAAAAATCTTCATTGCAAATTCCTTCTTGAGAATCCATCAAGTCAGCTGTCATATGCACTCTTCTGTTGCATGCATCCTTTCTGGGTTGTCCACCCATCCATATCTGACAGAAACCTGTCTCTGTAAAGTTCATGAATACTTATCCTTCCTTGTGCAGAAGCTTCATACACTCCAACTTCTTGGGACGACTGACTTGGAAATCATTGCAAACTCAATATGCTGTGACCCTGCAAGCAAAGAATGCATGTATGGAGAAAGGCATTGCTTCTGCATTTGGCACAATCAGCTCAACAGTGACTATGATGCTGAGGCTCCAGTGAGATTTGTTCAATGGACAACTGAACTGGGAGAAAGGAGGAAGAAAAACAAAGAAAGTGAGAAAGAATCACAACCAGTCCGCATGACTGTGAAAAAGGAGATGGAGTGTTCTTTAGGAGATGACTGATATATTCCAGAACCAGCTGAGAGTTTTCACAAGGCATCAATTCAACATTAAAACGCAATACATCCACTACCGTGAGCTCAAGAAAAGCATGAAGTCTCATGAGTGATTCACATTGATTTTTCCAAAAATTATGCATGCAAATTGTCAGCAGAGATTCAGGCAGTTCACTTTGCATCCTCTCAGCAGCAGGCAACTCTGCATACGGCAATCCTTGTGGGTGGAGTAGACAAACCATCACGACCATCTTAGCATCAAAAGACAAAAGTCCACCTGCTATATGGACACACCTGTCCCCTGTGCTAGATCATGTGAAAACCCACCATCCATCAGTAACTTTGGTTCATTTTTTTAGTGATGGACCATGCACCCAATACTGCCAGAAGGGCAACTTCTATATGTTTAGCACAGAGTTGTTCAAGACGGCCTTCAAGAAAGGCACATGGAGCTTCTTTGAAGCAAGCCACGGAAAAGGTTCTCCAGATGGAGTGGGTGGGGTTTTAAAAAGAACAGCAGACAGATTGGTCAGTGAAGGAAAAGACATTCCAAATGCCAAGTAATTGTATGACTGTCTACTGAATGCCCACACCTCTGTACAGCTGTTCTACATTGACGAGGAAGCTGTGGACAAAGCTGGACAGAAGATGCCAAAACGACTCCCAGTGGTTCCTTCGTCAATGAGCCTCCATCAGATGATCATTCTCACACCAGGAAAGGTCATCTACAGAGATGTCAGCTCTCTCTGCTCAACTAAGCAGATTCTTGAGTGTACATTACACAACACACAAAGGTTTGAAGTTGACGTTCAGCCCATCCTTTCTGCTACCACCGAATCTGATGTTCAGCCCATCCCTTCTGGCACCACCAAAGAGCGACAAGCGCAGACAACCAACCTCAGTGACGGGACGTCATGTAGAAATAAAGAAATATGGGCAGAAATCACCAATGACTGATTCACATACCCAGGGCGTGAGGGAGCTGGTATGGTGAAGCAATGGGCCATGCTTCCTGAAGGGGCTGCATAATGACCATGGATGTGTAGGCTCTCTATCCCTTGACTTATAGGTTGGACCCTGGTTAGTGTGCTTGCCTATGATCTGGGCAAGCTGGGTTCAATTCCTGGCTACCCCTGAATTTGCTACAATATGATGCCCATCAGAAAAAAATGTTTTGAAAGCCATTTTATTTTCCAGATCAGTAATGCATGAGACACATGCAGTTATTATTCAAGTTCATGAAAGATCTGTAATTCAGATGTATTTGTTAAGATTAAATAGTTGTTTTTACATTTAAAAATGGTTTTAAAAGTTTTTGAGTCAGGCAGAAAATGTTTTTGGTCTTTTAACTACAGGTGGTAAAGTCTGTTATTCACATCAACTCTGTTATCAATGTCAACTCTGTTTAAGGTTTTGCTTTAAAAATGATCGCTTTGTTGTTAACAAATTGATCAGAAGCTGTCAGAACTAACATGCTTACTACATGAAATTTCAAACCATTTCATTCATTTTTAAAAGCTATTTTTAGAGAAAATTCACACCATCTTGGCAATTTTTCAGTTAAATGTGTTGATATTTTTACTCCAAAACAAAAAGTCTCTATCTTATTAGACTTAAAGTTGAATTAATGCATGTAGAGACAAAAGTTCTCTTAGGGAAGACAGGGTTTTAAATTGTATTCCATTTGTTGACTATATATATTTTACCCAATTTGTCTATAACAGAGTTGACCAATTTTCCTGTTAGTACATTGTTTTTCAGAATAAATATTTTAAATCTTACAGGTTTCAGCTCAGAAAATACTGAAGATGTTAAATTTAAAGTGTGTTCTATGAGAATAAAAAAAGTTTAATGGAAAAAATCATTCCTATTTTTTGTTTTCTTTCTATACTTGAAATGTATCTGCAATTCTAGAATGGCCCATACGTACCTTCTTGTTCTGGTGATGTATAGGCTACTGTATGTTTTGTTATTGAGACGCGTGCCTTTGTGTTTTTATAAAAGGTACAAGGACCGTTATTTCACAAGCGCTGAGAACATGCAAAAAGCCAGCGCAGCACTGATTGGAGAAATTGAAACGGAGGAGGATGTGACTGCGGGTGACACAACAGCGCACTCAAATGAGCCAGCGCAGAAAAGAGCAAGCACTGCTGTTAATACGGAGACGCAGAAGACCAATCTCTTTGTGGTTTTCAATGAAATTCTAGAGGAGCAGTCACCAGGCATGGAGGCAGTGGTCACAAGCGCAGCAATACATGTGCAGACCTACCTCAGAGAGCCAACTATCGCAAGATCAGATAATACCCTAGACTAGAGTACTGGAGAAGCAACGCAGTCCGATTCCCTCCTTTGGCTTCCACAGCTCGGAAATTTCTATCAGCGCCATGCACTAGTGTTGAGAGCGAACGACTCTTCAGCGCAGCTTCTCAAGTTGTTAATGAGAGAAAAAACTAACTTACATGTGAGAGAGCAGAAATGCTTCTCTTTATTAAGAAAAACCTTCCCTTTACGTTTACTCAGCCAAGCTAGATAAGATATGTTTGTTGTCAGTTAGCCAGACTGTTTGTAGCTGTCTACTGGCTTTGTAGAGAAGGCACTTAAACATTTCTGTTTCAAATAATAAACATTTTCTTTGAGTAACTATAATGCTTCTTTCATTCTTTAACTGACATCCCCCCAGCTGCCATGCCAATACCATGCCATACCAGCACGAACAAAATTAAACTTAAGTGGGAAAAGTCACCATGTCTAACCACAAAGGATGGAACAGACAGATACATCCATGACAATCCTAGGCGGCCCAATGAATTAATATCTAATGAGCAAATAAAAGTGAATCAATAAATACCTGTTTTTGATTTTAACAGCAAGACTGGTGTCTTTGCACAGATTAAAAGTAAAACTATTTGAAATGGAAATTAATTGTTAAGCCTGAAACACCACTGAAACAAAGATTTTCAGTTAAGAAATTCTAATATCAGCAGCTAAGTAATTTTACATTAACTATCTATATAGCTGGTACCTTATGTTCGTTTACATCATCCACACAATGTTGAAGCAAAATTATTCTGTTCATCAGAAATTGGGCCAAAAATGATAAGCTACAAAATGTTGACAAGTAAGCAAATTGCTACAATGTGAAGCCTCGCTAAATTTCTACAGGCCTTGCTGACCATAAATTATGAAACCTACAGGAGCTACACATATCAAGCTAAGGCCCATGGCACCATCAGGAATTTTAAGAATACTGTATGAAAAAAGAGCATTGTAATGCCTTCACAAATCACAAAAGCACTTTAAGTCACTGAAATTCAGAAAATGGGCAATGAGTTATAAATGGTTTTATAATACAATGTGTAAATAAATATGACATACAGCTTTTTAGTGTACTGTTACATCAAATGTCTCCCTAAATTTCTCTTCCTCAATACATTTAAGTCATGAAAACATTTCATCCCGCACCGTTTACTCTTTGAATGCTTCCCCCTACCCTACCCTCAATACAAAGCATGCCAGTGGCTCATGCACACTTTAATATATCATCAGAAACCTTTATTTTCCCAGAATCAAATAATTTTTAATAATAATGATTTTAATTCTGAATTCAGAGCTCATTTTTACGCAGATTACAGGTTTGGGTACAATTCATTGTTAGATAAGAGTAAATCCACCAATGCACACCAAATTAGAAAATATTTTTATTTATGTCTATACAGGACATATGATAAAAAGCTTATACTTGCATAAAGACAACTAGAAGACAATGGCAGATGGCCAACTAACATTATGGAATACATCTGCCAATAGTTCAGAGGGTATAAAATAATGGTATATCATTTAATAGCAGTTTTCACTAATCTGAAGATGTCTAGTCTCACTATGCTTCCATCCTGCAGGAATGTATTCTGAAAAACCATATTCATCTCTGCAATTAGGTTATCTGCTGCAATCAGACCACTTTTAAACCCAACTTTTAAAAACAGATGAGGTTCTTTTACAAGTGACGGGGTAGCAATGCCTCCACAAAGGATGTACAAGGGATGAGTAATGTTCTGAACCAATACTATTTCTAGAAAATGATCTGTATTTTACCTAATAATAATTTACTGCATTCCAAATTTTAGCTCGAAATTCTGATGTTTTACAAAAAAAGTCAATGTGTTTGAAAATAAACCCACTGCTAAAACTCTCAGCTGGGCATATCAAAGAGCAAGTCAGTGGTCAGGGGTCATGTCAAGGATGATTACCACACACTCACAATTTTGAACTGGTACCTTGGTGAGGCAAATAGCAGATGACAACCTTTGACAGGATTTGTGCTGATATATGTAAACACCTTGATCTTTCGATTCACTGGACAACAGACCCTGAAGCAAGGATTCTTTTGTGAAAAAAGTGCAAACATTTTCCAATTTTGTATATTCAGCTTTGCTAATAGAGACTCAGTACATTCAGCTCCTTTAGTCATATAATACACAGATTATTAAAACCTTAAGAAGTCCTTGGACAAGTGTAAAAAGCATATTAATGTGCAAACACTACTACAGTTATCTTATTTTATTATTAAAAACTTACTAAAAGCACACATGGACTATCAATATAAGAGACTGAGGGGAATCTCCAGGGAGCAGGGAGCCCAAACACAGTTTAGCCCATTAATTATGCAAGGAAGAAAAGTTAAATTCAAAGTTCTCCCTGTAACTTTTGTGGGTGTGAATTCTGTTTTTTCTCAAATTTATACCTGTGTTGATAAAAGGATTCAGATCTGAATTCTGAGTAATAGGACACTCTGGTCTATCTGTAGGCTTGGTCACATAATAGTGCTGGCGATGTCTCATTCTATCCTCCATGCTGCCCAAAGCTTCCTCTCTCATTGTGTTAATCTGTCCATCTCCATCGTCTGGTAACACCATTTTCAGCTTTGTAACCATATCTGTCAAAGAGAAGCCAATTTGATTCAGGTTCTTATCTCTTGAGCCGAGAATCACTTTCTGGTAATTTATTTCACACCGAATTGCTTCCCGTTTCTGAGTATGACTGGCCCCATCCAGTTTGGCTAACAAGCGGTCTACATCTTGCTTGCTTGTGCATGGTCCTCCATTTTTAGCAACAGAAGCAAGGATTGAATTCTTGGTAGAGCCATCTTGGATATTTTCATTTTCCTTCAGATCTGCATCTTCACTTGGCTTTCCCAAGATGCTTAGAGTTTTGCCTCGAGAACAAAGTCCTTTTTTTGGAGGAATGATGCCATTTCTCTTTAGAATGGAAGTATCATCTTTGGAAGCAACAACAGAATTGGTCGTTGGAAGAACAGCTGAAATGTCTGATCTTTTACACTTGTAGGGGTAGGCGTGGCCATATGGGTACTCACTCATCAAATGTGACAGCTGGCAGGTTCTCAGTTTAGCACACGTTTCTGGAGCAGGATCTTGACAGTACACTCCACCTGGCAAGAAATCCTTCAGATTTGCTTCAGTAACTACTGCAATTTTTTCCATCATCTTCTCCAGACATTTCCTGATTAGGAGAGTATGCTGGTTCTCAGGACTGCAGTATGAAAACACCCCTACAAAACTCTTTTCTTGCAGAGGAAACTGGTGGAATACATTGCTGTCTGAGTACAATGGCAAGAGGAGAAGTGAAGCATCAACAGACCACTGCATGAGGTTTTGGTGAAGGCAGTGCACATATCTGTGAAAGTATACATACTCCGCACTGCTCTTCAGAAGCTGCCAGTAAGGGCCGAGAATTTTGCAGTAGACAATGGCAATAACACAAACGAGAGCCTGGATAATGTCATCATTGGCATCATCTGCAACGCTTTCCTGTATGACATTTGGCCAGTCAAAAGTGCTGGAAACATGAGGGTCTGAAAAAAAATGTATGATGTCAGTATGATGGTGAATGAGGCCTGCAGCACCCTCAAAGTAGCTGTTGAAGCGATTGGACTGACTAACAGCTAATTTAGAAGGCTTTTCTCTTGTTTTGCAGAAATGGAGCCATTGTCTTCTACAGCTGTGCTTTGTTTCACCACGAGGACTCAAAACATCACAGGCCATACGGATATAGCGTGAAGCGGCACTTTCTGAAAAGTTAACAACGTTGGAGAATTTAGGATTCTTGTCACGTCCCAGCTTCTCTCCCGTAAACAAGATAATCTCTCTTTCAATGGCAAGTACCTGCTGTTCAACTGCATCACTTAATTCATTAAGAAAATTAGCATTACAGTCAAGAAAATGTAATGGTGAAGTCACTTTCTGAAAACTGTTGATTTTTTCATTAAATGCTTTCATAACAGGCTCTTCCTCCAACATTAACAAGAAATGCTTCTGGATGAGATCCTTGACAGCTTGCTTGGATTCTTTTGTTTTTTCTCCATAAACACTTGACAGTTTTTGAAGAGAAAGCATGGAAACATCAAGTAGTGTTAAAGCCTCTGCTTTAGCTGCATCTGGAATTCCTACTGAGCCCCCAGTCACTTGTCTTGTTTGAGGACTTTCGTTTGTTGGATAATTGCATTCTTCTTTTACCTTCATCAAGTTGTTTGATTGCAATGAACAATGAACATCATTCCTTTCAGATTTTACAAGGTTCTTCTGAACCAATCTTTTTTCAGTCTCTTCTGACTTCATCAGTTTGCTTCCAACACAACCTTGGGAGAGGGAATTTCCATGTAATTGTTTTGCTGTTGCATGTAAGGCACATTTTTTTGCATCGAATATTTTGGCCATCTGCTTCTTACTGTTGTGGTGGTTTGAAACAAAATGTTTCTTTATTCGATTTACACCATGCAGCTTCCTGACTGGAACATCAAGTACTTTGGGGACCAGCTCAAATTCAGCCTGAAGGAATTTTTCCAGCATACTGTTTCTCCGGGATTTGCCCCACTGATATTTTCGATACTCTAACTTGAATTTCTTGAGTTTTGTCTGAAGGACTTTGTTAGCCTTCTGAATTCTGCCATCACTACAAAACCGTGGGTTGAAATTCCTTAACCATGACACCAAAACCACTGGGTCTATTTTTTCCTTTGTAACAAAGTTGCTGAGTTCTAATACCAGACCATTTGTGATTTGGGTGCATTTTGCCCGATCAGAAAAGTCTGACATTTTCAACAGATCTGCTCTTCCAATTCCAAGGCTATCACAAATTGGGCCAACAAATTCAAAGTTTACATCTGAATTGAGGAAGATTTCTCTGGCATCACCACTTAAACTCAAAGCTGTTTCAATGCTCCTTTCAATTATGCTACGGAAATCGGCAGAACGGTACATGGGAAAAATCGTCTGAAGCCATTTCTCTACATTTCCCCAGGAAACTTGGTTATCCTCTCTCATTAGTCCCACTTGAATCAACAACCTGTTCTTGCACGGCCTCTCATCAAAATTCAGTTTTTCTCCAGACTGCGATCCAAAAAAATCTTCAACAAGCTTAAAGAAGTTGTCATCTCCTATAAAGTGAAACAAAATGCAATTAGAAATGTTAAAACAACACAACTATTTTAGTTTCATTCAGTTAAAGTTTGATAGTTTTTGCAGGTTGTATTATACCATTCAAGTTAGGTCATATGCACTAGGGTATTGCCTATTTATCAACATTCATATGCAAACTTATTTAATGCAACTGAAAGGTTTTAATCTAGTGAGTCCTAGGCTAAGTGTATTGTATTTGTTCTGTTGTGAACCAGAAGATGATACATGCCTATGGTTAGCAAGCTGTCTATGGCAAGCTCTTTTTCAGGCAGGTCCTACTCTTAATGAGGTCAAACAGTCTCAGCCACATGTGTCCACTAAGGCTACAAAGTGTTGCACTGGTCTACTGAATACAGTACTCTACTGCCTTGCCCATCTATTCTGATACTCTACTCTTTCTCCCTTCTTTCTAACATTTCCACCTGCAGACCAGCCACCAGTTGAAAGGCTACCCTGAAAGACATGAAAAGGCCACCCAACATCATCCCACCACCCTATATCTTAGGCCCAACATCTCTCCCACACTGACAGCCATCTGTCCAGCCACTAAATTGATGTAGTATCATGAATATTTTCATTTCAACTCACTATTTCCCCATTCAAACTTCCCTTCTGTTTCCCAAAAAAATGCTGTTTCCTTTATAATGGTTTCCAAGGGTATACCTTTAGCTTGCTTAGGGAGAACTCACCAGTGATTTGACAATGCAACTGTAAAAATTTTGCTATAAAAAACTGATTGAAGTAATGCCACTAATGATGGAGTACAACCATGTTTTTCATCAAAAACATTTTTTCTACAAAAAAGTGCATAAAAAGTATGACAATACTAATGTAAGCTGTATAATTTGGCTAATTTTAGGTCTGCAATGAGACAAAAATTGCATCACACACAAATGAATGTTATCCAGATATTATGTATATAAACTATGGATATCATGTATATTTGTATATAAACACATCAGATATCCTTTTCAAGGTCTTTTCTTAAAAACAAAGTCATTGCAAAGATGGCTAAATGGTCTCAGGAGGGAATTCCAATCAAGTCTGCAGGTAAAATCAATAGCTGTCCTAAGTTTAATAGAGTACAACATGATTTCAGTGTTAAAAGGATGACAAATGACACTCTTTCGCAAAACAGTCCACTCCTCATAACAATATCATCTGTCAATGATGATTCGATAGTTGTGGGCAATTGAATCTATAAAATGGAAAACCAAATCAGACCAAACCAAATCCATTCATTTTGGATTTCTCCTGGTTTCTTTTTGTATTTTATTTTCTTATTCTCTCTGATAACAGTACTCTATAAAGCCTTGTGACAATCTAATTGCACAGGGCACAAGGGTAACTGACAGCTTGATTGAAGATTTAGCCTAGCACTACAGAATGTATTTCATGCAAAAAATCTCACAAATAGAAAGCTATTTAAAAGTATACACTGAACATGAGGCCATCATTTGGTGAGGGATGAGGGGATCTCGATGGATTCCAGTGAAAATCTTTTATCTTTATTTTGTTATCTTGGTTATATCCAGGTAAAGAAACCATGAAGTTAGCCTTCTGTTATTTGAGAAGATGGTATTACAGTCATAGTTTTCAAAGAACAACTGAAAGATGATTTAAGAAATCTTACCTCACAAAAACAATGAGGCATTAATGTTCAGTGAGAAAAAACCACTACTAGAGTTAAGGGTTTAGCCCCTGTTTGGTACATATACAATAAGCAGAGCTGCCATGTTCAGTACAATTACAGTGGATAAATAAGCAAAAGTTTAAGTTGTCACTCGTAACCCTCATGCTGGCTCAGGAGTGATCAAGAAGGAGACTAGGTAGTTAGTCGGTAGATTGTGGTGTCTTACTTTGGAAATGAGCAAGAGCCATTTTTTAACATCTTAAATCAAAAGCAATAAAATCTTTGGGGAATCCCCCTAACAGGTTCGCTGCACAAAAAAATACTACAGAGGGCAGCAGTGTGGCATAGTGGTAAGGAGCAGGACTCATAACTGAAAGGTCGCTGGTTAAATTCCCTGCTGGGGCGCTGCTATTGTACCCTTAGGCAAGGGACTTAATCTACAATTGCCTCAGTAAATACCCAGCTGTACAGATGGATAAAACTATATGACACTGAATAAGAGCATCTGCTAAATGACAATAATGTAATATGTAATGTAACTAAAGAAAAATACCACACTTAAGCCTTGCAGTGGGTAATATGCTGAAATTTCAGTGGTTTTGTGTCCATCTGTGGTTGTCCACCACTTGATCGCTTATTATCGTCTGCTCCCATGTCTAACCCGCAGACGCCATAGACGGTAGAATGCAACCACAAACATGCACTCACTCAGTAATGGAGTGCACTGCTGTTGCGCTAAATGGCTGTGGATGTGTTTTGACACAGCTTGCAGCACGTTTTGTACAAAGCAGAGAAGGTGTGCAAGATGATGTTAGCTTGCTATGTCATCACAATATTTCCATGAAACATGGCATTCATACTTTTTCATCCACACTTTTTCCAAAAACAAAATACACTTGTTTCTATGAACACTTTCATGAACAAGGCACATTGGGTTTTCCAAAAAGCATGTATGCATAAGTTACTAGCTACTGTTTATGGAGAATGACAGTAGGAATTGATCCAATGTCCTTCTCCAAATCAAGGGACCTTGTACTAGATCCTGCCAAACCAACAAAGAACACAAGGCCTGAGTTCAATTACAGTGTGACTATTAGTATTGTTGTCAATTATGGAACACAAATGTAGTTATAACATTATCCAAGGTATAGTGTATTCATTTTCAGTAGACCAGCCAAGGGGCCAAAAACTTTTCACCAGTGACCAAACCAGTGAGTGTATGAGAGTGCAAAAGCATCTGAACTTATCCTTCACAAATACATGTTAAACCAGACATGATAGGAAAGAACTGATTTTAAAATTAAAAGAATATTTTTAAAATTACACTAAGACTCCTAACCTAAACCCCTAACCTAAACCTAACCTAACCCTAAACCCCATATCAATATTAAATTGTTTTTAAAATTACCACAATTTTTCAAGCAGAATCCATTGTCCCTGTTTGTAAATCTGAATGGATTCTGCCCTTTGTGCTTTTGCTACCTGTTGCAAGTCATGATTTTAGCTATCCTACCTTGGTTTCACTTTACTGAGGCCATGTCCACATGTACACAGGTATTTTTTAAAACGGGGGTTTTCCTCCTTCGTTCTTAAAAAATCTCTGTCCACATGAAAACGCAAACACATGCTGTCAAGCACTCTCAAGAGCATGCCAAACCAACAGGCGATGATATAACCCTAACCGTAAAAAAGCCATGTTGGCCAATCAGAAGCCTGAAAAAAGTTATTGCAGCGCACACTCTGACATCACAAGCCAAAAACCCTGTCTACACGCCAACACTGAACACAGAGTTTCTGAAAATCTTCACCCTGGAAGGTGTTTTGCAACAGATCCATTTTCAGTGACCTAAAATGCCGTTTGTGAATGGACGAAAGGCCAAAACACATAAAAAAAAGCTATGTTTTAAAAAATACCCGTGTACGTGTGGACAGGGCCTGAGAGTATGAGAAAAGTGATGTACAGATACAATGTAATGTTACAATGAAGACACAGCACCAGTTGCAGCCAGTTAATTTTTTAATGCATGCAGACCAGCATAATGCCACCACTTATCAGTGACTCAACACTTACTATTGGTTACTGAACAGCATTTAAGTAATCCACATTAACAAAGTTTCAAGAATTAGTGATTTTTTTTTCCTGACACAACCTATTTTTACAGTATTTGATGGATCAAACCTTCAAAACTTCATTCCCTCCTAAAAGCACTTGAGGACTACCCCTTGCATCTTTAAGAATTTACTCCTCAGAAAGAATTCTTTTGTAAGAATGGTGTTGTAACATTTCAACAATGTATTTCTTTCTGAACAGTCTTAAATATTTTGTATAGTATCTCCCTGTGTATTAAAATCTTCCACAAGAATTTTTTTATACTCATTGCGGAAACTGCTTAATTTTGAAATCAATTTCTACTGCATGATTTGAATGACTTGAATTTGAGGAAACCCTCATTCAAGGATGCCTATTGCATCTAACACCTTAAAAATAAAATATAAATACTTTGCAAACATGCAGGGACATGCACACCTTTGTGCTATTGTTGCCCGGGCAATGGCCCATTTGCCCTTTTTTTGCCAAACTGCAAATCCTCTGAAGGATTTTGATAGCTGGGATTAGCCATTAGTAGCACTAGTGCATCATTGCTGAAGTTAGACCAAATTAAATCACCATATTATTTTAGTTAAAGCTATTAGATAAAAAAGAAAATGGAAACCGGCGCCCCCTTGCTCAACCGAAGAAGCGGCATGACTGCTCTGTTGCTCACCCTTCTAGCCACCAGAGAAGTTGTCTCGGAGCTGACCCCCAACGTGGTACGCCTACCTCGAAAGCACTGGTAGTTAGGTGTGTCCGCTCCCAGTTTATGGGTGAGTGCTCGGTACCCGAGTGATTTGTAGGGGAACTCCGAAAGACTGGCAGCTGAGAAATTGCAAGGTTGCGATAATTATGGACTTCTGAAGGACTTGTTCCCGAATTGAGCGGGCGTGCAACTTTTGCTTGTTTTGCGCAGCTGATTGTATCTAGGATTTTTGGGATTTTGTTTAGCCTATTAGTTAAGTAGTCAAAATGGTTACTTGTTTAGACTACTCGCAGTATTTTATATCTCCCCCTGTTAGATAACGAGATACCCTGGCTGAAGCTGCGCTATACTTGTGAACGACAGAGTGGTGACACCTCTGGCTGTTGACACCACCTACTGGCAGACTGAATAAAAGATTTTCATTTTTTGTACTTGTGTTCTATAACAGATGAATTGACCCTTTTGCAAAGAAAAGCCTACCGTAGTTGAGCTACTGACTCACGTTTTCATAAATCAGAATCTTGACTAAATCGCATGTGTGTATGAATAATCTCATTCAGTGTTTTTTTTAAGCTATCCGTTTATTACAATTATTGTGTCTACTATAGCCTACTGTCACTTGTGAGAAAGTGTGACGTTAGCCTGCTGGTAACATTAGTTAACTAGCTAGCAAGGGAGTGGTTGCCTCAGATGGCGTAATCTGTGAATTGAAACTAAGTTAAACAGTTATCTGTCCTTGCTACCCTCAACAGCCACTGGCTTTGAGCCCCAGTGACGCAGTCACGGGCTCCTTCAAACAGGAATATGTTAGCTAGCTAGTCAGAAGAAAATGCTTTGAGCAACAGTGATGGCAATGGCTGTCAGCAGATTGCTGTCAACTGGTTTTGCAGGCTGGATACATAACCAGCGAGCTATTGCTCACTAACTAGTTTGACGTCTATGTAACATATGCAATTGGTCACTGTTTTTGTGCGAGCCAGCTAGTTAGCTAGGTAATAGTTAAGTTTGGAACATAAGTTGTGTTAACAGTTAACGTAAGCTTCAAGCAAGCTACATATTGTTAGTTAGCGATAGTTAGCTTAGCTAGCTAATTAGCTACTGAGAAGAGGCCTTAAGCCCGCACTCAGGCTACAAACGTTCTACTGAACATCATACTTTCTAGCTAACTTGCCAACCGTATAACTTTGTCGCTAGGTAGGTCTCATAGTAGTTAACGTTATGTGTAGACAACTGTAGCAGTGTAATGGTAGAAGTATGTCCTAATCATCTAAAGACAATCTACTATATTTCTTGATCTCCAAAGGCTGCAAAGGCTAAAGAGGCCTAAAAAAGAACTGAAATATTCAGACAACTCTCAATTTTTATTGTGATCTCTCTCTCCCTCTGTATTCCCTTCAACACAGTTTATTCAATGTTTTTTTTGTTCAAATTAATTGTATAAAATGTAATAAATTACACATTTCAATTGTCAACAAAGTCTCCCAGCTAAATTTTGCTTTAACTAGGTTATACAGTCAACTCAGCTTATGAATATGTCAGTGAGCAGAGTGCAAAAAGCACATTTTACTTTTTGTTTGCATATGAAGCAACAATTCTGCGACGGGTAAAGGTTATGTTAAAGTGTGCTAGCTTCCGTATATGAGATCAGTCTTTTGGACAAAAAAAAATGTTTTACTGTTGGCAAGTTACATTGTGACTCACTTGCATAAGAAATTAAGTGTCTAAAATAGATTTTTGCCGGGGTGGCGCACGGTATCTTTTCCTGTTTTTTTTCCTTTACAAATCACATGCCTGAGTAGTTTTTGATATACTAGGCAAAAGTCCACACTTTGTGCCAAGTTCACTCAGGTCTTAAACTAAATACACCGTCACTCAATCTAAAGACAGGCCAAGGCGTTTGCCTATTAATACCAAAGTGTGAACAAAATATTGCAATATTACTTTAACATTGCATTATCACTTTGATATTGTGGTAGGCTATTGATATAGTATAGGCTATTGGTATGATATTTTTGATATGGTATAGGCCATGATATTTTTTTGATATATTGTGCAACCCTACAATAAATAAAAATCTCCTACTTCACATTCCTCCAAATGAGGCAATACCCTATCTTGATATGTTCGCTATAACATATTCTTGCAGGTGTTGTAGCCTAGCTTCATTCACTAAGGCCTAGTTGTGATTAGTTTTCACTTTTTCAGCCAAAAAGCAGATGTAAATGTTGCCTTTTTCTGTTAGATGTTCAAACAATGATTTAACTTAGGTTAATGTGTGGCTGTTGCAGTATTGCTACAATGCCATCCAAGGAGAGGAGAAAGAGGCAGCGAGAAAAAGAGCTGAGGGGGGCAGCTAGTGGTAGTGCAAACCTTCAGAGCTGGATTCAAACTACCAGAAGGCCAGCAGGTGAATCATAGAAACATCTAGCAACCACACCCTAAATATCTATCTCCATATTTTAAATAGGCTGGTAGTTCCACAAAGTTCAAGTGGAAATTTTAGGTGGAAAATGTTGTAGAAAATGCAGATTCTTAATTCTGATTTTAATAATTCATTTTAAGAGGATGCACAACCACCAGGCTTTATACCAGAAAGTGAGGGAGAGCATGCTGAGCACCAGGAGCCACGTCAGGGCATTGCAGACTTAGAGAGTCAAACCCAAGAGTCAGTGACTAAGCATGGCTGGCCAAAACAAAGAGAAGCGATGGAAATTAAAAGGGTGAAGGCAAAACATGCAGAATTGGAGATAGGAATAGAGGACATGGAGAGAAAAAAGGAGGACATGGAAAGGGAAGAGAAGGGCAGCGATGCAGAAATATCCAAAGAAGAGAAAACACCTGCTGAATTTGACTTTTTGCTGCAATTACCAAATCCAACAGATCCAGCCCATGTACAGAAACACAATATAAAGTACAATGCGGCCTTCATAACACTTTCAAATTCAGTTGGACCCTGTTGTCCCATTGTGCAGTTCCCCAAAAACCAAGAAGGCCAGTCTTTCCAGGGCCATTGGTATGAACAAAACCCCTGGTTAGAGTATTCTCCACAGAATGATGCCATGTACTGCTTCAGCTGCCGGCTATTTCTGAATGATGAAAAGTATAAGAGCAGATCTGTATGGAAGTCCGTGGGGGTAGGCCAAAGTCTAAATAAACGAGTATTGCAGCTGTGAATCACACATTAGGCATAAAAGAAAGGCATTAGACACGGCTTTTGCAGTGTCTGACAATCAAATGCAAGCAGCCAAAGAAAGGGAAAGACAGAAGAACAGACAGATTATCTTCCGACTGATTGACATCACATTGTATCTCGCAAGACAAGGTTTGGCTTTCAGGGGTAGGGACGAAAGCTCGTCAAGTTTAAACAGAGGAAATTTCCTGGAGCTGGTGGAATTGATAGGCCAGCATGATAGTGTCCTCAAGCTTCATCTTGATGAAATCAATCAAAGGAAAGCATCACAAAAAACAGTTCAGGTGTCTCTCCTTTCCAACTGATCACAAAATGATCTTATAAGAGCACTGGCTGCTTATGTGAGACAAGAAATCCAGAAGGAAGTGACAGAAGCGTCAATATTCTGCATTTTGCTTGACAAAATCACTGATGTGTCGCATACTTAGCAGGCGTCCTTTGTTGTGCGCTATGTGCATGACATGACCATAAAGGAGCACTTCATCCAGCTTTGTGATGTCAAGTCAACAGCTGGAGAGGAGCTTGAAAACTTGGTCATGAAGCTACTGGAGGAGAGTCAGCTGAAAGTAGAAGACATACATGGCCAGGGATATGAGTGGGCCTTGCAAAGGGCTACAATCTAGAATTCAAAGGCAAAATGAAAAGGCGCTGTATGTCCACTGCCATGCACATTGCTTGAACCTTGTCTTAGTGGAGATTGTTTAGTCAAACATACACTTTGTAACTTTCTTCACAGTGGTTGAAAAACTTCAAACACCTTCATTGCCAACTCTCCAAAGCGCCTTGCAGCCTTTGTGGCGACACAGCAAGCCATCAACCCAGGTCAGCGCATCCTTGAGCTACAGAAGCTCTCAGACACCCAGTGGAGCTGCAGGGAGAGAGCCCTGAAGACACTCTCAAAGGTCCTCCCTGATTTTATTCAATACCTGGAGGATCTGACAAAGTGTGAGCCACCTGATCAAGTTGCTGGAGAGGCAAAAATGCTGTTGCGCAGCATAAACTTTGAATTCTTGCTATGTCTGGAAATAGCAACACCGGTCCTCATGGAAACAGCAGTTGCTTCCAATGGTCTCCAACAGCAAGACCTAGACTTAGCAGCTGCATACACCATTGTTGATGGTGTCTTGAGTCACGTGAAGGAACTGAGGACTGAGGTACAATTTAAAGACATTTTCCACAATGCTTCAGTGAATGCAGAGGCTATGGAAGTACCACAAGACATTCCAGGGCAAGCTTGACGCCGAAAAGTCTCTGGTAAATTCAAGTACTCCTCCGTAGCAGCAACTCATAACCACCAAGCAGATACATTGGAAGACTTCTATCAAACAAGGCTGTACTTCACCTTTTTGGACACAGTTATACATGAGCACCAGAGGACATTTCAAGGGCAAGGGAACACCAGTGAGATAATCAAGGCACTACACTGCCTCACTGATCCATCGCACTGGAAAGACATGAATGTCCAGGCTCACAAGACACTGCATTCGTTGTGTGAGTTTTATGGATACCAGGTGGATCAGCTCCACACAGAGCTCAAGGTCTTCCATACATCATACCAATGTCCCCAGAGGACTGCAAAGGCAATGCTGGAGGTTTTCAAAGAGTTTGAGGCTGACACAATATTCCCAATACTGTATCAGCTCATGAAGACATATGCCACTCTGCCTGTTTCAACTGCCAGTCGAGAGATCATTTTCAAAGCTGAAACTGGTTAAAAATAAACTGAGAAATCTGTGTGGTCAGGAGAGGGTTTAAGTCCTCCTTTTATTGTCCACAGAGAGAGATGTCCCGATTCAGAAAAGTGAAGTCATTAAGATTTTTATGGACATGAAACCCAACAGGAGGATTCTCCTTTAATTATTAATTTTTTAAAATTCTGCTGCTTCAAATGTGTGGTGTATTGTATTGTAGTAGTAGTTTAATGTCTACAATTGTGTGTTCTAGAAAAAAACTGTGTGCATTTTTGTTTATTTCTATAGATTTAACCACGTGTGGTATATCATAAAAAGGGGTGCAACGAATAATCAACGTAGTTGACTAAAATCGATGACCAAATTAGTTGCCAATGAATTTAATTGTTGATTAGTTGGTGATGTCATCTCGTGTTTTTCGTGCTGACTCGCAATGCTCAGACATGTAGCCTAAGCTACGTTGCTTTTACTGGGGTGAACAATAGAGATGGCAACACCTTCACAACCAAAGATCTCAAAAGTGTGGCAGCATTTCACTCTTAACCCTTTTGCACGTAACTTATTTTTTATGCTATGTAGCATGCGTGTTATGTTACACGGTTTGTTATATTTTCATTAGCGTTATTAAGCTTGTCATAGTTTTCAGTTAGCATTTGCTATATTTTTTAATGTTAAATCGCTGTTTCCTCAAAGATAAAATTAGCTAGAATTTTTCAAATCTAGTGTTCTAATTGCACCAGTTTTAGCATACACGCTAAATGGCTAATCACACCGGTGTGAGTATCTGAAGAGGTGGCACGTTGGCTCTCTGGATGATAAAGACTCCTGTCGTTAAGTTAGTTAGCTAGCTAGAATAGCTAATGTTAAAAGCCATGTTACTTCACATTATCAGCTGTAACGTTTTCTATTTTAAAATACATTTTCTCTTGATCAATAAATTATTAATGACGTTGAACATGCAGTGTAGCAAATAACCTATTATTCACAACGATCCTGTTCACATTCCAAATGTGCCCTAACTTTACAATGTTAAACCAGAGCCCGTCTGCTATTTAGAAATTCTCTGCTTAAATGTTGCATCGTTGTCATGGTGACATTTATGGCTGGAGATAGTGTTGCTGCTCAGTGCACAAGTTTAGAGAACACCAAAGAATTTGATACCTTCTAAATCTAGTTATGGGTTTGTTGGATCTCGTAATGCTACCATGGATGGCTTTCTTCAAAGGAAGCAGACGTGTACTCCCAAGCAAGCAACTGCCCTCACTGAATTAGTCCTAGTAACCATTCATTAAAAGACATATTTTTGAATGAAGTTCTCATCTTTAATGTCTTTATTGTTAGTTAGCATATGCCTAAAACAACCTCAAGCTAAATTTAAAAGCCAATGGATAAATAAGAGCCAGAGTAACTGTGCGATTCGTAATCCGAACAGTCGATTATTTGTTTCAGTAATCAATAAATTATTCGACTAAATAGTCATTAGTTGCATCCCTAATTGTAAATAGCTTAATTTCTGCAATTAAGTGTTAACTAAATAACAGCATGCATTTTTGTTTAGTTTAGCTGCTTTAAGTACGTGTGGTTTCTTGCAAATTGTATAATATCTGCAATAAAATGTTAAGTAAATATGAGTGTTCAGTTTTTTTGTGGAACATTTGATTTGTGCATAGGACTTTTGCACTGTAAGGCTATACATCAGAGGCACATTTTTTCTGGACAAGGAACCTTCATTGTAGTGCAGATTTGTAAGTTAATGCAACACTCCCTCCTTCAAATGTTTTTTTTTCTTTTGTGTAATATTATGTATGCAACTTGCTCATAATGCTGGAATAAGGTTGTGGCCCTCCCCCAGAACTGTTTTTGTTTTTGCTGTTTGTTTGTTTAGAATTAACTTACACATTTTTCCACAATCTGACATATATCTTAGCAACACTGCTTTGTGTGTATGTCTGTGTGTGTGTGTGTGTGTGTGTGTGTGTGTGTGTGTGTGTGTGTGTGTGTGTGTGTGTGTGTGTGTGTGTGGTGGGGGGGGCGCTTTTTGGTAGAGCCACTGCCCCTCCAAATGTCTGTGCACGTCACTGCAAACATGTATGAATATACATTAAAAACTGTTAATTTGTAATTGTACTATTAACTGATTGTTTTATCTTTTGCCCAGGATGACCACTTGCAATCTGAGAGAAATGATGAAGGGAGAAGTTCTTCAGTATGCTTCAATTCAGTATGCACAAATCAGATTCACCAATTGTACTGTACTAAGCTTGTCTCTTCACCCTACCTCTATATTCATGCATGAGCATGGGAGTAAGGCAAGGGCAATCCCTGATACTCCTACATAAAGCCAGTGTCTGTTTTTGCACACTGCAATTTCCAGAGTTGAACATTCACATTCCTTTTTCTGTTGTCACACTAAGGACAGATTTCTTGGGACTGCTTCACACTAGAAGTCATATAATGCATTTCCAAACTGCATTTTTTACAATCACATGATTGCTTCCTAATATATGGTAATTACAGGAATGACAATGAAAATGTCACTTTTTAGCAATTAGAAGAATCTGTCAACATGTTAAATACTATACAGTAAGTACTGCTGTGAATCAAAAGTACAGATATGCATACATTTTTCCTTGTGTCATTAAATCAAAGTGAATTCATACTCACTCAGATCTGCATCAATTTCAAGCACATTGTGGCCTGCATCTTCTTTGAAAGTGTCTTGCTCTTCATCCATAACTGAGCACCAAGATGGATTTGCATGGAAGGTAGGTATTTAAAACTCCTGAAGGTACAGCAGCTTCCAAATAAAGGTTAGATCAAAATTTTAGTACTTGCCATCACAGAAATTTGATGTTTCAAATCATTTATTAGGAAGATAATTACTATCAAAGTTTAATATCAACTGTATAAAAAAAAGGTCATATCAAATGACATGAACATGGACAAAAATCTTCATCCATTATAAAAAGCAAGCAATGACATGTAACAATGACAATGATCACTCTTTACCCAAAATAAGCCAAAATACATGCATATAATTTACGCATTCATGTGTACTATATTAAAAAAATTATGCGGTCACCTTTTGTTTTTTGCAGTATTCACCTTTATCACCTTTAATGTTTACCATATTGACTCCAACATGGAGGCAGGCGTCAAAATTTCTACCACTAATGCTATGTGATGATGCAACTAGCTAATGCAACACCAGTGGGTAAATAAGCGTATTCACTTTCCAGACCTATACATGGCCAATCTGAACACAGACAAGAAGGCTGCTGAATTTGAGACCCAGAAAGGGAACAAGGTAATAGCAATTATGAAGAAAATAATGTTATCATCTTGTTCATGGACTACAACAATGAGGTTTATTGGCCTTCTGAGTTATAGTGGATAAAATGACAAAATACATTGGCATTCACAGTTATGAACGCACAACACAGAATATGCTGAGTCCACAGACTACAAAATTTGCAAGGATATACTGAAGCTTTCAAACAGGCAACACGAAAACAAGCTCCCAACTCCTTAAATTCTACCATGTTATTTTTATCACTGTGCCACTTAGCTAGTTAGCAACTACTAGAAACTGAGTGTTTGATAATTCCAACCTGAGATTATCATTACATTTATTATTTTACACCAGGTTGGGCCATAATATTTTAAAGCAAATCACTCTAATTTTTAGTGTTCTACATAGAGTATTCTTGGCTCTAGTCTAGCTTCCTCTCTATCTGTCTCCATCTATCCTATCTATCCCTAGTTTCCAAAAAAAAGCACTCTACACTAGCACTTAACTTAGGATCTTAGAGGCCTCTTGTAATACTTCGCGATAGTGATGCCCTTATTTGGAAGTCGGTCTAAGAGCATCTGCTAAATGATGTAATGCAATGTAACGCTGAATAATTTAGATTTTTTACAAATAACATGGTGCACTGTGGAATATCTCACAGGCAAGACCTGAAGTGTAGATAAACTCTGATTTGATGGTTACCAATAATGACAAATGTCCCAATGGACCTGACCAGGGAAAATATGCAAGTTACTTCTCGCTGCAGTTTGTGAACTGGGGTGGCGCTGGATATTTGAGAGGAGCTGGATCATCAGACCCCACCTTTTTCTCCCATAAACAAACAAATGACAAGAATTCATGTGTAAAATTACCTAAATATCTGAATTATACTCTTATACCTTCATTTACAAATTCCTGAAATCTCTTTTTGAAATATCGTAATATCAAATTACACCAAATCTGAAAGTGATAAGATTTCATGGCCCTCAACATTCAACATTTTGTGAAATCAAATTACCACATGACTTAAATTAGAACTGGCTAGAGAGTGAAAAACTATTTTTGTAATACTGTTTTTTTTAATATTTTTTGCCCCAATAGAAGTCAGTAGAATGTTTACTTTCTTCATTCATTCTGTCCATTATGTTATAAAATGGTCAGTTCCCATTCACTGTTCCTACTGGACAGATTGAGTAACAATATTCATTGAAATAGCATGAGTAAGTGAATTTTCATACATTGTTTTAATATCATTGCACACTGACAAACAAAAATATTGTCACTGACAAGTTTTAAACAAATATGGAAATGTTTATCACCTGTTTTGAGAAGTAAGTTTTGTAGTAAGTAACTGACCTGTACTGTGTAACACTGATATAAAATTATGTCTCAATATATAAAAGATGTCTCAAAAGCCAGCTTATTTGCCAGCTCATTCAATAACTATCTGGCAGAAATATTTAGATAATGCGAGGAACATTACAACAACAGTATAGTTACAGAGTAGACATTATTCATTGGCAGATTCATGTCATCAATGCAACTTGTTAAATTTGGCATGTTTTCTTACCTCACGTAGCTAAGTATCTAACGTTAAGTTCATCCAATTTCGAATCGTTTGATAATATGGCATTCAAACCAATGCTACATCAAGAGTATTGATATGTAATTCTTTGTGCCTAATATGTTCTATTTTTGTTTTCTATCAGCTTTTTTCTCTGGGGAATATCGTTTTGTGATAATTCTGCAATGTGAAATCTAATTTGTGAAAAGTATTTTACTGTGGGCTGAACGCATCATCCCATGCCTAACATACATACAGCTAGAGATATATGTATCTGACAAATGAATTTATACATACACAGGAGCATACCATTAACATAGTGCACATTATTTAAACACACACACACACAAACCAACCTGGGAAAACAATGGTGAAAACCAGAAAAATATACTGCATGTGAAGATACAGTATCTCTCAAGTCAATATAGTGTCTCCCTGTAAGATACTATATGTGAAATGTTTGCAGCAGCCCACAATTATTTTTAAGTATATATTTTTTCTTTTATTTATGTCCTCTTTTTGTGGGAACTTCTTGAAAAAATTATTGCAGTTATTTGAAATGGCAAAGACGGCGTATTAACAATAATAGATGTTAATGCAGACACATCCTGCTTTCAGATTAAATGCAAATACAATCCAATACGTGTATACAACACAGTTAGAGCTCTGTTTTGGTAGTGTGCATTTTTAGATGTCCTCCACTTTGAAAATGCAGTAAGTACAGTTTAAGAGTGTAAAGTCTCTGGCTGAATACAAAACCCCACAGGGATCTCTCCTATTGCCCACATTGTGAGTATCAGGGACTACAAACATAGGTTTTTGGTATAATGGAAAGTAAGCCTGACTTGCTTTTAAGGCCACACTTCTGTCACCATTTAAGTGACAGAGAGGGATTTCTTCCACTTTTTTAACCTTGCCCTGAGCTAAGTAATAACTCTTATAGTCAGCTGATGGGGGTATTTTGTTTTGCCCTTTCAATAATAAATCTTGAATTTTCACAAAATTATAGAGGTAAGAACTGGATTGCTGTCCACCACACTGCAATAACATAATGTACAGTGCATTCCAAAAGTATGTTAACAGTACAGTGGAATTTGTTATATATGCTACTTTAGGCATTTGCAGTTGAGATCAAAAAATGACAATGAGACTGTGAGGAGACAGTTCTGTGGTGCCGCACGGAGCCAACTGGGTAACGAGGTTCAGGAGAGACCCAATTAGAGAGGGAGCTGTTTAGCAATGCACAACTCCACAGAACCAATCAAAAACAGCACCCCCTTTGGTCACTGTAACTCATATGTAAATGTACCTACTGTAACTGTATAAAAAAGAACTACATCCTATACCCGATGAACTTCGGCTCCTTGCTAGCTGTGCAAATAAACCTTCCTGACTTTGCTACGAACATCGGATCTGCCTCTTCATCAGAATAAAACTCATTTTGGTATTTGGGACATTTACCAACAAGACCAAAGTAATGTAAATAGTATGCTATTTGCAGGCACATACATTTTTATTTTATAGAAAGAACCATTTTAATCTTGAGTCCCCTTTTTTCAGATGTGCAAAAGTAAGTCAACAGATGAATTTCAAAACAAATCAAAGTGATAAAGTCTAATATTTGGTTGCATAGCCCTTTGATGCAATGACTGCATCAAGTCTATGACCCAGTGACATTACCAAATGTGTGGTATCTTCTCTGGAAATGCTTTTCCAGGCCTTCACTGCAGCTTTCAGTTGATGCTCTGTTTATTTTGAAGTCCACCAGTGGCTTTTTTTTTTTTTTTTTTTTAAGAACTTTCCAAACTGCTGTACTTGATACAGCCATCAGGTAAAGGAAATTCATACTGAATGTACAAAATGTTTTTCACTCAGAAAGGTAAAAATCCATGAAACAGCTTGCCAGAATTCGTAATGGAAGCAGAGACACTCAAGTGTCCAAGACTAGGGTTTACGCAGCCCTACATACACACTAAAGCCAAAATCAAAAGCCTAGCCGAGATGAATGACCGTTTCTCAACATTAAACTTCTTGTGTTTTTATATTCAAATGTAGTCACTTTTCAGGACAGTTCCATGTGACAGTTTTAAACAATGTGGTGTGCACATTGTTAAGATGGTTCAGTCACATCAGAAAGTACATAAAACTGTTTTTTCGTGGATCTCTGTCCACTAGTCTTACAAATGTATTTGAACAGCTGGCATAAAAAACAACCCACAACCACAGCTGTACTGAAGGTAGCAAGTCACCTAGCTATTCCAGCAGACCAGAGTAAAATTAGAGGTGCTGTTTTTATTGATTTACTGATCTTTCTGATTTTACTATTCTGGGCAATAAACTGGGCTTTTCACAAAAACTTTGCTCTGGTTTCGGAATTAATTTTGTAACAGATAACATGTTGCAATACGAAGACATCAATCAAGACAGCGTACCACAGGATTCTACCACAGGATTCTATTTCTTTTCTAGCCTTGTTAATGATATACCTGCTGTATGCAAAAATACGATTTTTATGCAGATAACGCTTTTATATACTTCATCTACAGACATACCCTCAGTAGCTGTTGGAAATATTACTTTGATACACTTTAGGACAAATTTGTTGAAAATATGTTGAAACTGACAACTGACAAAACTCAAAACTATGGCAGTAGAAGGTACAATCATTGATAATGTAAACTGTTTTAAATACGTAAGCTAATTCAATCAATCCCAATCCTTATCACAAACACACTGACAGACTGTGTCAGTACTCCGGCCCCCTAGCTGTTGTTTTTGTGTGTTCTCCCTGTCTGCCATGTGGTCCATGTGCCTTTGTTTATTGTTTTCCTTACGTTCCAGCCCTGCCCCGATCTCCGCCCGGTCCCCGCCTGCCTGATTATCTGATCACCTCCACCTGCCAGCCTGCTCACCTGCTTCCCGATTTCTTGTCAGCCCAGCCCTATAACTACCCTGCTTGTCCCTGTCTTGTTGCTACTTTGTTGCAGTGTTTTCGTGCCTGTTTCGTCCCGCCGTTTTTTTTTGCCTGTTTTTTCGCCTGTTCTCGACCCTGCCTGTTGCCCCGACCTTGTTTCTGCCTGCCGACTTGCCCTGATTGCCTGCCTGCCTAGTCCCTGACTCTGCCTGTTCCTGTTATCGCCCCTGGATTTGCCCACAGACTGCCTGCCTGGTCTCGACCCTGCCTGTTCTTGATTCACGATTCTGTCAAACAATTTAATAAAAGCCACTTGGAACCTGAAGCTCTCGTGGTCCACGTCTGAGTCCTTGCCTGAGCCGTGACAGACTGATAAAATGGTACAGTACAATCTTGGTATATATACAGGTCAAAAATAAGTATTACAAGAAGTACAAGACAAAATCAAACTACCGCTGCCTTTTTGGACTGTGGTTACTGTTTTGTGTTTTAAAATTGACTTTTTTGCTCCTGTTTTTGTCAAGTATTAGCCAGCTTTTTTACACATCATTTTAAAAGTCATCTAAAATGCGTATTTGTTCAGTATGACAGTTTTACCCTCAGGGTAACTGTAGTGTGGAGCCTCAACTGAGGAAAAAAGTGCTATGCTATCATTTAGAAGGCTCTAAACAGGTGGAAGTCTGCTCTAAGCAGACTTGGGGTGAATGTCAAAGGGCTAATACTTTATACATGTACAATAGGCAATCTGGTATTTGCACTCCTTTGGAAAGTGAAGACTGCAGTCTCATAATTGTCTCTGGCATACTAGCCAAAATAACCTATTTTATCTAGGAACACAGCTGATCCCTGTATCTGCCGTTTACAAAACGTCTCTTTTTACACGGATTTAATGGGTTGGAAATTCTCCAAGAAAATTAACTTTTACAGGCACCTAATCATTTCGAGGGAACTGCAGAGTGCTGTGTACACTGCTCATGCCTTCCGCTGGAAAGTAATATAGTGCGTCTGCTGTTAGTATGCAGCGGGAAGAGGCCACCGATAAAACAACGGAAATGGAGCGGAATAGGCCCAGCTCCCAAGAGTTCGAGTTCTATTCTGGGAATAAGAGGAATTTCTGAGGACACCCCTAATCTAAACTCTAAAACGACTTTCTATAATATTAGCAAGCTACCACCCGACCACACCAACTAATCATCGCAGTTTTGAAAACAGCAAAATGTTAGGGTATATGTTCTGATTTAATAATGTGACACTCCAGACAGTAAAACAGTTAACCAAGTGACCAACTAGTTATCTAATGTTAGCTAACCAGCAAAACACTATGCTTGCACACATGATTAAATAGCATCAGATTACATGTAGCTAGACTGGCTACAATGACAATGTAATGTACATTTGACCGTCGGGAAGTGCGTTCGTGTTACTAAAACCACGTTTGATTTTTAAGATCTAGCTATCTAAAATTAGACGACACGGAAAGTACTTTATACTAGAAACAGGAAAATATGTGGCAATCCAACCAATAATTCCACGTTTGTGGACGTTTGTGTCTCTGAATTACTAGCTAGCTAAAAAGGTAACGTTAGTCTAGGGACATCTAGCTAGCTACAGGAGTGTAGCTAACGTTAGACTGACATACGTAGCCGCCCACGTGGAAGTTAGTTAACAAGATAGCTAGCTTACGGACCTTTTGCAATACCCCCTAAAGTAACCCCATGTGGTAAAAATATGAAGCCTATTCAACTAACTTTGATTGGCTGGCTTATTAACCACCTGCCTACCTAGTTAAAATTATAACACGGGGGTTGCTAGGTAAAGAGCTAACAATTTAGCTATGATAGCTAACAGTAATGACCGTAATAATATCTTACTGGAATTCTCAGCTAAGTTACATTTCTGATGTTTGCTGGTTGTCTGCCCTAGCTGAAATAGTTCAGCTTCTGTCTAGCTTGCTACTACATTACTATATAGTACCATATAAACCGACAACGTTAAAAGGAGAAAGCACTGCCTTACCGTTTGTGTATTTTAAGGGAAGCGTGAATATGACATAAGCCCCCCAGCTCCTGCTGCTCATCGGTTGCCTTCCTTTGTCCACACATGAGGTCGTAACGATAGTTCCTCCCAAGGTTGAGGTCACTCTAACGATTGGCTCATTTAAGCCAATAGGCCCGACCAACTTTCGCACTGCATTCTGGGATTTCTCTGGTGGTGGAAGGGCTAACTTGTGTGGGTGCAACCATACAAGTACTTGCTTAGTAATAAAATTAGAGACGTATCGTTTAAAATTATACACAAATATTACCCAACCAATCATTATTCTAGCAAACTAAAAAAAGATTTTAATGTTAGTTGTTTTTGTGACAGACATCCTGAAATGTTGCTCCATTTATTCTGGCACTGTCCCAATTCAAGTTGTTATGGCAAGATATTTGTAGGTTTGTGATTGACCATATTTATAGTGATTTTTCTCTATTTTGGAAAACATTCTGTTTGGATTTGCTGTATATGATGGGGCAATTTCTCTGTCAGCTATCTTAGCTGCGCTTTAGAACCGTACTACTTAAAACGGAAGTATCACGAGTTTAACGCGCAGCTGCGTGTTAAGCTGAACGTGATTGCTGTGTAACAACGCGCACCGTTTCATCTGATTCGCAGTTAAACTGTCTGGAAACCGGAAGTTGGAGATCTACCCCGAACCAGAGCGCGTCTCTACAGATATTATAGATATATTATAGATATTATTTTTTACAATTGAGCACACGCTTCTTAACCTTTGTCTGTCTAAACTAAATATAAATTAAATTTATAATGCAATTAAATCAAACACTCTGTTATTGATGGCCATTATCAACGGCAAACTCAATGTAGAAAGATATGGCTGGCAGTAGCAGCGCCGCAGCAGCAACGCTGGCGGTGTGGACAAACACACGCATGCGAGCCGCAGCAGTTCAGCGACGTAGCCGTCACGCACCCGCGACGCAACTGGTGTGGCCCTGGCCTTATTATAATAGTAAGTAAGTAAATAAATAAATAGCAATCCCTCTTCACTTGGCCTGGCTCAGTTTAAAAGCCATTTCCATGGGGGGTTTCGGGGTTCTGTTCTACAGGTTTCCAGGGTTGGGCTTATCGAGAAGTATTGCGGGACCTTAATTTACATTATAGGCGCCAAACCAAATCTAAAACTGTACGAACAGATGTTCTGGGTTCAGTCTCTGTTGAATCAGAAGTGCTGTGCGTTTGTCTTGCCACTATATCTTTTGAAGAAAAGTTCGAAGAAAATAGACTGCATAGGACAACTGGTTATTATCTATTTATTTTCTTCTTTGTTAGTTTTTAGTGCGAGTTATAGACAGAAGGAAAGCCATCGCGCTTTATCTTTTGCTCCGAATGCTCCGGAGGAGAAATGTGGGTTCACCCAATAAGCCAGAGAAAGAGGCGACTTGGGAGTTTTTCACCATCTTGCTGCTGAACTGCATCTTGATAAGGACAAACACCTGGAGTATTTCAGAATGAGCGCTGAGTTTTGCATCGTCACAGTCAATGGCGGATGTAGCCCAAGCCTGTTATACTGAGAACTAGCGATTCTGGCAACGCGTAGTCACCACGTCTTCATAGTCAGTGAATCTTTGGAGTCAGAACGAACTGGTGAACTGAGGAAACAATGACATAGGCAGTGTCTGATTGGTCCGTCCAGCGCTGAACTGTACGCGTCACAGGCTGCTCGCGCTTTAGTCTCTGCCTATAGGCTGGCAGCAGCAGGACCGAGGCGTGATCTGATTTGCCGAAGGCTGGGCGAGGGAGGGCTTTGTAGGCTTGTCCGTACGGAGTGTGAATATGGTCCAGGATGTTTTCGCCTCGCGTTGGAAAAAGTACATGTTGGTGGTATTTCGGCAGAACTTTCTTCAGGTTGGCTTTGTTAAAGTCACCAGCCACGAAGAAAGCAGTCTCCGGGTTTAGAGTTTCTTGCCGTTCGATAACTCTAGTCTAAAAATTCCAGATTGCGAATTTAATCTAATATCCAGAAGAGTCTGTCGTACTTGATTAGCGCGTTACAGGTTACGAAAAGACTAGAAAGTAACATTAACAAAATGAGAAAAACGCAAAGTTGAGGAGGACGCCGAGCGACAGCAGCCATCCACGCCAGCGCCATCTTCACAAAAAAAAAAAAATGCAGTGCAGAGAGCACTTTGTGTGTGTATCTCTCTCTATCGAGATATATATATAATATACAGCATTGCAGGAGCAAGTATTGCCCCATCTCACAGCATCTGCAAACTCCATTTTATGCCATCTCACAAATAAATATAGCAAAATCTAGAAAAAAAAAACTCAAAATCAGTTCAAGCCCAACTGAGTCTAGTTATGCACTTAAATTCTACACAACTTTTACATTTTTCTATGTACCACTGGTACAGAATTGGAAAGCAGGAATGGTTTTCTGTGGACAATTGATTTCCTGATGAAATGTTTAACTGGTATCAGTGTCACACATTAGACACAGGAGCAAACAAAATGTGAATCATCATTACATTGGAGCTGTTGTTGTGTTTCTCCAGCAAGAAAATGGTGCCATCCCCATTACATGGCATAACACGCTCAGAATTTAAAATCTGATGCATGTAATGCTGAGAAGCTGATGAAATCTGAGGAGGAACAATATAATGGTTGTACACATGAATGCAAAACAGAGAAAAAAAATTGAACATGCCAAATACTGTCAGATGTGCACACTACTGTTTAAAAAAGAGATAAGAAAAAAAGCCCATTTCACGTCATTTTGCATGTTATGATGGGAGCTTTACTGTTGATTGAGAAGAAACAAGAACATCACTAAAGGATAATAATTGTCTTCATACACAAGATAGTTATACATAAATGACTGTTACAACATTACAACAAACTATACAAGTTTCAATAACACCTTCAGATTGAGTAGGACCTTCAGAGTCAGTTTCATCTGACTCCTGTGCCACTGCCACTGGGGCAAACATTCCTTCTAATGAAGGACATCCAACTGATAATGAAAAAGTGTCAAATAAATCAAACATACACATTAAAATGGAAGCTTCACAGTGTGTTGCAACAGCATTAGGGCAGTAATACTTTATAATTATTAAAGATTAGATTATAAATTATGTCAAATACCAGGACATGTAACACTTTGTTAATGTTAGAGTGAATTGAAAAGCACTTTCAGGTGCAGAACATGCAATCAGGCCTTTTGCTGTACTCGGCTTAGGCCGTATTTTCTATGACAGAATGTAGCTCTCTTATGTTATTGGATAGTTATGGGCTTTACCAGTGCTGCAAAAGTAGACATGATATAAGCTGTAGGATATCAACAAGGCATCTACTATATCAAATAATCATCAATGTGTAAATCAATTTAAGTAATTAATCAATCAAAACCTCATCAACTTACACAACTTCTCTCTTGCAGTGTGATGAGGTTGACTTGGCCCACTACATCGCTCATTTTCATTTGTGTTCTGCACTATAATAAGTTATATGTGACTTGCAAGTCAATTCAAGTGACTATGTAACACTATGTATATGCATACTACATATTTTTCCATTCACTAATTTTCAGTCAGTTCCCTCACCATCTCATTTGCTGGGTCATTTTCTTTTGTTTGTGATTATAACCATGAATACCATGGAATGAAGTTTACTATTGGCAGGTATTCAAATCAAACCAGTTCTGTGTATTGAGTTTGTGTGTTTGTCATTGTGTCTGTGTGGGTATTCATCTAGCTAGCTTGCAACATTGCAGTATGAAGGGGAATATTAGTCAAACAGCTGCCATTTTCCAAACCATAGTTTGCGGGTACAGACAATTTAAAGGATCGTGGTCACAAGTGCGTGTGTGTTTATTCCAGCATCAGGGCCTCACTTCGGCTTTGAGGATGTAGCTGCATTGGTTTAAGAAACGGCCACGCTTCATACTGATGCTTTTTTGATTTATTTTCTCTTTCACTGTCTCTGAAAACTGTAAACGTGAATAATCAGAAAAACACCGTGACAACGTTAGCGCCATAAACCTAATGCAGAGTCCATCTTCTTCTGAAAACTCATGAGTCCGTGATTGGTTTATATCTCTGTTGGCGCTGTTCCCATAATTCCCTGGTTAGGACCCCGTATTCAAACAAACTCTTAATACAAAAAGGGGAAATTCTAAGTAGTAGTACATGACACAATATCTCTTTTTTAAAGTACAACTTAGAATCATTTTTAACCAATGAATAAATCCATGAATTCAACAAATAATAAAATCATGAATTAAACAAATACTGTAAATACATATTTATAATCACTGTAATGTTCACACTGTCTCTGAGACAGTTACACTCCCACCAGTTACTATGATTTATGATACATTCAAATAAATCTTGTAACTTCTTAATCAATTATGAACATCTGTAAGACTTTTAACTCATAGCCTTCTCAATTCCCCATTATAGCTGTACATGGGAACTACAGACAAACATCTCATTTGCTTTCTATGAGTACAACTAATTTATGAATGGGACGTGCAAGTATTGATGGATTAGTAAGCTTTTGACCCTTTTTGTCTAGACTCCTATTTCCGATTTGCACTGAGGCCTTCCTTACCAGGCCATCTTTGTCTTTGCATACATCAGTTACTCTGCCGAGTCTCCACTCACAGCGAGGAATTCCTTCCTCTTTCACTATGACTACATCTCCAGTTTTTACATTTCTCCTAGGAGAATGCCAACGCTGTCTGAGTGCAATGTTTGCTAAATACTCTTTCCTCCATCTCCCCCAAAACTGTTCAGCCAGGTATTGGACTTTGCGCCATCTTTTCTTGGCTTACAGGTCTTCTGCTACAAATTTTCCTGGAGGAGGAAGTGGAACAGTGGCCTTCATGGTAAGTAAATGGTTAGGGGTAAGTGGATCTAGAGCGTTGGGATCGTTTATGCTATCAGTAGTAAGTGGGCGGCTATTTACGATTGACATTACTTCGTAAAGGAATGTTCTCAAAGAAAAGTCATTCAAACGGCCATTACTCTGTGAAAGAACAGAGCTTAGGATGCTTCTTACTGTCCTAATTTGCTGTTCCCATACTCCTCCCATGTGACTGGCATTTGGCACATTCATCATGAATTCACACTGCTTTTGGCCAGGTAAGTAGCTAGTCGCTCCTTGTCTACTTCCAGCAGAGCCTTTGCTAGTTCATTTTTCGCTCCAACAAAATTTGTCCCCTGATCAGATAAAATTTGTCTTACTGTGCCACGAATACCAATAAAACATCGCAGGGCATTTATGAAGGAATCTGTTGTCAAGTCCTCTAACATCTCTAGATGTATTGCTCTTGATGACAGACAAGTGAAAATGAGGCCATATCTCTTATGCTCTTTACGACCTTGTTTAACATGAAATGGACCAAAACAGTCCATTCCACAGTAAGAGAATGGTGGAGACGGATCAACACGATGATCAGGTAGATCTGCCATCTTTTGTGTTTCTGTTGGCCTGCGAGTTTTCCTACATGTGACACATTGTTTGATGTAGCTTGCCACAACTTTGCTGCCACTGACAATCCAGTATCCATTAGCTCTGACTTCATTTAGAGTTAGTCCTCTGCCCTGGTGTTATGTGTTTCCATGACAGTAATCCAAAATAAGGCGAGTAATCACTCCATCTCTTGGCAAAATTACTGGATGTTTCAGATCGAGAGGCAAAGAAGCGTTTTTTAGTCTCCCGCCCACCCTTAGGACACCATCTTGCAACACTGGGTCAAGCTGATATAACGGATGGCTACATGGTAGTTTGCCCTTGCTCAGTATTTGTATTTCCTCTTTGAAAGCCTGATTTTGTGCCAATTTTATGAGCGCCAGACTGGCATTTCTTCTCTCTTCAACACTGACTGGGCCGGTCTCTTTGGTTCTTTTTGCTAACCGCTGGATCCGAGCTACAACGTTTAAGGCAGTATGCCATTTTGAAAAGCGCTCAAGCCTGACTAGAAAACTTTCTTCGTTCTCTACTTGTGTGTGTAAAATCTGTGTCGTCCTTACTTCAGGGTCTCCCACCATGAGCTCTGGAGTTAACGTTGGTGTGACTATCTCCCTTTCCCACAAGAACTCTGGACCAGTAAGCCAGTTTGAGTTAATCAGTTCGGTCACACTGAGGCCTCTGGAGGCGTGATCAGCTGGATTTTGATCAGTGCTGACGTAGCACCACTGGGAGGGGTCAGTTATTTCTCTGATTCTCTCTACTCTATTTGCTACAAAAACATGGAACCTACGGGCTTCATTGTTAATGTAGCTCAAGACCACTTGGGAGTCGGTCCAGAAATATTCTTCGTCCACATGAAGCTCTAGCTCTTCTTTTAACATGCTGCTGACTGTTGAGGAGACAACTGCAGCTGTCAATTCTAGCCTAGGTATGGTTACAATTTTCGTGGGTGAGACCCTAGCCTTACCTATGACTAAAGAGCAGTGCACTTTGTTCTCACCTACAACTCGGATATACGAGGCCTGGCCATAGCCATTGCAGCTTGCATCTGAAAAATGATGCAGTTCGGTTCTTTGGATCTTTCCAACATCAATAGGAGTGAAGCATCTTGGTATCCGAAGACTTGGCAGGTTTTCCAGATCCTTCAGCCAGTTATCCCATCGTGGCACTAATTCTCTCGGCAGTGGTTCATCCCATCCCACTCCTTTCTGGCACATCTCCTGCAGTATTTTCTTCCCCAGCAGCAGAAAGGGGGCCAGAAAGCCCAGGGGGTCAAAAACTGAGGCTACAGTGGAAAGGATTCCCCGACGTGTCGTTGGTTTTTCATCCAGGCTGACTTTAAAGGAGAAATTGTCACTGCTTACACTCCACCTTACTCCTAACACTGTCTGAATGGGAAGCTCTCCGAGACTGAGATCCACATCATGAACTCCACCTGCCCGTTCGCTTTCAGGGATTGACTCTAAGACTTCTCTGCTGTTTGAAATGAACTTATGGAGATGCAGTTTTCCCTTTTCACACAGGCTTTGTGCTTCTCTCACTAACTGGATGGCTGCATCCTCAGATTCCACACTGGCTAGGCCATCATCGACATAGAAGTTCTTCTTGATGAACTCAGCTGCTGCAGGATACTCTCTTTCATGCTGACTCGCAAGATATTTCATTCCGTAATTTGCACAGCCAGGTGAGGATGCAGCTCCAAAGAGGTGTACCTTCATTTGAAACTCTTTTGGCTCTGCGTTCGTATCTCCACCTTCCCACCAAAGGAAACGAAGGAAATCTCTGTCGCCAGGGCTCACATGAAACCTATGAAACATCTTTTCAACATCACAGATGACTGCGACTGAATGTCTGCGGAACCTGCAGAGAACGCCCGTCATTCCATTTGCTAGATCAGGTCCAGTCAGTAAGTGATCATTCAGCGCTGTGCTCTCGTACTTGGCAGAGCAGTCGAACACCACCCTTATTTTGTTTGGTTTCCTTGGGTGGTAAACCCCTTGGTGTGGGATATACCACACATTTCCTGGCACAAGTTCATTTTCAGCCCTTTCCGCATCACCATCATTGAATAGGCCCTCCATGAATTGAATGTAGTCTTCTTTGAATTTTGAGTTTTTATCAAGTTTTCTTTTCAAGTGCTTCAGCCGCACCAGAGCTAGCCTCTTGTTTTCTGGCAGTTGTGGGCGTGTCTTAAAGGGCAATGGCATATCCAGGTGCCCATCTGCGTTTTGGTGCACCGTCTTGTTCAGGAACTGCATGAAGTGTATGTCGTCTTGTGATATGCTCTTTTCACGGTGGTTACTATCTCTGAAGTCAAACTCAAGGGCTTTGATTACGGTAGCTGGTGTCAATGGTGGAAGTTCTTTGACTGCTATGCGGTGGCACAGGCCAGTTACCTCCATTGACTTTGCACCTTGAGATGAGTTTCCGACAATACTCCAGCCCAGGTCGGTTTTGATGGCATATGGTTCATCGTCTCTTCCCGTAATGACTGAGCGTGGAGCTAATGCTCTGGAACAATCATAGCCTATAAGAAGTCCCACCTTGCAGTCCATTAACTCTGGTATTTCCTGTGCTATTCCTTTCAGGTGATTCCACCTCTTAGCAGTGTTTGGTGTGGGAATGTGGGAGCGCTCAAGGGGAATGAAATCTCTGGTATATGCAGGCGGCAAGTTGATCCAATCTTTGGATGATAGCAGTCTTAGAGTCAGAGGGCTAACTCTTGCACTCTGAACAATGGAGTCTTTTCCCATCATAGTGGTCAGCTTTAACTTTACTGGCTCTGAGCTTGCTCTTATCATTTGGCACACCTCTTGATCTACAAAGGTGTTGCTACTCTGAGTGTCAAGTAAGGCGTATGCAAGTCTCTCTGTTTCAGGAGTCTTCATTGAAGAAATCCAGACGGGCACTATCATAGATGTGCTCCCACCATCACCTCTATCTACACAGCAAGACAGGGAAGATGTTTTCTCCTCAACCTGCCTAACATTTGGAACGCTATCTGCTGGTGGACGGTCTTCATGTAGTGCCGTTGGATGATGTTTCTTACATATTTTACAGGTAGCCTTTTGTTTGCAGTCTTTCGAGTTATGCCCTTTTCTAAGGCAGCCAAAACAGAGTTTGTTGTCAAATATTAACTGTCTCTTGTCCTTTGCAGGCTTACTGGCAAACGTCTGGCATTTGTGGATGGAATGACCTTCACCACAGCATGTGCATTTGATTGAGTTTGAGGATGTGTTTGACACATTATTTTCATTAGAGCTGTTCTTTTGGGCACTATCTGTTGTTTTGATGTCAGTGATAAATGCATTAGCCTGTGGACGCTTAATATCTCGAGAGGGCTTTTCTTCCACATGTTTTAGAGCATTAAGTGATGTCATGGGGTTACAGGCAATTTCTGCTTCCTGCGCCATGAACTCAGCAAATTCTTTAAATGTAGGATATTCCTCTGTTTGGTGTAGTTGCTTTGTTACGTGACGATTCCAACGAGATGTAATCCAATCTGGAAGCTTTTGAAGCATTCTCTGATTTGCCTCGCAATCGTTCAGCACCTGCAATCCCTTCACATGTGGCATGGCTTTGCTGCATGCTGACAAGAAGTCACTGAACTGTCTTAGCTTTCCTGAATCTCTGGGGCCTATTTTTGGCCAGTTATTTAGCTTTTCTCTGAATGCACGCTGAATTACAAAGGGATGACCATAGCGAGCTTGCAGTGTCTCCCAGGCTTGGTCATAAGCTTCGTCATCCTTTCTGAAGAAGGTTCCTTCTAACACAGATCGTGCCTCACCACCAATGTACTTTTGCAGATAAAATAATTTGTCTGCTGCGTTAGTGCATCGTCGCTCTATCAATGTTTTAAAGCTCATACTCCACTCTAAGAAATTAAGTGGATCCCCTGAGAAAATTGAGGGCTCGGGAGCAGGAAGTCTAGTGAGGGCCATTGAATCATGTAGGGCTTGTACTAACAGTGCTTCATTTTTGACAGTGTTCGTTTGTTCAACATTATTGTTGCGCGCTTGCTCTCTCTTTATGTTTTCAGGTGGTACTAAAGGACCAGTAGATGCCCTACTCTACCTCTATCATGAGTTTCGCTCCCTTCTGCTTCAGAGTACACTCTAAGTTTAGCAGCCATTACTTGCAGATCTCTCTGATTTTCCAGTTTTTTAAGTTCTTGTCTTTGAGCAGCTATTGCATCCTCCATTTGTATTTCTGCTTCTTTTGCAGCTAACCGCGCAGCATACTCTGCTTTTTTAGTGGTGATGCTCTGCCGCTCTGATGAACAGCTTGACTTATGACTAGGGGCTGTACGGTCGATCACTGATGCCTCAAATATAGACTGTGCATACTCTCTATCAAGCACCATGTGAAGTCTAGCATTTTCAGCCTTTTCATCGAACTCTTCTTGACCCACTTCACTCATACGCACTTTCATTAGACCCATCAAATCTGCTGTTACTGCTGTACAAGAATCAATCTTTCTTCGAATCTGAGGGGGAGGTGCTGATTGCAATCGTATGTCTTTATATGCATCTTTAGCTTGCGTTTCAAGTCCCTCTACAGCATCCATCATGTCGGCTACCTCGTTTTCAGTGCAATCAGTTTTAAGTTTATCACGCGTACTTCTAACTTCCTTTTCCCAGCATTCATATAGCTTGATGAATTTGCTCTCCTTTTGACATATTTCTTGTTGCTTTAGTTCTAGCATTTTGGGGGTTAATTTTCTTTCCCTAATAGATTTTCTTTGCTCTGGGCCAACTGCTATTGAAGTGGCATCAGGTTGTGAACACTCGTCACAACTCTTGAGAGAATCTTTGCATTTATCACCTTCTGACTTTTCCCCATGAACTGACATCTCAGAAATGTATCTAACACGTGAATGTGTAAATTTCAAACTTAAAATATCTCTTTTAAACTTGTATAGGCTACACTCAAAATTTCTTAATGCACTAGATAAATGCTTAACTTTAAATCAAAATGCAATGCCACTTTAAACAAAACGCAACAATAATGCAGGAACAACCATTAAGCTAGCAATGTCTCTGGTAATATCAACTGATATATCAATCAAGTCCACTCTAATTTACAAATGTCCATACGTTTCAAATGAACTCAAACTTCAGAGCAGCATGGTCAAACCTGATACCATCCGTTGTAGCCTACGCCGAAGATCAGTCAGAAGGCCTTGTAGACTAGCCACGCATTGCTTGTCTTACTGCGGCGTAGAGGTGGGATGAAGTCGTGCTGTTTGCGAGCGTCGTTCTCTGCAGACCGAATCGTGAACCTGTCGTGCTGCCGTGGTGCTGCTTGCGAGCGTCGTTCTCCGCTGACCGAATCGTATCGTGGTGCAGGGCTGCTGCTTGCGGACTTCGTTCTCTGCTGGCCACAGGCGTGCTGCTTGCGAACGTCGTTCTCTGCTGGTCGAGTCGTGAAACAGTCGTGCTGCTTGCGGAGATACGTGCGCTGGTCTTCCGCGAACGTGGAGGGCAGCCCGTTACTTAAGTCTCTGGCTGTTTTAAAGCTAACAGCCGATGAAAGTTGCTGTAGGCTAGATCAACTCTGGAGCCGCGGTGTGGATGTAAGCCGGTTGTTAGCTACGTTGAAGCTCTCGTCGTTCTCTGATAGTAGACCAGTCTCTCTAAACGTCTCTTACGCGCTGTTATTCTGGTCCACTTGTTGGCTTCAAACCGAAAGCTAGCTCTTTCTACTTACTTAGCCACATTGGCGGTGCGTTGTCACTGTAGCTGCATTGGTTTAATAAACGGCCACGCTTCATACTGATGCTTTTTTGAAGATTTATTTTCTCTTTCACTGTCTCTGAAAACTGTAAACGTGAATAATCAGAAAAACACCGTGACAACGTTAGCGCCATAAACCTAATGCAGAGTCCATCTTCTTCTGAAAACTCATGAGTCCGTGATTGGTTTATATCTCTGTTGGCGCTGTTCCCATAATTCCCTGGTTAGGACCCCGTATTCAAACAAGCTCTTAATACAAAAGGGAAATTCTAAGTAGTAGTACATGACACAATATCTCTTTTTTAAAGTACAACTTAGAATCATTTTTAACCAATGAATAAATCCATGAATTCAACAAATAATAAAATCATGAATTAAACAACTACTGTAAATACATATTTATAATCACTGTAATGTTCACACTATCTCTGAGACAGTTACAGAGGATAAGGGGGCTGTATGCATAATTCTTGAGTGTGGTAATTTGTATGCTTTTTCAGTATGCATCTGGATGTAGATTATTTTTAATAAGATTTTTGATTACTGTAAAATAGTACATAAACATGATTATGTATTAGATCATGCACAAAATAAAATATACTCCTTGTGTTGTACTTAATGTAGATTAGTCCAGGGTTGGGTGTGGTAAGGGGAGAATATTTAAACTGGCAGGTTAGCTCACCTAGCAGGAGACTGGGCGAGAGGCTCATTGCTATGCTTCAGTACGAGTTTAAGTGGACACTGGTTGTCTTGTAGCAACAGTAGCCATAGTCAGTAGAGCTTGTAGACAGCTTCTGATCTGCGTTATTGGTTTTCTTTGTTGTTTTTGTTGTGTTTTTTTTGATGTACCTCTGCTGTTTTGGACTTGCACTGTAAATTGACCACCCGAACACCTTTGTAAAAGATGCTCATCATCTTTGGAAGATTTCGTGTGACAACCTGTTCCCCCCTACAACCCCTATGCAATATTCCCTTCTTCACATGCAGATAGAAGGGATTATAATTAGATCTGTCCCAAAAGATTTTTATTTGACTGAGAATGGTCTCTTGATGAAATATCAGCCGATATTATCATTCTTGAGGCTAAAACAACAACACACAAACAATTATATTTATTATACTCAAGCCAAGTAGCACTGGCCTAGCCCAGACTCCTATGACTTTCTCACCTGATTGAAGTTCCCACCATTCATCACAACCATCAAACAAATTGTTGAACTTATACATCTTAATGATAAAATGACAGAAGACATTCCACATTGTGAACAAGGGTTTGTAGTGAAGGGGAATGCTTTGTCTTCTTATGAGGGTTAAAAATAAGGGTCAAAGTAAGGGTATACTTATGTGCACCTGAAGATGGATGTTCACTATTTTGTGAGTCATCAGTAGTAACCCCAGTGACTTCACCTGAAGGTGAGAAAGAGATAGAGGGGGAGACAGAGAGAGAGATAAAGAAAGAGACAATACTACACACCATAAATTTACCATAACATAGTGAACATCAAGCTTTGTAATGGCTGGCATATAACATTGGTCCAGTACCAGATCACTCCCTAGCCTTGCCCCTAAGCACTAATACTTAATGGTTTGCAGAGTGGAAGGGGGCAGATAACTGTACATAGTGCGGCCATGGAGCCTCAACCTTATTGCCTCCTGGAATCCCCAATGCAGGCTTTTGCTGCAGCATCCTCATTTCATTTCATTCATCCATGATGTCCACCAACTGCTCATAAACATTATCACCCATAAGCAGTCAAGATGACACAATTATAAATGCTAAAACTGCCAGTCCGATAAAACTTAAAAAAACAAAAGTAATCAATTGGCTTTTATTTGTTATAGTGCCTTTTCACAATTTTCTCACAAAGCGTTGTACATATAGTGCATTTTCAGAGGGATTGGGGAAAAAAAAACAGAAAACCCAGGCCAGCTCGGGAAACTGGAAAATCCCTGCCGACAGGAGAAGGCTGTCGAGAGACTCCTGGGAAATAATAATAGACAAAGTAACATTGGCATAACATCATTTCATCTCAACAACTCATCAGAACAGTCCCATTCCACAACCAATGAGCTGGACAGGGGCTCGAAATGTTGGCCTCGAACAGGTTATGAGTAGTGATGTGCAGTACGTGAATGAACTAATCTTTTTGAATGAATCTTTGAGGTGTACTGAGTGTACTTAATTGCTAGTGTAAAAGATTTGTTCCTTCTTCTTTGCAAACATGCACGCTGATTAGCTGGCATAGCAGCTATAACTCTCCCTCCAGTAGATATTAGCTATGCGGTCTGTCCATGAAGCAGCCTATCACAAAACTGTTTCAGCAGTACCTTCATGACGACAACTAGCCAATGGCTGAAATGCTAAAACACTCGAAGCACCTCCCACTGGCCACCTGGGCACAGCGGCTGAGTGACTATGCTGACCATGGGGACTACAGCATGTGACTGACTCTGGAAGACTCGAAACGCCCCCACTGTGTACTGTGTACTGAATGACCTGATGGACTGTTGACAAGTTCTCAGTACAACAGTTCGTTCAGACTCAAAAGAACTGGTGACTCAGAAGACTCTAAACTCCCCCTACTGACCTGATGTACTGTTGACAAGTCACTGACTATGAAGATCTGGTGACTACGTGTTGCCAGAATCGCTAGTTCTCGGTAGAGCAGGCTTGGGCTACATCCGCCATTCACTGTGACGATGCAAAAGGAATCAGAGCGCTTCCGTGACATTATTATAGGAATTGAAAATATTATTAAATATTGGTTTTGCTCATCTACCTGGAATATTATTTTATTTTTACATTTTTTAACAGTATCATATTTTAGATGCGCACAATGTAGGCTATTGCAGTTCTTGTTTATCACAACTGCAATTTGACGTACGATTTATTTAATGTTGACATCACATTTCCTTTTAACGTGAATAAAGTCCTCATTAATAAATACTGACAAATCAACATAGTAGGCTACAAAACAAAACAGAAATGTGATGCATATGCCTATGCATCACATTTGTAGCGAAGCCTACTATATTACAACAAATAAAAATACGACATCACTGACTACAAGTATATTACAATGTTTGGGCTCGGTTAGTTCAAAACTTGTAGAACGAAGTTTTTCGCTTCAGATATAAGCGTGGCTCTTTTTACATCACTGCATTTTTTTAGCAAATGACATGTAGGCCTACTTATTATACGCGTTAAAATGTGGGGTTCTATTACCTTCCTAAAGACGAAGTATACTTTGCGGCTGCATGATTGTTTGAATGGCATGGTGCAGTTTCACGTAATGGATATTACGATTTAATTATTAATTTCATTGACATTTGGTTTCACACCTGCTGTTTTGCCGCAGAGCAGGCTAATAATGGACATGATGTTTGGAACAATGTAGGGTAATTTTTAAAATGCAATAAAACTATTTACAGATTCGTGTATGCCGCCCGACCGGATATGGAAATGAACGAATCAGTGAGTCAAAGATTCGAATCATTTTACTGTACTGAACGAAAGGAACCGATCCACTAAAAAGAATCATTTTGAACACCACTAATTATGCTTCTGAGAGTGTATGGGGCTGCAATCGTCCATTGCACACATAGGGCGCAGACACCTGTGTTGTAGAGTGTAACAAAAACGCGTTTTACCTTTATCGTACAATATAAAATGGAAAAGGAATGTGTACTTGATAGCATAGCCTTTCTCTGGGTGGACATAACATTATCATTAGACTCTTTCGTAGTAATTCCTGCAGTTTTCTAGTATTGACCTATGAATGAGACCGATTTTTTTCCCCCGAAAAACGCCATCTTGCAGCAGCCGCGGCCTATCGGAGTAGCTTTTGCTTACGCTGGGACGCCGAATGTAATGACGTAAAGAGCGCGTTTCATTCCGGTACCCGTCCTCTTTCTAAACAAAGACACAATACCAGTCTGAACCTACAGATCCATTTTCCCATCACCAGGCGCAGTATCTTCACAACCGGTGGGTTCAACATATCCCTATACAGTTATTGTTCTTTACATTGTTAGAATGCAATGGTTGCGGGTTATAAGAATGGTTGGAGAGCCATCACTACCTGTGTTTACAAACGCTATGACCACGGAAATGTTCACAAGCTGCTTAAGTTAACTTTTACGAACAAGCTCAGTTTAGTTTACATTCAAACTGTGTTGCAGAGCGTTCACTTGAATTGTAATAAATGTATTAGCTAGCTAAATAGGTATCTTTGAGTTCTTTAAATTTCACAAGCTGTTCGACTTCACTTCTGTTTGGCCTCTCGTTTGTTTTCAGATTAAATAGCTGACTGGGTATAGTAGCAAAGGCTAATCAGGCGTCATATTTAGCTCACGATATCTCATCGGTTGCTTTTGAATTTATTTATTTATTTTTGCTTCCCTTGGCTCAGTGTTTCTCAACCCTGCTCCTCGCGGCACCCTGTCCTGCATAGCTTCTATCTATCCTTGCTGCTTGATTAAATCAGGTGTGCTCAGCTAATAAAATGTGCCACTGGTGAGTTCAGTCAGATAGGTAGAGCAAGGATAGATACAAGATATGCAGGACAGGGTGCCGCGAGGAGCAGGGTTGAGAAACACTGCCTTAGCTAGCTGGTGCTGGAGTGGCCATACCTCTTAATATATAGAAACGGAGGTATCTGTGTGCGTGCCGGAGTACCATATCGCTAAACTAGCCAGTGCAGTAGTTCCTTAGTTAAGTTAATTTCTTTTATCTGTTAGCTTAACTAGAAAATATATCCCTGTCACGACAACCGCGTTATGCAAATCAAATATAATTTTTTGTGTGGCACGCACGACAAATCGTCCCCAAGTAATTTGAATTATTTAATTATTTGTCTTTGCAGCTGTGGAATACCCAGGCTACAGTACTAACTCCAACTCGTGCTCACAAGAAACATCTAACAACAAATCAACAGAGAGTAAGAAACAGACTCTGAAAATGTCCAACATACGTTCAGATGCAAAAAGCAAGAGGAAGACGACGCCAAATGTTTATAGGACCCCTAGCCTTGGTTACACTATTCAACAAGGGGAGGACATGCTTCTGATCATCTCGAATGAGCCCAAGAGGAAAGTCTGCAAAAGAAAGAGACCTGGAGCAGGCAGAGCCAGATGTCCTGCTGTAAAGGTGAAAAGGAAGATGTTGAATGCTGGCATAAAATACAAGGTGCCTGCTGAGGATGCTGGTCACAAGCTGAGTAGACATTATTCAGAGGACTACTATGACAGATGGGGCCAGAACCTACCTGTGGAGATCTTAGTGAACATATTTCAGCTGGTGGTTAATCAAGAAGGAGCTATACCATTCCTTTGCAGGTAGTGCATTGTCCTTAAATTATAACAGGCTGTTTAACATTATTTGGTTGTTGTCCAATGCTCATAACCTTTGCGTATGAGTCAGATATGCTAAAATCACTTGAATTACCGCATAATGCTGGTTGGAACCTCAGTGTTGCACTCTCAGTAAATGTTCATTGGTGTCCCAGGGTAGGCCGAGTTTGCAAGCTTTGGAATGGGGCAGCAGCCAGTCCAGTTCTGTGGTGCAGTGTGTCTGTTGGCTACTGCTGGATTGAGCCTGGTAAGACACAGTTACCGAGAACAGAACTGAAGATCCAGAACACTATATGCTGGCTGGCTCAGAACAGGTCAGTGCTGTGGGTCTACTCAGGCAAGATCAGTATTAGGAGTATGTTTTGCTTTGAATGTAGGCAAGTGTTCCTCTTATAAACATAAGTTCATTAATGGGAAAATAGGCATAATATAACGGTTTAAAATATGAATTACAATTGACATGATTTATTCGATATAGGATTGTTTGTATAATGTTGCATAATTTTTCCAATATGTTTTATTATATCTTAGGTGTTCCTGTAGGACAATCTCACTAACTTTTTTAAATGGAGTGAGATTTTTCAAGTGCTTGTTACATATTTTTGTTAGAGTACTCTATGTAATAAAATTTGATTATAGATTAGATGTAAAATCTGTATGTTGAAATATATACAATAGGTTGTGCTTTGTCTCACTGTCATCTAGATTCACTCATTTAAGAGAATTTTCTCTTTGTCACTGGAAAAAACATGTGGACTATGTTGTCCAGGTAAGTCTTAAACAAATTTTTCATTTTTGGCCATATTTTTCCTCAGGCCTCATTTATGAACTTTTCACACATGTAGATCACAGATCAGTGGGAGCAATATTTTCCTCAGGCCTTATTAGCGAATAGCAAATAAATCACTATTAATTACCAGAAGAACTGATCTTTAATTTGTTAAAAAAAAAAAAAAACTCTGTTCTGTGTTAACGTCTCTGATCCTCTGTTAATAAGACCAATTTGCCAAAGTCATACTCATTCTTATACACGTACAGATGCTACTTCATCAGCCCTGGGTTTTTTGGCCATAGGTACCTTTCACCTGGTCCTTGAAATTTGTGCACTTTTACACAAGCATGTAATAAACAGTGAGGCAGTTCCATCAGCCAGTCAACTGCTGCAGGCTGGTGTGAAATCAGAAGCAAAAAGCTGATCAAAACATCTGATGATGTATCGAATCACTAACAGCTCAGCAGATGCCAACAATCATGTTTTGCACATTTTGTTTGTTTTGCAATAACACTATCTAAACTCCGTGAATTACTCCTCAGAGGCAGGTGGCTCTGCAGAATATTTAAATGCATTGAAGGCAATTTTAAGTCTGAGTGCATTTTTGTTGGACTGTGCAAACTACATGTTCAAGGCTTAGGGCTGGGTGGTATATCAATTTTTTAAGGTATATAGATATATTTTCAAACGAGATATAGGATGAGACAATACCATTTATATCGATATAGTTTGATGTTTCGTTATATAACCTGTTTCTTCCGTAAAGCTGTGCCAGTGTTTGCATCTCTCCTCTCTCACACTCTCCGTGCAACCCCTCCCCCACTCTCTCTCTGCATCTGCGTATCTTTAGTGATATTTTACAGGATCGTTATCATTTGTTTACTGCTCCCCAGAACAGTGAATTCACAATGGTGAAGCCTAGCCCAGCTTCATCTCTGGAAGAAAACCCAGTTTTTAAAACCTGAGCCAAAGCTTAATTTCAAGCAATGCCATTTACTAGAGTGATTATGCATATGTCAAAGTATACATTTTTCATTTTAAGGAACTCACATTTTAACATGGTTTCATTTGCGTTCTAAGTAGTGGTGTAATGGACTGCAGTTGATCCATGATCCATATGGATCCCCCCCCACAGTTTGGCACACATGTGAACCGCGGATTAATTGCAAAGTTCAACCGTAATAGTGTGAAATACAGTTTTACTGCCGCTGTTACTTTTTAAAGTAATAATTCCCCAAATCTCGATGCAGAGTTGCAAAGATGAAAAGTGAAAAGATACAAGCGCCATTGTAAAAACCAGCAACCTTACTTAGCAGAAGTGTTGTGAAGACGAAGGCTGTGTCCGAAATCGCTCACTCGTTCACTCACTCACTATTCAGTCATACAATAAATGAATAATTTTCTGGATATAGTTTTATGTTTACAAGTTTATTCGAACATTTGCATGAACATCTTTGTGTCTAACTGTGCCAGCTAGCTACCTAAGTGACTAGCCAGTTGCAACTGACATTAACCTGCTGGCTAGATGATACCTCTACCTATCTAGCTATCACTAGCTAACTTAATGAAAGAACTAGCACCCAGCTTCATCTGTTCAAATTAGTTGAAACTAACGTTAGCTAGCTAGCTGACATTTAAGTCCAACGATCAACTGTCAAATGCGTATATATATATATATATATATATATATATGCACTATATAGTGAATAGGGAGCGATTTTGGACACAGCTGAAGAACAGCAGAACAAGTGCTCGGAATTTACATCGCAGTCGAACCTGTCGCAATATTATGGACTCATGAGTCAGGTGGTTCCCACACCACAATGGAAATCATGGCGCAAAAGCAAAAGTTCGTTGCTTTAAGTGTTCTTTAAGTTCTTTAAGTAATAAATGGAAAGCAAAGTTATATTTGTCTCCCCCAATTTTTTTTTTGCTGATCCAAAAAATGATCCGATCCGTGACTCAAAAACCGCGGTATGATCCGATCTGAGTTTTGTGATCCGTTGCACCCCTAGTTCCAAGTGAAATCAAATGGAAATAAAATTTCGAGCCACAGCGAATGAAATAGCAGTGCTCAGACTAGAAGTCATACCGCCAGGCTAAACTCATCCCCACTAACAGAATAAAAGCGTAAAATTTTTTTTAATGTATTGTAGCGAAGGGAGAGAGCAGTCACCCCACCCGGCCTCGAACCCAGGTCTACAGGGTACTGCAGCTTTTGACTGCAACGCCAAAGAGCCTGGTTTGTTGGTATGACAGTCAGAGGGCATACTCAACCATAGTGATGGCACTCCGTCACACTGCCTTCCCCTTCGGGAAGCGCACCCACACGCTTCACGCACAGAGGCATCCCTCCCGCATTCCCCCACCGTACTTCTCCCATCCCAGGGTGCCCCACTCACTCGTGCTTCACCCATCTCTGGGGTCCCTCACACCGTGCTTCACCCATCTCTGGGGTCCCTCACATAGGGGTCAACCTAACCTGGGGGTCTCTCGTAGGGCTCACACCCTGGGCGCGCCTCCGATGGCCTTGTGGCCAGCCATCCCACCATATGTAGCGAAGGGAGAGAGCAGTCACCCCACCCGGCCTCGAACCCGGGTCTACAGGGTACCAAACTGCAGCTTTTGACCGCAGCGCCAATGAGCCTGGCTCGTTGGTATGGCAGTCAGAGCGCATACTCAACCGTAGTGACGGCACTCCGTCACATGTATATTTAACCAACAAATACTCCAGCGACTATTGATGTGTTGTCTCCGGAGGATTTACTATCCACTATTTCTGAGGGCATGATGTAGTGAGCCTCGTGTGTTATTGCTGCACTTGTCTCTCTCTCTCTATCTCTGGTGGGTTTTTTTCCTTTTCGCTGTGCGCCTTAAAGGCTCGCCAAGCTTTCGCGCAGTTAGTTTTACAGCTCAGACTCAGGGCTCTGTCATTTATCATTCATGGATCCTAGCAGGTAGCGCACGCGCAGGGGCTGCCCGCGTTCCCTGTTTCTTTGCGCCGGCCCCTAATTGTTGTCGCCCCGCGTGTGCTCGCTGTCTCTCTTGATGTCGCCCGATGGGGCAAAATGCCTCCGAGGTCCCTCAACCATAAACCGGAGCATCTACCAGAGCAGCAGATGCAATTTAGTTGTTTAAAACAACTAAAGGAGCATTCTCAGCGATAGGCCTATTTTTATTTAATATAGGCTATTTATTTTATATATTTTTTCATTTACATGTTGATATATTGTGCAGCTGTATATTTTCAAACACGGTAGGCCTGTTGTTATTTTTTGTTCTGTTTACATTTTTATTGTTAATTGCACAGCTGTGTGTTTTGTTAAACAGGAGAGGAAAACCTGTAATTGTACTCTATTTTAATCCGTCTGTTATTATTGTTGAAAACAACTGGAGGAGCATTCTCAGAGACAGGTCTATTTTTATTTAATATAGGCTATTTATTATATATAATTTTTCATTTACATGTTTTGCAGCTGTATATTTTCAAACAGGGAAGGAAACCCTGTCTTTGCATTTTATTTTGATCACAGTTTGTTTTAATAAAAGTGCTTGTGACATCTCACATGTGGCTTTGACTTACAACTGAACATTTAGCCCACTTTATCGCCATTCAGCCTAAAAATACCGAGACATGATTTTTGGTCCATATCGGCCAGCCCTACTTACAATGACATTCTTCAAGACTTGTTGTCAGAATAATCCATTTACTTGAGGAGCTGACAAATGAATATTAAACACTGGGCCAACAGCACTGCATAGATAATATAACAACAACAACACTCTTTATATTTATAGCACCTTATCATACAAATAACAGCACATACGGCTTCATATAAATGTAGACAAGAAAAGAAGTTTAAATAAAAGAAGAGATATAGTTTAGGTAGCAATAATACTACAATAAGGAATTCAAAAAAGAAGTGGTAATAAAAACAAAAAACAAGGTGCATTATGCACATAAAGTAAGTCATTGTAAAATCCAGAGATCATCTAACACAGAATTTAAAAAATGATGGATAATATTGAAGAAAACTGCATGATGCTTGTATGCACTATTTACTAACATATGATTTCATGAGCTTACTTTCTCTGTTGTAAATAGTTTTACCTTGTTACCTTTTGTTCCTTTTGCTGGCCAATAAAAATTGTGAATCACAAAAAAAATGATGGATAAAATAAAAACTGCATAATGATAGATGGCCACATTTTAGTGTTTTGAGAGCTTAAAACGTGAGTTTTCAGTTTGCTTTTAAAATGTTTGGTGTTGGTGTTTCCCCTTGACTTTTCTAAGCAGAGTAGAATCTGGTGACCCAAGCCTGCTTTGTGACTGGGAGCTGTGCAGCAAATTTGAAATGTATGTTTGTGCTGAGCTCATCCATGCTTTAAAAATAATAATAATAAAAAACTAATATGCTAGTAGTGAATAGCTAATATGTTAAAATTCAACAGGTTTCAGATAAAGCCAATGGCATATTACAACCCTTATGAGTTCAAGAAAATGTTTGTCAACCAGATCCGAACCAGATCAATCAAATTTGTCAGTTACATTTGCGAGTTGGATGTAGAACCCCTTCCTTTAGGGTCTACTCCCAGGTTTGATGGGGACTCCAACTCTCTAAAGGACAAATATAAATATGAAAAAGAAAATGACGAGGTAACATCTTTGGCTGAATTCTAGAATAAATCTCAAAAATGATTACACAGTTTATTATTATGGGCATTTAGCAGACGCTCATACCCAGAGCGGCTTACATAAGTTAAACTTCATTTTACAATGTTATCCATTTATACAGCTGGATATTTACAGAGGCAATTGTGGGTTAAGTACCTTGCCCAAGGATACAACAGCAGTGCCCCAGCAGAGAATCAAACCGGGAACTTTTTGGGCACAAGTCCTGCTCCTTAACCACTATGCTACACTGCCATCCACACTGAGTTTGACAGTTTGACACTGAGAACTAATTGATGCTTGTCATTTGTTTCCAATAATGTTGATTCTGAGAGAAGCGTGTCTTGTATGGGTAATATGGTAATCTGGGAGGGTGAGAGAGACACACATGCCTTACTCTGAAACATGTGCACTACTACTTGTGCAAACACGAGTTGGAGGATATATTATAAAAATTTTGTATAAACATATATAAAATATTTTGTGTTCTGTTAAACATAAATGGCAGGATATCAATGCTGTGTACATCTAATGATGTGCAGGACACTGGTGAGCATAAAAGGAGCAGAGTTGTTGCACTCCAGGATTTATCATGAAACTGAAGCTCAGTTACATTAATTAAATATGGATCAGTATGTGGTCATTGTTTGATATCACATTTGTAATAAATTCCCGTATTAGGTGGAGATGCAATGGTACACGGTATATTGTCGAACTGTATGCCCCCTATGGTTCAATACGCACACGTGAACTGCGGTAAAACGATATGCCTGTCATTTTTACGTTATGCCAGTATTCTCACGTTAAATACTGCCCAGCATCAACCGAATTTAGCAACAGTCTCCCAGACGCAGGTGTGCAGGTGCAGCATGCAGTGTGGGTTTGTTTTGTGGCAGTGAAAACAGTGACAAAGGCAGTGACAGCGCTCCGGAGATTTTTCAGCCTTCTAAGAGAACTAATTTGCTATTAAGAATGAATTCTGTGTACGTTTGTATTTGCATATTCTTGAAACAGAACACAGTTGAGACCAGTTTATTTCCTTCTTCTGTATGGATTTTTCAGTGTAACTATGATGTGACAGCATTATTTGTATTTGTCTGAAGTTCAGTAAATAGTTGAACTCTTTCGAAGTCCTGAGTCAGTTAGCCTACTTTGCTGTCAGGTAGAACTGAACATTGGAGAACACTGCTATTTAATTTGCCCTTTTCAGCATTATCATAATATTCTGAAATGACCTACAAATTAGCCTATATTATACCAAGACTTTTAGAAAATAACATGCACAAGCAGACTCGATTCAGACTCGATTCTAGCTAATTTCAGCTTTGAGGAAACAGCGATTTAACGTCAAAAAATATAGCAAATGCTAACTGAAAACTATGAGAAGCTTAATAACACCAATGAAAACATAACAAACCATGTAATGTAACACGGGCACTACATAGCATAAAAATAAGTTACTATGCGAAAGGGTTAAAAGTTCAATAAATGCATGATGTTTCCAAAGTCAAGTAGTAAGTGAGTAATTGTGTTAAATAATCGTGATCTCTCTTATTTTTTTCTTAAATATAAAGATACCGAAACCGTACCGTTACCGTGGCCCAAAAACCATGATACATACCGAACCGTGAGTCCACTGTACCGTTGCATCTCTAGTATTAGCAAGTGCCCTCTAGCTGAGATGGCAGTAGGCTTGCACTGAAAGGTGTTCAGGGATCCATGTTGATTTGCTTAGTTTTTTTTTTTTTTTTTGTGTGTTTTGTGATGAAAATTACACTTTCCTTTCTGATGTATTGTTGCAGGTCATTTCACAGCACTGCCCCCGGCTCTCCTCCCTTAAACTCTCATATTGTTCAGGTATAACTGAGAAGAGCTTTCAGAGCCTTGGGAGCAACTGCCCTGCACTGGAATGCATCGACATGCAGTTCTCGGAGGTAGGCTCTGGAGCACTTTACTCGACCTAAAATTAACTTCAAATCTAATATCAGAAGCTTTTCCAATGGCTTTGTCTTGTCTAGTTTTTGAAGACATTGAATGTTAGTCTTTTTTATGATTATGATTAAAGCCAGGGAATTTGGTTACACGACAGTGTTTGTACTTTTTTTTCCTGAGTCAGTAAGTCTCAACATCAGTACAAAAATTCTGGCACTTGCAATATAAGATTTATTGTGTAATTGTCCTTCCTGAAAGCTATATCTTTTCTTTATTGTAAAACATGCTGCTGTTCTGTTAATTTGGACTATCTGGCCTGCGCATCTGTTGTCTGTCATTACATCTTTTTTATGCTTTTTGCCTTTTACGCAACCCTGTTTTGAATTTTTCATTAGGCTCATGTCACCATAACAACATCTGCACTTGCGCAGGAACATTGAGACTAGACCAGTGCAATCCTCTGCACTCACACATAGCCAGCAGCTCTTTTTTTGCACTAGGACTCACAGCGCAAAGGCAGGATGTGCTGCAGCGCTGTAGACTGCTGAACATATTCTTGTTTAGAAATGTTCATGGTGATGAGTTAAGGAACATGGCCATCACAGTTTTAGCCATTTATCAGTGATTATCATTAATATCACCTGAAGCACCTAAACAACTCTCCTCAATGGCTTGATGCATCCAAATGCCACTTAAATGCCACTTAAAGTTACTATAGACAGAGGCTCTTCTTTAAAGTAATTTCATCACATTTATGACACCTGATCATTGCTGCTTTCAGCTATATTTTAAATTATTTTCACTTCCCAGTAGCCCATAATGATTTTTTTACTAAAGCATATTGTGAGAATACTGAAAATGACTGTTTAGTTGAATCAAAACTAAGGGATCATAAAATCCCTTTTTGAGAAATTGTTTATTTCTCTTTGTAGCTACAGGTTGAAGCCCTGGTCAGTTTCCTGGATACTCATGGGACTCAAATAAGAAAAATTCTCTTCACCTATGGGTCCAAAAGTGACAGACTTCTGTCTGTTATTGCAGTAAGCTGAGTTGTGATGTTTTTACTGTAAAATTCATTCCTGTCTTTTGTCATACACACGACTATAGCAGTGTCCATTTTATTTTCCTTAGGGAGGATGTTGCCCTGAACTAAAATTGCTAGAAATCAATACTAAACTGGATGGTGGGTATTGTCAACTTCCTATCTGTATCCAGGCTTTGCAAAGGGGCTGCCCTAAATTACAGGTAAATATAGATGAACTTACCTGAGCATGAACGCTATGTTAGGCCAGTTTGCCATGTTGTTACTGTCCCATTGGGATTGATACTTTGGAGTAGAAGGTTTAACACCATGTTCATTTGCTTTGTCCACATGAGCCTGTGTCCACAATGCGTGAGGATTTTGTAGTGCTTTACAGTTCTGATATGTGTTTAGGTATTTAGAATGCTCAATGTCACGCCAATGCCCAAAACAAGCCGCAAAGCATCATGCTCCACATCAGGCTTCCCGCATCTGGAGGAACTGTGTATGGCCTCCTCCTCTATGTCCTTCATAACTAATCAGGACCTGAACACTCTGCTCCACGGTTCACCCAACCTGCGAGTTCTGGATGTGCGTAACTGTACTCGCATCACCCCAGCTGTTCTCTCCACACTGCCCTGTGAGAGTAAGTGTTCCCCTCATCTTTTCCATTCGCGCTGTGGCCTAAGGCCTTTTTTATACATTTGCAATTTGCATGTACACAACGTGTTATTTGCGCATCAGATCAGCCATAATAGAATGTTAAAATGGCCTGTCGGCCAGTCATATTTTTTATATTAGTTATTTGTCGACTACCACTGTGATGGACCAAACATAGTTTCAACATAAGTAACTAAATACTCAGTGTTGTCATGCTAAAAATTAGGGGAGTCATATATTGGAAGGCCTGTATTTTATTGAAAAAGTGTAACATTTTGATTAGAGCAGCCTCAGAAACACAAGTAGGCTGTCAGGTAGCTGTCAGGTTGGCCATTGGTCAAATAAGGACCACCATTGTGTATTTTTATCTCTCACCATAAAAGTGAGGGAGTTATGGTGACTGTGTGGGCAGCTATTCACATCTCCTTTATTGTCAGTATTCTTAGACTTCATGAAAAGCTCTTCTATAACATTAAAAGATTAATCATCTCTGCTGACATCTATATAGGCTGTTTCCTAATTGGAGCAAATCTGAATGCAGGGGTAAGATTCAGTAATTTTAACATCAGATAGTTCACTGAGAAACTGTTGAAACTTTCAATAAAAATTAACATTAAAAGGGGTAACTGGCTACTATCTGAGATTTATTTACTAAAATGCGATTTTATCACTGGCCACTAAAGGGACTGGCACTTGTTAGAAACTCTACATTTAATTGTAGTTTTAGGGCACATATACTGTCTTACTTAGATATGGTTAGATACTGTTACCTAGCAAGCTGATGCCAGGTATATGGGTGTTTTTAAAGCCAGCTTTCCATACATTATAAAGACTGTTCTGCTGAGCTTTGAAGGGGAAGAGAGTTATGTTATCTGTCTTATTTGTGTTATAGCTTGATGTTAGTTGCAATAAATGTACTGTGGGATAGGACTGTGATCTAAAGACACTGTTTTGCTGGACAGACTTAGCCAATGAGGCACAACACTGTACTGAGGATCTCAGAAAGTGTTAAAGAAACGAGGGAGCAGTAGTTTTGTTTTAAAGTCACTGCCTGAATACACAGATTATCCTCACCGTCCCACTCTTGCCCCACTTACTTTTACAGCTGACTCTGGTTCTGCAGTTTAAGTATTAACATTAGCAAGTCTACACATACCAGTTAGCTGTAATGCCATTGCCTGTCATTATTGGCATGATTAGTCTGGTTGCCCGAACACACTACTGTTCTTGTGTCCCTTATTATTGTTATTGGTGTGCTTGCAATGCAAAGCAGTGCAAGCAAACTATTGTTATCCAATAGCTTTATTAGTGTGCTTGCAATGCGAAGTTTTATTCTTTTTAGTGAATTTTAGTAGTATTCTTTTTGGGGACGCTTCTCCTCCCACAGTTTTCGAGATATCCACCCCAAACCAACTGTAACCCGTCCGGTCTGACCCTGATCGGGTTGCTTGTATACAGCTAAGCCGTACCCACACTCGTTCTCCGGTTTTTGTCGTTTTTTCCATCCCTTTTTTCCCCATAGACTCCCATTCCTTTTCAAAATCACCCCCCTCACCCTTAATGGCCTTCCCACTTGCTCACTTTTCACCCCAGAGCCACCATACCTCACATGTTGCCTCGGGACAAAACACCCAACACTCATCCAAGACCGTTTTGACCCGTACTCGTCTTTTTGTCATTTTTTTAATCAGTTTTTTTACTCATTTATTCATCCCTCCACCCTGCCATTGACATTGAATTCATTTTTCAATGTCATTTTTCATTTTTAAGCAACCACTTAGCAACACTTTGGCAACCACCCGGCAACGCCCTAGCCACGCCCAGGGACCATATTGTTTACCTTAGGAACCACTTATCAGCACCCTGGCAACCGCCCAGCAACGCCCTAGCAATGCCCCAGCGACCATATTGTTTACCCTAGCAACCCCCTAGCAACCACCCAACAACACCCTAGCAACCACCTAGTAATGCCCTGGCAACCACCTAGCAGCAGCCTAGCAACCACCCAACAACGCACTAGCAACCAAATCATATATCTTAGTAACCATCTAGCAACGCCCTAGTAACCACCTAGCAACACCCTAGCAACAACCTTATATACCCTAGCAACCACCTAGCAACAGCCTAGCAACCACCTAGTAATGCCCCGGCAACCACCTAGCAATAGCCTAGCAACCACTTAGCCACATCCTAGTGATCGTCTCATATACGTTACCATGTTTTCGCTGCTGGGTTGCAAGCACACTCTGCATTTTCTTCAGGGAATGCACTTTTCTAGTTCTTTTTCTTCTTCTTCTTCTTCTTCTTCCACCAAATTTGGGGACGCTTCTCCTCCCACAGTTTTCGAGATATCCACCCCAAACCAACTGTAACCTGTCCGGTCTGACCCAGATCGGGTTGCTTGTATACAGCTAAGCCGTACCCGCACTCGTTCTCCGGTTTTTGTCATTTTTTCATCCCTTTTTTCCCATAGACTCCCATTCATTTTCAAAATCACCCCCCTCACACTTCATGGCCTTCCCACTCGCTCACTTTTCACCCCAGAGCCACCATACCTCACATGTTGCCTCTGGACAAATCACCCAAATCAATTCATTTTTCTTACCGCTCGGTCCCCTTTCGGCCTACGGTCACAGTACCTCACATGCTGGCTCAGGTCAAATCACCCATCACTCACTGAAACCCATACTGACCCCACACTCGTCTACTCATTTATTCATCCTACCATCCTCCCATTGATTTCAATTCATTTTTCAAAGTCTTACCACTCGGTCACTTTTTGATCAATCACCACGGGAACTGATATGCTGCTTTGGGTCATGTGACCCAACACTCACCAAGGTGGGTGTGTCCCTAGCAACCATATTTCTTACCCTAGCAACGCCCTAGCAACCACTTTGCAACGCCCTGGCAACCACCTAGCAACAGCCTAGCAACCACCTTGCAACCACATAGCAACATCCTGGCAACCACCCAACAAGGCCCTAGCAACTACCTCATATACCTTAGTAACCATCTAGCAACGCACCAGCAACCACCTAGCAACAGTTTATGAACCACCTTGCAATAGCCTAGCAACCACTTACTAACACCCTAGCAACTATTTAGCAACATTTTGGCAACCACCCAGCAACGTCCTAGCAACTCCCAGCGACCATATTGTTTACCCTAGCAACCACTCAGCAACACCCTGGCAACCACCCAGCAACGCTCTAGCAATGCCCCAGCAGCTATATTGCTTACTCTAGCAACCACCTAGCAACACCCTAGCAACGCCCTGGCAACCACCTAGCAACAGCCTAGCAGCCACCTTGCAACCACGTAGCAACATCCTGGCAACCACCCAACAAGGCCCTAGCAACTACCTCATATACCTTAGTAACTATCTAGCAACGCACCAGCAACCACCTAGCAACAGTTTATGAACCACCTTGCAATAGCCTAGCAACCACTTAGCCACTTCCTAGCGATCGTCTCATATACGTTACCACGTTTTCGCTGCCAAGCTGCAATCACACTCTGCATTTTCTTCAGGAAATGCACTTTTCTAGTTATTTTTGTTGTTGTTTTGTTTGTTGTTGTTGTTGTCATTATTATTATAGCTCTAGCTTCTAGCTCTACATGCATAAATTACTGCAGATTACTTGTGCAGATTCTCACAATGTCTTCGGTTTAGCGCTGTGATGTACGGTTTTTGAGATATGAGCCTTTGTTCGGTCTTTGGTATCCCCGCACTCTGACCAGATTTGACAGTTGACATTCAAATTCATTCAGAAGCAGCTGGTGTTGGTTTTGAAATTTGGTTGCTTGGCAACATTCCAAATGTTCCTGTGTGGAGTAGTATTATGAGACAAACATCAACTCCTCTTTCACAAACACACACAAACAGACATACACACGTGCAAACAGACACACAAACACACATACACACACGCAAACAGAGACACACACACAAACTGACACACACACACAAACAGATGCAGGAACAAACACAGACACATACACAAACACGAACAGACACACACACACACACACACACACACACACACATGAACAGACACACACACGAACAGACACATGAACACACCATGGACGGATTATCATGACCACGGGCCCTGGACACAAACTCGCCACGGGCCCCTACCTACACACAAATAACACACGCGCACTGCGTGTGCCCTCCCCAAGCACAAAGTTTGGTCACGCAATAGCACAGGGCAACCCACAACCACACATCATGTATTACTTTGAAATTATATTTTTTATTTTGACATGTTAAATTACTGCCATTTTAGGTCTGTTCTATACATGCCATGTACAGCACAGTATATACATCTTTAGGAGTCAAACACACACCTTAATTTAAATAAAACCGCAGCTCAACCACCAAACCAACACCAAATCGACCAGTTCATTCACCATTGGTGTGCTCATGTTTATATAAATTCATAGTTTTAACAATATTTAACTTTTTAAACTGCCGTGAATACTGGCTAGTTTATACTTGAGTTTGTGAATTCACATGTATTTGCCCCTAATTTCAAGGCACTGAAAGGTAATGGCAGACTTGAAACCTTTCATTTAGGTGCATTAACACTAATTTTCCTTGTCACTGAGAGTCACTGAGACTGTTCTGTGTCTTTCACAGAGCTGGAGTGTCTGTACTGGGGGCTGTACATTGGCAGCCACAACATGATGTCTTCCAGGAAAGGCATTCATCTCCTAACAAGGAAGTGGAGCAACACACTACTGGAACTGGACCTCACCGGCCAGGCCTTCTCAGAGGAAGACCTTGAGATTGCTATGGGCAACCTGGCTGATGGTGGTGGAGCAGATAGATTGCGTTCTCTCAATCTCAGTGGGACAAGGATCACCTCACATGCTCTCAGGTAGGCCATACATTGTGGACTCTTCTCTTCATCAGCAGTCACCAAGGCAAGACATTTCCAGTGCATTTTATCCATTGTCTATATACGTAATACATTTACCATCATGACACATACTGTGACATTTTTCTCAAGTTCTGAATCACTGCACATTTGAAATGGACAGATGAAATGGACACTCCCTTTTTACATTAACCCTTTCGCACGTAACTTATTTTTTATGCTATGTAGTGTGCGAGTTACGTTACATGGTTCGTTGTTTTCATTAGCGTTATTAAGCTTCTCATAGTTTTCAGTTAGTATTTGCTATATTTTTTAACGTTAAATCGCTGTTTCCTCACAGCAAAAATTAGCTAGAATTTTTCCAATCTAGTGTTCTAATCGCACCGGTTTTAGCATATGCGCTAAACGGCAAATCACACCGGTGTGACCGCCGTACATGCAAAAGGGTTAAAACAAAGATGTCAATTTGTAGTGACACACACATCATTAAGTACTAGTAGTACCCTTGTGTAATGTGTTCTCTCCTAAAGTTACAATGAATTTGTTAAAAAAAAAAAATTATCCTCTATTTTGCAGATCGATCATAAGACAATGTTCAGTGCTCAGCTACCTCAATCTGTCATCCTGCCGCTATCTTCCTAGAGGTCTGAAGAGGGTGTATCGTAGCTGGGAAGAGATCCAACAGCTACTCAACAAATTGCCATGATCTAGATGAGTAAGAGACTTCACAGTAATATAACTGTGTTAATTTTTCTTGTGATATCCTGCTGGACTCATTTTAAAGACTGAAATAAATATAAGTGGGAGATGCTACACACCATGACACACCTTATGTAAGGAAACACCTTATGTAAATGATGCTAGACTGTAAATATTCATAATATTCACAAAGAAACTGTATTTTTGGGCTTTGATATCTCAGGTTTTAGAGCTTATTAGCTTTAAGAAATTCCTATTTTAAAAAAAGATGCAAGTTTTACCAGGGAGGTGTGCTGTGGTAAGGGACAATGAAATTAAAGAAATACACTGACTGTATAGACACAGCTAATAGCATTTGAATGTTACTGTTTGGGAAAAATATGGTGCTGTTAAATAATGTTAATGTTATACATTAATTTATGTATACACATAGTATTTTGTAGAGTTGTAAGGATACACTCAGCTCATTTGAAAATTTGAATAGTAACAAACCATGACTGAACTTTGTTCCTTCCTTTTGTTTTCCTGAGGTATAAAATGTGCAAAAACGATGTTTTTGTAAAAAAAAAAATAAATAAACAACTCCTAATTGTAAACAAAATTGTTTTAAGTGCAAATTCTGGAATCTCTTATTCTTAAGGTATCTAAAATAAATGACAAAGATGACCGTAGTCCACTTTCCAGAAGGAAGGCAAATCGGGGAGCTTAGAGCTCCATGGAAAAATGTAAAATTATTCCTTGATCCTGGGAAAAGACAGTCTAGTAACTCCTGGAGAACATTGACAAGGTATGAAATGTCCATCTGTTCACTGCATATGCTCAAGTCCAGAAACTGTGGGGTGGCCAGAGGCATGCAGTGAGGTGGTCTTCCATCCAGCAGTGGCCAGGGCAGGGATTCAATGGGCTTTAAAATGCAGTGACAGTGGACAAATCTTGTCCATTAAGGCCAGTAAATGCCAATCAGTAGGGGGTGGGGCTGCAAGAAGCACTTGTTGCTCGGATAGCATGAGGGACAGAGACCAAGAGAAAAGGCCTTTTCTGTTGTGCTTTTTCATCCTGCACTATGAGGGGGTATATTTGACCATTTATCCAGGCGGAATTGTGCTAGATCCTTCAGTTCTTTTGGGTTTTGTTTGTGAACCACTTTCTTGAGTTTGAACCACAAATGTTTTATTGGTTTGAAGTGAAAATTTTGTTCTGAGTTAATAAATTTTGTTTAGACTTTCAATTTCAATTCCCCCTGAGAGCAAGGGAAAAACTCCCCCTGAGTGGCAAGGAAAAACTCCCTGACTAACAGGAAGAAACCTTGAGCAGAACTCGGCTCAGATGGGGAGCCCATCTGCTTCTGGCTGGCACTGGGCAGATAGAATTACAGAGAATACTGAAATTGTATAACATACCTAAGGCAATTGAATTATATAGACAATAGTAATTACACAACAGAGTAATTATAAAATGTAATCCTGGAATGTCTGGTTCTTGGCACACAGTTAGCTTGATAGGTAGGACAGTGAGGTAGCTGAACTGGAAATCAGGATGTGGCGTGTGAGCTACAGCTCCAGGCAGGAGCCCGCAGCAGGGACAGGAAACAAAACGAAAACAGTGATTAGTGGATGTTAATTGCAAGAATGAAAATCATAAAGGCAAGGGAGGAGCAGCGGGGGGAAAAGAAATGCCTGTGTGCAATAAGGAAAAATCCTGGCAGATAGGTACTATGGCAGCACACCTAGGGGACGAGAGGCAAGGGGCCGCATTGATCATGAGGGTGACCCTAAGGCAGTCAACACCAGACCACAGCCGGATCAGCTGAGCAGAGTCACTAGGCCATGATGTAGTGGCAGCAAGGACCACTTAGTCCACCAGAGACTCTACGATGCATGCCAGCACCGTGCCGTGTCCCTCAACTAAAAGATTTGATATAAAGGTGAGTTCTTAACCTAGACTTAAAGGTGGAGAGAGAGTCTGCTCCCTGAACCTCAGTGGGTAAATTGTTCCACAAAAGAGGGACTCGATATAAAAAGGCACTACTGCCTATAGTACTTTTACCCACTGCTGGAACAATGAGAGGTCCTGCACTTTGGGAATGTAGAGTTCGCTTTGGAGAATATGGGTGAAGAAAGTCCATAAGATAGGGAGGGGCAAGTCCATTTAAAGTAGGGGTGGCCAAACTACAGCCCGTTGCCCGTTTTTAAGTGGCCCAACGTGAATTTTAAAAATAAAATGGAATATGGCCCGTTAGAACATAGTCTCTAACAATAAATTGCACTGTACGTACATTGCACTTCTTAGGCTGTGTTCCACGTAGCGTCTTTTTTTGAAGCTGTCAGCGTCTGTTTTACATAATAATCCTATGGAGTAGACCGTGTTTTCAAAAACGTCTTAAGTGATTTTTTTAACGCCGTCGTGAGCGTTTTTTTCCGCAGCTCAGGGCATTTTTTTTTCAGCTGAAAAAGTTCAACTTCTCAGAAAAAAACGCCCTACATCAAGCGCTTTTTGACAGCTGACCAATCACAAATGGAGTAGTGAGACCTGTCGTTTCCCATAACAACCACCAAAAATGGAGAAGGTAGCGGTGAAGAAGTTGACTAAAACGCTTAACGTGAAAAACGCTGAACGTGGCTTAATGTACCTAAACATCGATCAAAGAACACCAAATTTCTCTCACACATCTCTTGTCATAAACACTTTCATATATCAAAAAATCAAAACCGAAATCCAAGGAATATGGTTGTTATCTTACATTAAGCATTTTCCTCTTCATTGACGCTCATTATAGGGAAAACGCTTCGTAGCTTAAGCCATGTTAAGCGCTTTTCAGGTTAAGCGTTTTAGAATGTCCCGTTAATTGTGCTAGTTTCTGAGCACAGTGAACTGTACAACATGACAGTTAAACTGTATCATAACATTCATCGTAAAGAGGCCGTTTGGAGTCAAATTGGACGGATCCTAGGCGTTTGGTGTTTGTGTTTTCTGCATGTCATTAGCAAAACTAGCCTGTAAGCTAACGTTAGCTCTGCAACAATGTATAGCCAGCTAGATCGCTAACAACGTACGTTATCTACTCAAATGGTGTCTCGCCACAGAAAAAACTACCGAAGCCTCACGTAATTGCCATGTTTGTAACTGATCCTGAATGAGAGTCTGTTGTCTTCTCGCCATTTTGTATCGCGAAAATGTTGCAGTAGCTGTTGTTATGGCAACAAAAGATGCTCTCAACTGCTTTTTGGAACAAACGCTGCCAGAGTTTTTTCTACCTGAAAAAATGCTCTGGCCTACGTTTTTCATCAAAAAAAGGCGCTACGCGTGAACACAGCCTTAAAAAAATTACATTTACCTCAGTTGATTAAACATGACGGAACCAAAAAGACGGAAAATAGCAATGGAGTGCTGAAAATGTCAGACATGGTGGGAAAATGAATACTTTTTCGTACACTGGTACAGAGCGAGAGCAGAAAGTAAAACAACTGACAACTAGCTTGTTAGCTCAACAGCAGCAGTTTTTTCATGCCAACAAAGTACAGGAAAATGCCACAATGGCTAGTTATGAGGTAGCTCAGCTCATCGCCCGGCATAGAAAACCCTTCTCGGATGGTGACTTTATTAAAGAGTGCCTCACTAAAGTTGCCGGGATAATGTGCCCAGAGAAAACTCAAGACTTCAAGAACATCAGTATTTCCAGAAAAACAGTTGCCCGACTAGTGGAAGACCTGTCAGCTAACTTAAAACAGCAAGTGTCAGGCAAAGCTAGTGCATTTGAGTTTTACTCGATTGCATGTGACGAGAGCACAGATGCTACGGACACAGCCCAGCTGTTAATTTTTTTGCGAGGAGTTGACTACAACTTTTGCATCACCGAAGAGCTGCTTGACCTTAGGAGTCTAAAGGGCACCATGACGGGTAAGGACATTTTTGAAGCTGTATCCGCTGTGATCGATGACATGAAACTGCCCTGGGACAAGCTGTGTGGAGTTACAATGGATGGGGCTCCAGCAATGGCAGGCGAGCGGAATGGGATGGCTTCTATAGTGTGCAGGAAGGTTCACAACAGTGGAGGTGAGGCTGTTAAAATGCACTGTATTATCCACCAAGAGGCACTCTGTGCCAAGGCAGTCCAGCTTGGTGATGTGATGAACGTTGTGGTGAAAACTATCAACCTAATTCGAGCACGAGCACTCCATCACAGAGAATTCCAGGCTTTCCTATCTGAAGTCGATGCTGAATACGGAGACGTAATCTACCACTCAGATGTGCGATGGCTCAGTCGCGGCTCTATGCTGCAGTGGTTTTATTCCCTGAGGTGTGAAATTGACCAGTTTTTGAAAGAGAGACCGACCTCTTCATGAACTGAGTGACCCTCTATGGTTGGCAGACCTTGCTTTTTTAGTTGACCTGACGAGCCAACTAAACACACTGAACAAGAGCATGCAAGGCAAAGATCAGCTCGTGCCACAACTGTACGCACACCTGAAGACGTTCTGTGTGAAGCTCTTCGAGACACAACTACGCAACTTCAATGTGGTGCACTTCCCCACACTGTTGGAACTTAAGACCGCTTTCCCAAATGCCGACCTTTCTGCAAAAAAAGTGAAATACGTGTCGGTGATCACATCTCTTCGGACAGAATTCAATCAGCGCTTCCAAGACTTTGCTGCCATCGAGAAAGACATCAAGCTCTTCGCAACCCCCTTCTTGATTGACGCGGCAGAAGTCGATGAGAGTATGCAATTGGAGGTTATTGAAATCCAATGCAACGATTCTCTGAAGAGTCGACATCAGCTTCTCCCCCTACCAGAGTTCTATCGGAGTTTGGAAAAGGCCAGGTTTCCTCTGATGAGGCGCCACGCAGCAAAAATGATGAGTCTCTTTGGCTCCACATACGTATGCGAGCAAACCTTTTCTCTGATGACTCTGCACAAAAGCCGACTGAGAACAAAGTTGACCGACAGCCACCTCTACGACATTCTTCGCATCTCAACAAGACTTGCTCCTGACTTGCCAGCTATTCTGCGGTCCAAGGAGCAACATCACTGCTCCCATTGAGTGAACTGCTGTTCCCATCAACGGTGATTCAAAATGTATGACAGTTAGTATTTGGTGTGTTGACAACCCGAATTACTTAATACATTTAATCAATCAAATTTAATAAAACAATATCTAACAAACAGTAGCCTATTTGATGTGCTAATAAGCCCATTTACTTTATTTAGGCTACATACCAAGCTTATCCTGTAATACAGTTTACTTACCCCTCCCTTTCTTTTTAAACATTGCTGTTCTACATTGTTTACAATTACATTATTGAACTCATGGACTACACACACACACACACACACACTATCTGTTTCTATGCGAGTATTGCGACTTCTGTAACTATATATTCTGTCTTTTTTGCCTCTTCAGCAGCCTGAAAGACCTATTCACAAGAATTACCTGAAGGACCAGTCTGAATACTCACAAGAAAAGAGACGCTCAGGGCTGCTGGAGAGTTGTGGAGGAATGTTGAAGACTGCCTTGTCCCTTTCTTGATCTTTTCTCCTGTTCTTATTTTTTACCTAGTGTTTTATTTTGCACTGTTTTTTGAATGAGAGTTTTATTTTATTAATTTAAATTAAATTTAAGATACAGAGATGCCTGCTGTAATATGTGAGCACATCAATAAACTACTGTAATGTCAACAGTAAACTGTTCAGTAGTGTCGTATAGTTATTTTGATAGAAAATGAATTCTCGATGGCACAGGGTTTTTCTGGTCTAAAAAACAGTTTTTCTTGCAGTGTAACTGGTTGAAAACTACCGCGCTTAATACTGTTTGGCCCATGACTCCTCATATTTTTCTGTATGTGGCCCACAACCAAAAAAGTTTGGCCACCCCTGATTTAAAGCTTTACATGTAAGGAGAACTATTTCAAAATCATTGCGATGTCTGATAGGTAGCCAATGGAGAGAGGCTAGTACTGGGTAATGTGCTCAATGCGTGTTGTTCTGGTTAGGATATGAGCAGCTGCATTTTGAACCACCTGAAAGGGCTTTATGGAGGCATTAGCACATCCTGACAAGTCCACTCTGGATGTAACAAGAGTGTGGATTAACTTTTCAGCATTGTGTACTGCGGAATTTTCCTGATTTTGGCTATATTCCTCAGATGAAAGAACGCTGTCCTGGAGGTGTTTTTTTATATGTGTTTCAAAAAACTTTGATAAATGCTGTGGTTCATTGTCATACCTCAATGTACATTTTCACCAAGCCTGAAGTACTTTGAGCTTCTTGCCAGGGGGAACCTGGTTTCTGGACCAGATGTCCTGCAGTAGGTTGGAGTTCATGACTCTGTGTGTTTTAACAAGGCCTCAGGACCTGCAGATGCAAAGCAACCCCCTTTGACTCTTTGTCTCTTTTAAAACTAAAACAGTGTTTACTGTTACAAATGCTCCCTGGCTTAATGAGCATACACACAAGACAAGACTCTAGAAAGGCCTAATGCAAATGAAAGACCTCTACCTTACAACCACACTGATTCAGTCAAGGACCTGATGCCTCAGCATGTTTAAAACAGTTGAAGTTGCAAACTGTTTTTCAGATGTTATTATTCTGAATATGGTTGCAACTAATCAAATGCTGAATCACTCCTTCATCGCCCTTCTCGATGAGTTTTTTTAAATTTTGGATTTGGATCTCCAAATTCAATATGCCGATTTATAGTGCGTTTAAAAAGTATTCAGACCCAATACTGTTTTCACAGTTTATTGTCTCAGATTCCAAATTTAAAATAGATAGTTATTATATAAAGTATTTTTCCCCACTACACAGTATTGCACATTATGACAAATCAAAAGAAACATCCAAAACCTTTCAAAAAATTGAGAAAAAAAACTAAAACTTTAAAAAGTATTTACACTCTTCGTAATTATAAGGCTAACTTTGCTCAGGTGCAAGATGAACTCATCTAGTTTGTTGATGTATGATGAATGATGGAGTTTATAGATGTTTTTGTCTCATTACATTCAAATTTCTATGATGCTTTTTTTTGTTTTTGTTTTCTGACTACTCCAATACCTTTTTGAAGCCTCTTCAATACATGCTGTGACAAGGAACCAGGGCAAATCGAAGTGCAGCGATGACTCAGGACACACAAGGTTTGGTTCAAAGTTTCCTTTACTGGAGACTCAAAAGTATCAAGCCTGTTTTGTTTCAAGAGTTCACACTAAGTATGGCTACTCAACACTGAGCAAATACATGAACAAAGGGCAGGGAGTTAAATAACAGAAAACACAAGTGAAACCAATAACTAAATAACACAAGTGAAAGACATGAACTAAATGAGACACAGAACAAAGGAAGTTATGAATCCCTCTGGTGGCCATCCCAGGAAGCAGCAGTGAAATCCCTGACCAGACAAAATACAGCTGCAAAAAGAAAAAAATAGCAAATTTCTCCTGTATTTGAGTTTCTTCAATGGCTTCCTGTCAAATACTTGGCTGCTTTCAAGGCACCTCTCTTCAAAATCCACCATATACTGGCTATTTGGTACTTCCTAACATATGAAATAGTTCAGCTGGTAATAGCGCCTTCTCCTACAGAGCCCCAACCACCAATAAAGACTTCTACTCAGCTATCTCAAGGAGTCACACGTCTCAAAATCTACAACTAGTCTAAAATACACCTGTTGAGTCTGTTACAGTCAACTGCAGACTAGATGGAGACTTAGAAGAACGTACCCATAGAGCCATATGATGCCACAAACCTTCTTTACCATCATCCCTTATGGTTTAACCACCACTATTAATGCTGGCTGACTGATGGGATAGGCTAGTTTGAGAGCTTTCTCATGACTGCAAATATTCTCTGGTTCTGCCTTTGTAGTTATGGTGCTTGTGACTGGCAGGGATTCTTGTCCGTGTTGCTTCCTAGTCTTTTATTGCTCTTAAAGACTATGGTGACTGTGTTCTTACTACATGAATGCATTTCTCTGTTCCCATTCCGTCATATCCTGGGGCAGTGTGCCTAGAGCAGGTTGTCTGTTTTGAGACATCCATCCGGCCTGAGACCTGAGGCCTGAATCTGCTATCCTGCCGAGATATCCGGCATGACAGTAGCCCACCACAACACTGAGATGAAAAGCTGTCCACAACCGCAATGACCACTACAAAAATGAGACATTCAACATCCACATCCAGCTATAGAGCTATCCTGAAACCCACCCCACCAATGAAAGAGAGATGCCCCTGTAGCCTGCTAGAGACACTCAAACCACTAACAGACTGCTAATTCATTTCCTATGAATTACACCCACCTCATTATATGTTTGTAGAATTTATTTTTGTATTTAAATATTTAACAGTAGTTTCACTTCATTGCCTCTTTTCTATGGTTCAAGGAAAAATTTCCAGTTTTTCCCAGACAGGCTCTTGGTTTTTTTGTTTTCTTTTTTATTCCCTTAGGTTGAAAAATGTGCTATATTAAATAAAAATAGGAGTTGGCCATCTCACTTGATCAGCTGATAGAAATTAGGTCTCATGTTGTACCCAACTAAGCTTTTTAAGGTTAAGAAGTTTTGGATCTGATATTCTTGGGATTATTAAGAGTTAACTTTCTATAAGCACAGTTCAATCTTCTTGAGCAGTGGTTCAGCTCCTCCTTAATAACCTTAATATTAGTGTCTCTATTTGGAACAATTATGGACCTATTTCAGATTGATCCAATTTTTGAAAAGGTTGTGGATAAAGTTATCTCCTTTGTCCTTATTAAAACCTTATTAAAATTTTGTCTCTGTTTTACTACAGCACTTGATGTCAATGGATTAATGCCTATCCTCCAGTGAACTCCCACTCACACTGTAAGTCACACAGTGCACTATGGTGGAAACCATTGACTCCTACATGAGTTTGTTGCAGTAAGCCAAGCGTAGTGGTTGCATAAAGAGACAAAAAGCATTAAACTTGTGTGATGAATTAGTGTATATTATATGTTATGCATTTAACATTTAATTTATAATGGTGACAGAAAACACGAAGAACCAATGTACTGCTGTTTACATTTGCGCAAACATATATTATTATTAATATGTTTAATAATAATATATTATTATTAAACATATATTATATTATGGTGACCAATGTTGCCTATGCCTCAATGCAGCAATGAAGATTCTGACTGCACACCCAGTTTGTCTTCTCCCTGTGCACTGTCCTGTGGAAATTAGTTGGTACTGGGAAAATGCAATTGCCCATCTCTGGCTGTCATCCTACAGATGAATTCCATTCCCTTGATATACCCTTGTCTGTCTGATATCCCTTGTCAGAGCAACATCACTTGAGTGAGTCTTCCAACCACTCCAGAGTAGGGATGGGTATCAAGAACGGTACTAAATTGGTACTGGTTCCTGACTGGTCAGTACCGAAATATTGATAAGCTCCTGGACAAACGGTGCTGCTATCAGTATTTATGTAACCTTAATTCAATCTAACATAGCTGGCATTTTCAAATTGAATCTAGGGTCCATTATAGTGGCCTCCTCGAATTTAATTTTCAATTATTATTTTGGCTTCTAATGATTATGAAAACAACATAATTGAAATAAATCGATTATTGTGCCACATTATTTATTGACATTATATATATATATATATATATATATAAAATTATCTCTTTTTTAATATTTTTTTTGTTTTTCAGTTGAATTATATTTAAAGTTCAAGAAAATCCACTGCTAACCCTTTCACGCGTACAGTCACACCGGTGTGATTTGCCGTTTAGCGCATATGCTAAAACCGGTGCAATTAGAAGACTAGATTGGAAAAATTCTAGCAAATTTTAGCTCTGAGGAAACAGTGATTTAATGTTAAAAATATAGCAAATGCTAACTGAAAACTATGAGAAACTTAATAACGCTAATGAAAACAACGAACCATGTAACGTAACATGCACGCTACATAGCATAAAAAACAACCTAAGTTACGTGCGAAAGGGTTAAAAAGACAAGTTTTTTTTTAAAGTTCAATAAATGCATGATGTTTCCAAAGTCAATGAGTAATTGTGTTAAATAATCGTGATCTCAATATTGACCAAAATAATCATAGTTATCATTTTTGCCATAATCAGAGTCAGCGCCACAACATATCTAATAGGTAAATGGGGGGCATAAACTGCCGTTCGAGAACTCAATCTGTGATGTAAATGCTTGATAAAATCTCTCTCTCACACACACACACACACTGCACTGTGTGTGTCATTAGAACATCATTTGAAATAGAGTATATATGGCACCGTGTAGCCATTTTCTTATATCCATTTCTGTTCGAAGTGCAGTCTGATAGTTGCTTGCTCTCACTGAAACATATTAGCGCCAAGTGCCATCTGACTTGCTAATGCTAACTGTACGTTAAGCACGCGCTTCTCTTGACGTAATGACAACAAATCAACAAATCAAACAAATCAGCCCAGTAGCCCCAAAGCAGCAGACCAATGAGCATACTACTTCCCCAAATATGACCTTATGCAAATAACCAACAGGGTGTTTTTTTCTTTTCTTATTTTTGTTTTTATTTCGTTTCATTTAGCAAAAAGGTTTTCACTTTTAATATGATAAATATGAATTAATTAATAAAACACAAAGTTTGGCATCACAGGCCTGGCCTGTGAGGTGTTCTCCACAGCTGGGGACAAAATCAGTGAGGAGAGATCTCAGATTCTCCCTGACAAAGTCAACACGCTCATTTTCTTAAATAAAAACTGGTAATTTGTAATATTGTAATATAATAATTCTTTGGTAATTTGTAATATTGTTTAAGTTTAGCTTCTGGTAGTGAAGCAGCATTAAGGCACATCACCACCAGACATTTGTTGACCAGACATTTGTAGCAATAGCTCCTCCCTCATTATATATACAGGAAACTCAGGAAACAGTTTAACTTGTTAAGTCTGCAAAAAAGTAATAATAAAATAACTGTTGAATCTTTTCACATCTTTTCATGTCATGTCTTTATTTTTTGTACCAAATTATGGAGAGTAGTATCAATAAGAGTATTGATAAGTATCAGTATCGATAAGCAGTCTCAGTATCGATATCGGTATCAATAAAATCCTAACAATACCCATCACTACTCCAGAGGAAGACATGGAATACCACAAGGATCTATGCTTGGCTCTTACATTTACATTTACATTTATTCATTTGGCAGACGCTTTTATCCAAAGCGACGTGCAAATAGTGAGCAAACAACAGGCACAAGAGCAAGATGTGTACAGGTCATACAATGCAAATAGTGCTGAAGCTGAGCGCAAGGTCAGTGACGCGAGCCAACTAATCTGAACTAGGATTGCATCTCAAATACAATTACAGAAAAAATGGAGTACCGCTATACCACCTAGGTAAGTGAGCAACGAGTACAAGACAGGAGTCAGATTCTCAACGTCAAAGTTACAAGGTCGAAGAGGGAGAGGTATCAGTCCAGGTAGAGTCTGAAGAGGTGTGTCTTCAGCGCACGTCTGAAGGGTTGGATTGAAGGAGTTGTTCTCAGGGGGGTGGGGAGATCATTCCACCACTGGGGGGTGATGATGGAAAAGCGTCGTTGTGAGGAGCGTGGGCCTTTCGTTCTGTTGGTGGGTGGAGCGAGGCGTCCGGATGTAGCAGAGCGAAGTTGACGAGCGGGTGCGTAGGGTAGGATGAGGTCCTGGAGGTAGGTCGGGGCAGTCTTTCTTGCAGCGGAAAAGGTGAGAGTCAGGGTCTTGAAGCGGATCCTGGCTGCGATTGGGAGCCAGTGGAGGGATTTCAGTAGGGGGGTGACGCGGGAGAACTTGGGGAAATTTGGATGAGCTGCAGCGGCTGAATAGTGCAGGCTGGGAGGCCTGCGAGGAGGGCATTACAGTAGTCCAAGCGGGAGAGCGTAGTGGCCTGGACGAGAAGCTGGGTGGAGTAGGTGGTCAAAAAAGGGCGAATCCTCCTGATGTTGTAGAGGAGGAATCGACAGGAGCGTGCCGTCTGGGAGATGTAGTCGGTGAATTCCAGCCTGTTGTCGAGGGTGACGCCCAGGCTCTTCACCGAAGTGGAGGAAGTTACTGTGGTGCCGTCAACAGTAACCGAGAGCTCTTGAAGAGGAGAGGTCCTGGCCGGGATAAGCAGCAGATCAGTCTTGTCCAGGTTAAGCTTGAGGTGGTTGGAGGCCATCCATCTGGAGATGTCAGCCAGGCACGCGGAGATCTTTTCGTCGCCAAGAAGAATCAGCGGGTTGTCCGGGAGGGAGCTCAGGAGCGTGTCGAGTTCCTCAATGAAGGGACCGAGTAGACCTGGGGGGTGGAGGGGGGAAAAGAAAAAATTAGTTGAGTGTCATCAGCGTAGCAGTGGTAGGAGAAACCATGCGAGCCAATAACTGAACCAAGAGAGTTAGTGTAGATGGAGAAGAGTAGGGGTCCCAGTACAGATCCCTGGGGGACACCTGTAGTGAGGGTAGTGGGAGTGGAGGTGGAGCCTTTACAATAGACCTGGGAAGATCTACCGGTCAGGTAGGACCTGAACCAAGAAAGGGCAGTCCCAGAGATGCCAAGCTCAGAGAGCTTGGCGATGAGCAGCTGGTGGTCGACGGTGTCAAATGCAGCGGAGAGGTCGAGGAGGATGAGGACCGAAGACAGGTCGGAGGCTCTGGCTGCGTGGAGGGCCTCTGTCACCGCCAGGAGTGCCGTCTCGGTTGAGTGCCCGGGTCTGAACCCAGACTGGTGGGGATCCAGAAGGTTGTGCTTGTGAAGAAAGGGAGACAGTTGATTAAGTACAGCACGTTCAAGGGATTTGGATACGAATGGCAGGAGGGATACTGGACGGTAATTTTTCATGTCAGATGGGTCAGCGGTGGGTTTTTTTAGCAGGGGGGTAACCATAGCATTTTTCAGATCGGTGGGAACGAGGCCAGTAGTCAGATCTAGATTTCCTCCACTTCCTCTCAGCGGCCCGCAGCGCAGTTCTGTCAGAGCAGAGGGAGTCGGTTAGCCATGGGGAGGAGGGCGACGGCCGTGATGTCCTGGAGACAAGGGGACAGAGACCATCTAGAGACTGAGATAGACATGTGTTAAAAACAGTTGTAGCAGCATTAGCAGACATGTTTGAAAAAGAGGTGAGGGGAGGGAGGGAGGAGAGAACAGCGGAGGTGAATGTGGAGTGAGAAAGGGAGTGGAGATTCCTCCTGAAGGTAGTAGCGGTGGTGTCAGAGGAGTCGAGAGTGGTAGGGACAGAGAGAGAGAAAGATACAAAGTAGTGATCGGATACGTGGAGAGGAGTCACCATGAGGTTGGACGTGGCGCAGTTCTTTGTGAGGACAAGGTCGAGCTGGTTGCCGGCTTTGTGGGTTGCAGGAGACGGGGAGAAGGTGAGGGAGAAGGAGCGCAGGAGCGAGAGCACGCTGGCCGATGAGGAGCTTTCTGGTTGGACGTTGAAGTCGCCAAGAAGAATCAGCGGGTTGTCCGGGAGGGAGCTCAGGAGCGTGTCGAGTTCCTCAATGAAGGGACCGAGTAGACCTGGGGGGCGATATAGAACGACAATGGTGAGTTTGATAGGATGAGAGACAGTTATTGCATGGAATTCGAAAGAGGTGATGGAGAGGCGCTGGAGGGGTACAAGGCAGTATCTCCAGGATGGAGATACTAGCAGACCCGTGCCCCCTCCTCTGCCTGAAGACCGTGGTGTGTGTGTGAAGGAGTAGGATGAAGACAGGGCAGCAGGGGTAGCAGTGTTGGTGGGAGAGATCCATGTCTCCGTGAGAGCCAGGAACTGCAGGGAGTTGGTCTCAGTGTAGGCGGTGATGAAGTCCGCTTTCTGGACCGATGACTGGCAGTTCCAGAGTCCGCCCGCCACTGAGAGTACCTCCAGGGAGGACAGTGTGGGATGGAGGAGGTTGGCCGGGTTGCGTCTGCGGTGGTTGTATCGTTTGCGAAGAGGGGAGAAGTGCACAGGGATAGGGAGAAAGCACATGGCTTAGTGAGTGGGAAAGTCAGTATAGAGAAAGAGAACAGCACAGGAAAAGCAAGTGGTGACGTACCGGCAGCCTCTGACTAGAGTTAAATACCTGCGAGTGCTAATTACCTAGTTCAAAGCAATAATGACTCACAGCTGGCTAAATCTAAGCACAGGTGTGACAAATCGACAAATAAACAAATTAACAAATCAACAAAAGATCGAAACTAGCTGGTCACACAATCACAAACTGATTAGCTACAGCTAAACAACAACTATCGACAAGTAATGGAACGATACACTTATCCGTATCCTGGACCGATGCCGAACGCTGACTAGATGCACACTGATGTTGCCTCTTGGCAATATCATCCGTAATCATGGCATTAATTTCCACTGCTATGCAGATGATACCCAGTTATACTTAGCAGCCAAACCTAATGTCTCCTTGACAATATCAAACATGGAAGCCTGCCTCAAAGACATAAAGACAGGGATGGCCCAAAATTTCCTTCTTCTAAATTCGGACAAAACAGAAATATTGGTTGTTGGCCCAAAGTCTATCAGGAGCAAACTCACTTATCAGTGGCGATTCTAGACTTTTATGACTGGGGTGGCCGAAGTGGAGCACTGATTCATTCAAGGGTGGCATGAGGATAACGCAAAATCCACAGTAACAGAAATAGGCGCATAACGAATATTTATAATGCCCCCCATACACTAAAAGCACTGCAAGATGTGAAGTTAGCACAAATACAATACAGAATCTAAACCATAAACTAACCATATGAACACCATATTCAGAGGATGAACCTGCAAAGAAGGACAAACACCATATGAGCTTTGTAGTTCATTATCAAGCTAGCTGGCGTTAGCTAGATAGACAGATGACAGATTAGCTAGCTAGCTACCTTGCTAGATGGGCAGATAGCTAGATAGATAGCTAGCTAGATAATTTTGCTTGCTAGCAAGAGCAATAGTGTTGTAAACTAACTCACATGCTAACAACCAATTACACACATAGAATGGCTGTTTCTTGACTATATCAAAACGAGTAGGCTAAGCTACTTACATTTTTGAAGTCATTCACTCCCGACCCCCGCGCTGATTTGAACCACCGAGTACATCAAGAAAAGTCCCACCTTCGACCTGGTTTATGGCCAATCATAGACTAGGATTTTAGGGTGGCACCCAGGGTGGCTAATAAAATCTCCAGGGTGACCCGTGCCCCCCGAAGCCCCCCCTCTAGCCCCGCCCCTGTCACTTATGTTACATTAAATCTTCATAGTGTCTCGCTGGCCTCAAGTGCAACCATCAAAGACCTTGGTGTCTATATTGATCCTGAGCTCTCTTTTGAAACACATATAAAAACACTTCCAGGACTGCTTTCTTTCATTTGAGCAATATAGCCAAAATCAGGAACATTCTGTCAGTACACAAGGCTGAAAAGTTAATCCATGCTTTTGTTACATCCAGATTGGACTGTTGCAATCTTGTCAGGATGTGCTAATGCCTCCCTAAAGCCCCTTCAGTTAGTTCAAAATGCAGCTGCTCGTATTCTAACTAGAAAAAAACGCTTTGAGCACGTTACCCCAGTACTAGCCTCTCTCCATTGATTGTAGAGTCTCTGGTGGACCTTGCTGTCACTACATCATGGCCTAGTGACTCTGCTCAGCTGATCCGGCTGTGGTCTGGTGTTGACTGACTTAGGGTCACCCTCATGATCATGCTGGCCCCTTGCCTCTCGTCCCCTAGGTATGCTGCCATAGTACCTATCTGCCAGGATTTTTCCTTATTACACACAGGCATTACTTTTCCCCCCTCTGCTCCTCCCTTGCCTTTCAACTTCAGTATTCTCTGTAATTCTGTCTGCCCAGTGCCGGCCAGAAGCAGATGGGCTCCCCCTTTGAGCTGAGTTCTGCTCAAGGTTTCTCCCTGTTAGTCAGGGAGTTTTTCCTTGCCACTCAGGGGGAGTTTTTCCCTTGCTCTCAGGGGGTCTCAGGCCTGGTAACAATGTAAAGCTGCTTTGTGACAACTTGTGTTGTAAAAAGCACTATACAAATAAAATTGAAATTGAATTCAAATTGATGTCAAGGGAAATTTATCAATTAAAACAAATCTTATCTAGAGTACCTATATAGCTGTTTGATTGAATGTGTGAATCCTCAGCAACTTTCCCAGTGGTGAGGGCATGTGGGTTTTTTACCACATATGTAACCCAGTTTGGATTTTTTGGACAATGTGAACAGCAATCAACAAACAATCAAATAAACAAACAACGAAGCAAACCAAAAAAACATGAAGTCACATATTTTCAGTTCCAATTTGGGACATATGAATATGTGGAAATAATGCAACCTGTGTGTGGATGCTCAAATGGGCATTGAGTATGTTTGAGGCGCCCCAAGTGATTTTTATGTCTCTGTACACAACAGGTTACCCTTAGACAGACTGCACTAGGAAATACACCTGGGAAGGCCTCTTTATGCCAGCATGAATCTACATTTTGAAGGTATTCGCAGTTTAACATTACAGAAAACCATTTTAACATATAACCCTTGTGTGGTGTTTGGGTCTGTGGGACCTGTTTTCAATGTTCATTAAAAGAAAAAATGATGCAATGAATTATTTTTTCAACCTGAGACTCATTGGCCTTGGGCCATTTTCTGTGAAGAACATGTAAAAGAACACATTTTCATTGAGTGCACATTGTGCACCCCCCTACACGTTTATATTACATATGTGGTGTTTGGGTCCCCGAGCCTCTTACCCACTAATAAAAGTGGGAATTGTAGGTGAAAACAAGTAAACATGGTAAAAATGAAAGAAAAAGGTTTGCTGTGTACCTTTACTCTGTCCTCCTCCTACCTGGGCCTGCTGTTAGTGTGTGTGTGTGTGTGTGTGTGTATGATACACCACGAATACACACCCCCACACACTCCCAGTCCATAAGGATTCTTATTTCTTCAAAATCAGAAATCACGTTCCAGCTTCTCTGTGGACAACATGCACACACACACACAAACAAGGTTTCAACATAGCACCAAGAACACAGAACAGGCCCGTCAATTCATCTAAGTTTGTGTTCTTGGCCGACATGTCCCTTGTGTCCTACGTGCCAAAGAAAGTCAAATGTGGTACTCATGAGTACACTGCATAGGGATGGGAGAATCTGTGGCCAGGAGCATCAAAAACCTGAAATCATAATGGATTACAATGCCACAAAAGGAGGGGTGGACAATTTGGACAAGCTGTTGACTGGCTACAGCTGCAAAAGAAGAACCCTACGCTAGCCACTTGTGATATTTTTCAATATCTTGGACATCTCGGCATACAACGCTTTTGTCATCTGGATGGTGTTGAACCCAAACTGGAACAGAGGGAAGCTCCAGAGGAGACGGCTCTTTCCTGAGCAGCTGGGCAAGGCATTGGTAAGACCTCAAATCCAGAGTAGACAACAGCTTCTGCAGCCATTGAGAGGAGGATTCAGGAGGAAGATGCTGGTGCCCCATCCGCCTGACCCACAGAACCACCCACTGCAGTATCTGAAGTAAGTGTGATGTTGTTGCATATGTATGTCTGACTCTCCTACCCTGACCCACTCTAATTATATGTGTGCGTGTGTGTGTGTGTGTGTGTGTGTGTGTGTGTGTGTGTGTGTGTGTGCGTGTGTGTGTGAGTGAGTGAGAGAGATAGAGGTAGAGAGAGAGGGGTGTTAGTAAAATTCCGGAAATAAGTGTTTTTGTGGTAGCAACAAAAGGAAGCGCTGCGATGTGTGTGGACCCAAGAAGGACAGGAAGACACAGTATATATGCATCAAGTGCAAGAAATACATTTGCAACACAGAGTAAAACTCTGTCCCTCATGTGTTGTGTAGACTGGCATGTATATGTGTTCAATGGGGCTCATTTTATCATTTCCATAAAATACTATATGTAAAATGTTTCTTTCCAGTTTGTTCAGTTCAAAGCAATAAACATCAGTAGGGATGAAAACCTTGTTTTATTTATATTTGTTCAAGATAAACATGATTTATTCTACCCATGTCTTGATTATAATTGATTTCTTTTACAAAAATCACATTTTTTCACAAAAACGAATAGCACTTTTATTGATAAATGTGATCTAGCAGAGGTAAATGGCAAATATTAACCATATATGCTGTCTATATTGCTTGTAATTGAGATAAAGTCAACACCTGTTAAGTATTTTTACATAAATTGTTATGGCTGTATGACCCGTGAACATTTGGTGAGTAACAAAAACACGAACACACAAAGGTTTATCTTGCTTTTCTTTGAGCAGCATCAGGCTTTTGCAATGTGCTACGGGAATGATTCATTACAACTCTATCATTTCCTGTAAATTGCTTTACAGCTTGGTTTGAAAGCAGTGCTGAAGACTATGTTATCAATATTCATTCATTTGAAAGCAAGACTTCGCTTGTCACAAAGCAACAGTACTCCTCTTTGACATGAATGTTTCTATTTGTTAATATCAACATGTTGGTCATTGATCTTGACAGCAAACTGTCAGGTTTCGCAAACAAGACTGGATTTTTACTGCAAAATCTTTACAGTCAGGTGTTGGCTACAATGCCAATAATTGCCCTTAAATTAGCCAGAATTTTCCTCTTAAATTGCTTGGAGGGACTAATAATCAAACATGTAACCTTACTGAGCAGGGTGCTTCTTCTAAAGAAATGCTACCATAGAATGTCACTGTTACCATGCATTGTTTAAGGTGTCCACAATGAAAACATTTCAAACCATGATAACCACCACAACTCTGTGAAGTGTAAAACTATGAAATGATTATAATCTGAAGAGTAGATCACCCATACAGATTCTTAGCCACTTCATACTGCCTGCCTTTTCTTATCTGCTTCATACTGCCAAGCTTTTCTTACCTGCTTTATACTGCCAGGCTTTTCTTACCTGGTTCATACTGCCAGGTGTTTCTTACCTGCTTCACACTGCCAGCATGTTAGCCAAGCATTGCCCTTGCATTCAAAATTTGGAGGTTACTATATGTTATCTCCCGGGCTGGCATCGCCACTGATCCTGCAAAAATAGAGGTGGTTGCCAAATGGCCGCGTCCGACACAGGTGGCTGAGCTTAGATCTTTTCTAGGTTTTGCAAGTTATTACAGGCGCTTTGTGGTGGGCTTTGCGAAGTTGGCCGCCCCTCTACATCGATTGGTCGCTGAGCTTGCAGGTACTAAGGCTAAGAGGGGGTCAGGGAGAGTCTTGGAGGATGCCTGGACCGACGAGTGCGAGCTGAGCTTCCAGGAGCTTAAGAACAGGTTGGTGACCACGCCGGTGCTGGCCTTTGCCAACTTTTCCTTACCGTTTATCCTGGAGGTGGACGCTAGTCACAGTGGGTTGGGGGTGGTCCTCTCGCAGGATGGCAAGGTACGGCCCATAGCCTATGCCAGTCAAGGTCTCAACCCCACGGAGCAGAATATGTCCAACTACAGCTCCATGAAACTGGAGTTCCTTGCATTGAAGTGGGCTATGACTGAAAAGTTTCGGGATTACTTGCTTGGGCAAAAGTGCATAGTATATACAGACAACAACCCCCTAAGCCATTTAAATACAGCGAAACTAGGTGCTACGGAACAGCGTTGGGCAGCCCAATTGGCTGCCTTTGATTTCGTCATCAGGTATCGCTCTGGTCGGAGCAATGGCAATGCAGATGCCCTGTCGCGGCAGTACCCCCCAGATCCTGCTACTGTGGCCCTTGTGGGAACGGCTCCCGGGACCCCCATGCCCCTGGAGATGCAAGAGGCACCCATTGCACAACAGCCTATGCAGGTAACCCAGGCATCCATATCCGTTCTTCCTGTACTGCATTCTCCCGATATGTGCGCTTTGCAGGCCGCTGATCCCACCATCTCCAAGTTCCTTGGGTTTTGGCAGAAGAAGGCGGGTCCCAATGTGGAACAATGGCGCCAGATGCCAAAAGCTGTACTGGGACTGCTGCAGCAGTGGGACCGCATTGTGGAGAAGGATGGTGTGCTCCATCATCGCATATTTCGCCCAGATGGAGGTCAGGAGGTGCTTCAGGTACTTCTTCCCGCAGTACTGAAAACTGAGGTCCTGCAGCAGTTGCATCAGGAGCATGGACATCAGGGGATTCCCCGGACCTTGGAGCTGGTGAGGCTAAGGTGCTTTTGGCCAGGTATGTCCCAAGATGTCCAGCAATGGTGTCGCGAGTGTGAACGGTGTGCTGTATCCAAGGATATGCTGCCCCAGGCCCACGCTTTCATGGGCCATTTGCTCGCTTCCAAACCCAATCAAATCCTAGCCATTGATTTTACATTATTAGAGCCCTCACAGAATGGTGTGGAAAATGTGCTGATCCTGACTGATGTATTTTCAAAGTTTACTCAAGCTATTCCCACTAGGGATCAGCGGGCATCCACGGTGGCCAGGGTCCTGGTCCATGAATGGTTTTATAGATTTGGCGTACCTAGTCGAATCCATTCGGATCAGGGAAGGAGTTTTGAGAGTGCCCTTATCCAGCAATTGTGCATGTTGTATGGCATTCAGAAGACCCATACAACCCCGTACCATCCGGAAGGTAATGGCCAATGTGAGCGATTTAATCGCACCCTGCACAACCTGTTGCGCACTCTGCCCCAGACAAGGAAGCGGGACTGGACGGCTCATCTGCCTCAGCTGGTCTTCTCCTACAACACAACCCCCCATCAATCAACTGGTGAGTCCCCTCATTTTTTAATGTTTGGTCAGAACCCCCAGTTGCCTGTGGATTTTTTGTTGGGTAGGGTTCAAGAACTTCAGCCTGGCCTGGTCCATGACTTGATTCTAGAGCACCAGACTCGTCTCCAGATGGCTTTTGAGGGGGCAAGAGATCGGTTGCAGGCAGCTGCAGAGCGGCGTAAGGCACGGCATGACCAGAAGGTGAGGGATGACCCATTACGAGAAGGTCAGTTCGTCTACCTGCGTGACAATGCCATAAGAGGACGCAACAAAATTCAAGATGTGTGGAGCTCTGTGGTTTATCAGGTCCTGAAGGCTCCTAGAGATGGAGGCTCTACGTACACCATTGCCCCGCTCACTGATCTACAACAGGTGAGGCATGTGCATCGGTCCCTGTTAAAAGCTCGGCCGGGGAGCCTCTGCGTGGAGCCTCCTCCTCAAGCTGAATCTGTACAGGGAGGCAACTTGGCACCCGAAACAGAGGATGATGTCCTGGAAGATGATCTATGCCTCCGGGTGCTGAACACTGCAGCCCCTTCGCCACCATTGGTGCCTCCTCCTCCTGTTAGGGAATCACAGTCTCCAAGGCCATCTAGCCCTTCTGCACTGCAGAGCTCCCTCAGTCACTCCAGCTCAGGTAATATTTCCCCAGCTCAGGTGGATGCTCCTAACTACACCTTGGTTTTGCCTGCTGAAGAAGGCGCCGGTCCCTCTACTGGATCCCTGCGACGAACCACCCGTGCTAATGCTGGGGTGCATTCTAATGTCCACCATCTACCAAGGGCAATCGGGAGTAGATCACAAGGGGCTACGAATGCTCAGGAACCTGCGGCCTGTAATATGATTTCTACTGTTTTTAGACCTTGGGATTAGTTTTATTTTTTTTCATCGTCGGGCCGACGATGCAAAAGCCGGGGGTAGACTGTAACCTGGGTAGGTTGTCACCTTTTATTTTACGTGGCTTGGATCATTGGGGGCGTGGTAGCTCACGCATAGCCGCGTAGCTTCTCTTATTTAAGATGCGTATACCTGCCTGTTTAGAACCTTGCTTCTGCTTCCGGATCCCTGCATCGTCTGCTTCCTGTTTATACAGTGGTGTTGGACCGTATGCTGCGAGCGGCCCTGTGCTTGCCTACCGAGGTAATCTGGGCATTAACGGCGGTATAGGTATGTATAGTCTGTAGCGTTGTTAAATTTGAAGTGCATGCGTGCATGTCCACACGTATATTGGTAACCCGATGCTTTTATGTTTGCATAGAGTGTCTGGCGGCCAGTGCTGGAGCCATAGTGTTTGCCCCTGTCTGCCTGTGAGCGGTACTACTTTTATTTGAGGTAATCACTTCTGCCGCGAGTTCGTCTCACCTGCACTTAAGGTAGCTTTCGCATTTGTAATGTGCGCAACAATGCGGTATTGAGTGTTGTGTTCTTGTGTTTTAGGTTGCCCCCCCCGCAACACTAGCTGCTGTTTTGCCTCTAGATAATTCCGCCCTCAGCGAAACGGCATGAACTTTTAGTGTTTTATCTGTTTTAGTGTTGCGGTGTGTGCTGAAACGCAAAACCAACTGGTCGTAAGGTAGCTGTTTTAATTCCCTTGTTTTAAAGAACGGTTTTAGTATAGTGGGCAAGGAGCTGTTTGGTGGGGCGGTTAGCATATTGGTGTCCCCTTCACTGTGTGTTTTAATGCTAACTGCACTTTATCACGTAGGCACGCGTTTGCGGTGTGAGAGTGATTGAGAGAGCACTTGGGTGAGTATTTTTCACATGTGGGAACCCCTAGTGGTGAGTATACTTCCCCCCAACCAGCTCTTAGCCCATTTTTAATAGTATGGTGTTTTTACCTATTTAAACTTTTTGTGTAATTGTGCAATTATTTAAATAAATTGACTTTTTCTTTTAATCTCAATAAATTATTGTGCTTTCAAGAATCGCGTCTCTGCCTTATCCTTATAAAAAAACTGGAGGGAACCCGTACCTGTAATGTAGGTGTACACCTGGGGTTTACGTACACAAAACTATTTCCTTGGGCGAAATTCCCAAGGTGGCGTAGTTGAGCATTGCATTTGCCCCGCACCTCATGGTTACATATACAAACCATATGTTTCTATGTAGGTTACTGACCTTTTCTATAGGTAGAAATGCAATGATAATGGATATATAAGTATGATATGTGTTTATAGATGTTGACAATTAACATGAAGATGGCCATGTTATGAAAATGAATTCCATAAATGATATGATCATTTATGGTGAGGACAAAAAACAATGACTATAAGGCATATTACGCATCATCAGCATCTAATAGAGGGTACTAAAAGATTATTCGGATGAGTAACAACTTTGGACATATTTTCCTTGCAACATTTGAATAGTAATATGTATCTCTGAGTACCACCCATAAGATCCTACAGAGGCAAATTCCAACACAGTCGTCACTTCAGAGCTTGTGACAGAGTGCCGTCACTACGGTTGAGTATGCGCTCTGACTGCCATACCAACGAGCCAGCCTCTTTGGCGTTGCGGTCAAAGCGGCAGTTTGGTACCCTGTAGACCCGGGTTCGAGGCCGGGTGGGGTGACTGCTCTCTCCCTTTGCTACATATGGTGTCAGAGTGGGATGGCTGGCCACGAGGCCATCAGAGGCATGCCCAGGGTGTGAGCCCTATGAGGGACCCCCAGGTTAGGTTGACTCCTATGTGAGGGACCCCAGAGATGGGTGAAGCAGGAGTGAGTGGGGCACCCTGGGATGGGAGAAATACGGTAGGAGAATGCGGGAGGGACGCCTCTGTGCGTGAAGCATGGGTGCGCTTCCCGAAGGGGAGGGCAGTGTGACGGAGTGCCATCACTATGGTTGAGTACATGCTCTGACTTCCATACCAACGAGCCAGGCTCTTTGGCGTTGCGGTCAAAGGGGGAGTTTGGTACCCGTAGACCCGGGTTTGAAGCCGGTTGGGGTGACTGCTCTCTCCCTTCGCTACAGAGCTCAAGGCTGTTTTGCATTAAAATTCCATTAGCTGTTTTCAAGAGCATTACATTACATGATGTGCCATGCTATGTTTAGACATTTTATTAAATTGCATCAGTTTCACTGTTTCTGCTTTATAGCATCCTGCTAAATAAAATATCAGACTCAGATTCCAGACTTCAATTTATTTTTGTTTAAGAAAAAATTAATCCCACAGCTCAAAAGAAAGTTGCTTACAGAAAAATATAGGCAAATAAACAGTGACCATCATACCAAGTTACAAAAAGCAATTATGCATGCAACTTGCTAGTCTGGCAATGTGATTGGACAGGACATTCGAAAAAAGCTCTTATAGAAATGAAATTTACTACACTGGAAACATGGATACTTTCAGAGAGGAATAACTCATCTCAAACACATGCTGGATAATATGTAACTAGGCCAGGCTCATTATTAATTCAGGGCGAAACACGGGGAAATACAAATGATCAAAGGGAATATCAACTTGCTGCCAGTATTAAACCTACGAAATTGAGATTTCTGTGTCTGGGAAGAAGGCATTTTGGACCTTAAAATTGCTTTTGATAGAAATCAGGAATAAAGGTCTACAGGGCAGATATGGAATTATAAGTCGGTTCATTTATTCAGAGACAGCAAGCTAAGGCCAGTTTCAGGATCTCTCACACATCTCTCCACAAGCTGCAAGTACGTTAGGTTCTCCTGAGTGTTGGGGTCAAAAAAGCCTTTGGTGTCATCGTCGGGGTCTGAGAGAATCTGGTTCATTTCCTCATCAAAGTAGCCTCGCTGGTATGCCACCTCCACGGGCACCCGATGGCTGTGCAGCGGATCGATGATGCCTCCAGTGGCAATCTGTGCTTCCAGGAGGCGAACGCCGTGATCCTTGACGATCAGATCTTTCTTCAAGGCCTGGAACAAGGAGATTGTGTTGCCTGTGTAGGGGTCAGCATAGCCCGTGACTGCCCTCTCTGCGGACAGCAGTTTGCTCTTCCACTCCGAACCGACTACGCCTTCGGCCACTGCCTCTTCCACGGAGAGCTTCCTGTTCCTTATTGGGTCGATCATAAAGCCAGTGGCAGCTTGCGCCTCCAGCAGAACCAGAGAAGTTCCAGGAGTCAGAAGCCCTTTGGATTTTGCTTCGTAGATGCTCATGATTTGCTTGGTGGACTGCACAAACACACCCGCGATGCTGTTGGTTCCCTGTAGGTATTTACGCACCGAGTCCATTTTACTCACACTGTCAGCTGTGACTTTCCCGGCGCTGAGATTGTCATACAGATCCTTGTCTATGATTTTAGACGCAAGCAGCTCCTCAGCTGTTACATTCTTCCTGATCCCAGGGACAGTTGTCTGCGTAATTGTGGTTGTTGTGCTTTTGGTTGTTTTTGTTTCTGTTTGCTGTGCGATTGTCGCAGTTGTTGACTGCCGCTCTATTATTGTCAGTATGATCTCCATAAACCTCTCAATTGTGATGGCGCCAGATTTATACTGCCTCACTAGCTCCTCCGTTTGTCTTCGGTGATGTGCTTGGAGTAGAGAAGGTCCCAAAGAGACACCACCCGTCCTTGAAACTTTCCTCCTGCCTTAGTTGTGGTGGTGGCTTTTAGAATGGCCTTTGTTTGTTCGTCAACAAAGAAGTAGTCTTCTCCTTTTTTTTACTTTTTTTAAGCAAGCTAAGGCCAGTTTCAGGATCTCTCACACATCTCTCCACAAGCTGCAAGTACGTTAGGTTCTCCTGAGTGTTGGGGTCAAAAAAGCCTTTGGTGTCATCGTCGGGGTCTGAGAGAATCTGGTTCATTTCCTCATCAAAGTAGCCTCGCTGGTATGCCACCTCCACGGGCACCCGATGGCTGTGCAGCGGATCGATGATGCCTCCAGTGGCAATCTGTGCTTCCAGGAGGCGAACGCCGTGATCCTTGACGATCAGATCTTTCTTCAAGGCCTGGAACAAGGAGATTGTGTTGCCTGTGTAGGGGTCAGCATAGCCCGTGACTGCCCTCTCTGCGGACAGCAGTTTGCTCTTCCACTCCGAACCGACTACGCCTTCGGCCACTGCCTCTTCCACGGAGAGCTTCCTGTTCCTTATTGGGTCGATCATAAAGCCAGTGGCAGCTTGCGCCTCCAGCAGAACCAGAGAAGTTCCAGGAGTCAGAAGCCCTTTGGATTTTGCTTCGTAGATGCTCATGATTTGCTTGGTGGACTGCACAAACACACCCGCGATGCTGTTGGTTCCCTGTAGGTATTTACGCACCGAGTCCATTTTACTCACACTGTCAGCTGTGACTTTCCCGGCGCTGAGATTGTCATACAGATCCTTGTCTATGATTTTAGACGCAAGCAGCTCCTCAGCTGTTACATTCTTCCTGATCCCAGGGACAGTTGTCTGCGTAATTGTGGTTGTTGTGCTTTTGGTTGTTTTTGTTTCTGTTTGCTGTGCGATTGTCGCAGTTGTTGACTGCCGCTCTATTATTGTCAGTATGATCTCCATAAACCTCTCAATTGTGATGGCGCCAGATTTATACTGCCTCACTAGCTCCCTCCGTTTGTCTTCGGTGATGTGCTTGGAGTAGAGAAGGTCCCAAAGAGACACCACCCGTCCTGAAACTTTCCTCCTGCCTTAGTTGTGGTGGTGGCTTTTAGAATGGCCTTTGTTTGTTCGTCAACAAAGAAGTAGTCTTCTCCTTTTTGGACAATTACAAGCAAGCTAAGGCCAGTTTCAGGATCTCTCACACATCTCTCCACAAGCTGCAAGTACGTTAGGTTCTCCTGAGTGTTGGGGTCAAAAAAGCCTTTGGTGTCATCGTCGGGGTCTGAGAGAATCTGGTTCATTTCCTCATCAAAGTAGCCTCGCTGGTATGCCACCTCCACGGGCACCCGATGGCTGTGCAGCGGATCGATGATGCCTCCAGTGGCAATCTGTGCTTCCAGGAGGCGAACGCCGCCGTGATCCTTGACGATCAGATCTTTCTTCAAGGCCTGGAACAAGGAGATTGTGTTGCCTGTGTAGGGGTCAGCATAGCCCGTGACTGCCCTCTCTGCGGACAGCAGTTTGCTCTTCCACTCCGAACCGACTACGCCTTCGGCCACTGCCTCTTCCACGGAGAGCTTCCTGTTCCTTATTGGGTCGATCATAAAGCCAGTGGCAGCTTGCGCCTCCAGCAGAACCAGAGAAGTTCCAGGAGTCAGAAGCCCTTTGGATTTTGCTTCGTAGATGCTCATGATTTGCTTGGTGGACTGCACAAACACACCCGCGATGCTGTTGGTTCCCTGTAGGTATTTACGCACCGAGTCCATTTTACTCACACTGTCAGCTGTGACTTTCCCGGCGCTGAGATTGTCATACAGATCCTTGTCTATGATTTTAGACGCAAGCAGCTCCTCAGCTGTTACATTCTTCCTGATCCCAGGAACAGTTGTCTGCGTAATTGTGGTTGTTGTGCTTTTGGTTGTTTTTGTTTCTGTTTGCTGTGCGATTGTCGCAGTTGTTGACTGCCGCTCTATTATTGTCAGTATGATCTCCATAAACCTCTCAATTGTGATGGCGCCAGATTTATACTGCCTCACTAGCTCCCTCCGTTTGTCTTCGGTGATGTGCTTGGAGTAGAGAAGGTCCCAAAGAGACACCACCCGTCCTGAAACTTTCCTCCTGCCTTAGTTGTGGTGGTGGCTTTTAGAATGGCCTTTGTTTGTTCGTCAACAAAGAAGTAGTCTTCTCCTTTTTGACAATTACAAGCAAGCTAAGGCCAGTTTCAGGATCTCTCACACATCTCTCCACAAGCTGCAAGTACGTTAGGTTCTCCTGAGTGTTGGGGTCAAAAAAGCCTTTGGTGTCATCGTCGGGGTCTGAGAGAATCTGGTTCATTTCCTCATCAAAGTAGCCTCGCTGGTATGCCACCTCCACGGGCACCCGATGGCTGTGCAGCGGATCGATGATGCCTCCAGTGGCAATCTGTGCTTCCAGGAGGCGAACGCCGTGATCCTTGACGATCAGATCTTTCTTCAAGACCTGGAACAAGGAGATTGTGTTGCCTGTGTAGGGGTCAGCATAGCCCGTGACTGCCCTCTCTGCGGACAGCAGTTTGCTCTTCCACTCCGAACCGACTACGCCTTCGGCCACTGCCTCTTCCACGGAGAGCTTCCTGTTCCTTATTGGGTCGATCATAAAGCCAGTGGCAGCTTGCGCCTCCAGCAGAACCAGAGAAGTTCCAGGAGTCAGAAGCCCTTTGGATTTTGCTTCGTAGATGCTCATGATTTGCTTGGTGGACTGCACAAACACACCCGCGATGCTGTTGGTTCCCTGTAGGTATTTACGCACCGAGTCCATTTTACTCACACTGTCAGCTGTGACTTTCCCGGCGCTGAGATTGTCATACAGATCCTTGTCTATGATTTTAGACGCAAGCAGCTCCTCAGCTGTTACATTCTTCCTGATCCCAGGGACAGTTGTCTGCGTAATTGTGGTTGTTGTGCTTTTGGTTGTTTTTGTTTCTGTTTGCTGTGCGATTGTCGCAGTTGTTGACTGCCGCTCTATTATTGTCAGTATGATCTCCATAAACCTCTCAATTGTGATGGCGCCAGATTTATACTGCCTCACTAGCTCCCTCCGTTTGTCTTCGGTGATGTGCTTGGAGTAGAGAAGGTCCCAAAGAGACACCACCCGTCCTTGAAACTTTCCTCCTGCCTTAGTTGTGGTGGTGGCTTTTAGAATGGCCTTTGTTTGTTCGTCAACAAAGAAGTAGTCTTCTCCTTTTTGGACAATTACAAGCAAGCTAAGGCCAGTTTCAGGATCTCTCACACATCTCTCCACAAGCTGCAAGTACGTTAGGTTCTCCTGAGTGTTGGGGTCAAAAAAGCCTTTGGTGTCATCGTCGGGGTCTGAGAGAATCTGGTTCATTTCCTCATCAAAGTAGCCTCGCTGGTATGCCACCTCCACGGGCACCCGATGGCTGTGCAGCGGATCGATGATGCCTCCAGTGGCAATCTGTGCTTCCAGGAGGCGAACGCCGTGATCCTTGACGATCAGATCTTTCTTCAAGGCCTGGAACAAGGAGATTGTGTTGCCTGTGTAGGGGTCAGCATAGCCCGTGACTGCCCTCTCTGCGGACAGCAGTTTGCTCTTCCACTCCGGACCGACTACGCCTTCGGCCACTGCCTCTTCCACGGAGAGCTTCCTGTTCCTTATTGGGTCGATCATAAAGCCAGTGGCAGCTTGCGCCTCCAGCAGAACCAGGGAAGTTCCAGGAGTCAGAAGCCCTTTGGATTTTGCTTCGTAGATGCTCATGATTTGCTTGGTGGACTGCACAAGCACACCTGCGATGCTGTTGGTTCCCTGTAGGTATTTACGCACCGAGTCCATTTTACTCACACTGTCAGCTGTGAGTTTTCCTGAGCTGACGGCTCTATACAGTTTCTTATCTATGATTTTAGACTCAAGCAGCTCGTCAGCTGTTACTTCCTTTCTGATCCCACAGAAAGTTAAGGTTTGCCTTTCCTCCTTTGACATCTTTTGGGCATTCATGTTCATTTCGTCTCACAAATCTGTGGATTGAAAAGAAATCTCAGGTAATTATATTGTCTTTGATACAGCTAAGGAGCTGATTGTGACTTGGTCTTGTGGACTTGTTGCTTCTACTCAGTTTCTGATGTCAGTTTTCTTCACATAAACAATGTGTCTGATATTCACAAAATGCACAATATCTGCAGGGACAATACCCTGTTTTTTTAATGAGTGGCAATGGTAGGGCTGTTGTGGTCATGAAAGTTGGATTGATCGTTAATTGTCCTAATTAAGATGAAAACTAATTTTTTCAAAGCAGCCAAAATTATGAGTTCTGTGTTGTTTATCTTTTTTTTTCATTTGTAGCCAAATGTGTTGATGCGTCTGCTGTAATTGGTGATAAATATGGAGTGGGATGGCTGGCGTGCTGATTTAGGTCTGTAGAGCTGTGGTGCTAGGTGTCGGGGTGCTGTTCTGGCCCTGGGTTGAATGTGCTGGGACAGCTGAGGGGTAGGACATCTCACTGGAATGATGCAGTTGAACCTGGCAGGGTGGGGACTTCGGGGGCTTATGCCCCAGGTTCACGTCCTCTAAAGTTTTTGTAAAAATGCTAGGCACATCCTTGTGGATTTGGACATTGTCATATACAGGCCAAGAGTTGCGTGGTGAGCCAGATGCATACTTGGGATAAGAGCACATCGATGTTATATCTCTGCATTCACCTCTTGTATTGTAAAAGGGACAAAATCTTTTCTTGGCGCATTTGTCGAGATGATCATTTTTAAGTCTTGAAAAGTACTTGCTGCTTTCTGTGCTAGTCTTGTTACTGAGTCAGCCTCCCTTCTGTGTTCTCTCAGGCCATTTGTCCTCATTTGTAATAATTATGTGGCCAGACTTACCAATGGTGGATTTTGAGAGTAGTCTTAGAGCATCATCGGCTTTTGTACACCAGGTCTTTGTGGCCCTGTGGCCAAGGAAGAACAGTTTTTCGTTTATGAATTTGCCAGATGGGTGAGTTAGGATCAGTATGTCTTTTTTATTTGGAATTCCTGGTACTTTTTCCCTCTTTTTCTCCCAATTGGGAGTGCCCAGTTATGCAGGGAGAACTGCAGGCATCTAATCAACCAGCAGGGTTAGGTAATGTGCACTGGAACAGACCCGTGGCCGACCTACCCTCCTCTCTATCCCTAGGCAGAATAAAGCCAATTTGTTCTGCCACTATGTACTCCCAGCCATATTCAACTGATGACACAGCTGGGATCAAGCACTAAGGCTCAACCTTACCCTCGAGCCACTTGGGAACTCCTCACTATTTCTGAGATTTCGGCCCTGGGTGCGCTGTACTCTGTGGGCTGTGATGAAATTTTGGTTGAGGTAAAAGAGTCTGCTTGGACTGGGGTGTGTCTCTCTGCTGGGTGGGCCTGGTGTGCTGCCTTCTTCTGTGCTGTGATATGGTGGAGGGTGGGAGGGGGGTGTTACCTGAAGGTACTGTGCTGTTTTGCTGGAGTTGTCGGTGTTTGGCTGTGTATGAGGGGGAGTGGTTTTGGTGGGTGCTTTGAGGCTGTTGATCTGCTCTGTCATGCTATGCCCACTCCTGTCTCTGAGGAGCAGTTCCTCTCTTATTTTAGCCAGCTGCCCCCTAAAGACCTCTCTGTCCACTGCAGTTCTTCCTACACTCCCCACTACACATAATCCATTGCTCAAGGGAACCAGGAAGAAAGGAGATAATCAGACACTTTCTTGTCACAATCATTTCTGATACTAGATGTTTCCCTGCTGTGCTAAGAATACAACAGAGTTTAATGCATTAACAAGTTCTAGAAGGGGTACGCTTAGTTCTGTGGAGAGAACAAAGTTCACACTATCCAAACTGGATGCATCCAGAAACAACGACTTTCATGGAGCCAGCTGAGAGCAAAAAGCATCCACTTATTAGCAGTTAGAGTCTACTAAATGCACTCCTGAAACAGCGCAAAAGCAATAGTAAACAATTCTAGTACACAGCTCTTTATAGCTAAATGAGGGCCATGGATACATCATGCATGAATCCAAAAGTCAGATAAACATTTTTCACTGAAAGTCATATTCAGTGATATATTAGCTATCTGGTTAAAATAATTTGGTAGTTAGCTAGGGTACACAGCTAGATCAATGTAATAATTTGAATTTGATCTGGCTGTGACAACCAGCTCACAGAATTACAATAAACAGTGAGAAATAATAACTAGCTCAGTCCACCTGTAATTTTCTCTAAGTTACATGCTTCATCGCAAACTGTTTAACATATTGTCCATTAGCGCATGTGTAACTTGTGACAGGGTGCTTTCTTCATCTCTTCCATGATCTGTACCTAACAATTGCTATGTTAGGTGATACATTTCCATCTGCTCTTGTGCTTACTTCACGTATTTTAAAACATAGCTTTACTGTCTGGATATCTTTCACCTCAGAGGCTGATTGAATGATACTTTTCTATATCATTGCTTCAGAACCCTGTGAATATGGTCAATCCCAAAAGGGTCCCAAAAAGTATGGCCCACAATTGTTTCTTTTTTTCTCAATAGCCCCCCAACAAATGTATAAAAGACTGACAGCACAGATAAATTGAATGACCACTAAGAAACGGCTTATGGAAATGGTTATAAATCTGAGCGAGTACAACAGAAAATTATAAAACCCATGTTGATCTGCTATTTTTATTTCCATTGTTTCACATCGACATAGCCAATCAAAGGCAAGCAGCAAATAGGGCTTTTAAAAACAATTCATTGCAATGCCTGAGTTCTACTGATTTCATAATGCCTGGTTGTACCTAGTCATGTCTCATAACATGTAACTAAACAGTTTACTGTCTAAAGTAGCAAAAAGGAATCTCCTCGCTCTGAGATTGTGTTATCCCCTCTGAAGGAAAGTGACTTCATTGCTAAAACTACCCGAATGCTGCTGGGACACTGAATCAACCCTCTGAGAGTCAGAAAGATCCTCTCAAAAAATGTACTTCCATGGCAAACATCCACATTTATTTCAATTTTTTACACTGGAAACTATGGGGGATTTTAAGTTAGATTTTCTTCACCCACTCCATACGTGTGGCAGCAAAAGAATGTGTGGGCACAAAGAATGTTGTCAGTCCTCCTGGGACTGAAACCCTACTAAACTGTAATGGAGAGCAGATAAAGGCCTGCAAACTGGCTAGCAACCTGGAAAATCATACCTGGACTCATTGTTTCTCTGCACTGGGGCAATATGTCAGTTCTTCACTGAGAATTACATAAAATAAAACACAGATTTCATGAATTGTCCAATATTTTAAAATGCATTCATGAGAAATATAAAGTCATTTTCAAATGCTCCATTTGTATACCATAAAACACATCAACATGTCTCCCAAAGGCCCCTAGTAGCTTAGTGGTTAAACATTTATTTTGAAAACTAGCTAAGCCCTACGGCCCAGGTCTCGATCCTGACCATGTCATCAGCCAATAATGACCAGGAGCCCACGAAACAAATTGCTTGTTTTCCTTCGGGGATAGGGGTGGTTGTTTGGACAGGCTGGTCATTTTGGGCCCCATAGTCTACCTGTGTGAAGCTGCACATGAAGTGTCTTCTCATGTCTGTGCAAGCTAGGCATGGGAACTGTGGTGTAAAAAGAAGCAGTGCTTGACATCACATGTTTCAGAGGAGAGTGCATGCTCGTCTGCACTTTCTCTATCGTTAGCAAGGGTAGTAGCAAAGAACAGTATCTCTATGATACAACTGGGCATTCCAAATTGGGAGGAAAAAAGGGGAAAACATCATTGTGCATTCCACATTTATTAAAAGGCATGTGTCACAAAACTACCATTATATCTCAAATCATTAAATGGTACTGTACTGCCAAAAATATCGAAAAATTTGAAAATATTGGCCTGCATATTGGGTCACAACACTTAAGTCATTGGGCAAACAACACAACTGATATACTTAAAATGCTGACTTAGCTTTTTCATTTCAGAAACATTCTCAGTGTTTGATGTTTTCTCACACAGGCTGATGCAGAGAGGTTAGCTCATGTTTTTGTTACAAGCAGTCAAGACTACTGCAGTCCATGACTCTTTGGTTTGCCTAAACAAACCATTGAAAGGCTGCAATTGGCACAGAACACTGTAGCCAGTATATTAACCAGATATCAACCAGGGTTTTCCCTGTAATTTCTTTGATTTTTTTGAATTAGTGTCTTAATTATCAAAATATAATTAACACTTTCCAAAAAAATACACTTATGTGTAAATGACTGATAAACTGTCGTACCAATTCTACTATCATGTTATGCTTCAGGGTATGTAGCCTTTGTGATGCACACACCCTTTCTGCTCTCTGGTCCACAGATCTCTTGGAATTTCTCTTATCTTCTCCAGACATGATAAGAACCTGTAAAAACCTGAATGCAAATCCACACCCAGCTACTTGGCAGATGTCACCCACCCATCCAGTTAGGCAGTTTTAGGTTAGTGTGAAATGCTTTTTGTCTCCAACTAGAAAAGACTAGAAAGCAGCACAGAAAATCTGCACAGTCTGCTCCATTTGGGCTTGTCATCAGGTGTGTGTATTTTGCATTTTTGCAGTTTTCTTGGCAAACAAAATGCCTACATTTTGAGGCATGTCAGGAGCTGCTTTCACCCACTGTTGTATTAAGCAGAATTCAAAAGAAGCCAATCAAGCATGGTGTTAGCAAAAGGCTTGTATCCACCAAATGTGTTGTGGGCAAAAGCTTAAGATTTACTGAGAATAAAAATGCCCTTTAGCATTTTCGGAAGCAGCAGTTTCAAGTCTTAACCTTTGGAACTGAAATAAAACCAGTTCTTACTGACATGCGTAATCTTTACAATACAAAATAATACTAATTCTGACATGCTGTCTTATAAATACAGAAATGAAGTCTACCCTGAAATACATAAGGTCAACAGCAATATATTTACAACACCACCCTTACAACACCACACCTATTCTATAAACCCTTATGCGCCATGTTTACCCCATGAACCTTTGCCTTATTTGTCTTTTTTATCATACCATAGCAGGGCATCCTCATTAGCCTTTACTACTGTACTCCTGCCCCCTGTGTTCCCATTTATCATACAATACGTACTCAAACTAGATTACTGTTTAATATACATCTTACTCTTTACTTTAGTAGTATACCCAAAGCACTACAAACCTACAAACAAATCCCACAGCTTAAATGGTGTTCCATCTGTAATTCATGCTGGTCTAAAAACCATTTTGTTATTAGATACACCAAAGGACAGGTCTGCTCAACAAACAACACTAGCGGTCACAGCTAATAGCAAATATGTACAGAAACCCTAGCCAACTAACCTTTACTCCTCACTTTGCCATTAGGTCTGTCAGCCCTAAAAGACATTTTCAGTTTGCTATATTTCCTTTCCATATCTCTGATCTAATGTTAGCCAGCAAGCTGTCAATACAGCATAACTGTCTTGCACTGTCAGATGATGCATTGTCTGAATGATACATTCACTTTCCGGTTTTAGGAGACAGCTAGATACCCAGGACATCCACTTTACTAGCATGTCTCTAGATAGTTCTGCAAAGTCAAATGACATGCATTCAGTGTTTGCAATTTGCTGGACACATAACTAAAATTACCAAGTTTTTTGGCTTAATCAATGCACAGACTTTTTTGCCATTAACTGTATTCTCTCACTTCCACACCTGATGTCAGTCTCATGTGATCATTGGTAATACAGGCATGAACAGACCATGAACATACCTTGTCCAAGGGTACAACAACAGTGCTCCACCGGGGAATCAAAACAGCAACATTTTTTGTTAGGAGCCCTGCTCCTTTCCATTATGCTACACTGCCACCCCTGGGGTCTAAGCAGAAGGATGGGGGTATAGTCATGATAGAATGACAGGCAGGAGGCTGCTGGAAGAGGTTAGGGATCATTCACACATTCAACAAAATGTGAACCACCTTTTCAAACAGTCCTGAGCTGACATGTAAGGGTTCCCTTAACACCTGAGTGTGGCCAATGAGACAGGGGAAAATTGTGACATGGATACCTTTTTATTTTCCTTAATTAATTATGTGTTTTTTGCATATAGCTCTATAATTCTGAGATAATAGAGATTAAAGGTGGCATTATGCAGAACAGTATTAGGCACCTGTTTAAACTGTTGCCAGGTTTCTGAATGTACCACATGTTAATACCACTGCAAGCTTTAGTATGTTTTCATGATTTCATTGATATTCTTTTTCATTCTTTCACATAAAGTTTGATCAGGCATGCTGGAGACAAAGGCCTAATATACAGGGCTAAAATATAACACTATATAATCGTATATAGTGGTGAAAATGAGTTACTTAACTTTGAAACCTTTTCAACCATCTGGAAGAAACCTCTTTACAGAACAGAGTGGAAGTGCACAGAAAACTAAAGTAATGACTGATAAAAATGTAAGAATCATTTCACATACTACAATCATGTCACTGATGACAGATGAAAGGCAAGAACTGCCTACAAATTCCAATGTTGATTTGTGGTCAGAAAACAAAAAAGCCCTGTTCAAAGTGAAACTGCTTCAGAAACTGCTTAGATCCATTCTTATAAGATGTCATCCTCATGATAGAATTTTCGAGGAAAGATTTTTGGCATCTCCTGCTTGGCTCACATCACAGATCAACAGGTCCACAACACCATCTAGTGCTCTGACCTATATGGCGTAGCACTGGGGAAAGAGTTGCAGAGATAGCATCAAAGAAAAGACAGGTACAGGCTTCCTAAAGGCCCAGGTATAAGCAGAAATCTGACATGTTTAGAGATGTCTGGTTTAACAGCAGTGCTGTCCCAACAACTAGGATGATCACAGGAATGGTAGGACAAGCAGTATCCTGATGATAGTGCTGTCAGCAGTGGTCAAAGTTCATTCAGTTGTATGTTCAATCTCAAGGGAGTTGCCAAATATACATAGAATTATATGTGCAATTTAAACTGGTACAATTTTCTGTTATGCTGAGTGTTAGATCTTTTCTTAGATAATCTGTATTATCTAAGAAAAGATCTAACACTCAGCATAACAGAACATTGTACCAGTTTAAATTGCACATATAATTCTAGCACCAGGGACACTCTGCCTACCTGTTCTGAGATGGTTCAGATTCCTTGCTGCACCAGAGAGTGGAGGCCTGGAGAACAGTGACTTCAGTGGGAAACACTGCTTCTTTCTCCTCAGCACTGAGAAAGCACATATACTCTATTGTGTTTGGCTCCACCCCTAAGAACACGCGACCCTGGTGGTAGACAAACTGAAATTCCAACTTTCACCCTAACCATTTCTGGAGTTCCTCCTTTACCAAACAAATGTCACACTACCACCCAAGAGTAATGTTTGGAAAGGATATATCCTTTGATGTGTTTCTTAAAGGATCTCATACATATTCTCATGTTTCCCTACCTATTATGCCTACCCTAGACATATTGTTTAGTATCATTAATTAGCAGTAACTGATGCTGAAATATCAAACATTTTATTTGTATGCTTGCTTTCAGTTGGTGTTGTAGTCTATTTTGAGTCGTATGCTAATATATTTACCTTTCCAGATTGGATTTTATTTAAATTTTTATTTCTTCCAAATGAGATGAAAATACATAGTTTTATATGTAGAGACTGTTTATGGGACTAACCGGTAACAGTGACTGCCCTGACAACTTCTGATAGCTTTTCTAAACACACCCAGATATGCATAGCTGAAGAACCAGTTCAAGAGCTGGCTGTTAAGAAATTTCATAATCAAAAGTAATTATAAGCAATTAAGTCACTTCCATTTTTTACATTATTCATGCACCAGCAACATTTATTTAACATTACGTAATGAGAATTAAGTGTGCAATTACTGCAAAAGTTGAATCAGGTATGAAAGAGAAAGGGGAGACTTTGGAAAATAAAGTGTGTAAATGAATCCACTATTACAACCATATAGGAAAATGCAAGCTCTGTTAAGGACAAGTGTTGATAGCAAGGCAAATAATTTAGTATCTTATTTGATTATGATATCTGAGTCTGAATTGTTTTTAACTATGTTACTGTGTGTTTAGTGAACAAACAGGCAATGTAGTGGGGCTTTCATTGCCAGCTGCAGTTTTTTTTTAACAGGGAAGTTTAGAGGAATATAACCCTGGGGTTGGCAAAGGGTTGCTGTATTATGTAAGGCTGAAAAGATTTTGTGGTTTTTCCAGAGAAATTCAAAGCAACAATGCCTTCCAGTTTGGTGATAGGAGCTAACATGTTTGTGGGGTGGAATTTGAAACCTGTTGTGATTGGTCTGACATTGCCACCCCTCTGCAGCAGTCTCCTGCATGTTCACACTGCCTCTGCCACACTAAACTTGCGCTCAGCAGATATTGAGACACTTTCTGCTCTGTCAACCTCATACAATTGGAATGTTGGTGGTTTCACACCCTGTCAAGCAGGGAAAAATAAATTAATGTATTTGCAAAGGTTAGAGCTCTACTGGAAGACAGTCTCTGTGTAACATTTGAACTAAGGCTTAGGCATACATGACCTCTTACTTTAATGTAGCTACATCTCTTCCTTACAGTAACCTATATTGATTGAACAAGGATCTCTCTTAATTAAAGATACTTGCGAGGCAAGTTTTTGTAATGAAACAGACTGGGATCCAAGTGCGGTAAAACAGGTTTAATGCCAGAATCCAAAAAGGCGTGGTCAGGGACAAAACAGGTCGTAAACCGGAAATCCGAAGTGCAACAAAACCAGAATCCAAAAACACAAGAGCAAGGTCCAAAAACAGGCGAGAGGTCAAGAAACACGGGAACAATACAATGGAGTGATAAACAGCAGGCTCAGTAAAGAATCAAAAGAGTCAATACCTCACAACGAGGTAACAAAACTGAGTCCTTATAAAGGCAGGGCTTGATTGCTGGAATGAACCACAGGTGTGGTGGAGCCAGGCTGAGCGGGGCGTGGCTGAGCTTGCAGAGCGGGGCGTGGCTGAGCGTGCTGAGCGGGGCGTGGCTGAGCAGGCTGACTGAGAGCAGGTGTGACAGTTTTACAGCTGACAACTGCATTGCTGGATGTTAACTACATTGCTGGATGTTTTACTGCATTGGTGTATATTCACCCTTTAAATTTTCACATTCCAGGTAAAAGTTAAAAGGTGAGATTTGACTACAAATATGTCATCTATCATGCCTGCTTGGAAGAAGTAATAATAATAGAAAGAATAGGTAATTAGCTTGTCAGTTAGAACTGATGAACATTTGTCAAACAATTGCTTGTTTTGTTTGGCTTTACATTTTAGAATTCTTGGTTTGGTTTAATAGATTAATTGAGGCCATTGCTGTGTGTGTTTAGCTAACTGGCATTCTTACTTTTCAGACTGGCACCAGTGACATTACACACAGCTGGAGATTATGTTACAGCAAAAGAACAGAACACATGATATAAAGGAAAAACCTGCTTAAAAATTGGACCCATTTGGACCCAAACAGCTTAAACACTGGACCCATTCTCTCTCTGTGTACCGTGGCAATTTGTCAGTATTTTACTCTGAATTACATAAAACACAGATTTCATTAAAACACAGATTTCACTAATATTTTAAACTGTTTTGAAATGCATTCATGGCAAATACAAAGTTATTTGCAAATGTTCCATTTCTATAGCATTAAACCTGTGAACAAGTCTCTCTGAAAGGCTGTCAAGTAGCTTGATGGTTAAAACATAGCTGAGCCCTACAGCCTGGGTTTGATCTGAACTGTGTCATTATGCTTGACTGGGAGCCCACAGAGGCAAAACAAATAGACTTTGTTCCTTCAGGGATAGGGGTGAGTAGGTGGGGCAGTGTCAGTCCATTTCATTGCACACCAGGGACTCCTGCTGATCAGTTGGGCACCCACAGTCTGTCTGTATGAAGCTGTATGTAAAGTGTCTTCCCCAAACTCATATAATGATTCACAATGCCTAAGGCACTAGGAAAGCTACACAACTGACAAACATTAGATGCTGACTTTTAGATCCAAATAAAAAGTACCACAAAAAGGCCTTTTTCATTTCAGAAACATGCCCACAGCCTTCTCTCACATGGACTGATGCAGAGAGGTTAGTTCATGCTTTTATTAGAAGCAAGTCTAGATCATTGCAGTGCATTACTGTTTGCTCTGCCTAAGCAAGGCAGCTGGCACAGAACATTGCAGTATTAACCAGATATGACCCCTTTTACATTGGCCTGGGAACCATTGTTTTCCTAGTGTAGCAAGCAGGACCTGGTAGGGCACTAGGACACAGCGGATACCACTTCTAGTGTCATGCTTGTTTTCTTTGGGGATTTAGCATGACATAGTCATTGCGTATAAAACCAGCCAATCCAACCTTGGAGGGATTGAAATGCTTTCTCTGGTCTCTTTGGCAGTGATTACACTTCGATGTTAAGATGGGTTACTTTTGCAACTTTGTAGATTCCTTGCGTATTGCTCAGGTGCAAGGTGTCCAGTCCAGTCCAGATTTGCTATGAACTCTGACTGGGGTGTAGCACTTTTATCCTTTTATCACCGTCTATTTATTGGTGTGGGGTTTATCTTTGTGAAGTGTGCTGTTAGCCTTCGTATGGTCTATTGTCCCAATAGCCTAACTTCAGGGTTCTTCCCTCCCTTCATTAGGGAAGTGGTGTACTATAAGATCTTTCAAAGTTAAGCATAGTGAAGGTGGCGCTCGCACCTCCCACAGGCCACAATAGGATTTTCAGGATTTACCTTTGGTAGACATTGGTCTTTCCAGGTTACCAGACTCGGGAACGCTTCCTGGCTCCAGAGCAAGATCCTGCCCAGGAAACTCCTAGGTGTTCATCAGAGTAAAAGGGGACCCTGGGATTCATTGTTTGTGTACAGCATACTCCTAACTTTCAGACCTGCATTAGTCTGTTGTTGGGTTCAGATTACTCTCTCAAAATATCTCCAGGTCCATTCAATTGAGTAAACCAACACCTTTCAAACTGGTGGTCAGAAGACTGTTGAGAACTGGATTCAGATAATCAAATAAAAGTGTGTCTGAACAGTGTTTGTTGAAAAACACTTAGGCTTTTGCATTTTTATGTGTGTTACTGTAATGCTGTATGTCACTGCAGTCCTACATCCAAAAGCTAAGGTCATAATAATATTTGAACTTTCCACCCCCAAGAGCATGAAATTTTAATCAAGTTAGCTAGCTATCAATCTAGCAAAGCAACTAACTTAGCTGGTGAACTCTAGTTTGTTAATAGCTTGCTAAAATGCATAACTTTGTTATAACTGTGTAATTTGACAAAGGCACAGAGCCAGTTGAGCAGTTGCAAACCCTGGATTTTGGTAGTCCTGTGTAAATGGGGAGAAGCCAGGAAACTACTGGGCTCATATGGATTTAAATCTTGTGTTGAAGCTTGGTTTCTCTGTACACATGAATGTTGATTCAGGGCTTCAATAGAGAACAGATCTGTTTACTGACAACCAACCCAAACTAGTCAGTGCACATGCCCCCTACAATTCTCTGAAGAGAAGTGGAGAGGGAGCATTCTGTTCCTATTTTTTTTAATTGGCTGTACATTCCTGTCATTCTTATCGTCCACTAATCAATGCTTTTCAATTTTGTTTTCCTTACCCAGCTCCAGGCTCCTGTCTGGAGCTGTAACTTGAGCACCACTCAGGACCCCCAGCTCAGCTTCCTCGCCATCATTCCTGTGGAGCCATCCATGTACCAAGAACTGGACCCACAAGGACTACATACTATGCATATTCTGCTGTATAACTTTTAAGATTTAAGATTTACAAGACTCTTTATGTTTTACGCACCGCATATTGCTGTGTCTTACTACCTACATGTTTCACCATTCTCAAGTACTGTTAAGAACTTCTTAGGAAATTCTTTTCTGCTCTACATGTCCACCAAGTGCCAGCCAGAAGCAGATGGGCTCCCCCTCTGACCTGGGTTCTGCTCAAGGCTTCCTATTAGTCAGGGAGTTTTTCCTTGCCACTGTCGCCTTTGTCTTGCTCTGAGGGAGTATCAGGCCTGGAATACCAATGTAAAGCTGCTTTGTTACAACTCATGTTGTAAAAAGCGCTATATAAATAAAACAGAATTTAACTGAATTTAATTATTATTAACCTTTATTCCACCAGGTTTGTCCCATTGAGATTAAAATTTCTTTTACGAGAGGGACCTGGCCAAGAAAGGCAGATCTGTTTACTGATAGCCAACTCAAATGCAATCGTAGGTCATGTCAAACTAATCAGTGTACATGCCCCCTGCAATTCTCTGAAGAGAAGTGGAGAGGCAGCATTCTGTTCCTATGCCCCTAGACTTTAGAACATCTGCCCACATACATCAACGAGACACTGTCAGTTCAGAATTTTAAAGCCATTTGAAAACTCATTTTGCAGGTTTGCTTTTCGATAAGCTGTTTTTTTTAGCATTTATTGATTCTTTTCTCTTATGTTATGTATCATACTAATGATGTTTGTTAAAAAAAGTTAATAAAAATGTATATTTATTTACTACTTATTCATAGCTGTCTATAACACTGCATAGCACTTTAAGTTGAAAATGTTTTTTGAACATGCTATATACATACAAGTTTATTATTGTCATTATAAGTAAAATACACAGCAACAGACATCTTTAAACACCAACACATTAGTTGGTGTAATAAGATATAAAATATTTAAATACATATTTAATTTTTCTGTGCACTAGTGTTGAACTTTTTACTGGTTGTCATTCATAAAACATACATTTGACAGTTTCTCTCATTTTTGATTCAGTGTCTTAATTATCAAAATGCAATTAACACTTTCCAAAAAAGTACACTTATGAGTAAATGACTGATAAAGAATCAGAATCAGAATCAGAATCAGAATTAGAATTTTTATTCGCCAAGTACAGATGTAAAAGGAATTTCTGTTGGTGCAGGTGTTGACATTAAAAACATAAATGCAGACAGAATTATACAATACAAAACAATACAATAAATACAATAGCATACAACACAATTAAAGAAACTGTGCAATGCCTTCGGTTATGTACATTTGTGCAATAACTTTACAGTTGTACAGTTCCATTGTGGGATCTGTGGGATGGACAATTAAAGTGCAAGTGTGCAACTGGACAGGGGGTGGATATGGGTCCTTATGTGAGAGGATTACAGCCTGGGGAAAGAAGCTGTTCAGGTGACGTGTAGTCCTAGTCTTTATGGATCTCACAATTACTCTGCGTTTAGAGGGTAGCCGCTGGAAGAGAGAGTGGCCAGGATGTGAGGGATCAGTCATGATTTTCCCCACCCTCTTCCTAATCCTGGACGAGTACAAGTCTGTGAGGGGGGTGAGCTGACGGCCAGTAATCTTCTCTGCACATTGCATAATGCACTGTAGTTTCTGCTTAGAGTGCGAAGATGCAGATCTGAACCAGACGGAAATGGAGGATGTCATCACTTATTCAATAATGGCTGTATAGAACTTGACCAGTAGCTCTTGAGATAGTTTGTATTTTTTGAGCTGTTGCAGGATGTATATACGCTGTTGTGCTTTCTTTATTATTGTGATCATGTTCTCTTCCCACTTGAGAACCTGTTGGATGATGGAGCCAAGGAATTTATAAGACTTCACTATGCTGACCATGGTGCCGTGTATTGCCAAAGATGGGTGTGGGGTGGGCTTCTTCCTGAAGTCAATGGTCATCTCCATGGTTTTTTGTGTGTTCAGCTCCAGGTTGTTAGCTTCACAGCATGACCCCAGCATGCTTACGTCATCACGATGCGACTTTTTGTGTTGAAGAAAAGTGCTCTCGCACAGCACAATGGAGTTCATGATTGTACCTACTTTGTGGCTTATTTGGAGTTGTTTTGGGGTGGTGACACATGGCCCTCTCACGTGCCTTATAGATTTATTGATTACGCAACGTAGCGATTTACAGTTAATCGTGCTGCACGTATAAGAAGATTTTTACGGAGGCAGCTGACGTTTCAGTCATTATGCTAAGGGATAGACCAATATTTTGTGTCAGATTTGTGTCAGATTACAGTAGCCTATCACTATCATCAGCCATCAACACAGCTGTATTTTTGCCGGGGAGGTGGGGGGTTGTAGGTGTAGGGAGGTTTAGGTCAGAAGGGGGTAGGGGGAGGTGGGGCAAACAGAGTGTCTCAGAGTGGGTGTGGCTGGGTTGGGGAGAGGGGGGTGAGGTGAAAGTCCTTTGTTTTTAAAATCTGGAGTAGAAGGCGTTCAGCTGGTTTGGGAGGGAAGGGTCTGCTGTGATGTTGATGGGTTTAGGTTTGTAGTTTGTGATATTCTTGAGTCCCCTCCAGATGGAAGAGCAGTCATTAGCAGAGAAGTGGTTTTCCAGTTTGTCCCTGTATCTGCACTTGGACGTTTTGACTGCTTTATTGAGTGCATACTTGGCCCTCTTGTATGTGTCTCGGTCACCACTCCTATAGGCATCTTCCTTGGTGGAGCATAATTTCCCCAGCTGAGAGGAGAACCAAGGTTTGCTATTGTTATACCTATACACAGTCTTTGTAGGGATGCAGGTCTCCTCACAAAAACTGATATAAGAGGTACCTGCCTCCGCATAGTCATCCAGGCTGTCGTTGGTGGTTCTGAAAACATTCCAGTGTGTGGAGTCCAATCAGTCCCACGGATCCTCTATGGCCTCAGAGGACCATATTTTCACCGCTTTCACCTCAGGCTTGGCAGTTTTAAGCTTTTCTCTGTATGAAGGGATGAGGTGAACAAGGGAATGGTCAGAGTTCCCCAGTGTGGCACGGATGGCTGCCTTGTATGCATCCTTGATGGTGCTGTAACAAATGATCCAGGATTTTGCCTTCCCTGGTGGGACACTTGATCAGTTGTTTGTATTTAGGGAGTTCAACACTCAGGTTGGTGTGGTTGAAATCTCCCATAATGATGTCTGGAGAGTCAGAGTATTTCCCTTCAACCTCTACAATCTGGTCTGCTAGCTGTTGTTGTGCTGAGTGGGTATTTGCCTGAGGTGGAATCAGTATTATAGAGGTGAATTCCCATGGGGAGTAGAATGGATTGCAGCTGACAATAAAACTTTCCAGCTTGGGAGAGCACATTTTGCCCAAAATAGACACATCGCTGCACCAGCGCTGGTTAAAATAAAAACATATACATGAACTGTTGTACCATCATTTTATGCTTCAGGGTCTTTAGCCTCTGTGATGCACACACCCTTTTTCATTTATCTCATCTGGATGTGATAAGAACCTGTGAAAACTTTAATGTAAGTCCACACCCAGCTACTTGGCAGATGTCACCCACCTATTAAGTTAGTTAGGTTTAGGTTAATGTGAAATGCCAGTCTGCTGTGTCTGGGCTTGTCAGCGAGTGTGTGCAATACACTGGTAATTTTTTTTATTAAGCCTGCCATCACCACCCCCTCCCTTTTTTTTGGAGGGCTTATTATTATTTTACATGAGGTTACAAATCTTTCACTTCCTCCCCCCCCCAAAAATAAGAAAAAAGTAATAGTCATAACAATAGCAACTTAATAGTTGCTAATAGCCCCCCAGCAAAATAGGCAAACACAGCCCTCCCCAGTTCTGTCCTTGCTTCCCCCAGTTTCCCTAACAACCCAGTTTTTATCTGCTTGTGAATATTGCTACCAAAGTAAGTAATTTATCCAATTAGTCAATGGCCTACCAGTTAGACACACATTCTTATGCTTTTTAATGTTTGAGGTGAACTTTGTAACAAGATTTTCATTGCAAGGTTTTGTAGACATGAAAACACACAGGGCCCTAAACACAAATACACACAGGAGGGAACATAAATGTAGTAGTGAAGATTTACATATATGGTATATGGGATGGGAACTGTAGCATTCCAGCTGTCTCCACCATCTAACTTTCATGCTCCCCTTATGGAGCCACAAACAGAAAATAATGAAAAAAAGGTAACAAGAGTAACAGAAGATAAAAGAGGTAACAGAGTTGACCAGAACATTGGGACAGACATAAAATATATTTTTTATTACTGAAATTACATATTATACAGAAAATAGATATTCTATGCAAGTGATTTTAATAACTGTCAGACAGTCAATAATGTGTGGGGTGGGATGCATAAATTGTGCCTAAAATATACATCAAGCATTATTATTAGTGAAAGTTTAATATAATTAGTATTATTATTCAAAACTGATTCAATAAAGAATTTTTTTTTTTAAATAACAAAAGGTTTATCTGGGAGATGCAAAATGTGCCTGCAATGCTGGAATGGGCCATATTATATATATAGATAGATAGATATAAACGGCGGATCTGGAAAATGTACACACGCTTTAAAATTTTCTTGTTTTTGGTGTCTTAAAGGCTGAAATTAAGACAAGCGAAGTCAGACTTTTTAAGCTGTATTTATGCATTGTAACCAACGAAATCTAAGCGAAAACGAAATGCTTGTTTATCAAAGAAGTATTAAAATAAATAAATAAATTAATTAATTTAATAAATACATAAATAAAATTTAAAAATTGGTTGCATAAGTCTGCACACCGTTAAATGAATACTTGGTGTACATTTTGCACTACTCATTTATCACATATCATTTGGAATTAAGGCCAAAAATTTCTGTCTTTGCAACAGGTAATCTAATGTCTTTTCTTGTAATTCAGATGAGACTAGATGTATTTCTTTGTAAAAAGTGGTTTTCATCACACACACACACACACACACACACACTTCAAATACTTGCTATTCTAATGTTGGAATTAAGAGAAAACATGATTGATATCCGGTTTTAATGAATGTTTATAATGGTGAAATATATATGGATCAGGAGGCAAATTTTTGTGATTTCACATCTCACTCTTTATTATTCACTCCTCCATCAAAATGTTCAAAGAAATGATCATATTTTGATTCTGGGAATCGTTTCCAAAACAACTGTGTGAGCAGTTGGAACAAATTCCATCTAAAAACAAATTGATGAATTCTAAAATGTTTGTGGGATTGATTACATGCAAACTATACACACAAAATCATTTGAATCTGGTACAATGTATGTTACATCCATATTTAATGTTCAATATTACACAAGTTATTAAATAATTTGTAATGACATATTCTCTAATATCAGTATGTTGCATACTGCAGCTGTAAATTAGTTTTTGTGTTTGCTGTGTTAGAAGTGTTGGGGGTCTTCTGAGTGCCTCAGACAATAAAGATGCTGGTTTCAAATGAAGGCTGAGCCTTATGGCCCCATTTTTAAACTGGTTGTGTCATTTCCCACCATCACTGGAAGCCTACATTGGCAGATCAGTGGGTGGGTAGGTTAGCCAGGCTGTTTTCATCACTCTACTCTCGACTCCCTGGGACTGGTGTAGGGACCTGTGAGTTACTCAGATAGCAGCAGGAGGATGCTCCTCCTGGTGCACTGTGGTACTTTGTAAAATAGTAGTGGTAGTTGTGCATGTGTAGCAAAGGATTGCATGCGCCTTATTCTGCTATTGCGACGAGCATAACGCATTTATTTTTTTAAATATAAAAAATATGAAAAATATATGCATTATGCTTCAGTGCACCATAAGGGGTTTGGACACTCCTACTCATAGAAGGGTTTTTCTTTGTTTTTACTATTTTCCACATTTTAGAATAATAGTAAAGACATCAAAACTATGTAACAACACAAATGGAATTCTGCAGTGACCAAAAAAGTATTAAACAAATCAAAACTCTTATATTTTATACTCTTCAAAGTAGCAAAAAATATTTAAAAAAAAAATTTTTGAAAGAAATTTATACATAGACATCAACTTCACTATTTATATTTGTCTAAAAAACAAATTTCAAGCATTTAAGCCTAATTTTTTTTTAAGCATGTTTCTCATTATCTTAATCAGGTGTGTTCAAACTTTTGACTGGTACTGTATAAAATATTGAATGACTCCACAGATGTTGCAGGTCCATTCCTCTTTATACTTAAAAAACAGAACATTTTGTAAGCATTTAAACATTTTCAAACAGCCATGTAGTTTCACCTCACTTTGATCGTATTCCCTTTACTGAGCCTGACTTTTCCTGCCTCATGGAGCATCTGCAGGATGTGGTATTCTATATTTCCACTGTGCTTTGCAAGGTGCATGGAGCCGGACACTTTCTCCCAGTAATGCTTCCACATTCCTTTACTGTCAGCACCATATCCATAAACGCTTACCTGAAAGAATGGAAGAAAGACTTACACTTGCATATTTATGTGTGTTACAGCACAATGAATCTGATTTTGCCTTGATGTTCTTCTTTTTTTTTTAAACCGGATAACATACACAGTTTTTCAAACTTCTGCTATGCTGAGCAAACTCACTGACCTCATCACATATGTGGACAGCAAACATGAGCACAAGAATTCCTGTGGAAGGGCACCTGGAGGATTTGATCCATTGCTCCTGAACATACTTCAAGAATGCTGGGTTATAAAACAAGACCTGTAAAATTCAGTTTATGATCAAATTCTTTGTTCAGTGATACTGAAACAGCAGATGTACCAGTTAGCTAAGTTAACCATTGACAATTACTGGCTCATTTCAAGGGAATTGCATAAAAACATTCTACAGCAACTAACTGTACACTGACAGGAGGTACCATCCTAGGCCTGCCTAACACCTGTGTGTGTTTATATGAATTTATCTTTACACTTGTTGGGTGAGAAACGTCACTTGTGGGAGTGGAATAGTGATTCATATGCACCAAAATGGAATATGGTATCTGTTCATGGTATTCAGTTTAATGTGGTACCATCTAAACACTAATCTGATGTTAAGCAGAAACTCACCTTTTTCTTGTTGAACTTAAGTCTTGCAGGAACACGTCGATAAGTACTGTGGAAAAAATACAGACAATACACCTGCCTGTGTTATGTGCAAGTGAAAGCAGACCAGAAATGAAAGTTCACTCATGGGCACATATTAGTGATGTAATGTAATGTGAGTGACGCATGCAAGTGGGCAATGTGTGCAGATGGTCTGAATGCATCTTTTTTGTTGCTAGAAAATCATGTGGCACAATTTACAAAAACAAATACAAATAGAGCAGACAGATTTTTGTTAACTTACGCTTTTATAGATCCATCAGTCACAACACTGATAAGCCACTCAAAGTCTCTCATTTTGAAAGGAATCAGCACCAGGTTGGTGGTGTTGTCCAGATCAATGGCACTTTCTGGGTACATGAAGTGGTGTGTAGTCCTGCTTCCAACATCTTTTTCATACCCAGCGGTTTTGGCTTCATTCATCCTATAGAGATGAAACTCAATGGCACAAATCAAATGCAACATAGCACATCAAGACAGACCATATCACAGCCTAGTCCATAAACACAAGGCCAGATTTATCAAGGATGACATGAGAAATTTCAGAGATTAGCCGCCAATTTACTAACACAAGCTTTGTCGAAAAGGTCATTCCAGCAGCTTACATTGCCCCTAATGCAATACCCATTTGTAGTGCACAAAGCACAGAATACAACAGACATCACATTACCTTGTTGTGTTCATGCGAAAATATGAGAAAACAAACATGTCCAAGAATGAAGTATTAACATGGCAAAATATTAAATATAATGTTAGACCTGGGAATCATATCTTGCCTGTATGAAAGACCTCATTTATTACATCAGCACACATCCAAGACAAACCTATTAAAACAACATTTTAATGAGGTGTCTGACTAAAATACTGTAATAGGCTAACGGGTGCACCCAGAACATGTAGGTTCTGGGGGAACATGGATGAACTGCTATTGTAAAATGAGCATCATTAGGCAAACCTTTCATTAACGGTGGTATTGAGCAGGATGGCTGAACCAATCAGCTAAATAAATGCACCAAGATGAAATAAATGCAAGTTTTTTCATTCCTCTGCAGAATACTTAGAAACATAAAGGAAAAAGTGGCAAATGTACTCGATGGCAGCTTTTCAAACTTTTAAAATCTGGGGGCTTACATATCCACACAATTATGAGACTTTTGGATAATTTTGACCTTAGAGTGAAATAATTAATGGACCCGATTAAGAGGTCTGAGACACCATTCATAATGGTTTATGTCTCCCAGTAAGACTGATTAGTAAATCTCATGTAAGTTTTTACATGTATAACCTAAACCAATATTTCTTGATGTTTGTAATACCAGGAATCTCAATTCATTAAGTTTCCGTGGACTAGAAAAGTGTGCAACTCTAAAATGGAAAAGAAAAAAAAATCACCCCTTACAAATGAAGTATCTTTGTCATTGTCTCCTTGGTCCCCTATATTTCTCTATGATTCTGTCTCTCCCTCTTTGGTCCTGTGTATCTCTACCTGGCTCCATTTCTCTCTCTCTGGTTGTCTTTCTCTCCCTGTTCCTGTGATTCTGTTTCCTGATTTCTGTCTCGCTGGTTCCATATGACAGTTGCTAACCACTCTGCCTCTGTTCTGTGTTCTGTCTTCCTGACTGTTACCATTAAGATGTAAATAATTAACTCAGTTAATGGTGAGCATTTCACACACAACTCAAACTTTTAGCCAGTGATTTGTAATACACTTGCAAACTTGAAACCACTCATCCATATATTTGATCAATATCATAAAGTTACAATTTTCTTATTGACACCCTGGGATTCAGCTGCCAAAGCGAGTTACCCAGGTAGCGACTCACTTAGGTGTCTAGGGGATTTACCTATCTTGCATTAGAAAGATGAGCCTGTCCTCTGACAGTTCTTGTTCCCTGGTGCACTAAGGGAAATATGGAAAATAGCCACAGCAGGCATGTGTATGAATCAGAGTATTGAATGTGCCGGGTGCCACACTCCTGAGGATTCAGCAGCTGTCAATGTGGGTGTGACATGTTTAAATGTATAGCTGGCTGTTTGCACTCCCCTTCCTGCAGGGCCCATTGAAACCATCAATGAACATACTACCTAGTTTGTTACTTATAGTAACTTTCCAACTTTCTAACATTATCTAAATGGTGCTGCTAGATTCACTAGCTAGCCAGTAAATGAGCTAGCCTACAAGCTGGTTTGACATGCTGTTGTTAACTTCATATTATGTTACACAGAGGAGTTTAGTTGATGACTTGTTACAAGAATTACTTACATCTGGAAAGAGATTGTTACTGTTTCTTCAGTAACTTAACTTACTAAGAGCTAAGTGGGGGTATGAAAAGCATAATGACTATTGCTTCAGTGTCCTCTTTTTATAGGTCATATTTCAGGAGCAGTACATCAGAGGAGGACTGGGAGAATGGTTCTTCTGATCATGGATCAGTTCTTAAGGATAGAAAATAAGAGGCAACTATGAAACTGCTTAGTGCAATGTTGTGGCAAATTCTAATTGAGATGTGTGGAGTTTATGATAAATTGGTAATGCTTGTTAATAATTGGAATCTTTTTATGTATTGAATACATTTTGGAGATGACAGCGTTGCTTCATCTGGCACTGATGTTTGTTTTTTATCTGTTCTTTTAAACTGAGGATTTTCACTTAAACAGTTTTGTTACCAGTCTTACCTCATCACAAAGTCATGATCATCAATCTGTGGCCCATAAGAAGTCCCTAGCAGGTTATTGGAGTTCCCGACTACAGCACAGGACCGGCAGCGAGAGGGGCCATGGTCCCTGTACTGGTCCTCTCCAGGGAATAAATCAAACACTTTCTTCATCACCTCGCTAAAGGGAGGTGGAACATAGTATGGCTGAAGTTTCTGGGGGAAAAAATACTATTGTTTGTGGAAAACAATACCTACAGATCAATTATTTTCAAATAAGTCAAAATACTAAACATCAGGAAATACACACAGACACATTACCTGCCAATATTTGAGGGTCTCAGTTGAAAGATTGACATTTCCCTTCGACAACAAGGGATGGATGGAAGAATTAAAATGCCTGTCAAACCACTCGGAGATATTTGGTTGTGTCAAACAGTGTTTGCAGGCACAGTTTCTTTTATCATCTTGTTTCACTTTCTGTGCTGAGCATGCAGATTGTCCAGTTGTGAACAACAAATTTGTGATAAACCAATAAATAGAAGCCAAAATAATTATAGATATAATGAAACGAACAACAGCATTCCTTCTCAAAAATATCAACATTGGTGTTTGGTATGACATAAAAAGCTTCTGATAATTTCTTCAGTTATGCTGAGGAGCTCCTGCCTGTGCACATAAAGAAAAGACAGTCATGATTTTCACACAGGAAATACCGCACGGTCACACAAGAGACAACAGACAGGAAACACTAAACACTGTCGCACAAAAGTCGACACACTAAATACCACACACAGTCAATTTCAGTACAACCAGAATGTGAAATTATGATGCAGTTAGGCAGTATTTTTTGGTTTGGAGTCCAACAAAGGGAATGCACCTGGCCACGGGCGTTTGCCCGCCCTTTGGACATCTTGATGGGATTTTTATAGTGGTCGATGAGAGTTTTCTCAAAAATTGTTTAATTGTGTAGGGATTATCTGAAAATTCTCCTCCTGAATCTTTGTTAGATACCACACAGTCATACAAGCAAAAAATTCAGTTTCTTCAGCCCTCTGCACGTTTATCATACACATTCTAAAGCTGTACCGCCCAGCTTTACCAGTATATTGTATCTGAACAAGTTCCATCTCTAAGTTATATTACAAATATGGCAATTATTACAATTACAATTATATAATACAAACTAATTATTATCAAGGCAGATCATTTTACCTATGTTTGTCCACTGTGTCATAGATATGGTTTATGATTAAAATAGGGACAATGAGGCATGCTGTAAACAATCAATTTTGACAAGTGCTTAAAATAAAACTAAAACACATCAGAGAGTGAATAAAGGTATTTTCAACATATTCAACTGTAACTTCGTATCTTATGACCTAATCAAATTTTGTATGACATGAAGGCCTGACACTTTTCAGTTAAGACAGATAGGGGAAGAATAGCCATCCTTTTTCTTTAATGAGAAGCTTGTTCTTTCTCCGTTGACACTTTCAGATGTACACTTCTGCTTTCATTAAAACAAACAAAATTCAGTATTTAAATACTTCTCTGATTTATACCACACTTTTGTGCCTCATTATCCTTAATTCTGTTTAAATATTATAGATGAACAGTTGAAGTCTGAATCTTGAATGATTAGAACTTACCTCAACAAAAATTAGGTGCAAGTTAAGAATATCTAAGAATACATCCAGAACGGCTGATTGTTCCTTAGAACTGTTGCTGCACTGGTTCATCCTTGCACGAAGTCTGAACAAAAGGTTACACCTCAGTGAAGTTACACCTCACTTTAATGCTTATTCAAGTTTCAAACATGTCCTGGGAGTGTTAAAACCAGTTTTCCCCTTGATTACTGTAGATACACACACACACACAGTAATTACAGTGAAAAAAATCTACAGTAATTAAACTCTGCTTAGTCCAGCATTACTGCTGGGAGTCTGTAAGAAAACATTAGCCTTCCTTCTTATTGTTAATGTTATTTAAAATGGAGCAGTGGCCAGCAGTTATTTGCTCACTGCTGCGGCGCTGCTTACGGGTAATTTCCATTCTACCAAAAGCAGACTCTGAAGGGAACCGGCAGAACCTGTTTATGTTCCAGCAAGCAGATACATTTAGACACCTTCGGCATGTATACAGTGTAATGGCATACCACCCATCCACTAACAAATTCTGCCTACCCACCTGCAAAGCATGAATGCTGTTTAGTGTAGACATGTTGACCCTATGCATCAATTCTAGGAATGAAAGATTATTCAGAGAGGCCAGATCTCATACATTCCTTCTGATGTTCACACCTTCAGTCCATGAGAAAAGACTTCCACAGTGATTGCATAAGAGCCTTAGGTATGAGGAAGACATTAAATCTGTATTCATTACCTTTGAAAGGAGTTCAGTGACTAGACCCCAGAATGATAAACTGCATTTCCACATAATATGTAAAAATGTACCTGTATGGCTTGAATGACATCAGCTTCAATTTGGAACTGAAGTTAATTTCATCAAATATTTTCATAGTAACTTAATTCTGGGCCAGATAAAAATGGCTTGTGCAATAATTTATTACTTTTATTTCATAATGCAATGTCTATTAGATTATTAGACCAAAATATTCATAAACATTTTGTAAGTGCACATCGGGCATTATCACATGACACATTACTGGTATCAGTATTGGACTGTTTTGTGGCCAAGTTCACAAATCATGTAACACAGAAGTTATGGTCATTTTCCATTTTCTTGTGTTTGCATATTTCGTTACCAGTTCAGCTAAGCTTTACTGTGAGTCCCCACCACTGCTCTCCTTCTGGACATCACAATGCACATACTCACTATGTATAATGTATACACAGTGTATAATATATGTATAATAATATTATAGTTAGCCCTGTAACGATACATGCACCTTGCCCTTCGGTTCCATACCACAATACTGGGTATTCATACTGTCACCACGTTTTGAACAAAATTTGAATGGGAACAAATTATGACTGCGCAAGATTCATTGTTTATTTCTGCAGCATAAAATGTTTATTTCTTGCTAAAATTGTAAACGAAATGCATCTTTTTACTGGCAAATTATGGATGTCTTATAACGATTTCTAAAATAAATGACAGAACACATTTTAAATAAACACATTCAAATATTTCTTTCCAGTGCAGAGTCCAGAGTGTGGCTAAACAAGACTGAACAAGTTTACCTGTTTAATTGCACCCTCTGATGTTCACACAACGTTTAAATTGTCTTCTTTGTCCTTGGTTGAGGCATTTCTTTTTTTTTTTTTTTGAACTGATGGCATACTTACCTGTAAATGGACCTGGCTAGTTAGGAGGGAATTGGCAGACAGCTGTTACTTTTGTGTTTGTCCCTCCCTTTCTCCGTAGCTCCATAGGAAGGTGGGAGCCATTTTTCTTTTATCGTTTTCCCTGTTTATGTTAATTAGGGAGGTTAAGTTTGCTGTTGTTTATTTTACTTTTTTCTGTTAGGTCAGTGGACGCTGGAAACAAAAACATGGATGTTTTTTTCTCGTTTGTTATTTTGGCATTACCACCTCCTGAAGTTTTGCGTTCCATTTTGTCTCCTGTCATTGTCGCTGGCGTTGTTAGTGCTGGGGACAGGAGAAGGGATACTCACCATATTTTTAGTTACGATCCCTGACCCTAGACCGGGGGTCATAACAAAACAGGGGCTCTCTCTGGTTTGGCCGCCGGTTGTTGGACCTCTGTGCCGTCTGTTGCGCCTGGGTGAGTTTGTTTCTTTTCCTGTTTGTCTGGCTAGCTTAGTTGCGCTTTAGAACCGTACTACTTAAAACGTTAGTATCACGAGTTTAACGCATAGCTAAGTGTTAACCCCCAGAGGCCCTAGGATGCAAGAATACAACGTTCATTTTAGCTCTACTAAAATAAGCCTACACGTATTTTTTTTCTTTAAGACCTCATTTACATTACTAATAGGTCCTATTGTTCAGCCCTGCAAGGCTATTGGATGGTTTATGTTGTAAATAGGCCTGTTCACCTGACCCTGAACTCACTCAACTTGCGAACTTTCCTTGGAGAACATCACCTTGTCTTACTGGACTGGATAAATCAAGACTCAAGTAAGTAAAATGCCTGACATATTTTTTTCTGTGATTAGTAATATGTCTAGAACACATAGATATTAAGGAACAGTTTAATGCATTGATCATATAAGATTTTGAGCTTGTTATATCTATGTTTTACTTCCACAACATTGTAATGTTGTGGAATGTAAATAGTTTCAATCGATACAATCGTTTTACAATAAATTCATAAAAATGACAAAATATGACTTGTGTGATTATCATTATTGTTTGATTATTAGTGAAGATATATAGACTGCTGTTAAGGGGCTACATAAGCAGTAAACCCTGCAAATGAACCCTTAGTTGTTCTCTACATTTGTTCAGACAGTGAGTAAAATCACTGAAATTCTGCTACTCAACAAGACCAATGTTGCAAACCGACAACATTCCCCCAAAAACTTACTAAAATGTTAAATTTGTAAAAACCCACTGATTTCTGCATCAGAGGCCTCCTACAACAACATGAAAGGTCAAAAAAATTTTCACTGTTTTTTTCTATGTTTGGGTTTTTGGGGGTTAAGCTGAGCGTGATTGCTGTGTAGCAACACGCGCCGTTTCAGCTGATTCGCAGTTAAACTGTCCGGAAACCGGAAGTTGGAGATCTACCCCGAACCAGAGGCCGTCTATATTCTCTGCCAGCACGAAGAGTTAACAAGAATGCCACTTAATGACATAATTTAGGATTCTTTGTGAGTTGGATCCTCGATGTAATGTTATATGATATTGTAATTGTTATTAGGCTTATATATTTCTTATACAATTGACTTCACATCCGCGAAAAACAAAGTTTATTTCCCTGCAACAAATAAATAATAAGACCCCTCCTGAATCCTGTCGTCATTGAAGTGTCTGAAAGGGAACTAAAGTTACAACTTCATTGTAACCCTCTATTTATTAGCATTTTGGTCTGGACTCTGGATCGTGTTTGAATTATTATCATTACTCAGGGACGTGCATAGTCATTTGTTTTGGATAAGAGTGGCTGTTAAATAAATAAATGTGTTTGATCGCTAAATTCTTTGTTGTATATATGTGTGTGTGTGTGTATATATGAATTGTAGGAAAGTAGAGACGGACAGCTTTTATTTCACACAGTCAAAGTAAGTGACGACATAGGTCTACATAGGGACAGACATCAGGCTGACAAGATATTACTACAGTTTGTGTGTAGAATGTGATGTAGGTCTCATTCTGTGTCGAAAGGATTTGTTTCAGATTGCAGATTTCTTCAACATTCATATTCCCCCTGAAGCAGCCAAACGTTATCAAGGCTGAGTTGTACAATGAATTGGTTGAGCAGAGGATTCTACCTGATGAGTCTGAGGATAGCGATGGGCAGGACGCTTTTGTGACAGGGGAGTCCGAAGCAAAGCCCCCTCCTACCCTCAGTTCTCATCAGCCTCGATATGATCCTTATTTGGCACTGCAACTGAAAGAGCTGGATTTAAGAGGCAGGAGCACGAAATGCACTTGCTCCGTTTGCGGGAGTTGGAGCTGGAGAGTCACCTAGAAAAGTCACGAAGGTTGTGGCCTACTCCTCTTCCACCCTCTCCCATCACTCCTGGTGCTAGTGATGTATCTAGCCCTGCCACTGTAGCATCTGCTTTCTTTGATGTAGGTAGACCGTAGACATATGAAGCTTGTGCCTCCATTTTGGGATTCCTACTTCACTACTTTTGAGTGTGTTGCTGCTAAACTGAATTGGCCAAAGGATATGTGGGCTTTACTCCTACAGTGCAATCTTGTTGGAAAGGCTCAGGAGGTGTGCTCAGCCTTGCCTATTGAACAGTCCCTTGATTGCGACACTGTACAAACCATGGTGCTTCGGGTTTATGAGCTGGTACCAGAGGTGTACCATCAAAAAATTCGAAGTTGTATGAAAACAGCCAAACAAACATTGTTGAATTTGCCTGAGAAAAGTGGTGCCTAGCCACATAGACTACAAGCTTTGAGCAACTCCAAGAGCTAGTCCTGTTAGAGGATTTCAAAAGTTGCATCCTAGAGAACACAGTAGTTCACTTAAATGAACAAAAAGTAACCTCTCACGGATGCTGCTATTCTGTCTGACGAATTTGTGTTAATGCACAAAACTTTTTCTCCCTTCTGTGCGTCAAGACAAAAACCCTTTTTTGACTTATTTACATAAAAAAACATTTACAAAAGCACATGCATTATTAATACAAACCATGAGGCAAGCACTACATCCATCAGAGAAACATCATTAAAAAATAGAACAGTTTGACTATATACAGAATCAGGGGTATGTAGAAATCAAATACATATTGAAAAATGCTCACATACATTCATAATTTCATAATTTGTATACTTTTTTTTTTCATAATACGTATTGCTTTTTTGTTTTTAACACCATGAAGTAAATCAACATAATGCTTAATTTCTGTAATGAATAGACAAAAGTTTTGTTTACCTGGCCCATTTCTGCTTATGTATATGGCATTTACCCATAATGATACACATATTTATAAAAAATGTAACATCTTGTAGGATATCATTACCTTTGAAATACAACAGTACATCTTTTCCAGATAGATGAGCCCTAATGTTGACGGTCTTACAAAAAAGGTTTCCATATCAATCCATCTGCTATAAATAGTTATAAAATAAATGATCAACAGTTTTCACTCTCCATTCCACAGAACTCACATTTGTCATTAATGTCCGTATGAAACCTTGAAAGAATTTTTTTAACCGGATAGAACAAATGAATGATTTTAAAAGACACCTCTTTAATTTTATTGGTAAAGCAGTATTTTCTTGGTAGGGTCCATGCCTCTTTCCAGTTGATATCACGATATTTTGATCAGCAATATGTTATAGAAGATGGGAGCTTGTTCTGTATACACAGACCTCTTATGAAGTTATTATTCCATTTCCTTCCTTTTATATTCACACCATTCATTACAATATCAGGTGTATAAGTATATTTCAAGTCATGTCAAATTTCCTCTAATTAGACATATTAGCCCTGAAGGGATGGCATCAAACACAATAGCATATTCTTTTGTAGATATTGGTATCTGAAATGTTTGAAGAAATTCTGTATAAGTATATAGGTACCCATTGTCATTAAATAACTGCCTCACCAATAAAATAACTGCATCTACCCATTTCTTAAAGAACAAAATTTTATTTTTAAATGTTATATCATTATTATTCCAAATAGTGCATTTGTGTGGAGAAAAATTATGTTTGTAAACCAGCAACCAAGAAAGTAAAACCTGTCTGTGGAAATTACTTAATTTAGTTGGGATTTTTCTAACATCAAAATGCATTTTAGAAAAAATTCAATGCCATCCATTTTTTCAAAAACTAGATTTGGGACCAAAATACAAATCTTATCTTTATGTTGAAAATAATGTTTAATCCATTGATTCTTCAAAATAATGTTTGATGTGTTAAAATCAAGCATATTCAGACGTCCATTACTAAATGAATTACATAAAACACCTTGCTTAATATAATGCGATCTGTTCCTCCAAATAAAATTAAACATTTTTTATCTATCTTGGACTTCCAAGGTAAGAACTGTGTAAATTAATTGAGATAAACCTTCAGTCTTTGACAGCAGTATTCTGCCAGTTATTGATAAATCTCTCATTAACCATATATCAAATCTATGTTTGACCTTCTATAAGATAGGGTTAAAATTCAGAAGACATCTCCCATTTTCATTTTTGCATATCTTCATTGCTAAATATGTGACTACATCTTTTACAGGAATTCCATTAACATTATCTAAATCACATCTTTTCAGAGGAAACAAGTCACATTTCTTATAATAAGAAATAATTTCTTATAATAAGAATAATTACTCAAACAATCAATTGCATTTTTAACCTCCAAAGCATCTTTCAGAAATATAGTGGTGTCATCTGCTAGCTGACACCATTTTAATTCTTCCTCTAATATTTGAATACCTTTTAAATTTTTCTTTTTAAATATAAAGGGTCATTGTTTGTGTAACCAAAAGAAATAGAAATGGGGAAATAGGGCAGCCCTGTCTTATACCCCTACCAATTTTAAATCTGAGAGTGGTCAAGACTTTACATATGATGTCACATCACTGCGGTGCTGTGGCGCAAACTGCAGATGGAGGGCAGGAAGTGATTTTCTACATAGGAAGCACTATCACAAGCTCTCAAAATGCCTATGATTTGCGTCATTTACGGTTGCTCAAATCGATCAAACCGAGAGAGCACGAGGAGCTTTTACCGAGTACCAAAAGTAGTTGGTCGTAAGGGGGGGAAATGCAAGAAATTGACCGAAAAACGCTGCAAAAATGGCTTGTGAACCTTCACCTGCGGTCAGGAGGAGCGGAGCAGTGTTGCCAGATTACTTTGCTAAAAGAAGAGCAAGAAGAGCGAGGTAACACTGTCTAGTAACATCATGATGACTGATTGGATGGAGACTGTGAATAGGATGTGAGTGGACTGATTGGATGGAGAGATAGATAGCTGTCACAAACAACATAACTATGAATTAGCGATGAACTTGGAAAGTGCAGTATTAACACTACCGGCATTGAACTCTAGTTTTTGTGGCTGTGTTGACCGCTGACTAGTTTGACATAGATGACCTCACGACATCAAACCGAAATTAAGGTCTGCGTTTCATCAGACCGAAAATACGGTTATATATGTGTGCCAGGGAATGAAGCAGCTAGCTGTTTAGCTGGCCCGCCATTTAGGTTAGCCGGATAGCTAGCCAGCGCTGTTGATGTCGGCAAGCTTCGCTGGATTGAATAGAGGGTGTGTCACTAGATACCAAATGCGAAGATGGTGCGTTTAATTTGGAAAGGACTAATGCACTTACTTGCAGCTGGCTAATTTGGCAGATAGCTACCTAAACGTTTGCTAGCTAGGTTCCTTGATTTGATGACTGACGATACACTTGAGTGTGTTTTTTGTAAATCTGTCCATTCATTGTAATCGAAACTGAAAATGTTCACGTTTCATGGAACTTGATCGCTGGCGAGCAAGAATTCCTGAGCTGCATAGCGTGATTATGAGAGAAACACGTTGGCGACTGGCTACTATGTAGACTGGCTGGTAAAACTCAAAAGTGTCGCTTAAATAACATTAACTATGAAGAATAATGGTGATTATTTAGTGATCATTTATTGTAGCTGGTAAGCAGTTTAATGGTTAGTCTGGTATAAGTATGTGTGACCGGTGTGTCTCTGCGTTGTGTATTTTTCTGCCTGCCGTTCATTGATGACTCTGACAACGACTGCTGGTTGACCCGTTTATTCTCGGACGGTCTGTTATGAATGACAAAATACAGCGTTTGTTGTCATGGCAGCTCAGGCTGATGTCACATGCCTCTCTCCAGAGAGCATTAGGCAGACTGGCAAACTACATCATTATGAGTTTGCATACATTACATATTAGAATGGGATAACGTTCTTCATGCGCAATATCTAGTACATGGAATCACCAGCTTAATATTTCAAGAATGATAAGTAATATAAAAAGCATAAACTCATGAAAACAGAATGAAATTTTGACAAAATAAACAGCAAGGCAACATACCTGTTATGAATGACAAAATACAGCGTTTGTTGTCATGGCAGCTCAGGCTGATGTCACGTGCCTAATATACAAGAGCAGGTGAGCAACAGCATAACTACCAATGCTAGCTATATGTTATATGCCAAAAATATACTCATTACATACATATATACATGCTGTTCATAACATACACCATATTCGCGCAACACACGCTATGCAGTATATGCAATGTTAGTAGCCTGTGGAAAAAACGTAATTTCCATAAAACAGTATACTTTGGTGAAGCAACGTGTTTCTCGATAAACGGAAAGGAGTTAGCCGTCAATGCAAAGTTCACAATGGAATCATTGACCGAATTATAATGCGCTGTCAATATCAGTAGCATTTCTTCCCGATAAGCTCCGAATTAAAATATTTTTTTCTGTTTAGTTCGGAACAGTGTACCTTTTAGTCGTCAGCTACTATAAGGGTTCCGAAAATAACGTTGCATAATAAAGAAATAGCCCCGGCAAATTACTAAGCAAACATTTTAGACCGAAGCTATGGTAAATGCTATCAAACAAATGTCCTACCATGTGGATCTACAGGCTGACAACACTGTACTGAGGTAACTATGCCCAACATTAGCTAGCTACTTTCGCGGTAACATTAGCTTGCTGTATTTCACAAAGTACACGAAAATAAAAGCCAACGAAAAGTACAAAAGCTCTTCGCCAGGTATACAATACTGTTACCTTGCAAATTATACTGTTCCGAACATTTATATGAACTTTTTTAAACCATAAATGACAAAAGCCGAAATGACTGCTTACCTCTCTCCAGAGAGCATTAGGCAGACTGGAGAGAATCCCGCGTGACGCGCTCTAACGACGTCATCAAAGTGCGAAGGATAATTTTTAGAAAATGAATGAATAAAACAATATACATTTGTTTTTTAAAACATAATACAATGAAAACAATAGGAAATGGGGGATTTTTTGGTGAAATTCAAATGTTATTTTTACACCTGTTACATATGCACAGTGTATAATATGACTGTGTCTATGTACTTTTAAGGTGATCACATAGTCAGGGCATGTGATCCACATTCCAATGTGATGCTGCTATTGAACAGATCACGCACACATGTACTCTGTGTGCATGTGCTGCAGGCCCTCCAACGGAGGAGCCCCTCATTTCCACGAAGTTGTTCCTAGATCAATCACTATATGTCTGATTACTGACAGGGCCTGTTTGATATATTAGTTCTGTACCTTCTATCCCAGGCCCGTTCGAAGTTCGAAGCCCACTCTTGATGATGTGCCTTGGACAATGTGATGGCATGTTGCTTAGTGGTACCATTCAGGGGTACCCCTCGACCGACTCTTACACTCTGCCTCCCCTGTCAAGGTCTGTGACAGAGAGGAGCTGGGTACGAGAGGAGCCGGGTCAGTGTGTTCTCATTATCAATCTAAGGGTGCCTTTTGCAGCATTGTTTTTCCAATTAGGTGCCAGTGTCCAGACACGGCAAGGTCGAGCAAACCTAAACATCATCTTGTGTAAGCGCTTCTAACTACTTAGGTAGCTGCAGAGTTGCCCCCGCGGCAGAGGAGAGCAGAGCAGACACAGAGCAGGAAAAGACTGGATCGCGAGAGGTTGAAGAGTGTGTAAGGTGTAAGATTCTAAGTGCAAGACTTAGTGCGTGTAACATCTGAAACTCTGCTGAGCCATCGCCTGTGAAGCCTTGCTGTATTGAAGATCATCAATAAACAGTCTTTCCTCTCTCCTTCAACCACGGTCCAGACTGAAGTTCTTTGTGTAATGGTTTTATTAATTAGCTTGCAAGTACATCAGTTTCACCGAAATCCAACAACTATGAAATGTATTTCAAGTTAACATCAAATCCCTGGCGAAATGAAATTGGAATAGCAGACTTCAGTGGATCAAATGAAATAACGTTACGCAGTCTTTAAAAAAACTTGTAAACTTTTTTGGTTTGCAAAGTTCAGGACTTTTGTCCAATGTCAGACTCCATTTGGACTGGGCTTTTGTGGAGCAGACACCCGGTGGTTGGCTGCTGCTGTTGTTTGTCGCTATAGGATTTTTTAATGTATGCTTCAGCTGCCGGTGTGCATTGCTTTTAAGTATGGTACAGTAAGTAATTGTGGCAGTTAAAATACTGAACTAAATATTGATCAAATATTTTGGGCGGTTTTGTGTGCATTTTGGCAGTTTTTGAACAGTTTTTGGGCTGGAAACCATCAGCTGTATCTGGAAACACTGGAGCGGAGTCGGATAATGCTCGTGTGTGCAGTAGGGATGTGCATCTCCATCACTGAGGCCGATGCGATACACATCTCGATGCATTGCCAATGATCTGATACATTAAAGATTCATATGAAACAACTACTAATGCGATACGATTCACCCCTATTGCGATGCAGTGCGATTCGACACGATTTGATTCAACACAATGCGATTCAACACGATACGATGTGATGCAAAAGAATATGATGCTATGCAATTCAGTATGGTACAGATAGTTTGATTTTATTTCTTTGGTTTTTTTAAGCAGACAGCAAATCATAAATTAACTCAAAAAGTGCCATTTTTACTTCACATATTTGTTTCTCTAGTACTGCAACTCAGTAAGCATCTCATTTATGCTGTTTCTTTTCTTTATAGCGGCACGGCACATTTTGCAAATTGCATGCATCTTGTCAAATTGTCCGCCCCTCTTGAAAAATCCGAAGTGTCGCCAAACATTTGATTTGTAGCAATTCAGTGGAACGTGTACCTCTTCCTCCTCCATGATAATCTGTGACTCGCCCGGACACGCCTCCAACTCGCGCGAGAATCGGCCGAGAAACTTGACGAGAATTGGCCATTGACAGCACTGGAGATGAGAGAGCGCACTTGAGAAACAGTTTAGAGAGGAGGAATCAATCTAAATATAAAATTATTGGTCACAAATTATTGGTAACATTATTTAGAAATATGACCAATAAAGTACGGAACTTAATGCCGGTGCACCGATGTGAATCGGTACTAATAATTATAAATAAATAAATCGGATTTTACCGATGCAAAGATGTTAGAAACGATGCATCCCGAGTTCATCCCAAATTGTATCCGGTGCACACTTTTTTAACCGGGGCAATCGCATCGTGAACTTTATGCCGGTGCACCGATGCAAATCAGTGAATCTTACCATCCCTAGTGTGCAGTGACCACTTCGTTAAAGGGAACGTAACTTATGTGGCTATGTTTATGTAGCTAATTGTTTCTGTACTGTTCACGCTACGTGTTATATACAACTGGTATGTTGACGTAGTTAAACAGCAAGCCAAACTCGATTTTCACGAGCCAGGAAGCGAGCGCCTTGCTCCTTTATTTGCAATCTTTGGGTAAGGCAGGTGAAAATTTATGAGTGAAACTGTAATCAACAAAAAACAGAAAAGACTTAGAACGTCTCTTAGCTAGCACAGCAAACACAGCTGGTGAATAAGTGCTAACATTAGCCATCATCAGAATTACAAGTAAACGATATGTTCTTTAGCATGTAACGCTATCGTAAATTAGCATCACTGCAAAACCAGAATGATATTACTGTAGCCTAATTCAACCTGCACATCAACGACCTAACACCGTTTATAGAAAATAAATCTAGGTTACTTGTATATATTAACTAAGACATTAAACAACCAAAAAACTTACAGCCATTGCTTTCGAGGGCGTAAGAAATGTATAAAGCACGGGAGAAACTTTCACCATGCGCGACTTGTTTGCTACCGGGTAGTGATGTGCGGATCGATCCTGAAAGTGAAAAATAACACTACCAGAGACTTTCCTACTAACCAGTTGATAGGAACTACTTCTCCCCCCGCCTGTCAGTCATATGCGTACTATGGCTCTGTAAACGCGTGAGCCAATGAGAACATAGTATTGACATTCCCGCGTCTAAAACAAGTAGTTTGGAAGAAGACAACTTCACAGCGACGAGTCAGTCAGTCGGTGCGGTGTGCAGTTTGATAAAAGTGATGGCCAATCGAAAGCGTAGTTATGTCTGGCAGTATTTTAGCGTTGAAAATAGCAAGGAGGCGGTTTGCGATGTGTGTGCGAAGACGATTAAGTATATAGGAGGAGGTCGAGAACGTGACGAAGGAAGGTGCTGCTAGGGCAAGACAGAGCTCCATTATGGAGTCCTTTAACAGTGGTAGGCAATATCCAGGTACAGAGAGAGTGTGTGGTTGCATCATTAACCATGAGAAAGTTATTTATATATCTGTTCAGTGTTGAAACAGCGGGATCTCCCCGAACTACAGAGTGTCATTTTATTCATGCTTATTCACGTATAAATACATAATTTAGGCTAAGCAATTTAAATTATTAAGTGAAATAAATAAATGCCTTAAATGGACAAAAAGAGTAGCCTCAAAACAACTTTTTGGTGTCAGTAAGGGATAATTTAGCCTACCCGTAGTAGTAAGGCAAATAATAGACTAACGTTAGAAGCCCAAGAGGCACGAAAACCACCAGAGTTTCACCTCTTGGACTTGAAGTTGCAATGTTTGAGTTCATCTCTGTGACACCTCACATCAATTCATTAAAATGTCTAATTGTTTATGTCTAATTTTCAAAACTCTGATATTGGAATAGCTGTGATATTATTGATCCAGTGTCATTTATGACAGCTGACAGATCATTTCAAAATGTAGGTAGAGTAGGCTATTGACCAATTCATGCATTTACTATATGGCATTTGTTTATTTCATTTCACTGGCACTTTTTGTATTTAGATTTTAAAAACATGGTATTGTAGGTTGTACAGCAGACTTATGTAACCTGATAATTAGCATGCAGTGTAGTGTAGTTTGACCAATCGATTTGCCCCGTTGTAGATGATTCTCCAAGAGCAGCAGCACTTACAAGATGCCTGGGAGAGATGATTGTGAGGGACCTACAGCCTCTGTCTATAGTGGATGATGAAGGTTTCCAGAAGTTCGTCAGAGCTCTTGATCCAAGATTTAAACTCCCAGGCAGAAAAAAATTGACTGAAACTCACCTGGTCAATATGTTTGAGGACTGCAAAAGGAAAGTCAGGGAGACTTTGCAAAATGCCCCAACTGTTGTGCTTACCACTGACATGTGGACGTCAGTCTCCACAGAGGCATACTTAACTGTAGCCTGCCATATTATTCAGAACTGGGAAATGACCGAGTTTGTTCTGGAAACTCACCATTTCAATGGGCCCCATACCGCTGATAATATCAGCTTAGAACTTAAAACGTATAACGGATGAGTGGGAAATAACTGAGAAAGTTGTGGCAGTGGTCACTGACAATGGGGCAAATATAGTTTCAGCAGTGCACAAGGCAGGGTGGTGACAGTACCCCTGTTTTGCCCACACACTTAATTTGGTTGTCATAGAAGGTCTAAAAGCTGTGTCTGAGGTGGTGCATGTATTGGAAAAATGCAGTGCCATTGTCTCTTATTTCCACCATAGTGCAAAGGCCACTGAAAAGCTGAGGACTGTTCAGCAGCAGCTGAAATTACCTGAACACAAGCTTGTACAGTCAGTGGAGACACACTGGAATTCAGTGTATTACATGCTAGACAGGCTCTGTGAGCAAAATGAAGCAGTGACTACAACCCTCTGCCTCCTTGGAAGGAGCGATATGTGTTTAAATACTGACAAATTATCCCTTATCCATGAAATAATAGATGTACTACGGCCATTTGAAGAGGTAACCAGGGAAGTGTCTTCCGAAAAACATGTCTCCATTTCAAAAGTCATTCCACTTGTTACCCTTATTCACAGAGCTGTATCAGCCTGTGAACATCAGCGAAGCTCCCTAGCCACACATCTGATACAACAATGCCAGGGCCGATTCAGGTGCATTGAAGGCATTCATGGGCTGGCTGCCAGTACATTCCTGGATGCAAGATTTAAGCAAATTGGATTTCAGGACAAAGACAATGTTGAGGCAACAAAAAATGACAGTGAAATGAGAGAAATCTATCAAACAGCTCCAGAGTCTCCCACTCCGGGCTATTCACCTACACCTGGCTCTACATTTGTGCCAGTCTCTCAAACACCTGCAACACAAGGAGGGTTGTGGAGAGATTTTGATTAGCAGGTTTTGTCCTCCCAGCATCACCGATCAGTTGCCACAGATGTAACCATTGAAATGTGCCGTTACTCAGAAGAAAAACTGATTTCCCGAGATAATGATCCACTTCTTTGGTGGAGAGAGCATCACCAAAACTTCCCTGCCCTAAGCAAACTTGCTACTTAGGAATTGTTGCTACCTCTGTACCCGCCGAGAGGATGTTTTCAACGGCAGGGGAGGTACTAAGCAGAAAATGCAGCAGACTCAATGGGAAAACCGTAAATATGTTATTGTTCCTTAACAAAAACCTTTGAATTGGGTGTGTCATGTGTGAGCTTGACTGACTTGACGTTTGAAAAAAAATTAATGTGGAATGTTTTGTGGAAAGGTTGAGGTTTACATTTTCAAGGGAGCAAGAATAATATTGTTTACATTGTTTAAAAAAATGAATGTGGAATGTTTTGTTGAAAGGCACTACTTAGTCTGAAAACTCTCTTGATGAAATACACTGTAATTTAGGCCTATTGATTGTTGTGAAGTATGTTGTGGTGAACTATTTCTAAGGGAGCTTGATTAACATGTTCCTTAAAAATGTGAATGTGGAATATTTTGTAAAAAGGTTGAAGTTAAACATTTTCATGGGAGCCTGATTAATATTGTCTATAAAACCAAAAAATGTGTACGTGGAAAGATTTGTTGCTGCTTACTCTAAACACTATACTGATGCAATGTTTCTCTTGGTTGTTGTGAAGTATTTTTAAGAGAGCTTCATTAACGTGTTGTTTCTACACAAAAACATGTGAAGGTGTAATGTGTTATAAAAAGATTAAGATTAACATTTTCAAGCCAGAATAACATTGTCTGCATTGATTAAAAATGTGAATGTGTAATGTTTTGTTGAAAGTCACTACTTAGTCTAAGAACTCTATATTGATGAAATATAAGTTATTGATTGTTGTGAAGTATGTTGTGGTGAACTATTTCTAAGGGAACTTGATTAAAATGTTTCTTAAAAAATGTGAATGTGGAATGTTTGTAAAAAGGTTGAAGTTAAACATTTTCACCAGAGCCTGATTTTACACTGTCTACATTGTCTCTATGAAAGATTGAATGTGGAATGAAATGCTCTTACTCTTTGATTTTACTCATCACTGAGAAGTCTGTAGAAGTGCCTTATATAGCCATGATTTGAAATGAGTACAGCTTAGGTTACATTTTATTTACCTTTTCTTAATACAAAATCAGATTAAGAACTTCACTGATCTCAACAGGGGATTAAAGCAGTTGCTCAAGATGGTGGAAGTTGTAAAACAATATCACAAGAAATGCTACAACAAAGCACTGGAGTGCATGTAGTCTGGAATCTTGGGGTTACATAGTGGATGATGGTGTGCATGGTTGCCACGATAGCATGTGAAAACTCCCTAGATATGTAGTATGGAAGTTGTCCCACAGCCAGTTCAGTATCTGGGCAGCATAAACATCCTTTCATGGTAGTGTGGCAAGGTGGCATCATTTGTTGTTGAATGTGCTATGTGTAGGTGTAGTTTTTTTTCTCTATTAGTCAGTATTGTATAGGCCCACCTAACTTCCTTTTTTATGTAAAGTATTGGTATTGGTATCGGTATTGACAATACTAGCCTGGGTTTTACTTGGTATCAGATCGGAAAGGAAATAAGTGGTATCACACATCACTACTACCGGGGTTCCCTATCCTATATTACACAGCAACGTGTCTCTCTCGACGTATCAAAATAAACGTACATCATGAGTTCAATGCAAATCAATGTGATACTGTGTGTCTATTTGGACAGTGTTTCAGTATTTCATATTTAAGCATGAATTATGATTAATTGCCACAAGCAATGTACATTAACCTTTACTAACTTAAATCAGAGGGCAGAACAGTTTCTTTACTTTGTAATGTTGAAATTGTTTTTTATTTGCTTTGTTGGAGTTTGTGCCCCTGTAATTGAACAACAATACGTAGCAAGGATAACTAACGGTAGCTAACTACAAAGTGTTTTGCAGGGTGCAACCTTATTGCTACAAGCGATTAGTTTTGTTGTTCTCTTTAGGCTGCCTTAGTGCTTTAAGAGTCATTCTATAATTTGGGGTACATTTCACATCAACAAAAAAGTACAAAAACAATTGTTCTCAATAGAACAATTAGTGGTTCAAGTTAGTATATTCCTTCAGTGTAACATATCTGCTGGTTGCAAAGCTTAAATATTAACAATTTCTTTGATTTTTTAAGTGAAAGGATGTTTTCCGTACTCAGTTTGTCAACTATGTTACGGACAAACTGGATGCCATTACAGTCATTTGATTAAATCCTGCACTTCAAGTAAAATACAATTTTAAGGGCTCTTGAATCTATTCTACCATATATACAATGATGTTTTAAAAATAATTTTAAGAATTGAATTTTTTTTTCAGTGTGATATGTTCAGCACTGTCATTAAGGACAGGAGTATTTTTTCTTATAAAACTACCAAACAGGTCATTTTGATAGTTTTAAGAGATGTCATGCAAAACTCCAACCTGTGTAGATATACAGTATACTTTAACGGATAGCAGAAGCACCATTTTAGTTATTTTAATGAAAGCGTCTTTTGAGTCTTTTGTGTAGTTTGTTCTTTTTTGTTTGTTGAGCAAATATTTCAGTTTTTGAATTTCTCTGTGTAATTTTGAGTTTTCTCTCCTGACCTTTTTTCTTCCAGCTTTTTTCTATCTGAAATAAACAAAAGAAATTAATTTACAGATAATGTACTGTGTGTATATGAATGGAAACCTTTTACTTTGTTACACAATTTTCCCGTTGAATACATAAACCTGTTTCTGTCTTTCTATCATAAATCTCTACCTTGTTTCATGAGATTGATGGACAACTTGGCTGTCTGGACTGTCTAGTGGTGTAGCTAAGTTGTCAAGCCTGCGCCTTCTTTCTCTGCTTCTCTGCTGTGCTTTCCTCCAATAGGCCCTCTTGCTTCTTTTTTCTCTCTCACTCATCTCTGCCACTGTTTTCACCTTTCCTTGTGATCTGAGCTTGTGCCATGCCTCTCTCTGCTTCTCCAAATATGCTGCCCTTCTTGGAGGATCAGCATCCTGACGAGCCCTGTATCTCCGCTGTTTCTCAGCTGGATTATTTTAAAATGTGTTGATGAGGGAGAAAGGGAAAGTGTGCCTATATGAATAATGCATGTTGTGACATGTAAACTGATAATGATAATGATGTGACTACTGGGTAACTCAGTTGACAGGTAACATAGTTGACAATTTCCCTATTTTGACACATAATTTCAATGGTAGGCCTTGCCTGGCTGACCACATGTCATTTTCTTGAACAGTTAATATCAGATTTGAACATATAATTGAATTAAAATCATTAAAAAATTGTAAACCATAATAATGTATGTAACATAGTTGATGGTCCATTAATAAACTCATTGACAATGTGCTATTATAGATAAAATATTGAAAAAAATGAGAGGACACTCATCACAGCGTGTTCAACATATCCACCACAGAGGAAAATGCTATCATGTGATGCTGGTCACATGTTATTGGGACAAACCATTTTTGATTTGCAGGGGGGAGTTCTGTTAGTAACATAGTTGACAGAACTTTTGCAGACATTAATAAATTAATATATTTAAATTATTTAAATGCGAAAATCAATTTTAAAAATATGATTTTTCTTTAGTATTTAGACTTTTGAAATAAATAAAAAATAATTGTTGTTGACTTTAATGGTTTTTATTCATTATTTTCAATCCAAGACACCCTCAACTGAAAAACGGACATAGCAAAAACTCTCAATTTAGGAACATAATGACAAATTTCAAGCTAAATGAAGCATATGATGCAGATAATGTTTGTGTGACATTATAACATGCTTTCCATTAATAGGTAAAATATGACATTTTTGAAGAAAATAGAATAAATATAATTATCATCAATGGACATGGAATGTACCCCAAATTATAGAATGACTCTTAAACGACGTTGAGTCTGTAGACTGGGCTCCTACAGTTAACCTTGGTTATCAGAAAGGTAAACCCATGTCAGAGGCATCACGTCTACAAGGGGAGAGGATGAAGTCCAGCAGTGGTGGTCTGTCAGGGCCTTCAGGGTATTCTCTGAATACCCTTGTAGCAAGGGCAAAACCAGTCACCCCACCAGGCCTTGAACCCAGGTCTACAGAGTACTAAACCTGCGACTTGACCACAACACCAAAGGGCCAGGCTCGTTGATATGGCAGTCAGAGCGCATACTCAACCGTAGTGACGGCACTCCATCACATTTCTCTCCCCTTCGGGAAGCGCGCCCATACGCTTCACACACAGAGGTGTCTCACGTACTTCTCAAATCCCGGGGTGCCCCACTCACTGGTGCTTCACCTATCTCTGGGGTCCTTCACACAGTGCTTCACCCATCTCTGGGGTCCCTCATACGGCTCACACACTGGGCACGCCTCTGATGGCCTCACGGCCAGCCATCCCACTCTGACACCATATGTAGCGAAGGGTGAGAGCAGTCACCCCACCCAGCCTTGAACCCGGGTCTATGGGGTACCAAACCTGTGAATTGACTGCAACACCAAAGAGCCAGGCTCGTTAGTATGGCAGTCAGAGCGCATACTCAACCATAGTGACGGCACTCCGTCACAACCCTACTAGATTGGATAAATCAGTGCATGCTTCTAATAAGTTAATAAAAGTACAAAAATCATGAATTGTATTACTTCTATAAGTTATTTTTTATATTCCTAATTCTATTTTTTACATTTTTGCATAAACTGTTGGAATGAACTGTGAAGGCTAACGCTGCATTTTAACCGAACGTGACTCGAAATTTCGCTTCGCTTTCCTCGCGCGGGTTTGATCGCTTGCCTGAAAAATGAACAAGCGAATTTCGCGTCATGTCATGGCAAGCATTTTTGATTACACCAACGCTGCTAGCAAGTTTGCTAGACACAATAGAAGACAGCTAAGTTATCTTGCATTGCTAGCTAGCTAGTTAATTAGCATATATAAATACCGCACACACGCAGTTTGTAATTTCTTGTGAACTCTCTTTTTTAAAAAGTAATGTTTCTCTAAAGTTTCTAAGCTAACGGTCAACACAACGATGGGTCCACGTTTTGAAACGTCAGCTAACGGACAATACAAATCAGCCTGAGAGTTCTTGAAAGGGGGTGTGGCTTCTAGCCCTACTTGAAGATGATTGGCTTTCACCAAGTGAAATTTTCGCTCAGGTTGAACATTTTTTAACTCAAGCGAATGCTCATTTCGCCCATTTCGCATCGCTCGCAGTTTTGCCGCAATTAACTCCACCCATTCGCCTCCTGCCGTTGACTTTTCACGCATTCACGTCGCATTCGGTTAAAACGCACCTTAACAGCGACACCTGATGGCTGATGATAATATAGCAGTGTCTCGTTGGTCTCACTCAGCACAGGGGATTCTCTAAGCCCAACAGAGTGCCCTTGTTGTACAATACAGTGACAGTAAAGACAAGAGTGACAGTAAAACCAACCAATCAAAATGCCTTGTGTGGGGACGGGGTATGCTGGATATTCTGTAGCAGACCCTGTGATCATGTTTTTATCGACCAATCAGAGGCTTGTGCAGACTGAAGTGAAGTCGTTAGCTAGCAGGTTACCGTAATTGAAAAAATGGCTGATGGAGATGTTGTAGAGACAGCAATGGAAACTGATTTTGTCAGTAGTTTGTTAAGTGTACTCTGTATTCATTTACTCTGAGAAATTTCGCTGATAAGCTTGAAATTGTTAACAGGGGGAGACCAAAACCAAAGTTGGGACTCCAGCAACCAGGCAAAGGATTCACAAGGCATTTTATCGAGGCTAATTATGATTGCTTCAAATGGCTAACAGCAAAGTTTCCCTAAGCTAGTTTTACACAGGCTAATTACGATCGCTTCAAATGGCAGTTGAACTCTGTGCTAGCTGTTTGCCATTTGAAGCAATTGTAATTAGCCTCGCTAACATACGCTATATCTAGTATCAAATGAGTGAGTCTTGGTTTTAAATCTCTTCAGAGTGACTTTTTGTAACTTTGCTGTAGCTTCAGTGATGTGCGGGGAGGTCAGTGGCTGGGTAGGCAGTGGGCATTCACAAATCAGAATTACATCCTTTTGTGCTCTCTAATGCTTTATAACAATCTGATCCTTCTAAATGCCACAGAATTCTAGAATACTCTAGAATACTCGCCCCCCTGGCTGGAACTACATTCCAAATGAAAACCTAAACAAAAATATTGTCAAAGTATATATGAAGTACTTTTTTCTTGTTTTATATGGTTTTTTGATAACTGTGAAATGACAAAGTAACACCATTGCCTTTCCTTAGAGCTCCCAAACCATTGTGGATTTCATTGCGGACACTACAAACAGCAGTTATGAGATACTATTTGTAAATATTGTTGAAACATTACTTGAAAAGAAGAACACAAACACAACACAAAGAAACAACAGTTGTGGTAAAATATGTAATTTAATATATGTAAAATATACAAATACATATATTTAAATTGTTTACCATTTGATTAATTCATTTCCAGTGTTATGATGTATAATAAAATGACTGATAGCAGAACTGAGAGTGAATTCATGCAAATAAACTGGGTACTGAGGTGACCACACATTGAGATCATATGTACAGAGGTCACCTATAGATCAATTCAAAGCACTAATTTTTGGGCAATACATGTGAAAATAGCAGTTAGTCACTTAGGGCATACTTTTACCAAAAACGATTTAGAAGCAAACTTATAAGATACAAAGTGACATCAGCATATTAGGTGACAAATGGTGAGAAGGTAAACATATAATAGCATGTATGCCATTATTAATGCTTCTCCTGTGCAGTTAGATCCCAGTCCAGTTCAACTGCATAATATAACAACTTGTAAACATTTTAAAAAGTGAATCAACATAATCACAAAAGTTGTATAGTGAAGGTGAACAGTAAATATTATTTATGAGTCATTGCACCGTCAGTTATTGTCCGTAATTGATTTTGCCGATTGTGAGAACACAAGATTTATTTGGTGTGCATAACAATGGATGAACAGTGCCTCAGGGACTTTTTCTCTAATTTTGCCTGAACTCCATTCAGCTCTGATGCCATCACTGAGGCCCCATCATAAGTCTGTGCAACTAGCTTTTCCTTGCAATTGTAAGCATCTAAAATGCCCAAGACATGCTCTGCCACCACAGCAGCTCTCCGGTCCTTGCTGATGTCACTAAATCCTAAAAATGCCTCTTTAACTCCATTTTGGCAGACATACAGCAATACAACAGATAGCTGCGCTTTGCTGGTTGTGTCAGTGGTCTCATTGACTTGTACGGACACGAAAGGGGCTGCATTTACCTCATCTTGAATGTTCTGTCGAAGAGTGTCACTTACTGCAAAGTTAAGGTCATTTTGAATACAGTTCGATGTTCCGGAAAACACTGAGGAAACTTCAAGATGCGTCGCCAACGGCTGGTCTTTCTCCGCAATGAGGTTTAAGAGCTCCACATAGTTTCCCGGTTTGATGAGCTGGTGCTTTCCTTGTTTCCCCTGAAGCCTAATTTGTGTTTCCCTAAGTAGCAAGTAGCACGTATCCAGTGGCGGAACTAGAGTTTTATACATGGGGTGGCCAGGGGGTGGCCAAGGCTACTTCAGGGGGTCCATAGACCATGACAGAAAATTAGTGTGTAACCCTAACCTGGCATCTAAGGAGCATGAATGAACCCTATGATTGCTGATTAGAGGTAGAGGTGACATAGAAGTCACATAATTCTCTACCTTGGAACTGCAGCTCAATTTCTTTCTCACACACACACACTGTACTGTACTCACATACTGTAGAGACTTGGGTCACTCTGTTTTCATGAATGTATAATCTGGGTCTATAAGCGTTGAATATCCAAAATATTTTCAGAAAATAAAGCTCAAGCACCAAGGAGATAAGATTTTGTGTGTGACATAATTTGCATAGTTTATTTATGGAAGTAAATTTACAAAAAAATTGACATACCAGGTATGACCAACTTGTATAGACCTCTCTGATCCACCCAAGTCAAACATGTTTTTTTCTGTCTGACTGAAAATACAAGATATGCCTGCACAAAATATTATCAAGCAGAAATGGACTTGAAAAAGAAAAATAATTTTGGCACCCACACATATTACAAACAATGTTCCCTGCAATTATTACAAGGTTGTTTTTATTCAAAAACATATAATTTCTCATCATTACTGATTTCTCATCAGATTACTGAAGAGAGTGACCTCCTAAAAAACCTGTTACCTGGAGATATTGTTCTAGCAGACCGTGGGTTTAATGTTGGGGATAGTGTAGGATTCTACTGTGCTTCGCTACAGATACCTGCATTCACTAAGGGGAAAAGACAGTTGTCAGCATACGAGGTGGAACAAACTAGAAAATAAGATTAGTCAGGAGGAAATATCAGATTCTGCAAAGTAGGGCCATGCCCATCGAACACATGGCAACAAAACCAGGTGAGTCACTGTCATTGATTGACAGTGATTGACTTTTTTACATGTGATGGCATCAGCCACTTGCACTTTTCCATTGTGCAGGAGGCTGAATCTTGCATCTTAACACCAGCTTCAATGGAAAACAGAACTGCCCCTACATGAGAACAGGATTCTGACAATCTGTGAATATAATAGAATAGACATGTCTTTATTAACCACAAATGGAAAATTCTATTTTGCACAGTTCATCTGTGGGTGTGCACTGGTGATAGATTTAAAACAATAGCTACAAGCAACACCAATAACACTTAAATCGGAGTTAACAGTTACACAAAAGACAGGCGAATGTAACTAACTTAACCTGCCATGCAACTGCAATGAGCTGCAATGACTTCTCCGTCTTGTTTCGTGATGACCCACGTCTTTAGTGGCGTTTCACCATCAGGGGCGGAGCCAGACGTTGTAAACATTTGGGGCTTAGCCCAAACATAGGGGGTCTGGGGGCATTCCCTTGAAACACTACAGGTCAGAGTAAAGGGCTTGTCCACTGGAGCTTCCAGATGCTCTGGTGCTGTGACCTTGCCTGAAACATTTACCAATGCTGATTACATACTGTACATTCTGTAGATCCAATTTGGTCTGATTTGTCTGAGATGGCATACTCACCCTGTAATCTTCCCACCATCAGTAGGAGTAATCGCACTTGCAAACTTTTCCTACAGCAGGCCTGGATCATCATCTTCGTCATTGCTCATTTAACAGGGAGATGGAGTAGCACTGAGATGTGGAGAGATTTTAGTCATCATAACTCAAATCACAACTCAAATTCCTCCTCATTTAAACAACTAGTGATCCAACAGTGATTCAAAAAGAATACAGGAGATCATTTTAGTCCTTATAACCAGAGCTAATTTTATCCTGTGGTGCCGTCCAACATGTTAAACTGCATTAAAACATCTAGGAAACTATTCAGCGGTTTGCAGTGCAATGCAACCTCATTTTCAGCGAAGAGGTATAAAATTCCAATGTATAAAGATCTGCAGATAAGAAATTAAAGCTACCAGATATCAAAGTTATCATAGCTCTTTAAACAGAATATTTTCTCTGCCACGTCACAGTGAATTTAAATCTAATACGACTTGCAATAAACATAGTAGAAAACAGCTTACAAACCTAATTTAAGAAAAAAAAGTATTAAGATTTCTGATCGTAAACTTAAGATGCTAAAAGGATTAAATGCATATTTTATTCTCTTGCATCTGCTCCTGGCACCTCTGCTTTCCTTTCCTCCTCTGTTCTTCACTCCTTTCTTCTCAACACATTTTCACCTCTTGTCCCTCTTCCTCTTCCCCTTCTTTCTCCAAAAGTTTTCACATCTCATTTCCTATTCTCTCCTTCATTCTTTTCCTCACTTTCTATTTCAGTCCTCCCTTTCTTCTCTCTTTCTCACTCCTCAAATCCAGACTTCTACTTGTCCTCTTCTCACCAATTCTCCACTCCTCTCTTCACTTTTCACCCCAGAGCCACCAGCCCTCACATGTTGCCTCGGGACGAATCACCCAACACTCATCCAAGACCGTCTTGACCCGCACTCATCTTTTGTAATTTTTTTATCATTTTTTTTACTCATTTATCCCTCCATCTTCTCATTCAGCTCAGTACATTTTTAAGATCTTACCGCATGGTCATCTTTGGCCCGACAACCACCGTACCGCATATGCTGCTTCAGGTCAAATCACCCAACACTCATTGAAAGCCATACTGACCCGCACTCGTCTTTTTGTCGTTCACTCATCCCTCCATCCTCCCAGTTTTACCGTTCAATCACCTTTCGGCCTACGGTCACATTACTTCACATGCTGCCTCAGGGCATGCCACCAAACACTCATTGAAACACATACTGACCCCACACTCGTCTTTTACTCATTTATTCATCCTTCCATCCTCCCGTTGATTTCAATTCATTTTTCAAAGTCTTACCACTTGGATACCATTTGACCAATAGCCACGGGATCTGATATGGTGCTTTGGGTCATGTGACCCAACACTCACCAAAGGTGGGTGTGTCCCTAGCAACCATATTGTTTACCCTAGCAACCGCCTAGCAACACCCTAGCAACCACCCTAGCAACCACTTAGCAATGCCCTTGCAACGCCCAGTGACCATATTGTTCACCCTAGCAACCACCCAGCAATGCCCTAGCAATGCCCCAGCAACCATATTGTTTACCCTAGCAACCCCCTAGCAACCACTTAGCAACACCCTAGCAACCACCCAACAACGCACTAGCAACCAAATCATATACCTTAGTAACCATCTAGCAACGCCCTAGTAACCACCTAGAAACACCCTAGCAACGACCTTATATACCTTAGCGACCACCTAGCAACAGCCTAGCAACCACCTAGTAATGCCCTGGCAACCACCTAGCAACAGCCTAGCAACCACTTAGCCACATCCTAGCGATCGTCTCATATATGTTACCATGTTTTCGCTGCCGGGTTGCAAGCACACTCTGCATTTTCTTCAGGAAATGCACTTTTCTAGTTAGTGTGCTTGCAATTCCAAGCAGACTATTGTTATTCTTTAGTTCTATTCTTCTTCTTCTTCTTATTCCACCAAATTTGGGGACGCTTCTCCTCCCACAGTTTTCGAGATATCCACCCCAAACCAACTGACCCCGATCGGGTTGCTTGTATACAGCTAAGCCGTACCCGCACTCGTTCTCCACTTTTTGTCGTTTTTTCATCCCTTTTTTCCCATAGACTCCCATTCATTTTCAAAATCACCCCCCTCACCCTTCATGGCCTTCCCACTCGCTCACTTTTCACCCCAGAGCCACCATTCCTCACATCTTGACTCGGGACAAATCACCCAAAACTCATCCGAGACCATTTTGACCCGCACTCGTCTTTTTGTCATTTTTTAATCAGGTTTTTTACTCATTTATTCATCCCTCCATCCTCCCATTGACTTCAATTCATTTTTCAAAGTCTTACCACTTGGCCACCATTTGACCAATAGCCACGGGACCTGAGATGCTGCTTTGGGTCATGTGACCCAACACTCACCAAAGATGGGTGTGTCCCTAGCAACCATATTGTTTACCCTAGCAACTGCCTAGCAACCACTTAGTAACACCCTAGCAACTGCATAGCAACACCCTAGCAACCAACTAGCAACCACTTAGAAACACTTTGACAACCACCCAGCAACGCCCTAGCAACGCCCAGACACAATATTGTTTACCCTAGCAACCACTTAGCAACACACTGGCAACCACCCAGCAACACCCTAGCAACCAAGTAGCAACCACTTAGCAACACTTTGGCAACCAACCAGCAACGCCCTAGCAATGCCCAGCGACCATGTTGTTTACCCTAGCAACCACTTAGCAACACCCTGGCAACCACCCAGCAACACCCTGGCAACCAAGTAGCAACCGCTTAGCAACACTTTGGCAACCACCCAGCAACGCCTTAGCCACGCCCAGCGACCATATTGTTTACCCTAGCAACCACTTATCAGCACTCTGGCAACCGCCTAGCAACGCCCTAACATTGCCCCAGCGACCATATTGTTTACACTAGCAACCCCCTAGCAACCACTTAGCAACACCCTAGCAACCACCCAACAACGCACTGGCAACCAAATCATATACCTTAGTAACCATCTAGCAACACCCTAGTAACCACCTAGCAACACCCTAGCAACCACCTAGTAACAGCCTAGCAACCACCTAGTAACGGCCTGACAACCACCTAGCAACAGCCTAGCAACCACTTAGCCACATCCTGGCGATCATCTCATATACGTTACCATGTTTTTGCTGCCCGGTTGCAAGCACACTCTGCATTTTCTTCAGGAAATGCACTTTTCTAGTTCTTCTTCTTCTTATTCCACCAAATTTGGGGATGCTTCTCCTCCCACAGTTTTTGAGATATCCACCCTAAACCAACTGTAACCCGTCCGGTCTGACCCCGATCGGGTTGCTTGTATACAGCTAAGCCGTACCCGCACTCGTTCTCCACTTTTTGTCGTTTTTTCATCCCATTTTTCCCATAGACTCCCATTCATTTTCAAAATCACCCCCCTCACCCTTCATGGCCTTCCCACTCGCTCACTTTTCACCCCAGAGCCACCATACCTCACACGTTGCCTCGGGACAAATCACCCAACACTCATCCAAGACCGTTTTGACCCGCACTTCGTCTTTTTGTCATTTTTAAATCAGTTTTTACTCATTTATTCATCCCTCCATCCTCCCATTGACTTCAATTCATTTTTCAAAGTCTTAGCGCTCGGTCACCTTTCGGCCTACGGTCACAGTACCACACGTGCTGCCTCAGGTCATGCCACCAAACACTCATTGAAACACATACTGACCCGCACTCGACTTTTACTCGTTTATTCATCCCTCCATCCTCCCATTGACTTTGTTAGTCAACTCCCGGAGGAGCGAAATAAGTTATTTTCCGACAAAGAAGCAGATCCAATGTTTGTAGTAAAAGACAGGAAGGTTTATTTGCACAAGCCAGCCGTGGGAACATCAGTATTGAGCAGAAGTTCGACAGGTACAATGTTTGGTTCACATTTATACAGTTTTCAGGAGGTACATTTACATGTGATGGCCAGGAAACCCCTGGAAAGGAAGTCCATATATGGTAATGGGGAACCCCGCGTTCCCCAGACTGGAAGTAGCAGTAATTGTGAATTGGCACCTTTTGGCTCCGGTCGGATGTAGCGGCATTGCTTTGTATCCGAATACACATTGTCTCCGGCGTTAGTACTCTAATACACATTGCTTGCCTCCGGATCAAACGCTGTGCCGTTCCACAAAACTGTCTCCTAACAACTTCAATGGGCTCTATGCACGCATCACTTCCGCGTTTGATGTGAGGCCGCTCTGAAATTTCTGGTCAGTGAGACTGAACGCAGCAGAAAACAGATCATGGCAGAGTCGACGAAGTTCACTCGTTGTTTGCTGGAGTTGCCTAAACTCACAATCAGTGATGTGCGGAGAATTGTCCGGGCGTCCAGTACAACGCCGCAGAGCAAACTTGAGAAAGGTTTCAAATTTTATGTGTCGTCCTATCTCTGCAATTTTGAAGGTAATTTGCTAACGCCAGCTCCCCTGAGCTAGTGTGGCTTTGGGGTTTTATATTCATGATCCATCCAGCAGCAGGCTAATCACGTTACTAGATATGTTTCTCATAATGTGTTTGTAATGTTTTCTTAAAGTGTCAGGTAAAAATAGGGCCACAAATGAGATCTCTGTGAGAGCTCACTGCTACCGCTCTATGAAGAAAGCAGAGACGCCACACCAGCTGAGAGTAGGACTAGTAAATTAAATGTCACGTTCAAAGTTCTGTTGAACATGTTCTGAGTTCTTACTCTTCTAATGTTACCACACTTAAGCTTCGATAACCACAGAGGCAATGCTATTCACGATAGCTGAAACAGTGGTAATGCAGTTACAGGATAGCTGAGGATAGCTAAGTGGAAATTGGCAAGCTTTCTAGTTGGTCTGTAATACTGTAAACAAACGGGAGTTTATTTTAGAATTTGAAGATTAATTATGACATTAGTAGTTTTACCTTACGTGATGGCTGCAAAAGCAGAAAATATTTCACTTACTCAGCTATTCTTCTATCCATTCATGTTCTATGTTTGAAACTGTCCTGTCATCTTTACTTCTTTTTAAACATCCCTTACAAAACATTACTGCATTACTGCAGTAGTGTCAAACTGAAGTCATGCTGCAGTAATGCTACAGTAAAACTGCATCAAAACTGCATTTTTTTGCAGTTCATGTGCAGGAAATGCAATATTTTGGACACGAAAAAACTGCATTTACTGCATATACTGCAGTAAAACTGCAGTTTTTTTGTCCCCTAACTGCAGTTATTTTTTGTAAGGGATGTGTGGTTACAACTATGTTGCATAGTAGCTGATGTACTTGATGGCTGTCTTCTTTTTGAAATCCATTGTTTTGTTTCTGTGTATTTCAGATGACATTACGTGATTCACAGCCAGTTGTGCTGGTTAACAGCTCCTGCTCTTGTGTGGCTGGGTGTGGGATGTGCAACCATTTGGTTGCTTTGCTTTATCAGACAGCCCATTACTCTGAATGTGGCATGTCTGTCGTCCCTCCTGTCCTTTCATGCACCCAAACGGAACAGAAGTGGCATAAACCACGAACAATGGTTTGGCTCATTTCAATATCTAGCACTTGCATCATGTTTTACTAGTGTCTTTCCTAATACCATCTAATAAATAAATAGGGAGTGAAGCCAGGACCCGTGGATGCCATGGTTGTATTGAAGCCTAAACCAGGTGCTACTTCAGCAAGTGGAATTAGGTATGCAGAGTGAAATTAAACAGGTATACTATACTACAATGTGTTGCAAAATTGTTATTGATTGCCTGATAATGTCATTCCAGATCTACACTATACAAGGGCTACAGTGGTGAGCTACCAGACCCATCAACCCTCAACCCTAAAGCTGCCTATGCTGACATGAAACCAGACTCTCTTCCCCTTATCTGCACAATGAACGTCTCACCTGACAAACCACTTGTGGACTCCATCTTCGGCAAGGTACAAGCTGGCAGTATCCTGTCATATCAGCATCCACCACCCCCACCTGACAGTGTTGTCATGCATGAGGATGCACCCCCATTCCCAAGAGTGCCACTAGAGGGTTACCATTTAAAGCCAACAGAGTGTTCATATGTGCCAACAAACCAGGAACAGCTGCATCTCAATTCACTGTCTGTGACTTTGTCACAGTCACACCTTATTGAGGAAGCAACAAGATGCCAAAGTGGATCACCTGAGTGGCATTCACTGAGGAAGGAAAGAGTGACTGCTTCAAATTTCCGGGAGGTAAGCCATGTTAGAGGTCCAAGTGCAGCAGAAAACCTGGCTGAGAGAATCATCTGAGGGACACGACAAACAGCACACATGAAGAGGGGACTGGATATGGAAACAGATGCCTTAAAGGACTATGCAGTTCTAAAAAACCTTAACTTAAGGAAGTGTGGGCTAGTGATTCATCCAGATGCACCTTGGCTGGGTGCATCACCTGATGGGCTGGTGTATGACCCACTTGAGCAACCATCATTTGGTTTAGTTGAATTTAAATGCCCAAATGCACTAAGCTACATAGACTGCAGGTACCTCAGAGTTGACCATGGCATACACAAACTGAAGGAAAGCCATCCTTATTATTGACAAGTGCAAGGACAGTTACTGATCACAGGTATGGAATGGTGCGACTTTGTTGTCTGTGCCAATGATGACATTTTTGTGCAGCGCATTTACAGAGACACTGCTGTGTTAAGCTCCATGAAACAGAGGTGTGACTTGTTTTTCTTTTATACATATATGCCAAAATACCTCTCTATGCACCAGTAACTGAACAGTCACAATACTGATGAAATGAATTCATGCATTATTTTACAATCATTTGTAATTTTATTTTGTCAATTACAGTATTTGTTAAGTCCTACTCTTAATTGTAATATATAAAAACATAAAAACTATATAAAATTCATAACAACATACCTCAACATCGCAGCTTATTTCTTTCAGTACAGTGAATGATATAAAGGGTTCATTCGAAGTTTCGAACAAAAATGTGACTTTACACTAATGAAAAGCATGTATACATATTACCTTATAACCTGTTTATTTCTGCTTCTACAACATTAGCAATTGCTTGCCCAGGCTTTCACTAAGGGCCCACAGTAGTATATATCCTGCACTTTCTGTCAAAAATGATTGATGACCCCCTCCTTGTCAGCCTGATTGAATGACAGGTCGATTTGATTGACAGTGTGTTTTGATTGACATCACGTTATGAGTGACAGGTCGTTTTGATTGAGAGGTTGGTTTGACGGTGGGAGGAGCTGTTTGCTGTCTATCTATATTTGTGAGTGTGTGTGACGGTTTAAATTTATCTTAGGATTTTATTACAAAAGAAAAAAGGCGTGATTGTAGGTTGTGTGTTGCCCCCTGGACATGTTTGCGCCATGTGTTGACCTGTCCTGGCGTTTATAAATAGCGTTTGACCGTGGATGGTATTCTGTGCGTTTTCGTTGTGCGACTAAGTCTAACTAGTTAGCTGTTTAAAAAATGTCGGCATCCGCAGCGACAAAGAGTGTAAAGAGGGTACCACTCACCACTATTTCCGACACTGTTGGGGTCGACAAAATGACTTTTGCACCAAAAAAGAAGAAGAATTCCGTGGGTTTGGTCGGGTTTCTTCAAAACGAGAAGGAAGCTCTGGAATACGAATGGCTGTTGTCTGATGGTCGTGTTGGCGGGTATGTTTTTGACAAAGTTGCTCGTTGTGTGAAACTGTATACCATCGAATCTGGGGAGTCGTTTACAGAGGACGTGTTGCACGTTTCATTCCCTGCTAAAGACTGGAGTTTGTTTAGAAACAAAGTTTGGAGAGACCTTGAGGTCCCTGGTTTGGACAGCGTCTACAACGCAGTGTGGAACAGTGTGACACCGAAAAAAAAGCTACTATGTGTTTGCTAATCGTCTTGAAAAGGATCCTGATGATTACGTTTACATGTGTAGTGGCGAATACGCAATCGTGAAGGCGTGTGAAGATATAGATGTTGAGAGGCTTATGCGTGACCTAAAAGTCTTATTTCTTTGGAAAGACATGCCTGCTCTGCATGATGTTTTCAAGAAGATAGACAGTCTGTTCAAATGGTGACACTTTGGACAGGCACTGTGACATCAAAGTAAAACATACTGTTCAGATGCTGCGATGCTTTTGGACAGGCACTGTGACATCAAAGTAAAACTTTTTTCAGTCGTGGTCTGGGAGTCGTTTACAGAGGTCGTGTTGCGCGTTTCATTAACTGCTAAAGACTGGTGTTTGTTTAGAAAACAAAGTCTGGAGAGACCTTGAGGTCCCTGGTTTGCACAGCGTCTACAACGCAGCGTGGAACAGTGTGACACCGAAAAAAAGCTACTATGTGTTTGCTAATCGTCTTGAAAAGGATCCTGATGATTACGTTTACATGTGTAGTGGCGAATACGCAATCGCGAAGGCGTGTGAAGATATAGATGTTGAGAGGCTTATGCGTGACCTAAAAGTCTTATTTCTTTGGAAAGACATGCCTGCTCTGCATGATGTTTTCAAGAAGATAGACAGTCTGTTCAAATGGTGTGATGCTTTGGACAGATACTGTGGCATCAAAGTAAAACTTTTTCAGACGAGGGTCTGACCTCGAGTGTGACAGTGGGGCGGTACATTTGGAATCACCACCCATTCTCTACAAGCATTAAAAAGGTCGACAGCTCCAACACGGTTCATCTCAACACCTGCTGACGCACTGGCTAACCATGTCGTTTGTAAACGAAGCAGCATCATCTGAAGACAACAAATGGCTTGCCGTGTGTGCGAGAATCTGGGGAAAAAGGAACTTGACTTACTTACCGAGGTGCGAACCTACTGAATCGTCAACAGCATTGTCTTCTCCAGGGGGTGTAGAGACTGTGTCAACACCACCAAACGCTGCTGAAGATGTGGATGGTTGCATCGCTCCGCTGGGCTTCAGACTCATAAAGGCAGCTGTCGGTTTAATACTAGAACACATCATTGGTGTAAAGTTGCGGGAATGTTGTTTCGGCTGTAAAGTGAGTCACCCAAGCCAGTTACAGCATTCATGCCTCTTTGAACCCGATGCATACTTTTTCAATCACACCTCGAGGAAATAAAACAGAAACTTTTCAAGCCAGAGTTACTACAATCCATCGAGCGTCTTCTGGGGACATACGGATTCGCCCACACCCACAAAAAATTCGCGGCTCTGTGGAAACCATTATCTACGAACTGGAAGAAGAACCGTACATTTGAGAAACTGAGGAAAATCAGGGAAAAACTTGTTGATCCACAGAGCGAGCAAGTTGTTTTTGACGCTTTGGACTGTTGGTGGGGAAGAAGCGGTTGACACGTGTCAACATGGGTAATGTCTGTGGCAGGGGCGGACTGTCAAATGGTGTCGTTAAACAACGTGTGAAGTTTGAATTAACAGCATTGTTATACAAAATTATAGCTGATGAGGCCGATAATTTTAACACAGTACGCCAGTCGCTGTTCGACGTTTGCACAACCTTAAAACCCAAATGACAATAGCCAGGAAAATGTCTGAAGAGTGGTACCATCTGTTGCTGATATGTGCAAATGCAAACAAACCGTCATGTGACTGTAAGTGATCTTTTAGTTTGCACGGACTTGTGCCAAAGGAGTCTCGACATCGGATACATCACATGTCTTTGTGCATACATAACAGATGTTTGTGTAATGAAACTGTCGAAAAATGAATCAGTAAATGTGTGTAAAGTGGTTGAAATATTAGTTGATTTTCTGCTTGAGAGAAACGTTGATGTGTGTGTTAAATTTTTAGACTACCTCGACACTTTGTGAGTTTGTATTCTTGCTGAAAATAAAAGGTGGTGATCAAAAACATTTATGTCATTATTTGATCCGGTTTTCAGTCCGTAGGTATCATGTCAGATCTTTTGAAATCTGTTTACTACACGCCCTCTAACGCGGGGTCTTTTGGTGGTAAAAAACGTTTAAAAGAGGCTGTGTTCAAAGACGCCCGGTGTGCGATTGCCCGACAAACAAGTTTCTGATTGGTTGGCCGGAGAGGATGCCTATACACTTCACAGACCTGTTCGTATAAACTATAAGAGGAATAGAGTGGTGGTGCATGGTATGGACAAACAGTTTCAAGCTGATCTAGTTGACATGACCGCATACTCGAAGGAAAATGACAACTTCAAATATATGCTGACTTGTATAGATGTTTTTAGCAAATACGCATGGACACGTGTTTTAAAAAAAGACGGGGCGGAGGTGGCGAGAGCATTCGAATCCATACTGACGGATGGCAGGGTCCCCAAAAAGTTGCAGACTGACCGTGGAAAAGAATTTTTTAACAAACATTTTCGCGATGTAATGACCAAATACAGGATTCACCATTTCGCCACAGGCAGCGAACTAAAAGCTAGTGTTGTTGAACGCTTCAATAGGACAATTAAGGGTAGAATGTGGAGGTATCTGACGGCCGTCAATTCTAAGCGATATATAGATGTTTTGCAAGATTTAATCACTGCTTACAACAACAGTTACCATCGGAGTATCAAGATGAGACCTGTAGAGGTAACCAGTGAAAACGAAAATAATGTATTTAAAACTTTGTATGGTGTGAAGGATGTAAATGACAGGAATGTTGTGTTTAAATACAAGACTGGTGACACTGTAAGGGTTTCCAAGGTGAGAGGACCCTTTACAAAGGGGTATGAGCAAAACTACACACATGAATTTTCACCATATCGGAGCGCATCCTGACAACGCCACCTGTCTACAAGCTGAAAGATTATGACGGCGATATAATAGATGGTTGTTTTTATGAAGAAGAGCTGCAAAAATAAACGTTGGTAGGGATAAAACTTTCAAAGTTGAGAAGATTTTAGAAAGAAAGAAGATGGGTAAAAGAGCGTAGTTCTGGTAAAATGGCTCGGTTGGCCTTCAAAATTCAATAGTTGGGTTTATGAAGAAGACGTAGTAGACGTTTAGAACCCTTTTAAAACATGCTTTTACATACTATGTTTCATTTGTGGTAGACAAGACCATGGGTGATGAAGGGTTTTACATAACGTTGCCCTGCAACGCTTCTCGGTCAGTGTATCCTGACAACGAGATATCCAAGTACAGAACCAAACTGGCCAGGCCAATAATACTGAAAGGCGATTGGCAGGTTGGTTTAATTGAATTTCAGTATCCAAGAACATGGAGACTTTTCGCAATGAAGATGGAACTTTTATCCTCATTAACAAAGTTCTAATGAGTCAGCTGGATACAAGCTGCGTCTAGGATATTACCGAACATAACGGGGTGGTTGATGAGATTAATCTACACCTAGCGCAACACCATGCAAAACTTGGTTATGACGCTGTGAAAAACAAAATTTATATGCAGACAAAAGCGTAACATAGTACTAAGATTCTACGGTAAACTCGCAATAATTTTGGGGTTAAATACAACAACAAGAATGTTTGACTCGGGTGATGGGCCGGAGACGTCGGAAAGATATCTGGAAAAAGGTTTACGCGCCACACCCCGCAGACATATACGGGGGCTTCTACACTCTTTTTGTGTACACAGACATAATCGAGCATCAAGCTGTGGGTGACTATTTTGTCCCGCTATTGAGATGCGTACATATATCGGGAAAAACAATGAGATAGTGACTATTAGATACGACAAAGCGCACTACGTACCAGTGTCTAAACGCACATCAGTGATATTGCTATAAGTAAAGACTGATCAAGACTACAACGTTCCTTTTACGGTAAAAGTGGTTTGCGAAGCTTCATTTCAGACCTGTGAAACAAGCGTACAGATTTTAAAAAAACGATGAAACCGTTTAACCCACACGCTCTGGATCCACAACGTTATGTCGCTTATTATCAAAATCAGGCCGGAGGCCTGTTGCATGGTTTTGCGGTAGCCCGACTATGTATGGTGCGATTGGCGGTATTTTTCGGGCTTTTTCGGATGGCCGTACCACTGTTTAAAAAAGGTTTCAACATTGCTAAACCGCATCTTAAGAGTGCTGCAAAAAACATTGTTAGCGGTAGTCAGTAACGTCCTGACACGGGAAACAATGTCAGCAACTCCAACACCTTACTGGCGTTTGTAAACGTCGCTCTCTTTGTCAGTCCATTATTATCGCCCTCGGGTCATTATCATCCATATGTCCGGGTGTGTCCTTATAAAAGAGTCCGTGGAGAAAAGTGTTTCTAGGGTGTGTCGATCGTAGTTGATTAAACATTCTATGATGCTGCGATACGGATACATGTTTGAACTTTGTGAGATTAGTCTGTCGCCCAAAGATACATCAACCTGGGAAAAAAATAGTAGCACCGGATAGTTTATCAAGCCAACAGGCGCCGTCGGCGATGTCTGTCCCATCTGCTTTTGTGATTTTGAGTCGTATGTACAACAGCGTATTGTTCAGATCAATATAGTCTTCACCATTCCCCGCAATGAAAAACTCCAAAGGTGCAGCGTCAGATATTGCTGAAATCGGTGGTACTTCTACATATATGCTTTTTTTCTATTGTCGTTTGTGTCAAAGGACAGTGAACAAGTCCAACTCTGACTTAACACACTCTTCTGACATGTCGTGTATCAGTGACATAATTAGAAGGTGGTGTTTAAATTTCTTCCGTCCGATGTACTACTACGTTTGCTTAGAAGATACTGTTAAATTTTCTTCCGGCTGATGTGCGACTACGCTGTTTACCCGTGACTTACTTTTTGACACTGGCCGCCTCTTACGACAACTTTTGTTTTTCTTTGCACGTGGGTCACGCCTTGTACCGGGCGGTCTTTTCACAGATCTGCGTGACATCACCAACATGCGGAACCATCCTGGTTGCTGACATTGTTTCCCGTGTCAGGGCGTTACTGACTACTTCGCTAACAATGTTTTTTGCAGCACTCTTAAGATGCGGTTTAGCAATGTTGAAACCTTTTTTAAACAGTGGTACGGCCATCCAAAAAAGCCCTCGAAAAATACCGCCAATCCCGCACCATACATAGTCGGGCTACCCGCAAAACCATGCAAACAGGCCTCCGGCCTGATTTTGATAATAGCGACATAACGTTGTGGATCCAGAGCGTGTGGGTTAAACGGTTTCATCGTTTTTAAAATCTGTACGCTTGTTTCACAGGTCTGAAATGAAGCTTCGCAACCACTTTACCGTACTTAAAAGGAACGTTGTAGTCTTGATCAGTCTTTACTTCTATAGCAATATCACTGATGTGCGTTTTAGACACTGGTACGTAGTGCGCTTTGTCGTATCTAATAGTCACTATCTCATTGTTTTTCCCGATATATGTACGCATCTCAATAGCGGGACAAAATAGTCACCCACAGCTTGATGCTCGATTATGTCTGTGTACACAAAAAGAGTGTAGAAGCCCCCGTATATGTCTGCGGGTGTGGCGCGTAAACCTTTTCCAGATATCTTTCCGACGTCTCCGGCCCATCACCCCGTCAAACATTCTTGTTGTTGTATTTAACCCCAAAATTATTGCGAGTTTACCGTAGAATCTTAGTACTATGTTACGCTTTGTCTGCATATAAATTTTGTTTTCACAGCGTCATAACCAAGTTTTGCATGGTGTTGCGCTAGGTGTAGATTAATCCTCATCAACCACCCCCGTTATGTTCGGGTAATATCCTAGACGCAGCTTGTATCCAGCTGACTCATTAGAACTTTTGTTAATGAGGATAAAAGTTCCATCTTCATTGCTCATTGCTTCATCAAGTCTCCCATGTTCTTGGATACTGAAATTCAATTAAACCAACCTGCCAATCGCCTTTCAGTATTATTGGCCTGGCCAGTTTGGTTCTGTACTTGGATATCTCGTTGTCAGGATACACTGACGAGAAGCGTTGCAGGCAACGTTATGTAAAACCCTTCATCACCCATGGTCTTGTCTACCACAAATGAAACATAGTATGTAAAAGCATGTTTTAAAGGGTTCTAAACGTCTCTACGTCTTCTTCATAAACCCAACTATTGAATTTTGAAGGCCAACCGAGCCATTTACCAGAACTACGCTCTTTTTACCCCATCTTCTTTCTTTCTAAAATCTTCTCAACTTTGAAAGTTTTATCCCTACCAACGTTTATTTTTTGCAGCTCTTCTTCATAAAAACAACCATCTATTATATCGCCGTCATAATCTTTCAGCTTGTAGACAGGTGGCGTTCGTGGGATGCGCTCCGATATGGTGAAAAATTCATGTGTGTAGTTTTGCTCATACCCCTTTGTAAAGGGTCCTCTCACCTTGAAACCCTTACAGTGTCACCAGTCTTGTATTTAAACACAACATTCCTGTCATTTACATCCTTCACACCATACAAAGTTTTAAATACATTATTTTCGTTTTCACTGGTTACCTCTACAGGTCTCATCTTGATACTCCGATGGTAACTGTTGTTTGTAAGCAGTGATTAAATCTTAAAAAACATCTATATATCGCTTAGAATTGACGGCCGTCAGATACCTCCACATTCTACCCTTAATTGTCCTATTGAAGCGTTCAACAACACTAGCTTTTAGTTCGCTGCCTGTGGCGAAATGGTGAATCCTGTATTTGGTCATTACATCGCGAAAATGTTTGTTAAAAATTCTTTTCCACGGTCAGTCTGCAACTTTTTGGGGACCCTGCCATCCGTCAGTATGGATTCGAATGCTCTCGCCACCTCCGCCCCGTCTTGTTGAGGCTTATCGTGACCTAAAAGTCTTATTTCTTTGGAAAGACATGCCTGCTCTGCATGATGTTTTCAAGAAGATAGACAGTCTGTTCAAATGGTGACACTTTGGACAGGCACTGTGACATCAAAGTAAAACATACTGTTCAGATGCTGCGATGCTTTTGGACAGGCACTGTGACATCAAAGTAAAACTTTTTTCAGTCGTGGTCTGGGGAGTCGTTTACAGAGGTCGTGTTGCGCGTTTCATTAACTGCTAAAAGACTGGTGTTTGTTTAGAAAACAAAGTCTGGAGAGACCTTGAGGTCCCTGGTTTGCACAGCGTCTACAACGCAGCGTGGAACAGTGTGACACCGAAAAAAAGCTACTATGTGTTTGCTAATCGTCTTGAAAAGGATCCTGATGATTACGTTTACATGTGTAGTGGCGAATACGCAATCGCGAAGGCGTGTGAAGATATAGATGTTGAGAGGCTTATGCGTGACCTAAAAGTCTTATTTCTTTGGAAAGACATGCCTGCTCTGCATGATGTTTTCAAGAAGATAGACAGTCTGTTCAAATGGTGTGATGCTTTGGACAGATACTGTGGCATCAAAGTAAAACTTTTCAGACGCAGGGGTCTGACCTCGAGTGTGACAGTGGGCGGTACATTTGGAATCACCACCCATTCTCTACAAGCATTAAAAAGGTCGACAGCTCCAACACGGTTCATCTCAACACCTGCTGACGCACTGGCTAACCATGTCGTTTGTAAACGAAGCAGCATCATCTGAAGACAACAAATGGCTTGCCAATTGCGAGAATCTGGGGAAAAGGAACTTGACTTACTTACCGAGGTGCGAACCTACTGAATCGTCAACAGCATTGTCTTCTCAGGGGGTGTAGAGACTGTGTCAACACCACCAAACGCTGCTGAAGATGTGGATGGTTGCATCGCTCCGCTGGGCTTCAGACTCATAAAGGCAGCTGTCGGTTTAATACTAGAACACATCATTGGTGTAAAGTTGCGGGAATGTTGTTTCGGCTGTAAAGTGAGTCACCCAAGCCAGTTACAGCATTCATGCCTCTTTGAACCCGATGCATACTTTTTCAATCACACCTCGAGGAAATAAAACAGAAACTTTTCAAGCCAGAGTTACTACAATCCATCGAGCGTCTTCTGGGACATACGGATTACGCCCACACCCACAAAAAAATTCGCGGCTCTGTGGAAACCATTATCTACGAACTGGAAGAAGAACCGTACATTTGCGAGAAACTGAGGAAAATCAGGGAAAACTTGTTGATCCACAGAGCGAGCAAGTTGTTTTTGACGCTTTGGACTGTTGGTGGGGGAAGAAGCGGTTGACACGTGTCAACATGGGTAATGTCTGTGGCAGGGGCGGACTGTCAAATGGTGTCGTTAAACAACGTGTGAAGTTTGAATTAACAGCATTGTTATACAAAATTATAGCTGATGAGGCCGATAATTTTAACACAGTACGCCCGGTCGCTGTTCGACGTTTGCACAACCTTAAAACCCAAATGGCAATAGCCAGGAAAATGTCTGAAGAGTGGTACCATCTGTTGCTGATATGTGCAAATGCAAACAAACCGTGTCATGTGACTGTAAGTGATCTTTTAGTTTGCACGGACTTGTGCCAAAGGAGTCTCGACATCGGATACATCACATGTCTTTGTGCATACATAACAGATGTTTGTGTAATGAAAAAAAAAAAAAATGAATCAGTAAATGTGTGTAAAGTGGTTGAAATATTAGTTGATTTTCTGCTTGAGAGAAACGTTGATGTGTGTTTAAATTTTTAGACTACCTCGACACTTTGTGAGTTTGTATTCTTGCTGAAAATAAAGGTGGTGATCAAAAACATTTATGTCATTATTTGATCCGGTTTTCAGTCCGTAGGTATCATGTCAGATCTTTTGAAATCTGTTTACTACACGCCCTCTAACGCGGGGTCTTTTGGTGGTAAAAAACGTTTAAAAGAGGCTGTGTTCAAAGACGCCGGTGTGCGATTGCCCGACAAACAAGTTTCTGATTGGTTGGCGGAGAGGATGCCTATACACTTCACAGACCTGTTCGTATAAACTATAAGAGGAATAGAGTGGTGGTGCATGGTATGGACAAACAGTTTCAAGCTGATCTAGTTGACATGACCGCATACTCGAAGGAAAATGACAACTTCAAATATATGCTGACTTGTATAGATGTTTTTAGCAAATACGCATGGACACGTGTTTTAAAAAACAAGACGGGGGCGGAGGTGGCGAGAGCATTCGAATCCATACTGACGGATGGCAGGGTCCCCAAAAAGTTGCAGACTGACCGTGGAAAAGAATTTTTAACAAACATTTTCGCGATGTAATGACCAAATACAGGATTCACCATTTCGCCACAGGCAGCGAACTAAAAGCTAGTGTTGTTGAACGCTTCAATAGGACAATTAAGGGTAGAATGTGGAGGTATCTGACGGCCGTCAATTCTAAGCGATATATAGATGTTTTGCAAGATTTAATCACTGCTTACAACAACAGTTACCATCGGAGTATCAAGATGAGACCTGTAGAGGTAACCAGTGAAAACGAAAATAATGTATTTAAAACTTTGTATGGTGTGAAGGATGTAAATGACAGGAATGTTGTGTTTAAATACAAGACTGGTGACACTGTAAGGGTTTCCAAGGTGAGAGGACCCTTTACAAAGGGGTATGAGCAAAACTACACACATGAATTTTCACCATATCGGAGCGCATCCCACGAACGCCACCTGTCTACAAGCTGAAAGATTATGACGGCGATATAATAGATGGTTGTTTTTATGAAGAAGAGCTGCAAAAAATAAACGTTGGTAGGGATAAAACTTTCAAAGTTGAGAAGATTTTAGAAAGAAAGAAGATGGGTAAAAGAGCGTAGTTCTGGTAAAATGGCTCGGTTGGCCTTCAAAATTCAATAGTTGGGTTTATGAAGAAGACGTAGTAGACGTTTAGAACCCTTTTAAAACATGCTTTTACATACTATGTTTCATTTGTGGTAGACAAGACCATGGGTGATGAAGGGTTTTACATAACGTTGCCCTGCAACGCTTCTCGGTCAGTGTATCCTGACAACGAGATATCCAAGTACAGAACCAAACTGGCCAGGCCAATAATACTGAAAGGCGATTGGCAGGTTGGTTTAATTGAATTTCAGTATCCAAGAACATGGGAGACTTTTCGCAATGAAGATGGAACTTTTATCCTCATTAACAAAAGTTCTAATGAGTCAGCTGGATACAAGCTGCGTCTAGGATATTACCGAACATAACGGGGGTGGTTGATGAGATTAATCTACACCTAGCGCAACACCATGCAAAACTTGGTTATGACGCTGTGAAAAACAAAATTTATATGCAGACAAAGCGTAACATAGTACTAAGATTCTACGGTAAACTCGCAATAATTTTGGGGTTAAATACAACAACAAGAATGTTTGACTCGGGTGATGGGCCGGAGACGTCGGAAAGATATCTGGAAAAGGTTTACGCGCCACACCCCGCAGACATATACGGGGGCTTCTACACTCTTTTTGTGTACACAGACATAATCGAGCATCAAGCTGTGGGTGACTATTTTGTCCCGCTATTGAGATGCGTACATATATCGGGGAAAAACAATGAGATAGTGACTATTAGATACGACAAAGCGCACTACGTACCAGTGTCTAAAACGCACATCAGTGATATTGCTATAGAAGTAAAGACTGATCAAGACTACAACGTTCCTTTTAAGTACGGTAAAGTGGTTGCGAAGCTTCATTTCAGACCTGTGAAACAAGCGTACAGATTTTAAAAACGATGAAACCGTTTAACCCACACGCTCTGGATCCACAACGTTATGTCGCTTATTATCAAAATCAGGCCGGAGGCCTGTTGCATGGTTTTGCGGGTAGCCCGACTATGTATGGTGCGGGGATTGGCGGTATTTTTCGAGGGCTTTTTCGGATGGCCGTACCACTGTTTAAAAAAGGTTTCAACATTGCTAAACCGCATCTTAAGAGTGCTGCAAAAAAACATTGTTAGCGAAGTAGTCAGTAACGTCCTGACACGGGGAAACAATGTCAGCAACTCCAACACCTTACTGGCGTTTGTAAACGTCGCTCTCTTTGTCAGTCCATTATTATCGCCCTCGGGTCCATTATCATCCATATGTCCGGGTGTGTCCTTATAAAAGAGTCCGGTGGAGAAAAGTGTTTCTAGGGTGTGTCGATCGTAGTTGATTAAACATTCTATGATGCTGCGATACGGATACATGTTTGAACTTTGTGAGATTAGTCTGTCGCCCAAAGATACATCAACCTGGGAAAAAATAGTAGCACCGGGATAGTTTATCAAGCCAACAGGCGCGCCGTCGGCGATGTCTGTCCCATCTGCTTTTGTGATTTTGAGTCGTATGTACAACAGCGTATTGTTCAGATCAATATAGTCTTCACCATTCCCATAATGAAAAACTCCAAAGGTGCAGCGTCAGATATTGCTGAAATCGGTGGTACTTCTACATATATGCTTTTTTCTATTGTCGTTTGTGTCAAAGGGACAGTGAACAAGTCCAACTCTGACTTAACACACTCTTCTGACATGTCGTGTATCAGTGACATAATTAGAAGGTGGTGTTTAAATTTCTTCCGTCCGATGTACTACTACGTTTGCTTAGAAGATACTGTTAAATTTTCTTCCGGCTGATGTGCGACTACGCTGTTTACCCGTGACTTACTTTTTGACACTGGCCGCCTCTTCACGACAACTTTTGTTTTTCTTTGCACGTGGGTCACGCCTTGTACCGGGCGGTCTTTTCACAGATCTGCGTGACATCACCAACATGCCGGAACCATCCTGGTTGCTGACATTGTTTCCCGTGTCAGGGCGTTACTGACTACTTCGCTAACAATGTTTTTTGCAGCACTCTTAAGATGCGGTTTAGCAATGTTGAAACCTTTTTTTAAACAGTGGTACGGCCATCCGAAAAGCCCTCGAAAAATACCGCCAATCCCGCACCATACATAGTCGGGCTACCCGCAAACCATGCAACAGGCCTCCGGCCTGATTTTGATAATAAGCGACATAACGTTGTGGATCCAGAGCGTGTGGGTTAAACGGTTTCATCGTTTTTAAAATCTGTACGCTTGTTTCACAGGTCTGAAATGAAGCTTCGCAACCACTTTACCGTACTTAAAAGGAACGTTGTAGTCTTGATCAGTCTTTACTTCTATAGCAATATCACTGATGTGCGTTTTAGACACTGGTACGTAGTGCGCTTTGTCGTATCTAATAGTCACTATCTCATTGTTTTTCCGATATATGTACGCATCTCAATAGCGGGACAAAATAGTCACCCACAGCTTGATGCTCGATTATGTCTGTGTACACAAAAAGAGTGTAGAAGCCCCCGATATGTCTGCGGGGTGTGGCGCGTAAACCTTTTCCAGATATCTTTCCGACGTCTCCGGCCCATCACCCGAGTCAAACATTCTTGTTGTTGTATTTAACCCCAAAATTATTGCGAGTTTACCGTAGAATCTTAGTACTATGTTACGCTTTGTCTGCATATAAATTTTGTTTTTCACAGCGTCATAACCAAGTTTTGCATGGTGTTGCGCTAGGTGTAGATTAATCTCATCAACCACCCCCGTTATGTTCGGGTAATATCCTAGACGCAGCTTGTATCCAGCTGACTCATTAGAACTTTTGTTAATGAGGATAAAAGTTCCATCTTCATTGCTCATTGCTTCATCAAGTCTCCCATGTTCTTGGATACTGAAATTCAATTAAACCAACCTGCCAATCGCCTTTCAGTATTATTGGCCTGGCCAGTTTGGTTCTGTACTTGGATATCTCGTTGTCAGGATACACTGACCGAGAAGCGTTGCAGGGCAACGTTATGTAAAACCCTTCATCACCCATGGTCTTGTCTACCACAAATGAAACATAGTATGTAAAAGCATGTTTTAAAAGGGTTCTAAACGTCTACTACGTCTTCTTCATAAACCCAACTATTGAATTTTGAAGGCCAACCGAGCCATTTTACCAGAACTACGCTCTTTTACCCATCTTCTTTCTTTCTAAAATCTTCTCAACTTTGAAAGTTTTATCCCTACCAACGTTTATTTTTTGCAGCTCTTCTTCATAAAAACAACCATCTATTATATCGCCGTCATAATCTTTCAGCTTGTAGACAGGTGGCGTTCGTGGGATGCGCTCCGATATGGTGAAAAATTCATGTGTGTAGTTTTGCTCATACCCCTTTGTAAAGGGTCCTCTCACCTTGGAAACCCTTACAGTGTCACCAGTCTTGTATTTAAACACAACATTCCTGTCATTTACATCCTTCACACCATACAAAGTTTTAAATACATTATTTTCGTTTTCACTGGTTACCTCTACAGGTCTCATCTTGATACTCCGATGGTAACTGTTGTTGTAAGCAGTGATTAAATCTTGCAAAACATCTATATATCGCTTAGAATTGACGGCCGTCAGATACCTCCACATTCTACCCTTAATTGTCCTATTGAAGCGTTCAACAACACTAGCTTTTAGTTCGCTGCCTGTGGCGAAATGGTGAATCCTGTATTTGGTCATTACATCGCGAAAATGTTTGTTAAAAAATTCTTTTCCACGGTCAGTCTGCAACTTTTTGGGGACCCTGCCATCCGTCAGTATGGATTCGAATGCTCTCGCCACCTCCGCCCCCGTCTTGTTTTTTAAAACACGTGTCCATGCGTATTTGCTAAAAACATCTATACAAGTCAGCATATATTTGAAGTTGTCATTTTCCTTCGAGTATGCGGTCATGTCAACTAGATCAGCTTGAAACTGTTTGTCCATACCATGCACCACCACTCTATTCCTCTTATAGTTTATACGAACAGGTCTGTGAAGTGTATAGGCATCCTCTCCGGCCAACCAATCAGAAACTTGTTTGTCGGGCAATCGCACACCGGCGTCTTTGAACACAGCCTCTTTTAAACGTTTTTTACCACCAAAAGACCCCGCGTTAGAGGGCGTGTAGTAAACAGATTTCAAAAGATCTGACATGATACCTACGGACTGAAAACCGGATCAAATAATGACATAAATGTTTTTGATCACCACCTTTTATTTTCAGCAAGAATACAAACTCACAAAGTGTCGAGGTAGTCTAAAATTTAACACACACATCAACGTTTCTCTCAAGCAGAAAATCAACTAATATTTCAACCACTTTACACACATTTACTGATTCATTTTTCGACAGTTTCATTACACAAACATCTGTTATGTATGCACAAAGACATGTGATGTATCCGATGTCGAGACTCCTTTGGCACAAGTCCGTGCAAACTAAAAGATCACTTACAGTCACATGACACGGTTTGTTTGCATTTGCACATATCAGCAACAGATGGTACCACTCTTCAGACATTTTCCTGGCTATTGTCATTTGGGTTTTAAGGTTGTGCAAACGTCGAACAGCGACCGGGCGTACTGTGTTAAAATTATCGGCCTCATCAGCTATAATTTTGTATAACAATGCTGTTAATTCAAACTTCACACGTTGTTTAACGACACCATTTGACAGTCCGCCCCTGCCACAGACATTACCCATGTTGACACGTGTCAACCGCTTCTTCCCCACCAACAGTCCAAAGCGTCAAAAACAACTTGCTCGCTCTGTGGATCAACAAGTTTTTCCCTGATTTTCCTCAGTTTCTCGCAAATGTACGGTTCTTCTTCCAGTTCGTAGATAATGGTTTCCACAGAGCCGCGAATTTTTTGTGGGTGTGGGCGTAATCCGTATGTCCCCAGAAGACGCTCGATGGATTGTAGTAACTCTGGCTTGAAAAGTTTCTGTTTTATTTCCTCGAGGTGTGATTGAAAAAAAGTATGCATCGGGTTCAAAGAGGCATGAATGCTGTAACTGGCTTGGGTGACTCACTTTACAGCCGAAACAACATTCCCGCAACTTTACACCAATGATGTGTTCTAGTATTAAACCGACAGCTGCCTTTATGAGTCTGAAGCCCAGCGGAGCGATGCAACCATCCACATCTTCAGCAGCGTTTGGTGGTGTTGACACAGTCTCTACACCCCCTGGAGAAGACAATGCTGTTGACGATTCAGTAGGTTCGCACCTCGGTAAGTAAGTCAAGTTCCTTTTCCCCAGATTCTCGCACAATTCGGCAAGCCATTTGTTGTCTTCAGATGATGCTGCTTCGTTTACAAACGACATGGTTAGCCAGTGCGTCAGCAGGTGTTGAGATGAACCGTGTTGGAGCTGTCGACCTTTTTAATGCTTGTAGAGAATGGGTGGTGATTCCAAATGTACCGCCCCACTGTCACACTCGAGGTCAGACCCCTGCGTCTGAAAAAGTTTTACTTTGATGCCACAGTATCTGTCCAAAGCATCACACCATTTGAACAGACTGTCTATCTTCTTGAAAACATCATGCAGAGCAGGCATGTCTTTCCAAAGAAATAAGACTTTTAGGTCACGCATAAGCCTCTCAACATCTATATCTTCACACGCCTTCGCGATTGCGTATTCGCTACTACACATGTAAACGTAATCATCAGGATCCTTTTCAAGACGATTAGCAAACACATAGTAGCTTTTTTTCGGTGTCACACTGTTCCACGCTGCGTTGTAGACGCTGTGCAAACCAGGGACCTCAAGGTCTCTCCAGACTTTGTTTTCTAAACAAACACCAGTCTTTAGCAGTTAATGAAACGCGCAACACGACCTCTGTAAACGACTCCCCAGACCACGACTGAAAAAAGTTTTACTTTGATGTCACAGTGCCTGTCCAAAAGCATCGCAGCATCTGAACAGTATGTTTTACTTTGATGTCACAGTGCCTGTCCAAAGTGTCACCATTTGAACAGACTGTCTATCTTCTTGAAAACATCATGCAGAGCAGGCATGTCTTTCCAAAGAAATAAGACTTTTAGGTCACGCATAAGCCTCTCAACATCTATATCTTCACACGCCTTCACGATTGCGTATTCGCCACTACACATGTAAACATAATCATCAGGATCCTTTTCAAGACGATTAGCAAACACATAGTAGCTTTTTTTCGGTGTCACACTGTTCCACACTGCGTTGTAGACGCTGTCCAAACCAGGGACCTCAAGGTCTCTCCAAACTTTGTTTCTAAACAAACTCCAGTCTTTAGCAGGGAATGAAACGTGCAACACGTCCTCTGTAAACGACTCCCCAGATTCGATGGTATACAGTTTCACACAACGAGCAACTTTGTCAAAAACATACCCGCCAACACGACCATCAGACAACAGCCATTCGTATTCCAGAGCTTCCTTCTCGTTTTGAAGAAACCCGACCAAACCCACGGAATTCTTCTTCTTTTTTGGTGCAAAAGTCATTTTGTCGACCCCAACAGTGTCGGAAATAGTGGTGAGTGGTACCCTCTTTACACCCTTTGTCGCTGCGGATGCCGACATTTTTTAAACAGCTAACTAGTTAGACTTTGTCGCACAACGAAAACGCACAGAATACCATCCCACGGTCAAACGCTATTTATAAACACCAGGACAGGTCAACACATGGCGCAAACATGTCCAGGGGGCAACACACAAACCTACAATCACGCCTTTTTTCTTTTGTAATAAAATCCCAAGATAAATTTAAACCGTCACACACACTCACAAATATAGATAGACAGCAAACAGCTCCTCCCACCGTCAAACCAACCTCTCAATCAAAACGACCTGTCACTCATAACGTGATGTCAATCAAAACACACTGTCAATCAAATCGACCTGTCATTCAATCAGGCTGACAAGGAGGGGGTCATCAATCATTTTTGACAGAAAGTGCAGGATATATACTACTGCCCACTTTGATAGTTGACCAAAAGACAGGCTACCGTGTAAAGTTGATTGATGCTGCCTGTGAGTGACAGAGGGATTACGGTACTGAATATCTTGTGCTCCTTCACCCTTCAAATGAGTCGTTCAATTTGGACTCTCAGTCTTGCAATAGACTGTGTCTTCCTGACCTCTGGCCCAGACAGTTGTGCTCTCTTAGACAGGAAGGTAGGTATGTGGACTTTGCAAGGCACACAGTCTTCCACAAAGAAACCCTTGTCTACCATTATGGCCATAGATGGTTTTAAAAGACTCACAATGCCAGACTGCTTTAGAATCTCTCTATCACTGATGGCACCTTCATAGAGAGATGACACAAATGTTACTGCCCCGTGAGGGGCCATCCCAATCAACCCTTTGAAAGTGCAGTGGGATTTGTAGCTAGAGAACACCTCACTCTGAAGGAGAAGAGAGTTTGGTGTTTGGCAACGTAGCTCAGTACAGTCCAGAATTACTTGTGTGTCAGAGTAATCCTGAAAAACATCTGGCATGTGAGCTCTGACAGTCTCCTCATCCAGCCAAATACCCACAGCTCCAAGTACAGTATAAAGGAAGTTAGCCGATGTGTTAATGATATGGCTTACAGTTGATTGGTGGATTCTGAATCTGTGGGCCAGATCCTTTTGCATCAGACCCAATGACAGATAGTTCATGAAGAGAAAAAACTCATCAATGGGTTGAAGAAACTGTGAAAACAAGATTTTTTTTTTACCTTATTGCACAACTAGATTGTGACTGGCTACACTTATTGTGATGTAAGGATTAATTTGAAAATAACAGGAGACTTAACAAAACAATTTAATATGCAGGGTTACTTGGTTTCCATGCCAACTTAACTAAGCCTTCCCAGTGCAAAACAATGTGATACAGTATGCTAAGAATGTTTCCTGCTTCATAAGAACAACAAGAAAATATATTCACCGTTTCATTGACAGTGTGAGGGACCTCATAAGCCTTAGCTACACTCTGTGCTCTTGTCACCCGTATGATGTTGCATGTGGCTGGCTCTATCTGCCTCCAAAAGGCTATCAGGTGGGCATGACTCGCAAACCTGTGGGACATATTTGTTCTATTAGTATGTTAAGTGTCCATAGACAGCATTAAATTGCAGATAGATTAGCATCCTTATTGTAATTTCTATTAACACAACATATTGGGGCAGAGTAAAAAGCCTAATGCCAGTATTTACAGGATAAATTATTTAATAATGACAGAAACTGGACCACACAAACACACACAACTTCCTCACCTAGACACAGTCGTTTTGGAATTGGTTTACTTTTTCTTCCTGCTGTTCTCGGTATTTTAAAATACAATGCGCTAGTAGTTATTGTTGACAGCTCTATTACTTCTACATTAATCTGACAAACCCTGAGATACTTTAACTTACCTTGTGAAAAACCTAATGTCATCATCAGAAGCAGCAAACCGCTCCAAACAGAACTTGCTGCTGATGGTTATCTCTTCGATTTGTTTTTGGAGCCTTGCTATTTCTGCTCGAAGTTCTTCAGTGTAGTCCAGTGCGGCAGGCTCAGTACTGGAGCAGTAGTCGTGGTCAAAATATTCCATTTCCACAGACGGGTCATCAACCTGCTCTGCGTCTGTGTTGGGTCGCTCTGTCCTTTCCCAAACTCCGGGCCGTGGGGCTGGAAGAGTGAAGGTGTTCCACTGAAAAAGCACTGGGACAGCTCCATTTTTCAGAAGTCTGCGTCCAAATGAAGTTGGAGGCTTGATCAGGTCTGTACTTTTGAAATGTCGGTTACAGACTCTCGTGTTGTTGGTAACTGCAAACTTGTCTCGTCGGATATTTATTATCCACTGTTTCTGTAATTCCTTGTCTTTAGGAAACGTGTGGAAACTTAGCACAGAGTTACATTTAGCAGATGCTGTACATAGCGGCACACAGCAGTGGTGGCTAGAAGTGCTGTCCTGCCGTCTTTGAAATGACACTAAATGACGTTTAGATGTCATTATGATATTAGATAAACGTATGCACACAAATCGAAGTAACACAAATAAAGAACAATAACATTAGCGGAGTTTAGGCTGTTTTGGCGACCGGCATTCCTATAGCATTCAACGGTCGGCGGAAGTAACCAAGCAACCTGAGATTTCACTGGAAATACGTCATACGCCGCCACGTATATAGGGCATACATTTTTCAAAGTCTTAGCACTCCGTCACCTTTGGCCCGACAACCACCGTACCACATATGCTGCTTCAGGTCATGCCACCCATCACTCATTGAAAGCCATACTGACCCGCACTCGTCTTTTTGTCTTCCACTCATCCCTCCATCCTCTTTGACTTCAATTCATTTTTCAAAGTCTTACCATTCAATCACCTTTCGGCCTACGGTCACATTACCTCACATGCTGGCTCAGGCCATGCCACCCAACACTCATTGAAAGCCATACTGAGCCGCACTCATCTTTTACTTATTTATTCATCCCTCTATCCTCCCATTGACTTCAATTCATTTTTCAAAGTGGCCACCATTTGACTAATAGCCACGGGATCTGATATGGTGCTTTGGGTCATGTGTCCCTAGCAACCATATTGTTTACCTTAGCAACCACTTACTAACACCCTAGCAACCGCCTAGCAACACACTAGCAACCACCTAGCAACCACTTAGCAACGCCCTAGCAACGCCCAGCGACCATATTGTTTACCCTAGCAACCACCTAGCAACCACTTAGTAACACCCTAGCAACCGCATAGCAACACCCTAGCAACCAGCTAGCAACCACTTAGAAACACTTTGGCAACCACCCAGCAACGCCCTAGCAACACCCAGAGACCATATTGTTTACCCTACCAAACACTTAGCAACACCCTGGCAACCACCCAGCAACACCCTTGCAACCAAGTAGCAACCACTTAGCATCACTTTGGCAACCACCCAGCAACGCCCTAGCAATGCCCAGCGACCATATTGTTTACCTTAGCAACCACTTAGCAACACCCTGGCAACCACCCAGCAACGCCCTAGCAATGCCCCAGCGACCATATTGTTTATTCTTGCAACCGCCTAGCAACCACTTAGTAACACCACAGCAACCACCTAGCAACACCCTAGTAACCAACTAGCAACCACATAGCAAAGCCCTTGCAACGCCCAGCAACCATATTGTTTACCCTAGCAACCACCTGGCAACACCCTAGCAACCAACTAGCAACCATTTTGTGTACCCTAGCCACCCCCTAGCAACCACTTAAAACCACCGTAGCAGCCACCCAACAACACACTGGCAACAAAATCTTATTCCTTAGTAACCATCTAGCAACGCACTAGCAACCACCTAGCAACAGCCTAGCAACCAATTAGCCACATCCTAGTGATCATCTCATATACGTTACCATGTTTTCGCTGCCGGGTTGCAAGCACACTGCATTTTCTTGCGGAAATGCACTTTTCTAGTTAGTGTGCTTGCAGTGCAAAGCATTGCAAGCAGACTATTGTTATTCTTTAGTTCTATTCTTCTTCTTCTTCTTATTCCACCAAATTTGGGGACGCTTCTCCTCCCACAGTTTTCGAGATATCCACCCTAAACCAACTGTAACCCGTCCAGTCTGACCCCGATCGGGTTGCTTGTATACAGCTAAGCCGTACCCGCACTCGTTCTCCGTTTTTTGTAATTTTTTCATCCCTTTTTTCCCATAGACTCCCATTCATTTTCAAAATCAATGTTTGAAAATGACAGTGTTATTTATGATGTGACACTTGCAATTGCCCTTCACAATGTGTGGGTTAACTTCTTTGAGTTTTTGAAAAACCAATATGTGCTGACCATAACTAACTTATGCATTATCTGCACCATAGGCACTAATCTGGTTGACTGAAAGTTGATTGTTTTCAGTGATGGACACTATCTGTTTAAATATGGCTTCACTAGATTCGTTGGGGTCGTCGTAAAAATCTAGTAATCCATACTTCACACCCTTGGATGCACAGAAATACTGGACCGTGTATGTGAACAATTTTGTGTGGCCAGAATTGGACGCATCAGAACATACTGCAAATTACCGTGCTTTCTGCAACTCCGCTGCTAATCTCTCTTGACTAAATGGTGCCAACACATTCTCAACTAAGACCTTACTCTTAGTTCTGCCACAGGACATCTTAGTTGCAATATTAGAGTCACTGAATATTTTTGTACTGACCTTGTTCCCACAGTCAGTGGACAGGTAGCTGTGGCCATGTCGCACACCATGATGAGTAGCTGTTAATTTAGCGACAGCAATTTTGTCCTTTTCTCAGCCTTTCCTGATCATGAATGATGAAATTGCCTTAGTTTGTCAGGTGATTTGAGCGTGATTCTGGTGTTTTTTGTTTTAGCAAAAAGCGGTTTTGCCCTTGTGTTTAATCACAATTTTAACTGAGCATATGGAGCAGGTAGCAGAAAGTGGATCGCCCAATGTTGGCTTTAGCCATGCAGTGTAATTTTCATTTTTCATCCAGTCATTATTGAAATAAGTTGAATATTTCATTTTCTTTTTGACGGGCCTGTCAGACCCAGTAGACACAATCTCATCTTCATCCTCCGTCTTGCCACCCATCTCAATGGTTATATTGTTCCTAGAATAGCGTTACCATGAAATAGTAGGCTATAGTAGATTTAGCACAATTATCAGTTCACTGCCTATCTAGTGCTGCCAGTAGTAGCTGCCAAGGCTGATGGGCTAGTCATGACGCATCCCACCAGAGCCAATGGTAGTGCACACCAGCGGAAAATGATGCATATTTCAAAAGCATGGACATACAGACAAAATCTATATAAGTCAATTAAACAGAAACGGTACAAATTTATCTAGTCTATTGAAAACCGGGACATTAAGTGTCCCGGGAGAGAGAATAAATTTTCCAGGACTGTCTATTAAAAAGAAGGACAATCCCGGGAAAACCGGGATATGTGGCAACCCTATCAATATCACGTGCAAGGCAGGCATGCAAAAGCTTTTCATCTCTGATCACCTTCATTTGATTATTCATCTATCTAGCTACGTTTTCTATGGTGATGTTTAGTAGCCCGAAAGAGGAAGGTTGGGCGAACACGGGGGAAGAGGAGAGAGATACTGCAATCTTAGGTGCCAGTCTGCCAGGATCACAAACTTCAGCTTCTGGCTTTTGATGATGTGTTTTTATAAATTCCAAGAGTGTTACTTGTTTTCGTTTCATTTAGTTTAGTTTTATTTCATTTAACTTTATTTCAATATCAAAATTATTATTATTCTTAATATTAGTTTAAAATCCAGAAATCACACAGCTGCAGTGGTCGCATGTGTACGCATTCTATCTTCTGAAATGTGCTCGTTGGTGCTCAGGGTGAGTGAGGTGGGGGGGATGGGGGGAGGGCTGTCTGATTGGGCGATATGAAAGTTTTTTTTTTCTCATATTCAACAACGTTTGCACAGTTTGCTGTCTCCCAATCCAGTGTTTGCGAAATCAATTAGCTTGTGGAAATTTTGTCACAAAACTCTGATGATACGTGTCCTTGCACATTTTTAAGTGGGTATAAGTAAGTGGGTATAAGGAAATCCTGGAGCTTTCTGTGGGTATATGGTGCAGACCTGTGTATCACGTAGACTACACCACTACCTACGTAATTAGTTTCTAAGTATATATATTTTTTCTTCATAATATAATTTAATATAATAATTTTGGAAATAAATTAAAATTTAATTAATAAAAAAGATATAATTACAACAAGCACTAAAGTTAAATGATTAAGTAAATTTCTGGCTGGCTTCACAATTCTGTTTTTAATTACATTTATACTGAAATATTCACACTTTGCTAAATTACTTTTAAGCCACTCATTATGTACAAAAATATATATCCAGTGTATCAGCAGGGTTGTGCAGAGTTGCAGTGTGACAGTTACACATTATGATAAATCAATCTTACAGTTTTGTACAACTGAAAAAAAAAGGACCAGGGAAAGGACAAGACAGATGAACAATACAAATTTAGCTCTAATCTCATATAAATGTATAAAAAGATTGATGATGATTGATAAATATCATTTTCACCATCTTGCAACACATAACTTTAATATGCGGTGCCCAGACATCCCAGTTTGTCCGGGATTGTCCTGGTTTCAAGCTGGGTGTCCTGAGTCCCGACAAATATCTGTTAAACACTAAAATGTCCTGGTTTTCAACATTCACTACCAAATTGTCCCGGTTTTTAGCGCTGACATAGACGTTTATCATGTTTTATGCCACGGTTTGGTTAAATACTCGTTTCTGATTGGCTGGAGGGGTGTGCATTATTTCCAAGTAAATGCACCATAATAATGCACGGCTATGAAGTAGTTCCAGTGAAAGTGGCCTTATTACCGTTCAAAATTAATACGCAAGCTCATTCAACTTTACTGACGATTTCATTTACAACCAAACTTAACGGCAACATTGTAATAACATTAGATAACGTTACAGTTATCTACACTCGGGATTTGGCTACGATTCTCAAGTTCTGTCTACAACTGAGACTACCTCTTAATTAGTTAATGTGCATGGACTTTACAAACGATTATATTCTTCTGAATATACGTCACGTAGCAAGGTTTATATCATCACGTTTAATGCAGCTAGCTATCTAGCTAGGTAGGCCTACAACTTGGACATCAGCTGTCCTGAAGTTCCCTTTAACCCGCTAGGTAGCCAGCCTTGATAACGGCACACAGCTAACATTGAAAACTTTTCTCGTTTTATTTAGCGTTAATTAAAAAAAACAGCGGTGACAATGCAATATTTGGTTAGATGAGCGCGTTGTTGTAAGCTTACGTAACTAAGCTCTGTTTGAACTAATCGTGACGTGACAAAGTAAAGGATTAGGCTACATACAAATGTGTGTAATTGAAAACTGCTGTGCAACATGCCTTAACAGTGAAAGCATTCATGAAGATATGTTATCTTGTTATTTAAATAAATGTTCATTTCTCAGTCCTCCCAAATGAACCATTTCATCAGATGACAGGCACACAGGGAGGGCTGGTAAAGAGACAGACAGGGCCAGTAAAAAATGTATGGATTTTTTGACGGCCCACTGGGATTTGTCCCGGTATGCCCGATGGCCAGTACACCACTGGTAACGTATAGTATTTTTTAATGTAGGCTAATATAGTACATTTTAAAATAATTAAATTTGGATGTGTCAAGCTAGCTATATGAATGGACTATATTCTGTGGATGTGCACATATTGTAATATACATTTTGTTCAAAAATAATAAAATAGTAGCCTAATTTAATATGAATTGTTTCTTTGGTAAGTAGCCATGGTATAAGCGGAATAAACCACTCCTGGCAGTGCAGATCTATGGAAATAAACCACTTCAGGGTGGTTAACAGCCCCTTGGCTTCACCGCGGGCCGCATCACACCACCCTGTCGTGGTTTATTTCCATAGAACGCATCTGAATTCAACACTGATTTGTCTGTATGTTTGTCAATCAATCAATGTGCTGTTGTCAACGCTGTTGCTATGACGCTTGTGGGTCTGTCTGACAGAATCTGTCTGTATGCTAATGGTTAGCTGTCATCATGCCCAAGAGAAAGTCAGTCTTTTCTAAAGACCTCTAGAAGGTTTACCCTCTCCTTCACAAAGTAGCCGGCAACGAAAATGCTGCACACACTGTAGAAGTACGTTTTCGGTCACTCACGGTGGAAATGCCGACATAACAGATCGTATTAAGACGGCCAAACATAAGCGGTGGCTACAAGCAGGAAGTAGCACCGTTGCTACTTACTTCAGAGGGGCAAACACTGACGGTGGTGATCTGAAACGGGCAGCTCAGGAGGGGACCTTTGTCTACCATCTGGTGAAACACAATCAGAGCTTTCGATCCATGGACTGTATTTCTGGTCTCATTCGAAAATTTTATGATGAGCGTTTTACATGCACTCGCACCAAAGCTGAGGCAATTGTGAGCAATGTAATTGCCCCTCACGCTATGGAGTTGCTGAAGGCGGACACTATGGATGTCGACCTCGTCTCAATGCATCAAACCACAAGGCGGTGAAGCTAATTCCAATAGTGATCCGGTACGTCAAGATCCTCGACTTCACATCAATCCCAGGTGAGACGTCAACAATTCTCTTTGATGAAGTCCAGCATAGCTTTCGTGCGTTTAACCTGATGGACAAAGTTGTCGGCTTTTGTGCTGATAACACCAACACCAATTTTGGAGGAAAGGCGAGGAGTGGGGAAAACAATATATTCTCCAAGTTAAATAAGGCCACCACCAACGACCTCGTTGGAGTAGGCTGCGCCACGCACATAGCGCACCAAGCAATACAGACCACAGCCGATACTCTCCTGTGCGACATTGACAGCTTTGTTGTAAAGGTTTTTATATTCTTTCATATCTACACTGTCCGCACAGAAGAACTGAAAGAATTCTGTACCTTTGTCGACCTCGAGCACGCCACTTCCTGGGAACAAGCAAAACCCGCTGACTGTCACTTGGACCTGCAGTCGAGAGGGTACTGAAGCTTTATCCAGCCCTACAGTCTTATTTCAGCTCCCAGGAGAAAGCCCCCACTGCAATTGCGAAATTCCTCAAAGACCCTGTGTGTGAGGCCTGGATGTGGTTCATACATAACCAACTGATGGTCTTCAATAACACCATAAAGGTGATGGAGAAACAGAAGAGCACTGCTGTTCATTCTGCTTTCTACCTCAACAATCTCCAGGAGAAGATGGTGGAGAGAAGGGCCGTCCTCTTCATGGGATTGAAGGTGAGCTTAGTTAAATTAAAATTTATACTGGTTTATACAGGCAAAGGGCTTACAACTGGGAAACCAATTAGCCAATGTTTTTATTATTATTATTATTATTATTATTATTATTATTTTATAAGCTATCAATAAAATGGAAAGCGGAGGTGTTTCGCGATGGTGTCTGTGCCTTCTGTGACTGTTGCATCTCATACCTGCAGGAATGGGGAGCAACATTCACCGAGCTAAAGGTCCTTTCCTGGACCCTGCTGAACAGTGTTCCGCAGTGGGATGAGGTTGAATGCTCCCTACAGCATGTAACCTCAAAGCTGCGACAGAGCAACATTGACGAAGCCCAGCTGTTCGACGAAACAACTTCAGTGAAAATGTACACCACTGAGAAGGTCGTGCAGTGGAACACAGACAGTAAACCAGCAGACAAGCGCTGGGTGGAGATGTTTGCCCATTTCCAGACGAGGGGCATTCCATTTAAAAACATTGGTCTAATCTGTCAGTTCGCCATGTGTTTACTTGGCACGAATGCCCCTGTGGAGCGGATCTTTTCCATCATGAATAACACCTGGATGGACGAAAGGAACTGTATGGGACTGACAACTCTGAAAACACTACTCATTACACGGGTAAACTTTGATGATAGCTGCGCTATCCACGGAAAGCTCCTGGGAAACAGAATTCTCCTAGAGAAGATCCACTCGTCAAACAAGTATTCGTCTTAAATGTATCTTTTTTAAAGGCTCTTTCTTGGTTTGTTATTAAACTCACCATTTTTAAGTTTTGATTCTGTGAAATTTATGGAGTGTTTGAGAACAGCATAAAACTGACCATGACCAGCTGGTGGCATTGTGTTGTGAAGATGTAAGTTAAAGTTATTTTTATGTTATAAATGTGATGGGGTGTAATTATTATTTTCCTCTCTCTCTTTAAAGTTCCGCCTAGCTGTTTATTTGTTGGGCTTTAGGATCCCGAAGGAGCCTTGTGCTGCCCTCCCCCTTCTCCTTCCGCCCTTCTACCCACGTAATATTGGGTGGGCGGAAGAGGAAATAGTATAAGAAAAGCGGCGCTGAATTGTTTGTTTGCCATTTTGTTGTACGCTAGCCACGGGTGAGCAGTGGATATTTGCCTGTTGTTCGTGTGCGTTGAGCACACGATTTAGTTAGACTAACCAGACGTTGAGAACACACAAGCGGCACTTGGTTAACGTGGATGCTATACGCGACTGCTGGTCAATGGTAGGGGAGTTCTACATTTACTGCTACGCGAAGCACGTGAGTTGAGGCAAACGCCGGCAGCGGTACGTTTTAGTTTATCTTGTTGCCCAAAAAGTGCTCGTTTATGTTGCCAAACAGCAGAGTTTAAATGTCGTGTTGCATTTCAAACAGTGTCAGCGTGCTCCATCTGCAGCTGGTGTGTGACGGGACAGGTTACTGTGGATTAGAGTGGGAGGTTTTACATCAAGGTAGCGATATAGTAATTAATTATAATAAAATGTGCTCTGGGCATCTGCGTATAATAATTTCATTTCTTTGGTTGGCTTGTATGTCCAAACATGGGGGTCCCATAGGCCTATGAAGGAGGGTATAGAGGCATTTAAATGGTTAATGTGTGCAATATGGGTTTTACTATTTATTCACTTTGCACTGTGTGCTTTTAACATTTTTATACTGCATGTTTGCACTTTGTTTTCACATGAGGGAGTGAAAGGGGAAATATTGTATGTATGAGCTTATTCTGGCTTGTGCTTATGGTACTTTTTTGTCTGGTTACAGGATTCAGATGCCTCTAAGTGTAATTGCTGTTTTCCCCCATTGTTAATTATTGTGTGCCTCCACTGTAAGTGTGAACTGTAGCCCCTTTATTTTTCTGTTTGGTTTGTGTAAAGGTCTGGGCAATGTGCACTCATTGGGCATAGCCAACTAGCCTTTAGCGCCTCAACCTGGCATGGGCATTCCCTTACTTTAAAAAAAAAAAAATCTATTTATTGGTGTGGATTGTTGTGCTAAAATTACGAGCGGTGTTTTGTTTCGAGTGCCTCCTACAGTGGTTTCTTATTGCTGTGATTTCTCAGGGTTTGTAAAGGGAGGCCCTGCCACTTGACGGTTGCTGTGCTAGTTGACCGTAGCCTTATCGCCAGCCTCAAGTAGCTACATTTTTTAAAATCTTTTTCCTTATTTGTGATACAATAAATGATATATTTTTATATTTTTGTAACATCAGCCTTCTGTCTTGACCATTTGAGACATCTACTGCTGGGAGCCTAGCCATCACGACTAGTAGGGTCCCTCGCCCCGTTAATGCGAGGGTGGCGTGGTCTAATCTACTTGTAGTTCCTCTATACTACATAAAAATTATTTAAAAATTTAAAAGTTATTTTACTGATTTATAGGCTATTCAAAAATATTTGTACATTGTTTTGTTTAAAAAAAAAAAAAATAGCTGGCAGAGAATGTCACAGTCGGCCATTTAGCCGGCAGGCTGCGCTTATGCACACTGACAAATACCTTTTGTTTTGAAAAGTATCTGACAAGCAATAAATATGTTATATTACACCAGTGCAATCCTTGTGTTTTGTGTAGTAGTAATGTTATTATACAGTTTTCAAATAAACTATGTTTTGGTGTTAAAAGGTGCAGTCACTAGGTGTGCTAAGCTCTGAAATAATTGTCCCCCATCCTGATGAAAACGCCTATGGTGCGTGCATAAGCGCATACATGTGCCCGTGCATGTGCACGAACGTACAAAGGGTCCCGGTTTTGGGGGTTTGAAAATCTGGTCACCCTACTTTAATAAAATGTTCATCTTTTTTACCTGACATAATCTAAGTTAGCTTAACTTAGTATCAGGACAGTAACTTAATGTTAGTTTAAAATAATAACTTATTGTCATATATCAAATTCATCACGTTCATAACAGTAAAATATCCTAAAATAACTTCACACCTGTGAAATGTTATTCCCTGTTGCTTGGTTTTGGCATTTCTTCTGTTAGAACATCCAAAAGCAGCACAAAAGTCTGGCATTTTCTACTATTTGAACGAGTCAGAACACCTCTGCAAGACAGCGGCGGCAGAGACGCATCTCACGAGCCCCTATGTGGCATCTACTGTATATATCTATGCTCAAACACAGTCAAATCCGCTAACGTTAGCTAGCGAGCTAACCGCAGCTAACATTAGCTAGCTAGCCAGCAGCAATCCATTAGGCTATTCACCTCGCCAACTCACTGCTATTAGCCTAAGTGTTACAGCTGCGGATTCACAAACCTGAAACAACATCTCTCCGCGGTTCACTGGTCGATGCTATTGCTGCTGAAGCTGAACCACTTTCTGTGGATGGCAGCTGAGGTTGACTCCTCCTCAAAAACGTTCTCATGTCCATAATTAGCTAGCTAGCTACTAGCAGCCTTGCTCGCTGAGGTGACAGACTGAATGAAACACAACTCACATAAGACAACAACCCCCCATGACAATGTTAGGGCGGACCTATAGATATTTTACATATTATACATATTTCCCCAGTAATAGAACTTTTGCTGTGTTGATTTGCCGGTCCAGTCAGAGAGACTGAGGGGAAATGACACAAAGTTGAAGTTATTTTAAAAACTAAAAAAGATTTAGGTCTTTTGAGAAAACATTCGGGGCTTGAGCCCCAGAAGCCACCCCCCTGCTCCGCCGTTGTTCACTGGACCTTTGAGAGTGGTTAACCTACGTTAAGTAAACAACTGTAATGTTAATGTCGAGAGGCATCGACATTGAATGTTTGTTGCTAGGTCAAATCACAGGACAATAAAGGAAAAACCACTCACCCTGCCGAAAACCAAATGACAGTCATTGTGGGGCACCTTGGTACCGAGGTCGTGGACTCAGCTGCTAACAAAAAATTTGTATGCCTCCATACTTTTGTCTGCTTTCATATTTTTTGACTGTTGGTAAAGCAAATGAGTAGAAGGATGTCTAGAGCAGTGTTTCCCAACCCTACTCCTGGGGGCACCCTGTCTTGCATATCTTCTTTCTATCCTTGCTCTACCTACCTGACTGAACTCATCAGTGGCATGTTTTATTAGCTTAACACATCTGATTTAATCAAGCAGCAAGGATAGATAGAAGATATGCAGGACAGGGTGCTGCCAGGAGTAGGGTTGGGAAACCCTGGTCTAGAGGACAAAGTAGTTGCTTATATCTACTGCCTCGATAGCAGGCAAGTCTTTCAATTCAGTTGAAAAATTGCTCCTCTTCACAACATAAGGATCACATCAAACATATGTTGTGATTTTCTGTTTATACCTTTCTCTCATAATATCGCCTAAACCAGTGTTTCTCAATCCTGTTTCTGGGGCCCCCCTGCGTTTTCCATCTTTCCCTGCTCTACCGACCTGACTGAACTCATCAGTGGCACTTTTGATTAGCTGAGCACCCCTGATTTAATCAAGGGCATATTAATCACACTAAACTAGCACAGTACGGGCTTTCCTCCATCTCATCCATTCTCATTCTGCCCTCCATCTGGATTTCATGCGTCATCGGAATCACATGACTGCAAACAACGTATTGCTGAGAGTTCTGTTACAGAAACATTTTGAGTTTTCTCGCGATCCAACAGAATGGAGACAGGACTGCGCTTCTGTGTGTGCAAACAATTGCCTGTTGATGGTGTGCAGTTCATATTGGGAAATGACCTGGCTGGTGGAAAGGTTTTTTCCTATCCAATTGTTGGAGATTCACTCGAAATCTGTACGAAATCTGATTTATTGTCGCTGGTGTTGTTGGTGCTGGGGACGGGAGAAGGGATACTCGCCATATTTTTTGTTACGATCCCTGACCCTAGCCCAGGGGTCATAACACAGTGTATATGCAGGCCAGTTGCTCTTAGACAAGAGAGAATTAGCAGCTTAATGTGAAACTGGAGTAGGCTACATACTGTTTGTTTGGTATTGTATGCATTGCCCAAAGTCGAGTCCTGTCTTTTTTGCATTTCTTGTTTTTTTTTTTTTTTTGTTTTTTTGTGTGTTGAGAAAAATAAGTGTAAATAACACTGGTTTGCACTGAAAACTCTTTAATTCCATCATCCCTGACAACTGCATCAGGAACCAGCCGGTCGCAAGATCTCAATAACCTTGGTCACTCTAGCAGCGCTCCTCCATTTCCACAATCTTTCTTGTTAAAAATGCATAAATGTAAAGCATTTATTTTTACATCTTGTTATGTAGCAAATGATGTACAAGATGAGTACATTTTGCCACAGCGGCCATCATGTGCAACAACAACATTATTGGCAATTAGACAGGCAAAGTCCAGTGAAAATAAACATAGAAAACTGAGTTGACAAACACTGAATTTTACATTTGAATCACTTCACCCCATTTGATAATGCTGCAAACGTAGTCTGTTAATGAAATATTGAACACAGCATAATATTTTGTCATTTGAAACTTAGAAGCCCAAGTTCGGAAACATGCTCGTGGGTCATACATTCGTGCACACATATACACCTGCAAATAATGATCCCTGTCATAGACAACAATTTCCATGAGCCCTGTAGACAGCCTGCTGTGTGTTTCTGAGCTTAGTCAATTGGTGGTAAAGTTGCTGGTTTTTTCCAAAACCAGTAACTAGCTAGCTAGCCTACACCAATGAAAAAAATTATTGCAGAAAATTGCACTATTATTCTGTCATTTGGGGAGATTGTAATAACAATTCAGATGTATTATTTGACAACAACATTCCCTGTGGTAGCTAGCTCCAGACAATGCACAGTAGGCCTACTGTGAAGTAGCTGACACACATGAACTGTCAGAAAGTGACTCCAACCAGTTTGCCAGTTATCTAGCTAGCCAGAGGTCTAGAGAGCCACATACTACAAAGTCCTGTCTCTTGCAGTGGAAAAGGTGATAGAGACAATCAAGACACAGGGGCAGCAGTGTAGCATAGTGGTTACGGAGCAGGACTCATGATCAAAAAGTTGCCGGTTCAATTCCTTGCTGGGGCACTGCTGTTGTACCCTTGGGCAAGGTACTTAACCTCAAATTGCCTCAGTAAATATCTAGCTGTATAAATGGATAACATTGTAATTGATGTAAGTCACTCTGGTTAAGAGCGTCTGCTAAATGCCAATAATGTAATGTAATCTCATATAGATTGTGATAGAGGTATGAAGGAACTCCCAGCCTTGTCTAGATCTTATGGTGTTGACAGTGTTTCCAGTTCTTTCAGTTGAATAAAGTGGCAATTTAGAACAAGTCTTCTCTGAAGACATGGAAATGGCACCAAGGAAAAAAAAACAACCAAAAACAGTGCTCTTGGTCTTGGCCACGTAGTTCCAGCTAGTGTTGGGCTATGTTGTGACACAGCTCCAAGAACTCTATTCCCAAAAGCAGTGGCAAGATTTTGTGTAGTTAACAGTTTCCTTCCTGTATTCAGCTGTCAAATTATGCTGTGCAAGCTACATGTCCTGCAAACATTTTACCGTTTTTAGTCTTCATGATGTGGATCTATGACCTAGCTGGGAAGGAAGGATTTACTTTTTTGTGGATACAGCCTCCTTATTTTATCTAGAAATGCAGTAACTAGCTAACTAGCAAATACAAACACTGATGAGCCAAAACATTATGACCACTCACAGGTGAACCGAATAATGTTGATCACCTCCAAACAAGGGCACATGTCAAGGTCTGGGTAGATTAGATGGTAAGCGAATCAATCAGTTCCTGTAGTCAACGTGTTGGGTGCAGGAGAAATGGGCAGGAGTAAAGACCTAAGCGACTTTGACAAGGGCCAAATTGTTATGGCTAGACGACTGGGTCAGAGCATCTCTGAAACAGCAAGGCTTTTGGGGTGCTCCCGGTCAGCAGTGGTGCGTACCTACCGACAGTGGTCCGAGGAGTGACAAGCCACAAACTGGCGACAGGGTGTTGGGTGCCCAAGGCTCATCAATGCGCGAGGGCAACAAAGGCTATCCTGTCTGGTCTGAACTGACAGAAGGTCTACTGTGGCACAAGTCACAGAAAATTTTAATGATGGTTGCGGGAGGAATGTGTCACAACACACAGTGCATCGCACCCTGCTGCGTATGAGGCTGCATAGCCGCAGACCGGTCAGAGTGCCCATGACCCCTGTCCACCATCAAAAGCGCCTACAATGGGCACACAAGCGGCGGAACTGGACCTTGGAGCAGTGGAGGAAGGTCACCTAGTGCGATGAGTCCCGTTTTCTTTTAGATCACGTGGATGGCTGTGTACGTGTGTGCCGTTTACCTGGGGAACTGATGGCACCAGGATGCACTGTGGGAAGGCGACAAGCTGGTGGAGGGAGTGTGATGCTCTGGGCAATGTTCTGCTGGGAAACCCTGGGTCTGGCCATTCATGTGGATGTCAAAGTCGCTTAGGTTTTTACTCCTGCCCATTTCTCCTGCACCCAACACGTTGACTACAGGAACTGAAGAACTGAAGAAATCGCCTGTGATGCTCCCTGGAGCATTTTGGAAGGATGAGTCTTTTGCTGAAGGTGCTCCTTTTGAAAGCCAGTGTACCATGGAGGGGGTGACCTGAGGTCAGTGGTGATCTACGTCTCCTGAAGTCCACCACCAACAAACTCCTTTGTCTTTTTTGTGTTGAGCTGAAGGTGATTCAGCCCACACCACTCAACATAGTTTTCCTCTACACTGCTGTACTCCTCCGCTGATGCAGCCCACAATTACAGAGTCATGTGAGAACTTCTGTTGCTGGCAGCATCCAGAGTTGTGGCAAAAGTCAGAAGTGTGGGGGGTGAATAGGAAGGGTGACAGTACTGTCCCCCATCATAGCCAGTTTGGTCCCCAGCAGTGCAGGCTGGATAGTGTTGAATGCACAGGATAAATCGAAGAACATTGTTCTCACTGCACTGCCTGGCCGATCCAGGTAGGATGCCTTAGTAGCAGGTAAATGAAAGCGTCCTCCACACCCACCTTTGTTTGGTAGGCAAACTGCAGGGGGTCTAGGGGTGCTGCAGGTGTGTCAGGACCAGCCTTTCCAGTGTTTTCATAATAAGGGAGGTCAGAGCTACCGGTCTGTAGTCAGACATGATGTCTTCCACATCACCTCTCAAGGCTCAGGCTCAGGTTGAATACTTGCTGGAGAACTCCACACAGCTGGTCAGCACAGGCTCTGAGTACCCTTGGGCTGACATTATCGGGATCTGCAGCCTTGCCTGGTCAGAGTCTGCACAGCTCTGTCCTCACCTGCTCTGCAGTGTAGGTCAAGGGAGTAGGGTTGGTTATCATTTCAATTTTATCAAGTCCGATTCTGCTTATCGAATCCGGTTCTTATCAAATCTCGGTTCCGATTCCAATATTTTTTGGAGAGAAAAAAGAACAAATTTTATGCCGGTGCACCGATGCAAATCAGTGAATCTTACCATCCCTAGTAGGCAAGCAAGCCACTTTTAGTCATAGCCCACTACAGGCTAGCGAGCTACTTTTTAGTGTACATAGACGGGCTAGATATACGGTAGGCTTGCAAGCTAGCTAATATTTATCATACCCAACTGCAGGCCAGCTAGGTTCTTTTTTATCATACACGGAAACGTATCCACATTTGTGCTGTCAGTAAATGTGAATTAAGTTGTGAATAACCAGACATCACTAATGCATTATGCCTACCTAAATGGAGCAGACTCAACAGTAGCAAAGGGATGTAACCCCTTCACCACAAATCTTGTCACCACTCGGTCACATTCATCCACTTTCTCCTTGCTCATCTTCACCTTCATAGCTAAAGTGAAAGGAGTTTCTGTACTAGAGGGGCGGGTCTCTGGGGATGAACTGGAGGTGGAGGGGTGCTCTCTGAACTTGTATCTAAGAAAAATATATTAGAATAATTTGTAGACATCATTCGTTTACCTTCAATATAAAAGGCGAATGTCAGCTCATCTGTATTTTGTACCTGAGCGTGAGACGTTGCAACTGTTAACGTTAGCTGTATCTGGGGCGTTATTGTGGCTGGGAGACCGCAACACATTGAACATGGTGCATTCCTTCAGATTCACGCCGTGTTGAAGTAAATGCTTCTCAACTTGGAACTGGTTCTTGATACTCAACCCTACAGGGGAGAGAAGAAGAGGAAGCGGTAGCACAAGAGGGTTGAGAGGAGGAGTCATCAGGGGAGCAGGAGGGAGGGTGAACTGGAGCCCTCCCATCAAACCTGTTGAAGAACAGGTTTAAATCATTGGCCCTGTCCAAGCTGTCCTCTACTTCCAGGCTGTGATGTTCCTCAATCCACTCCATACCTTCCTCACTTTGTTCCACTGGAGTTTTAGCTCCAGCTCCCTCCTGTAGCTGTCTTTGCCTTGCCTTATCTTCTCCTTCAGTCCCTGCTGTACCATCTTTACCTCCTCCCTGTCTCCAGTCCTGAAGGCTCTCTTCTTGTTCAGAAGGTCTTTAATGTCTTTGGAAACCCAGGGATTATTATTAGGGAAACAGCAAACAGTCTCTGCTGGGAAAATATTATCCACACAGAAACTTATGTAAGTCGTAACATGGTCAATATCCTCCCTGAGGGGGCTGCAGATCACATCCCAGCCCGTTTCCTCAAAACAGCTCTGTAGAGCCTCCATGACCTTCTGTGATCATCTGCTCACAGTCCTCATGGTCACAGGCTGCGTCTGAACCAGGGGCTTGTACCAGGGTAAGAGGTGAAACAAGTTGTGGTCTGACCTGCCAAGTGGTGGTAATACAATGGAACTGTAGGCTTTCTTGACGTTAGCACACAGCAAATCTAGCGTCTTTCCATCTGTGGTGGGACAGTCCACAAACTGGGTGAATGTGGGAAGGGTACCTGCTAAAGAGATGTGGTTGAAGTCTCCAGATATTGCTATGAACCTGCTCGGGTGTCACATATGTAGTCTCGCAATGACCAAAAGGATAACATTGCCCGCAATGAGATACGTTCACTGATGGTGGAATGTAAACAACCACCACAATGGCATGGGAGAATTCTCTGGGCATATAATATGGATGGAGATCGACAGCTAGCAATTCAATATCAAAGCTACACACATGCTCTTTTACTGTGATATGTCCAGGGTTGCAACATGTTGTTGTTAATGAGAATAGCAAGACCCCCACCTCTCCTCTTGTTACTCTCTGCGGCTCCAGTCTGCTGGAATGGCCTGAATGCCGTCCATGCTCGCATTAGAGTTGGGGATGTCCTCATGAAGCCATGTCTCCATGAAGCACATAACACAGCTCTCACGGTACTCCCTCTGCCACCGCAACAGGGCAGATAGTTTGTTCATCTTATTTGCTAGCAATCTCACAAATTTCATCATAATGTAAGGCAGATATGGCTTGTAGTTCCTGCTCCCTGTACACCATTTCTTCCCTGACCTGCATCCCCTCTATCTCCTCCTCTGTTCTTTAGTGATTTCAGGTCTAGCACCAGCAAAGCCAGCCAGTCAGGACAGTTGAAGCTCCAGCAGCTGATCTCTTGTAGGCAAAGACACTACTGGCTTCATGTTGTACTTCTTAGAGTGCAGTGGATAAAGAGTAATTTCCTAACGAGAAAAAGTATAGAAAGTTTCCACCATCGCACCATAATGCAAAAACTCATGCCAGTAAAATATAAAATAAATAAATAAAGATGGTAAAAGGTAAAAAAGAAACACAACAAGGGAGCTACTGTTGGCTGGCTGTCAGCTTGACCGGTGCCTGAAGTCTAAGGAATAATTTCATATTATTCATATGAATAATTCAACATTATGGTTGAATATTGTAATCATTATGGCTGGTTTGCTTTTGCTGTATCATTGATCTAGTTACCTGATAAACAAAATGAGGAAAAAAAATTTGACCTAAGCTGTGGTGTTTTTTTTAACTAAAAAAAATTATACTGATGTTTTTAACTTAGTATTGAAGTATTGAAAAGGCTTATCTCAGTTCCAAAACGGCTTTATTTCTCAGAATCATCTGCTCAGCTTTCATGATAAAGGTAAGTGTCTTGCGACTATAATTGCAGTGAAGACTAATAGCTTGAGAAAATGTATTGGCCACCAGGCTTTGGGCAGGGAGGTGTGTTTTTGAGAGCAATTTACATTTATTCAAAGCACACAACTTCGTACCCCTCATTTTAAGAGCCACGGAGGTGCCTAGGTCTGCATCCCAAGAACTGAAAATCACATAAGTGAAGCACACAAAAAATCTAATTAGAGTGCAGAGGTGTCCTCACAACAGAATGGAAATGAGCAACAACAAAAATGAGAAAGAGGGTACACTTTCCTGTTTGCACATGAGGACATTTAAGATGAAGTCATGGCAGTGGACTTCAATGAAGGATGGACGACAATGAAGATAAGCTAATTCGCTCAGTGGAGGAGAGGCTAACGCTGTATGACATCACAAAGAAATGGTAAAGCAACAAATTGTTAAAAGTAATCCCTGGCAGGAGACTGGGGAGCACGTGGGAATTGTGGGCAAGTTCAATGTCTTTCTGCCTATCATTATGCAGCTAAATAAGCTGTTTGTCCAATGTTAGCTAAGTAGTGAACTTACATGATTTAAGCAACTTTAATGGACAGACATAATGCCAGTGTCTGATGGAGAAAGCAGCTAGTGTGGGCTGTTTACTATCTGGTCAGAGAGTTTGGCCCTGTACAGCAAAAAAACCAATAAAACCTGATAAATCCAGTCATAGAGGACACCTTTTGTATCAGGATGGGTCCTGGTTGATTGTTCTGATTGATGAAGGTGAAGACATCAGGACTTTGAATATATCAATCAATCAATCACTTTTTCTTATAGCACATTACAACTGAAACTGTCAAGCACTGTACAAATAGTGCCAGAGGAATTTTCCAGAAGGAATCGAATAAGAAAAAACCCAGGCTAACTGGAAAAAAATGGAATTTTTTCCCTGATTTTTCCCTGACCGTGAGAAAAGGTGATCAAGAGACTCATGGAAAATAATGGAAACAGGGATAACACATAAAAGGCATCAGTTAATTAGAACAGTCCCATTTGTTAGCCAGTAAGATGGACAGGGGATGACATTATAGTCTCAGGCAGGCTATCAGTGCAGACAGTAGAAAATGCAGCTATGATCAAAGTGTTTCATTCTTTGCAGGCCATAGATCAGTAGGTGGCAGTATAGCAGAAGCAATCTGAAGCTCCAGTAGAATGGAAGAAGTGAGAAGCCATTAGAGAGAGGTACATGGATGAAGACAGGATCAACTGGATGAGCGAATGAGTAGGGAAGAGTAACCCATGTGCAATAAGGAAAACCCTAACAGAATAAGGCTATAGCAGCATGACTAAGGGATGAGATGCAGAGGGCCAGTAGTCATGAAGCAGACCTGAGGCTGGCTCTGCTAAACATGGAAATACCAAGCTGCAATACAGTGTCAGTACTGACAGCTATGCGGGTTATGCAGGGCCAGTTTGGGGTATGCAGGGCCAGTTTATATTTGAGTTTTACATCCCTGCCCCATAAATGCATGGTAACTGGTCCTCCAGATTGGGGGTTTTGCATAGGGTTAACAACTCTATCACAGGAAAAGTAACTTACTGATGCAATATCTCTGAAAGGTCCAGTGTAGACTTGAGCCAATCCAATGGCAGTATGACCACATCTGACCAAAGCTGTCAGAAAACCAGATATGCAAAAGATAATTTAATTGGAATAAAATGCACTGCAGAGATCAGAAAATGTAATGTCAGAACAATGAACAAAACCTCAAAGACTGCACAGGTCATCAAAGAGATGAAAGGATACCAGCTGGATTTACTTGGAATAAGCAAGTGTAGATGGGCTGGTTCTGGGTGACTTACCCACAACAAGGAATCAGTAATCCTGTACTCAGGCCATGAATCATCCCATACTCATGGTGTAGCCTTAATTATTCAAAAAAGTGGATGAACACCTTGATTGAATGGGAGCCTATTAGTCCTCGATTGTTGCGTGCACACTTGTATGCAAGGCATTGTAAACTAACCATTTTGCAATGTTAGGCTCCAAAAAATGATGCAGTGCCAGACATCAAAGATGACTAGTATGACTAATTACTGTCTGTGGTCTGCATGATATGTTAATTGTGATGGGGGGCATCATTGCTAAAGTTGGGAGTAACAATAGCCTAACCTCAAGAACAATGGGAAACTGTGGGTGCAGAGAAGCAAATGACAACAGAGAACGATTGGTCAGATTTTGTGCCAACAATGAACTTGTAATTGGAGACACAATCTTCTCACTCAAAGGTATTCACAAACTGACCCATATTTCACCAGACAAGAAGACAAACAACCAGATTATTACCATATTATGATCAATGGTACATGGTGAAGCTCTCTGAGATCTCTGGGTCTGCTGTGGAGCTGACGTTGCAAGCAATCACCATCTGTTGTGTACACTTGTGAAGTTAAAGTTGTGTAAAAACCCAAAACAACAAGACCATAGACACCATGACATGTCAAGGCTAAAGTGTTCCACAGTATGTAAAAAAAAAAAGTAAAAATCTGAATTTGTAAAAAAGCTGAAAAATTGCTTTTTGGTACTCTCCAACGTGGCCGAGGCTGAAATCCCAGATGTGGAACAGCAGAGTCAAGTAAGAAAATCTGGGGCGCTAAGAAGAATCAAAAAGAATGGATAACATCTAGCATGTGGCAAAAAAAATCAAGCGGAAAGAGCTGAAAGCCAAGATTCTAAGTGTTATATCACCCAGGTTCAGAAGCCACCTACAAAATGCATACAACTCCAAGGACAAAGAAGTAAAGTGCCGAAGAAGCCGCTGTTTGGGGAAATCTGAGTGCTCTTTACAAAATCACAAAAAGCCTATGTGGGAAATAGGACCCTCTGTCCCCAACAGAAGTAAATCTAAAAGGAAATGATATCATATGAAGAAGAGGCTGCATGCAGGGTGGAGTACTTCCATGGAGTTCTAAATCTTCCCCAGCCAGATGAACCAGCTAACCCTTCTGACCCAACAGTCATGGTGGACATCAACATCCATCTACCAGCACTGAAAGAGGTTAACATCTGGAACAGTGGAACCATCCCTGAAGACTGGTGCAAAGGTGTAATTATCAAGATCCCTAAAAAAGGCAACCTCCAGGAATGCAATAACTGGCGTGGAATCACACTGCTGTCTATATCAAGCAAAGTCTTTTGTAGAGGTCTGTTGGGTCAAATATATTCAGCTGTTGACAAGAAACTGCCAAGAACCAGCTGTATTCTGCAAAGGCAGAGGGTGTATAGACCAAACATTTGCATTGAGAAACATAATTGAATAGTGTATTGAATGGATTTTCCCCCTTTTTGTCAAGCTTTTGACAGTGTTCATCTTGAAATCTTATGGAAGATCTTGCGATTTTATTGCTTTTCTTCGAAAATCATAAGTATAATAGGGCACTTCCACGAACACCTCCAATGCAATGTTGTTATTGACACCAACTTGTCGCCTTGGTTTTCTGTGACATTTGGAGTGTGCCAAGGCTGTATCCTTTCCCCCATTCTCTTCTTGATGGTTAGAGACTGGATAATGAGGAAAACAACATCTAATAAACCCTGTGGTATCCAGTGGACCTCATTCTCTCAGTTTGAGGACCTCGACATAGCTAATGATTTAGCTGTCCTGTCTGCTACTCAACACCTGCAAGAGAAGACAGACAGACTAACCAAGTTTGCACACCAAACTGGTCTCAACATAAATGTTAGAAAAAACAAGTGATATACATCAATTCCACCGTTAGTACACCCACCACCATCAATGGTGAGCCACTTGATATCATTGATAACTTTGTATATTTGGGAAGCCTGATCAGCAAAGACAATGGAGCTCCTTTAGGTATCCTTTATTCTGCTGAGATACAATATTCTTCAACATCTAAACTATAAAGCTGATTTGGCTTTAAACAAAGCAAGCCATGCCACTGAAACAAAAAAGATGGCCAGCAGAGTGCAACATGTTCTTCTTTTAGCTGTCCATACTTCTGCAATCTTGGTCCATGGGTGGTGGTTAATAACAGCATCTGTGACACAGAGCAATAACCAAGTGATTAGACATCCATGTAAGAAGACAAGAGGAATATCATGACAATATCCATAATATCAGACATTCTAAAACATATGTTGCAGATTCTAAGAATCCCCAAAATTTCCACATTTCAGCACATGAATGCAATGTTATTTGGTCTCTTCAGTAATAAATAAATGGTGGTACCTATACTTGTCTTCAATAAGAGACATACAGTGAAGTTTTTTACTAACACAACATGAAACAAATGTCTGTTTGGTTGCATACTTCCGCCAACATGGGTTTTTAGATATTAAACATGTTTTTAGTTGCTGGGTCATTTTTCAACCAAATTCAGGTAAAAACAGGTGTCAATATTACTTTATGAAATATTTCATATTTTATTATTAATTGGGGTTAGGGAAGACCTCCCCCCCCAAGACAGTAGTGGCAGCAGGAGAGCTGGAAACAGAGAAAACCTTACCTTTAAATCTATCATTGTTTTCAACTTGTAATCCTCCTTGATTAACAATAAAACAAATGATTCACAGAATAATCAACAGCAATCACGTAAACTGGTTAATGATTACTGGTGCCATTTTGTGATCATTATTTCTCTTCACTAAACTGTAGCATTTGTCATACCCAAAGGCATTGCCTGGCCTGGGCATTCGGGGCTGTAGCCCCGAAGATTTTTTCTTTAGCCCCGAATAATTCTCCACTTTGAGCGGTTTGTCACTACGTAACTGAACGTCAGTAAAAGAAGACGGCAGTGTTGTAATTTTGTATCTTCAGTGAATGGAGTGTTGTATTTTATCTTCAATGAACGGAGGCAAGACCACTCAGAGAGGGTTTACAGGAAAATACGTGGAAATACTCGTGTCTTATTGGCTCGCAGGTCTCTGTCAATTCTTCAATTGATGGGATTACTATGCCAAATCTATCTTATGTATATCTATCTTATGTCTATCGCTATCTTACTCAGTCAGTCAGTGTGAGGAAAAAAATGGGTACACAGACAACAATACATAATGGGTATGCAAACAATCACTTAAGTGACATTCAGAGATTTTATTAAGGTAGTATACCTTTTTATTATTGTGATATTTACAAAGCCACTGAATTATTTTTTAGGGTGTACTGATGAAGTAGTTTATTTGTATTTTCTACATGATGCCAGCTTCCATATATACTTTCATACATATTTTCACATATTAATTGTCTAGCATCTAAACAGTAAAATGTCAGATGACTGACATATGAATGTCTTATGTTCAACATTATGTAAACTGATGGCAGTTTGTGTTGATCCACATTGTGTAAAAGTTGAGAGGAATTTTGTTAATTTATGAAATGAAAGAATGAATAAAGCATTTCATTAAAAATTATTTCATGTAAAAATGTACTATAGTTTGTGCCTTTATTAAAATATATTTTTTATAAGTAACAATATTCAGCTATACATGGTCCATGGATATATTGTAATATATTGACAAATCTAAAGAGTGATTTCCTACATATGGAATTATATTATTTAATATATTGCACTACATTTTGTAATATATGATCATATATTTTTGTTGCGTAAGGGAAGAGCTCTACAAAAAGACAAAATGCCTTAGTGTGATTCCAGAGATCAAATGCCACTGCCTAAGATGGCCTAGTCATGTTCTGAGGTTGCAACCAGACTGCATACCCAAGGTTGCTTTAAAATGGACTCCCCCTGCTATAAGAGGATGCTCCAAGACCACTTGGCAGGGGACCTTTGAGCAGGAAATAATTCTGTCATGGGGAGATGCACAAAGAGCTGCAAAACGCAAGCAGAGTTGGAAAAAAATTGTGGATGCCTTATGCTCCTTAAGGAGCAAAGAGAATGAATGGCTGACAGCTCAGCCCACCAACAGTGGCGTCTCTGACATAGAAATTCTGGTGGGGCACAAATTAGGTTGTCAAGCCTATCACTGACGACTGTGAGCCTCAACCTTGCTAGTTTGAGCCTTGCTAGCACGCCTAGCTGCTCACCTGCAAAATACAAGAAAGTAGCCTACTGGGGGAGCACAGATGGGCCTATCATTTAAAATAAATTATATTCAAACGTAAGTTCGGGGGGAACATTCATTAACGTGCTACCCAATGTCCAACTTCCCTTTGTGACTATTTAAATTCCACATACTCCTTGTACTACGTCACTTGCCCAGGCCTCTGCACAGCTGAGATTCTGACTGGAATCCCAGCTCAGCTTTTTCAGGACCTTGGCCACATACTGTACATCGCCAAACAATCTCTTTTGCAATGCAATCGTTGACCTTACGCGTAGGCTAAATTAAACTCCTGAAATGTCTTTAAAATGCGATGGACATACTATGGACAATGAACATACTAATGTTGTGTACAAGGGTAAAGTAATGTTGCTTACTTATTTACCTATTAACCCTTTTGCATGTACGGTCACACCGGTGTGATTTGCCATTTAGCACGTATGCTAAATCTGGTGCGATTAGAACACTAGATTGGAAAAATATATATTTTATATATTTCACATTCACATTTTATATTTCACATTCAACAAACTATTGTTTGCCATTTTAACCCTTTTGCACGTATGGTCACACCAGTGTGATTAGAACACTGGATTGGAAAAATTCTAGCTAATTTTAGCTTTGAGGAAACAGTGATTTAACGTTAAAAATATAGCAAATGCTAACTGAAAACTATGAGAAGCTTAATAAAGCTAATGAAAACATAACAAATGTAACGTAGCACGAGCACCCAGCCATAAGGCGCAATTATTGACTCACCTTCAACTACTTGAAAAGGAATGTGGCTCGGCACTCTTTCATGTGTGCAAACTTTTCAATAACCTTGCTGTTGAAGTCCAAAAAGAAGGCAAGGAAAGCAGAAGAACGATTTTTTCAAAGTGCTAGCTGTTAGCCAGGGTTTCTTCTGGAACCCCTCTGGATTGAAACTGTGGTTTCTATCCTTTCCTCCTTGGGTGATGTTAATATTTTCTGGCTGGTGTGGTCTCAACCTTTTGATCACTAGAGAACTGAATTTGGTGGCCAAGAGGTTTTCAACCTTGTTCATGGTGACAAGCTATTTCAAAAATTACAGCTATGGACTGCTACAGCTAGGCTACTACTAAGTCTAACGCAATCTTGTATCAATAACGTGATCGTGTAGCAGCATCATCCACCATTATTAGTTGAAATTGTTTCTTTATATACTTCTACTGCCTGTCTTGTTTTGTATATTTCCTTATGCTCAATAAAAAAACAATCATAAGGAGACAGCTACTACAGCTACAGTCAGGAGAAGATCTACAGCTAGCTAGCCAATTGACACATAGCTATGATTTCCGCGCCCTGCACTTGACCTTTATGTGAGCGTTACCAAAAGTGGGGCCGAGACGATCAGGCCCCACAGGCCAACACAGAAAATCCGTTATGACATGCGCTGTGGTGGGGCCGGGCCCCCTGGCCCCTAATATAGAGACGCCCCTTCCCACCAAAGACTGTATGGCTTGTGTAAGGTCAAGGTCAAGGTCAAGGTATCTTTATTATCCCCAAGGGGGGCAATTTGTTTCACAGCCAGCAGACAAGCCCAAACATCATCAAGGACACAGAAGATATAAATAATAAAATAAATAAATAAATAAATAAAGTAAAATGCTCATGTGAGGGTATTTAGGAAGCCAATAACAGCAGGTACAAATGAGTTCTTGTATCTGTTTGTTCTACACCTCCTTGAGACAAATCTACGGCCTGACGGGAGCAGAGAGAGCTCTAAAAACAGGGTGGCAAGGGTCAGCCAAAATTGACTGGGCCTTCTTGATGGACCTGTTCTTGTATAAGACAGGGAGGCAGTCCAGTGAAGTACCTGCTATTTTCCTGCACATATCAACCATGTGCTGAAGGCGGGACCTGTTTTTCTGAGACAGTAACCCGTACCAGCAAATAAAAGAAAAAGTAAGAACAGATTCTATAAAACAGTAGAACATTCTCATAAAAGTACTGTCCACATTAAAATTCCCGAGTTTACGATAAAAATACAAGCGTTGATGAGCTTTCTTGCAAACAGCATCCACCTGATGCTCAAAGGTCAGCTTACTATCAATAATAGTTCCCAGATATTTGTACTGCTGTACAACCTCCACAGCTTGACCTTTAATCTCCACTGGAGAGATAACATTATGATTTTTCCTAAAATCAATGAACATCTCCTTGGTTTTTCCCACATTTATCTCTAAAAAGGATGACTCACACCAGTTAATAAAATCAGTAACTACAGGGCCATGGGAAAAATCATCTGAACTTAAAAGAGAAACAATGACAGAGTCGTCAGCAAACTTTACAATGTGCTGTCCAGTATGCTGACTTTGACATATATATGTATATAAAATAAATAAAAGAGGCGAGAGGACACACCCCTGTGGTGAACCTGTGGAGGAGAGAAGAGCATCAGATAAAACATCATTGACCTTAACACGTTGAGACCTGACAGTTAAAAAATCCATCAGCCAACAAATCAGACCAGAGTCTATATTATAAGTGCTTTCTAACCTTTCTGCTAAAATATGCGGCTGAATACAATTAAAAGCAGAAGAAAAATCAATAAAAATGAGGCGTACAAAGGTTTTAGCACCCTCTAAGTGTGCTATTACCATGTTCAGTAAGGTACATATGGCATCATCAACACCTCCTACATGACCTATTAGCAAATTGAAGTGGGTCCAAATTATCTTTGACAATATTTAGTATTGCATCCTTCACAATCTTTTTAAGCAATTTTATGATAAGTGAAGTTAGTGCTATGTGCCTAAAGTCATTTAGTTGTTTAGGAGCCTTAACTTTAGGCACAGGAACAATTATGGAGTCTTTCCATAAGCGAGGGACCCACTAAAATCATGGACATTAAAACAGTTATAAAAGGTGTTCAGTTCATTAGAAAGTTCGTGGTCAGACTTGTTGTTGAGGGAGATTGGACACTTTCTGGACTGTATTCCCATCATGGATTTCACCCCATCCCATGCAGGACGCGAGTTACTGGTACAGAGCAAGTTCTCTACTTTGTCTTTGTAGCTGCATTTAGCAAGCTTGAGTTCTCTTTTAACTTGTTTATGCAGCTCTCTGTACCTAGTCATGCCCCCATGGATGAAACTGATATTGCGATGGTTGATTATGACCAGACCAGAGTCTATATTGTAAGTGCTTTCTAACCTTTCTGCTAAAATATGCGGCTGAATACAATTAAAAGCAGAAGAAAAATCAATAAAAATGAGGCGTACAAAGGTTTTAGCACCCTCTAAGTGTGCTATTACCATGTTCAGTAAGGTACATATGGCATCATCAACACCTCTACATGACCTATAAGCAAATTGAAGTGGGTCCAAATTATCTTTAGGTCTTACAGCCTGTCCTTATGTTATCCTTTCTTAGCTAATAAAAAAACTCCCTTCATCTTTCTCTAAACTGCAGGATACTGTAAGTACAAAGACAGTAAAGATGGACAGGACTGCCAGGTGAATTGAGCCAAACTGTCTTTTTAAAATCTAACTCTGAATGTAAAAAGTAGAATGTAAGTAATAAATTAATTATTGCTCAGCATTCAATAATGGTCAAGACCATTCATTTCCCTGTGTACCACCATAGTAGTAAGATCATTTAGTCAGGTTTAATTCATCACAAGAAGCAAGTAGTGCAAGAGCACTACCAAGAAAAGAAGTAAAGAAGAAGAACATTAAAAACCATAGACTTTTTCATTTGCAGGCTTATATACTGAAGTGAAAAGGATCCCTGAAATAACTGCAAAATCTGCATGTTTTCAGTGGGAGAGTGAAACACAGTGATGGAACACAATTCCATTAAGGGCTGGTAACTTGTCTTTCTTTTTAAGAGCAATGTTACTCAGGGGCCTGATTGGCTGGTCAGAACTCACATCTTGGTCACACCTTCTTGCTTTTGAGTGATGTCCATCTAGAAGAATTAGCCTTGTTATTCACAGCCTTTTGTTTTCACAAAAACAAATAGTGCATTTTGAGACAAGTTGCTGTTCTTCCAGTTAGGACAAAGAAACATCACAATATTCTACCTTTGAGTCTGTATTAAGCTCATTATTATAGCTCAAAAGCTTATGAACTCAAACACTCCATTTATATTGAAAATGTTAGCTTGTCCTCTTTATTCTATTTGTGGTGTGGGTCAAGGAGTTTTGGGTTTCACCACATTTTTTGGATGGCATTTTCTATGCCCAGTTGTCATGGACAAGACATTCACCCCTATGAAATTGCAAAATGACCTTTCCATTTTAGAGCTGGCGTGGATCGTTTTCAGAGCTGTAGCATGTTTCGCATGTTTCACATGCAGCCAAGCCCACATGTCTAATATAGATGGCTGAGGCATTTCCTGCACAGGGATGTGCACAGCATTAAACAGATGATTGGAAAACTCTGGAAAAGGCATGTTAATGTCTGGGAAAACATTTTATTCCATACCTTCACTGTATTCTGGCCACAATAATTATCCCACATTTCTTTTCATCATTTTTGGAGGCAACCTTTTAAACTACACAATAGAGGTTTATGGCTATGCAACAAATTAGTTAAATGCTCTAATCTTGTGGTTCTTAATGGGGGCATTTGTGGCCTTCGGGAGGCTCTGAGGCAAAGGGGCCTTTGATGGGTGTTCAAGATAGAAAAGTAGCTATCACATTCTGAATTTCTAATGCAGATAAAATGCGGTATTTATATTATGAAAAGGAATCATGTGTCAAAGGCAGGGCAGAGTCCAAACACTACAGCTCTGACTTTGTCCAATAGTAATTAGGCTACTTATATTTATAAAACAACACATTTCATTTGAGGCCATCATATCCTTTTATCCTTTAATTTCATGTGAGGACAAGAGGCCATGAAAAAATATCATTGAGCAAGATTTATAAACCTTCTTTATTGCTAATATGTGATGATTGTTTTTGCTCATTGGTTTACCACATTTTCAGCTTTTTGTTTAGAACATTTAATACTTTTTAATGCTTGCTTGCTTTAATGCTGTCTTGCTTATAATTGAACAATCAATTACTTTGAGTGGTCATTACAGCTAGACAGCATATGCTAAGACTGTACACAGTAGAGTAGCCAACAGGCTGACACTAGATTAACTCAGACTTGCTACATTAAGTTAGCTAGCAAGCATACCAATCAGCTGTTATTGTATTAAACTATGTTGAAAAGGTGATTCTAACTAGCTACCTAAACAGCATTGCTTTTTTAAAAAAAAATAGTGCAGGGCTGAGCTGAATGCACTTCACATTATGAGTTACAAACCCTGAGGACACAACAAAGCCATGCTGAAAAGTGAGTGGTGTTTCATTACTCTTCTCCCAGTTCCACTCAAGTAGAACTCAGAATTAGACACAAAGGGAAAATCAATCATGAAATCATGAGTCAAAGGTAGGAGTCCAAACACTGAACAGCCCAATAGTAACTAGGCTGCTCATATTCATAAAACAACACATTTCATTCGAAGTTAATGAGCATAGCCTTGTATCCCTTAGTTTCATTGCTCATAGTAGAAATTGGCAGGGCTGCAGATAAGTTAAGATGTCTCACAGATTATTTTTCTGTATATACTAATGGAATAATAATGGGTGCTGATGTTATCTCAGGTATGGTACTGTGACAGAGTGTCGTCACTACGGCTGAGTATGCCCTCTGACTGCCATTCCAAGGAGCCTGGCTCTTTGGCGTTGCAGTCAGGCTGCAGGTTTGGTACCCTGTAGACCTGGGTTCGAGGCCGGGTGGGGTGACTGCTCTCTCCCTTCGCTACAGGTACCTATGGTATGATTTTAAACCATAGAATAGTTTGCCGGCTAGCTAAGAAGCTTGCTACGTGGCAAGCCAAATTAGCTAGCAGATGCAGCAAACACACATGGTTGATAAATAGCTTCCTGGGTATTATATGCATATATTTGCCATTCTATGAAAAGTTGTCGGATTCATGGAGAGGGTGTATTCGAGGAGTAAAGAAAAATGGAGAAAGATGTCATTCACTTTATATTTCACTTTGTCCTGATCAGTGGTAATGGTGTAAAAGTCTATTGCAGACAATGAAAAAAAGAATGAAAGAATGAAAAGAATGACTGACAAAATTAGAAAATATTGATGCAACATTCAAAAACATATAAGTACAAGGTTGAGCTTGATGAATTCATGAATGACTGACTTATAACAGTACTTGACTATAATTAAGAATTAAGTTAGTTGCTGTCATTCTTTATATTTTGATGTTTAGTTGGCTGAATCTGTTTAAATGTGAATCTTTTCATCTCTTTAAATCTGTTATAACACCTTATGTGCAAGTTTGAGCTCCACAGCCTAGGTTCAATTCCAGCTGTATCATCAGCTGACATTAATCAGGAGCCCATAGTGGGGAAACAAAAATTGGCTTCATTCTATGGGGGACGTAGAGGAGGGTAGGTTGGCCAGGGGCTTTTCCTGTAGCTTCATAGTCACACTGGTTGGTCAGAAAAATGCTTGACAGCGTGTTTTAGAGGAGAGCACATGGCAGTCCTCCCAGACTACTGGTGGGAGTCATGGCTACATGTATGTTAAATGGTTGGCTGCCTTAGGAGTGTCTGTCACATCCATCAAAAACACACACACCCATTTTAGTAATGCTATAGACAGACACAACCATGAGTTCATTGAGTCTATATTTATAATCAAGTCCTTTTTTGGTTCTCCTGTCCATCACATATGCTGTAATTTTCCATGTTACTTCCAGTTACATCATCTGCCTTCAGGAAGGGACTTCATCTCACGCATAAGTATGCTGCACAGCTGAGGAATAAGCAGCCTCCCTATTCTTCAGCAGGGGAAAGCATGATAAAATTACTGCAATCCATTTTAAAGCCTCTCTTCTGCAAATTATATGACATTCCACACACAGAGGGGAGCCTTTAAAATGTCATGATAACCAGTTTGCTGACAGATGCGGTGGGCCAGCCAGGCATATGTTAGGCATATGTTAGTGTTACTTTAACAACCAAACAACCCTTTTCAGCAAGGCTATATCTTGAGTTTGCTGAATTTGTCATCTTTCTTGTAAAACTGTAAAATATGAGGGCTTACATTCAGTAATTTGTGGAGCTCATCTTGCCTTCATTATCTTGTTCAGCTGCAGCTTGGCTCCTCTTATATAAACAGGTAGAGCTAATGCAAAAGTATCCAGAAATAATCACCTTGACCACAGTTCTGTGATATGGATGTTTATGAAAATAGTGTAGGGCAACACGTATCACCACAGATATTCATCATTAGTCTTAATTTGGCAGGATTAATGGTTCTGCACACAGCTGTTCCTGTTCAAGACCCTCATTATCACAGTCTACCCCAGGGGATCAGATCTGACTGATGTGCCTCCCTTACTGTGTCCATGGCCAAAGTAATGCATAAATGTCTAATGGTGTGAAATAGGAGAAGGATGCACTACTACTGTACTGTTAAAAATCTGTCATGGACAAATTGATCAATTTTAATCACCTCACTTGGTAATTGCTGTTGCCAGCATATGATTTTGAGGTTCCATCTAGAGCTGCACAAAAGGAACAGTAACATTCTTCATGCATACATAAACACAGTCTAATGCACACACTGAAACTATAGACATTCTAGGAATTTGAAATGTAACACCACATCCTTGGGTGATTCTTGTACAGTACTTATATGCTATATATAGTCTCTTCAGTTGCAGTTTGGTCTTAGAAGTCATACCGAGATGATAAATTATAATAATCATATAAGTTATCATAAGTTATATATAATAAACAATTTCTTATGTCTGAAACTGGTTTCCTTTAAAGAATTAAAATCTAATGGTTTAATGGACTCTTATCTCTACCAACTAGCTTGTACCTTGTCTGGCCAACTGTTGAAACCTGGTGATATAGCACTTCTAATATTGTCGACTGCTTGATATGGCTTTTTGCTTGTGTTGTACTCTGCCTCACTTGTAAGTTGCTTTGGTTAAAAGTGTCTGCCAAATGAATTAATGTAAATGTAAATTATTTTGGTAGGAATGCATTTTTCTTCAAAGTTACCTTTATGTGCTTTTGCCACAGTTTCAGGATGTATGAATACATTTTCATGAATGTTCTTATTACCCATATGTTTAGGAATTATACTCCTTCCTTAAATATTTAGTTGAAATTGTTTTCAGAATTTTGAGATTCTACTATACATACACGAGGAGCAAATGTTCTTTACAGACAACACTGAAGTGATTTGTTTAAAACACACAGTAAGTGGAACCACTGTGTTATACAGCCATTAATTCAGATTGTATTAGTTTTATTTCAGTGCTGTTCAGTTGGGACTTTAATTTGGATATTTGAAAGATTCACTTGGATCACATTTCATTCAGATGCCACAGGGATATCTGTGAAATGTCAGAAGCGGGGAGAGTGGGGGATGGAAAATGTTGTAAATCCCAATGCCATTTGCTATCTACATGCCCTTAAGAGACATTTATATTTTCAAGGAGGGGAAACAGACACAGGCATGTAGAAGAGGAGACATTTAGTCATTTTGTGTGAAATATGCAAACTGTATTAGCTGAAAATTGCTGGATCAGTGAATGACTGCTGTCACACTATAGTATGGTGAGTTTGAAGGGTGTCTTTTTTAGCATCAGTCCATACAGACCGGCCCACTCTCCTTGGGGGAAGAGCATATATTGGAGAGAGTGTCTCAATTTGTGTGGGTGTTCACTTTAGTCACAGAGCAGACGGACTCCATGGACTTTTCTAAGGCGCATAACTCAATTGCTGTATTTTTGTCCTGTCTTGGGTTAATTATTATTCATGCCCCTGTTTCTCCTCTTTCCGCTTGCCACTTTTTTCCAAGCCTCTTCGTCCTCAGCTCAAGATCAGGTAAGACCTGCGGACTATACTGTTTTGGGCCATTCAGAAAAGCAGTGCCTGCTTATTTCCAGGCTAGTCTGACTAGGAAGGAAGAGTCTTTTGAGTTGGAGTTTTTCTTTATGTGCTAAAGTAGGAAATATTGTTTAACCAAGACCATAAAGGGAAGAAGAGAATCAGAACAAACAAGAAAATTGCAAATAAATAAATTAATAATACTCTGCATTTGTATTCTTTTCATTAAATAGGTGGCAGCTGGTCATACTCCAAGGCTTTTCAGGAGTGAAATAATTCCACAGCTTCCTCTCCTGTTCTAAGTTGTCTTTCAGTTTTCCCATTAAAGACGCATTACAAACACAGAGCACAATGGTAGCTGGCACGGTAATGCCTCTGGGTGAGCTAAGGATGATATATGAGCTGCTGTTTCATGATGGTGTTATGGTAGCTAATAAGGACAAGCGTCCCCAAAGCAAGCATCCTGAAATTCAGGGAGTTACCAACCTGCAAGTGATCAAGGCCATGGGTTCCCTAAAGTCCCGAGGCTATGTCAGGGAGACTTTTGCCTGGAGGCATTTTTATTGGTACCTCACCAATGAGGGCATTGTTTACGTGCGTGACTACCTACGGCTGCCACCTGAGATAGTCCCATCCTCTTTGCAGAGGTTGCGACGGCCAGCATCCACCTTGAATGCGATACATAAGACAGCACATGTCCAAACAGTAGAAGGGCCTGTATCCTGCCCCTATAAGCCTGCAACTAAGGCTTCTGCTGAGAGACAGGAATCCCTGATGGATCGTCAAGGTTACCGCCAAAGGAAGAAGATCACTTTAGAAGAAGAAGCACAGACTAATCGAATGCCAAGGTTCCGAGGATCTGTAAAATCTACTGATCCATTTACATCTTGGGCATCATGGGAACAGGAGAGCAACTCCTTGAAGAGTGGACAAGGGTACAATGAAGAGATGAAAATAACAATGGAAATACAGTCAAAAGGGACTTCTCAATTATTCTCTGACATGAAAAGGAAACATACTATTCAATGTATTTCAGAGGAGAGAATGACTTCAACAAAAGATCCAAAGGTAGACCCTAATATGATCCCTACTAAACCGGTGCAATTAAGTACAGCAGCATTTGGGATGACAGAGGCTATAAAAGAAAAGCCTAAGAAAGTGTCAGTCCAGGTGGCTATAAACCAGGAGACCATCCAACCATCTTCAGAGACCATTGCAAATAAACAATTTTTCACAGCTGTGGTCAAAAGCAAGGTGCAGATGATGCAGGAATCACCTGTTCCAGCTGAAACAAATATTGCCACTAAGCTACCCCTACTGCCATTAGCTGATTTTGTCCCAGGTGAAGAATCAGAGGATACTCTGAAGCCATCCACTGCAGACGTAACACAGGGATCCTGTGAATCAGTTAAGAGAGTTACTATTAAATCTAAACCTACAGAGATGGCAGCAGATAGAACTGAAGTTTCAATCGCCACTGAGGTAGCTCATGATGAAGCACAGGTTTTAGAAGGGAAGCCTGTACTGTATTCAGAAGAACCACTGACACCTGCAGTATCAGCTACAGAAGTGGAACCAGAAGGTTTAGTCCTCAACAAGTTAGTTGAGGATGTTAAAGAGACCTCAGAGATGGGATCAGAGGACCTTCCCAATCAAACACTTGAAATAATTGGAGCCATACCCACAGCATCCACAGCATGTGCAGCTATTCAGACTGAGGTCTTACACTCAACTGATTTTATAGGAATTACACAAGAGACCTGTGAAGTGGAAGTGACGCATGAAGCTACCGAGCCTTCTCAAGATAATATCACTCAAGTAGTACATCCAACAGCAGCAGTTGAAGAGACAGCAAATGGCAGAGAGAAGGAAGAGCTTGACACTGGCTCTGAGGCAGCCCTCACACTTGAAGCAGTGATGGAAAGGGAACACATCAGTGAGCTGCAAGTGACACAGAAAACACCAGAATTATTCTCAGAAAATGTCAGTGGTAAACCTGCAACATCTGGTGGAGCAGAGGTGGAGTGCATGGCAGAGCCCAAAGTCCCTATATATGACCCATATGATCAGGAAGAGCATGAGAAAGCCTCTAAGATGAAAGAGTGTCCATCTCATGTGGTAGGACAGATAACACCAGATTTGTTTCTGGAGGCTATGGCACTTGTTCAGACAGATAATGACAGAGCAGAGGCCTTCACACCACCTCTTATGGTCCTCCCACTGGAAGCACAGACAAAGGTCACTTTGAAGAGTCTTTCAGATTTGGCAGTAATGAACAAAGGAGAGTTACTAGTTGAGGGAGTGCTTGAGAGTAAACATACCTCCCCATTGATAATCACCCCGATTCCTGCAGTGGGAGTCCAATCTAAGGTTATGGTTGATCATCAGAAATTAGCCACTGGAGATGTAAAAGGGGCCCTTGCACTGGATTCTGAAGTCCTCGGTGAGGACCCACTGGCGGCTCTGCATTGCTCCATCCCACAGGAGGACTGGACCTTCCAATCTGACAAGTCAGAGGATGATGATGAGGGGAGAACAGAAGGTTTGAAAACATTTCCTCTTCTTGTTCTGCTGTGATGTTGCACCGGTGGCTGTGGTTTCTGTGTGTTTTTGTAGTATTGATGCCTAACTTTGTTAATATAAAAATTCTAGATATATAATCTATACAGTTGAAGAACTTTGAGTTCTTTTAACCATTTTGCACATGACTTATTTTATGCTACTGTATGTAGCACGCATGTTACGTTACATGGTTCATTATGGTTTCATCAGCATTATTAAGCTTCTCATAGTTATCACTGCCATATTTGCTATACTTTGTAACGTTAAATCACTGTTTCTTCAAAACTAATGTTAGCTAGAATTTTTCCAATCCAGTGTTCTAATCACACTGGTGTGACCATACGTGCAAAAGGGTTAAAATGGCAAAAAATAGTTTGTTAAATGTGAAATATAAAATGAATATTATACTTTTTTGTAATAAAAATGTTTCAACAGACACAGATAGGGACCTTATGACCTCCCTCTATACAAATGCATATATAAAGGGAAGTGTAAGCACAGTAATTAATTGTGTAAATGACCACATGTACACCATTCATGTTAGTGTTGATAATATTTAATCATATTAAAAATGAATACAATTAATGAACACAAACTGTATAAGTCAGTTGAACAAGGTTTGTGTCCATTTGTGCTGAAATTATGAAACAAGGAACGTATGCATCTTTCTAAAATGAAGCGTGTTTATTTTGAGGTTGAGGCACCAATGACTGGAACACAGGTGTTCACAGGTAAACAGGTGTGCACCACACTGGAAATTGTTGAGGCTTGTGCTGCATGTGTATGAAATGAATAATCAAAACTGGAATAACAAAATATCTTTAGCACTTTATCTGTTGACTAATTCCCCTGAAAACATATAGACATTATGACATTATTATTTGCCAAGTAGATGACCTTGTCCAGGGTAATTTGACAGGAACAAACACTATTATCTAAACTGGCCTTGTGTTATACAATGCTGTCATACATACAAGAGCAGGATTCACTGAACTGGTCCAGATTATCCCAGCTACATTAGCCAGCCAAATATTTTCCTATTTTGTACCTGGTTGAGATGAAAACACTCTGGATTTCCATCTAACTACATGCTACATATTGCTACTATACAATTTGGAGAAAGCAGCAAAATAGCTGCAATGTGATATATGGACAAAAATTTAGAACGCATTTGGAAGAAATGGAAGACCTCGGGAAGCAGCTGATAGAAACACTTCAAAACTCTACCATGACTCAGCCATCGGATTTCTGTGTGGTACAGTACATCTCTGTAATCGCGCTCTAGCTCCGAGAGAAATTCTTGGAACTGTCTATGGTTAAGTCTGTTCGCCCGGATGAAGTTCACACATGACACCACGACTTTCATAACAGATTCCCACTTAACCACTTTGCAGCACAGCGCTTGCTGGTGGATAAGGCAATGAATTTGCAATGGTCGTGCATGTCCTCGCTCATCCATCTCCCTGTTAACGGGGCCAATTAGTCCCCTTGTAGACCCAACTATGTTCGGCGCTCCGTCCGTTGTTATGCTCGCTACCTTTGCCCAGTCAAGTCCCAAGTCTCCAACGGTTTGACAAACCTTGTCAAAAATGTCTCTGCCAGTCGTTGTGCCTTTGGTCCCATCTACTCCACGAATAAAAATTAACAGCTGTGCGGTGTCCTTAATATCGTTGCTTTCATCAAGTGCCAGTGACAAAAAAAAAAACAAAGTTTTTAGATTTCTTTTGCAACTGATTGTGCAGGTTGGCTCCCATCTCTTCAATTCCCCGTGTAATTGTACTTGCCGATAAACTCACAGAACACAGCTTTTTTTAATCGGGACATACCTCCTCTGTGATTGTGGTTAAACACTGTTTTACGAACTCAGCTTCAGCGAAGGCCTTTCTGTTCTTAGCTATCAGTCTCGCCACACGAAAGCTAGCCCATAGGCATGACTGGTTCTGCTGAGCTTGCCTTAAAAAGGTATTCTGCTGTGTAGCTAGAACACCCCTTAGTTTTCTTATCTTGTCTGTCCGCACTTGTCCTTGCAGATTACCATATTTATCTTTGTTTTGTCACAAAATGTCTGCGCAAGTTGAAAACCGCTACCGATTACTGGCATATCAGACAAATTGTCTTGTCCTTTAATTGAACAAAAAAGTAATTATCAGTCCATTGTTTGTTGAAGACATGGCATTCATGGTCAATTTTTCGTTTACAATTCATCTTTGACATTTTCTCTGAAAATAACTTAAAGTTATCGAGCTAGGCTAAAAAAACTACCTGTGACAATATTCTTGAGGCGCAAGACTGCGGCGGATTGCAACTTGAACGGTTGCTATGGTGACTAAATGGCCGTCTAACTGTATCATAACATTCATCATAAACAGGCCGCTTGGAGTCAAATTGGACGGATCCTAGGAGTTTCTGGTGTTTGTGTTTACTGCTTGTCGTTAGCAAAACTAGCCTGTTAGCTAACATTAGCTCTGCAACAATGTATAGCCAGCTAGATCGCTAACAATGTACATTATCTACTGAAATGGTGTCTTGCCACAGAAAAAAAATATCAAAGCCTCACGTAATGACCATGTTTTAACTGACCCTGAGCGAGAGCCAGTTGTCTCCTTCTCGCCATTTTGTATCGTGAAAATGTTGCAGTAGCTGGTGTTATGGCAACAAAAGACGCTCTGAACTACTTTTTGGAAAAGGAAAAAAAAAACGCTGCCAGTGAAGGTAGGTTACGTTTGCTTTCTATAGCGTTTGCGCTATGAGTTATTATCTCTGATATCAGTAGCTTCTTAGCGTCTCTGAGTAGCATAATGTATTCCTATATAGGTGAAGCCTTTTTTTAGGTGAAGGTGAAGACGAGGCGACTGAGTATGAGGAAATGCTGGATAAAGGACAGGTATTTCTACCTGCATGTAGGGAATTCCGTAGTTCATATACACTTCTTTGTCCAGAAGTTGCAGTGAGTTAGCTCCACCTACGGTGCGCGCTCACAGCTGTGGACTGTGAACCACTTCCTAATGTTTCCGGCGCCGGGTGACGTCGGGCCTAGTTTCTTGAGTCCGAACTTGATCCTTTTCTATTGTAATTTGTCTTAACAGGAATCGGTCTATTGGTATGCACTATATTTTAGCAGACTGAGCACATATCCAGGCCTGTAGAAGCGTTTTTTGGGCAGGGGCCGGGGGTCATTATTGTGTGCTGTGTCCATTACACAGTGGCACTTTCTGTTCCTAGAAGTGTTCCCTGTCCTGTTTGGATGTTTGCTTATGCCAGTTGCTTCCTATGGTCTGGCCTGGTGCAAGGACTGCTATAACAGGTGCTCACCACCCCTTGGCATTATCCCACTATTTTTAATGTGAGGTGTGTGTTTGTGTGCTTTTTTTCACCAACCTTCCATTTCTCTAACAGATGTATAAAATAAAGTCTCACACTGAATGGGTGTTAATTTACTCTGTTAGTGTCCGCTGAGGCAGAGCTCCCCTTTGTTTCTGGATAAACTATGGGGTGGCGTAGTCAATTTCCTCCAATCGGGGGCACTACATAATTGAATTTTGCATGGGCCATTGACACATGTGAAACTAGGTAACAGCTCAGAAGTTACTGGCAGCTAGCTAACTAGTTGGAAGCTAATGCACATCACTAGTTAGTTAAGGTAACCGTCTAGTTACGGCTAGATTTCTCTTCACCCCAACTTTAATAAAGCTGATTTGTCATTTAGCTTACGAGCTTGCCCACAATGCACATTACCTAATGTCAGAGCTGGCCATGACCAATTTGGTGCCCTACGCAAGATTTTAGCTGGTGCCCCCTGCATCGCAGCCAATTCCACCACCATGGTTAATTGTGGTTTTAAATTATTCTTTATGGTCAGAACATGACAAACACTTTCCAAACAGGGGAACATTTCACAAATATGAGGTAGAACATTCAAAACAATTATAATGATAAAATCTTTTTTCAACATCAAAATATGCATGACGAAAATAGGGTACTGGGTACTGGCCTGGTGCTTGTCGAGGTTCACTAACAACACTCGTTTGGGACTGTAATTTACTTACTGCGTGTTCTAATGGGTGATATTGTTTGAAATGATGAAACAGGTTTGTGGTGTTGCCTGCCTTTGATGGCACATGTCTTCGACACAGTTTGCAGTGCACGCTGCTCTTTTTTTTTGTCGGATTGTAAATAGCCAAAATGTCTCCAAACTACTGAAGTTGAGTGACCTTTCTTGTTGACAATGTCTTCGTCCTTCGAGCTGGTCATGGGCACTGCTTTTTCTTCAGTGTCACTCATGTCGCTTGTTTTGCCTATTCCGCTCCAACTACAAGCCTGTCAGCCACTGTGTCTGTAAACAATACCACGTGCTGGCCTGAATTTATACCTCTCACTGTGCAACCTAACTTGTGCAATGCATACCTTTATTCCTATATTCTATATATATTAGAATATATTAGAATTTATATATTAGAATATATAAATAAGTAAGAATGTGTGATGGGACGGCGAGCGGCAAACAGGTGACGACAACAGAGATTGGGGTGAACGAAGACAAGACGTTTAATTGTGCTATATAACGACAAACAAACAAAAAAAAACTATTTACAAGAATAAACAAATAACACTGGGTAATTATTGCCAGGTGCCTCCTTCTTCACTGGCTCAGAGTCTATGCTCTCTTACAGCCTTCTCCTCAAATGTCAGAACTTCGGTGCTTAAGTACTCTGAGCCCCGCCCTGGACTAACCCGTTACCTGGGTCAAAATATTAAAATCAATTTACGGGAATAAAGTGACAACAATTATAACAATTCATCCCACAATGAAATACATTCATTACATTGACAAACCCACATGTTTTGGTTCCAAATAAACATATTGCTGCATAAAATTTACATTGGCAGCGCAATCTCCCCCTTTCGCGTTTCAACACATGGGAACTACGCAACCCATAATGCTATATAATTCCCATGATTAGAGTATGCGCTCCTTTTGCCTGTTCCCGGTTGCAGCTCTAAACCACAGGTGAGTCCTTTAAAACTTAATTGCAATTATTCAATTTTGTTTTAAGTAATAATCATAATTGCTTAGTTGTTATATTAGCAAACGCGATTGCTTGTTCCGTGTGCACCCGAAACAAACGCTTGTGTTCGCTACCTTAAAGTTTTAGAAAATCCTAACAAACAAACAATTCAAACATACATTGTTGAAACCATCCTATATACTGTTGTAACCGTATTCTTTCCTTTCGCAGGACTGAACACAACATTTGCCAGCCGAGGAATAAACGGATGCTAGTTAAACCGAGTCCATGAATTATTTAAACATTGCGCAAAACACATGTATTGCCGCAGTCCCCCGCTTCCTCATAGCGAGGCGGATGCGCCCGTTTGTGCGGAGAATTCTTTCTCCGTCACATTTCCCACCCCCTCTGGTTGCTCGCACTCGGGGAGGCGAGAAAGAAAGTCCGCAACCTTATTCTTTGCCCCACAGCAGTACTTCACTGTGAAACGAAAAGGCTGAACGGCAAGGTACCATCTTGTGAGACGGGAGTTGGTCTCACGCATCTTACCCAGCCATTGCAGTGCCTTATGGTCCGTTTCCAGGGTGAACTCCCGGCCCATCAAATACTATTTCAAGAAGTCTAGGGCCCACTTAATTGCCAAACACTCTTTCTCCACCGTCGAATACCGTGTCTCCTAGGAAGGAGCTTGCAGCTAATATATGCGACTGGCTGGTAGGCTCCCGGCTCTTCCTGCAAAAGTACAGCCCCGAGACCAACCCCTGAGGCATCAGTCTGGACTGTGAATGGTTTGTCAAAGTCTGGGCTCTGCAACAAGGGCTCGTGGCACATACAGTTCTTCAGGTCCTGAAAGGCTCTTTCACAGTCACGAGTCCATTTCACCTTATTGCCCCCAGCCTTCTTGGTCAGCTCAGTCAGTGGAGCTACACGGTCCGAGAAGTTCGGAATAAACCTGCGATACCAGCCCACAAGGCCGAGGAAGGACTTCACCTGCCTCTTTGTTGCTGGTGTAGGGCAGGCAAGGATTGCCTCAACCTTCCCCACCTGTGGCTGGATCTGTCCATTACCCAGCACATAGCCCAGGTACTCAGTCTCTGTGCGGGCCAGGTTACATTTCTTGGGGTTGACTGTCAAGCCAGCCTCCTGGAGCTTGGTCAGCACCTGCCGCACATGGGATAGATGTTCTTCCCATGACTTGCTGTAGATGACAATGTCATCCAAGTATGCAGCAGCAAATTCCTCTTTCCCCGGCAACACTTGATCCATGAGCCGCTGGAACGTGGCTGGTGCTCCATGCAACCCAAACGGCATCACCGTGAACTGGAACAGCCCAAATGGAGTACGAAAGGCAGTGTACTCTTTGGACCCTGGTGACAACGGGACTTGCCAGTACCCCTTGCTCAAATCAAGGGTACTGATGTACCTGGCTTTTCCCAGTCTTTCAATCAGTTCATCAATGCGTGGCATTGGGTATGGGTCAAACCTTGAGATGGCGTTGATGTGGCGGAAGTCTACGCAGAAGCGGATGCTCCCATCCTTCTTTGGCACCAACACCACCGGACTGCACCACTCACTGGAAGACGGCTCAATGACCCCCAACTCCAGCATCAGGTTCACCTCCTTCTTGAGGTTTGACGGCAGCCTCTCTGGGATCCGGTACCACCTTTGCCTCACTGGTGTGTCCTTCTTAACCTGGATGCTGTGCTGGCACAAATGGGTGCGACCAGGTCTCTCTTGAATGACACCTGCCCCCAGTTCTGCCCTCAGCTGTTGTTGCTGGTGAGTTGACAGGTGAGTGAGGTCAACTGAGTGAGCTCTGCTGTCGGTTGGGAAGTACTGTTCTGGTGTCTCCTCCTCTTCCTCAACAGCTCGCACAAACAGCTGCTGGCTCACTAATTCAGGACGAGACCTCCATTCCTTCAGTAGCTTGATGTGGAATGTCTGGTAGGGCTTTTGGCGATCTGGCGTGGCAATCTTGTAAGTTACAGGCCCCATTTTCTGCACCACTTTGTATGGGCCTTGCCACTTGGCTAGCAGCTTATTCTCACTGCTAGGGAGCAGAAGCAGAACATCTTGACCTGGAGAGAAGGTATGGGTTCTTGCCTTCTTGTCATACCAGGTTTTCTGCTTCTCCTTAGCCTCCTTCATGCTCTCCTGTGCCAGGGCCGTCATCTTCTCCAGTCTCTCCCGCATCTGTAAGATGTACGCCACCACACTCTGGCTCTCTGTTTTTCCTCCCTCCCAGGTCTCTTTCAGGACATCCAGGGGTCCCCTAACCTGGTGACCGTAGAGGAGTTCAAATGGCGAGAACCCTGTGGATGCTTGTGGCACTTCTCGGTACGCAAAGAGGAGGTATGGCAGCCAAACATCCCAATCAGTCCCCATCTCATTGACAAACTTCCGCAGCATGGACTTGAGGGTGCGGTTAAAGCGTTCGACAAGCCCATCAGTTTGAGGATGGTAAGGAGTGGTCTTAATAGCCTTAATACCTAGGAGCTGATAGACCTGTCTGAAATGGTTGGACAGGAAGTTGGTGCCCTGATCTGTTAAAATCTCCTTTGGTATGCCTACTCTGGAGAACAACTGTATCAGTGCTACCGCAATGTGTTTGGCCTTAATCTGTCTCAGGGGGAATGCTTCTGGGTAGCGGGTAGCATAGTCACAGATAACTAGAATATATTTATTGCTGGTCTTGCTCCTCTCTAAAGGACCCAAAATGTCCATTGCTATCCTTTCAAAAGGGGTTTCTATCAGGGGCAAGGATTGCAACTGGGCAGGAGAAGGGCATCTGTCTGATGTTAACTGACACTCTGGGCATGTCTTACAGTACCTCATGACATCAATGTACATACTGGGCCAGTAAAATCTAGCAGCAATGCGTGCATAGGTTTTCTGTGCTGCCAAATGTCCCGCCCAAGGAACTGAGTGGCCTACCTCCAGTACTGTATGCCTCAGGGACTTAGGTAGCGCTAGCCGCTCTGTCTCCCCCTGCCTGTGATAAAGTACATCCCCCTTAAGCACGTACCTCTCTTCCTTGAGAACATCATTGGCTGAGTCTGAAATATCCTTAAACAAAGGTGACAATGTCACATCCTCCCTCTGCAGCTCTCCAATGTTAACTGGGGCAACATCTACAGGTAGGGGTGGCTCTGGCAGGTCTGCCTCACTCCTCTGCCTAACAGTGCCTCTGAGCTTTTCCTGCCTTTTCTCCCTCCTAGTCTTGGGTGGAGATGGAGATGGATGGAACGGCAACTCTTCAAAAGGGTTAGATTCTGGGCCCCTGCTCTGTGCTCTGGATCTAGTGATTGCCAGATTGCTTACAGCTACCTCACTAGGCCTCACTGTGCACAGCAGATCTGACAAAATAGGCACATCCTGACCCAAAACAACTGAATAAGGCAGATCCTTGATGACACCTACCCTTAAATAGTATGACTGCCCCTGCACCACAACATAAACATCTGCAGTAGGGTACACCTTTTCGTTCCCATGGATGCAACGTATGCTTATGTTAGAGCCTAGATTCCACCAGTCCTGTGGTACTTTGTCCTGTCTGACAAGTGTCTGAGAGCTTCCTGTGTCAACTAAGGCCTCCAAGCACTGACCATTAAGCACAACAGAAACCAACTTTTCTGCACTATTTCCCTCCCCCTCTGGTAATTCAGGCCTGGGAACATAGCACATATTAGCAGGTTTGGGTTTCCTAACAGGGCACGTGTATGTCACGTGACCCTCCTGACCACAGTTATGACATATGACAGGCCTGGGCCTAGGTCTAGTTGAGTGTGTGAACTTTCTACGGTTGGCACTAACAGGCTTAGACCACTCCCCCCTTTCCTCAACAGGCTTACCGCCACTGAGGCTCTTCCAGGCGAAGTGGTAGCTCCTGGGACCTCATCTTGCAGCCACGAAAGCCTCAGCCAAGTGTGCTGCCTCCAGGGCGCTCTTTGGGTTGTTCTGGCGGATCCACACTTGCAGCTCTGGGTTCAGCATCCGTAGGTACTGCTCCAGAATGATGAGCTCCCCTATTTCTTCTTTGGAGCACTTGTCTGGCTGGATCCACTCTTCGTACTGCAGCTTCAGCCTCACATAGATCTCTTTTGGGGTCTCTCCTGGCAAGACACCAGTGGACCCGAACTGCAGCCGATAAGTCTCTGCATTGATCTCGTACTTTGACAAGATTGCAGCTTTCACCTCTTCATAATCTAAAGTGTCCTCATAGTCCATGGCAACATAGGCGCTACGGGCTTTCCCTGTTAGCAAAGGTACTAACCGTATTGCCCACTCAGTCTTTGGCCACCTGTACGTTTTTGCAATACGCTCAAAGGTGACTAAAAAATGTTCAATATCATCACTGTCTTCCAGCTTTTGCAGCTTGGGCTCTCCAAACATCCCAGGTTGCTCTCTTGGAGATTCACGAGGGGACATGGATCGCTGTCTCCACAGGTACGTCCCATCCTCCTCCTCCTGGTGCTGGTCCTGGATGTGTTCTCCCACTTGCTGCTGCAGCTGCTGGAACTGGTGCTGCACAGCTGCCCATCTCCTCTCCTGGAGTGCAGCCTCTTTGTCTCTCCGCTCATCACGGGCTCTCTGTTGCTCCATAAAGGCCTGGAACATCTGGGTCAGCTCAGTCATGGCCCCCTCAGTGCCTTCTCTTGCAACAGCACCTCTTCCTGGTGATGTGGAGGATGCAGCCACTCCCTCTCGCTCTTCTTCTGGCTCTTCACGATGCCGGATTTTTGGTGGCATAACGTCAGCTTCTTGTCTGCCCCGTAGGAACAGTGTTCTCTCTCTAGCACCCCCTGCAGGCCAATCCCACTCTGACACTACGTGTGACGGGACAGCGAGTGGCAAACAGGTGACGACAACAGAGATTGGGGTGAACGAAGACAAGACGTTTAATTGTGCTATATAACGACAAACAAACAAACAAAAAAAACTATTTACAAGAATAAACAAATAACACTGGACAATTATTCCCAGGTGCCTCCTTCTTCACTGGCTCAGAGTCTATGCTCTCTTACAGCCTTCTCCCCTAAATGACAGAACTCGGGTGCATAAATAGTCTGAGCCCCGCCCTGGACTAACCCATTACCTGGGTCAAAATATTAAAATAAATTTACAGGAATGAAGTGACAACAATTATAACAACAATTCATCCCACAATGAAATACATTCATTACATTGACAAACCCACATGTTTTGGTTCCAAATAAACATATTGCTGCATAAAATTTACATTGGCAGCGCAATCTCCCCCTTTCGCGTTTCAACACATGGGAACTACGCTACCCATAATACTATATAATTCCCATGATTAGAGTATGCGCTCCTTTTGCCTGTTCCCGGTGGCAGCTCTAAACCACAGGTGAGTCCTTTAAAACTTAATTGCAATTATTCAATTTTGTTTTAAAGTAATAATCATAATTGCTTAGTTGTTATATTAGCTAACGCGATTGCTTGTTCCGTGTGCACCCGAAACAAACGCTCGTGTTCGCTACCTTAAAGTTTTAGAAAATCCTAACAAACAAACAATTCAAACATACATTGTTGAAACCATCCTATATACTGTTGTAACCGTATTCTTTCCTTTTGCAGGACTGAACACAACATTCGCCAGCCAAGGAATAAACGGATGCTAGTTAAACCGAGTCCGTGAATTATTTAAACATTGCGCAAAACACATGTATTGCCGCAGTCCCCCGCTTCCTCATAGCGAGGCGGATGCGCCCGTTTGTGCGGAGAATTCTTTCTCCGTCACAGAATGACACAGTAAATACAGAATGAAATATTCAAGTAACAGGTAGGGTATTTCACAACCATTAGGTGTTTATATAAGAATTGCACAACCATTGTGTTTTACTAATATTGCCTTGCATATTGCACAGTATATGTTTCTATTGAGGTATTTTTATTGCATGAGGTAGATGGTGATGGACATGTACATATTGCACAAGGAAGATGTTGATATGAACATATACATATTGAACATATTGGCGAATGGTTGGGGAATGGTTATGATAGCATGTACTGTCCACTTTTCATCGGTTCAGCTGTTCTCCCAGCAGAAGGGGGAAGAGTTGTACAGTTTGATGGTCACAGGAAGAAATGACCTCCTGTGGCATTCCGTAGTGCACCTTGGTGGCCTTGCCTGTGGTTAAAGGTGCTCTGATATGAGTGCAGTGTGGCACACAGGGGGTGAGAGTCATTGTCCATGATCTTGCATAGTTTCTGCAGCATCCTCCTCTCCGACACCTCCACCAGAGACTCCAGTTCCACTCCCAGGACAGATGCAACTTTCCTGATGAGCTTGTTGAGTCTGCTGGCATCAGCTGCCTTCACCCCTGCTACCCCAGCACACTACAGCATAAAAGATCACACTGGCCACCACCGAGTGGTAAAACATTTGCAGCATGGTTCTGCAGACATTGAAGGATCTGAGCCTCCTGAGAAAATACAAGCGGCTCTGACCATTCCTGTACAGAGCATCAGTGAAACCAAAAGCCAGCTGCATTCATTTTGAGGACCTGTGCCAATAAGTTAGCGCCTTACAGCCTGTGTAATATAGCGATCCTATATAACTTGCATAAGCCGACCTTAAAGTATTTAGCCATGACCCACTCATGCTGCTGTATCTCACTCTGAGGGGAAAAACGTGTTGCATTTCAGATGCAGATATATTTACAGCTAACTATAAAATTGAACCAAAAGCCAATAACTTTTCTATTCTTGCACAAAATATTTAACCATGAATTCAAGCACTTTTAATTACCCATGTCAATTTGCAAAGACAATTTAAGGCTTTTTTTTCCAAATTCAAACTTTCAAGGATTTTCAAAATCTGTGGGAGCCCTACCTACTGATAAGGAGGATGCAACATCAGGGGTTCCTCTGCAATGCTGAAGTAGTTTTGGTATGAGCTGTCTTATGTGATAAGATGTTAAAGAGCAGGAATGTTGCAAAAGTGGAATTGTCCCAGCCATGAGATGATTGTGTAATGCAGATGATTGTGTAATCATGCAGATGATTGTGTAATGCATGTTGTCTTTATGGTTGTCTTTATTGTCTTTATGTGCCTCATATGGAAGTGTGTGTCAGTACTGCATTTCATGCAGAAATACCACTGAAATTCTGAGCATTTTCAACTATGTTTCACAGGGTGAAGATTTGGTCTGTGCACCTTTCAGAAAAATGGATGTTTTTCTGTCATCAACCACTTCTGCTATCCTGTAGAAAGATGAATGTCAGAAGAAACATTCTTAATGTGTGCTCAGTATGTTACGTATAAACATGTTTATTGAGTAGTGGAAACAGTCTCTTGTTTGTATGATGTTCAGCATGAAAACATTGTATCCACAAGCCTATTGGCTATTGGGCAAAGTATAATATGACCAACATTTTGCAGATACAGCTAAATATTCAGAATTACAGAACTTATTTTCAGTGACATTTTTTTTCTGGAGATACAGCACTATTTCAGAAATGGATTAGAATGAAGTGGATGCTGTTTGTTTCATGTAGAGTGTAGCTTTGCCTCCTGCAGGCTTCACTGTTGATTTTGTTCCATAGGGTTGAATGGTTAACAATTTTGTTGTGCAGCACAGATGCTAACTGGAGAAAAAATTATGCATATAAATCATAATAAAAAATAATTTTAAAAAATTCCATTTGTACAATCTAGCTACCATTTCTGTTTGCTTTCACAGGTATGTGAAATAAATCTGTATAACCCTTAAAACAATATCAATCTTCAATGCCACTTTACATCCAGACAGAATACTTTATTCAATGAATACACTGTTCTAAAAATTAAAATCATATACATAGTTTCAGACCACTAATTATATTTGAAGTCAGAGCTGGCAAAACAAAAGATGGTAGTTACACAAGCACCTCAGTTAACTTGATTCATGCATTGACACAGGTTACCAGCACACACTGCTCCTGCCTCAGTACTGTAAATATGCTGGTCTGCTACACTTCAAACCACTTGCATTCATCACTGGGCAGGTTACAGAGGATTTACATTTATTCATTTGGCAGACACTTTTATCCAAAGTGACTTGCAAATGAGGCAGAGTACAACACAAGTGATAGCCATACAAGGAGTCACAATATTAGAAGTGCTACATGACCAAGTTTCAGTAGTTAGCCAGGCAAGGTACAAGCTAGCTGGTAGACACAAGTACATTAAACCATTAATTTTTTAAAGGAAAACAGGGTCTAGGACAAAAGAAATTGCTTTAGGTGGTAGTGATTCAGGTGATCAGGTGAGCGTGAAAGAGCTGTGTCTTCAGATGTTTCTTAAAAATAGTGAGGGATTTGGCAGAATTGATGAAGTGTGGAAGACCATTCCACCATCGGGGGACAAAGGCAGAGAAAGTTCTGGACAGTGATTTTGTGCCACGATGTGATGGGAAGTGTGATGTAAATGGCCAGATGCCGATTTAAACATTCTCTTAAACAGCCATATAGGTGCCTAAAGGAAGATGGTATTGATCTTTTGTTTCAATCAATACAGACTTCCTTTCATACCCCATATAATCTTGCTGTTCAAGCAGACATATCCCATTCATCCCCTCTTCAATGAATTAGGTTCAGTGACTGTTCTGCCCTCCGGGCATGGTAGTTAAGATTTATTATTTGAACATGTGGCAATACTGCCATTTTATTTGTAGCACTTTATTTCTTATATTAACCACTAGGCAGGTAGTAGTTTTGCAGAAGGCAGCTACACGCAATGAACTAGCATTTCTATTCTCCGTCTGTTTAGGTTTGAGTTTCTTCGAAGCAATGCCTGTAAGTAATGATTACATGTTGTTTAATATGCCCGCTTATAGTATATTTGACATGTATGCTATATGCACCGAGTTTCTGTTGATTTGAATTGA